>SMMW01000633.1:0-701423 GCA_004794655.1 Marisa cornuarietis
GAAATCTCCGGCAAGACGAACATAAACTATCATGTTCGCAAATGTGGGACAAGCCACTCCTCCTTCTTCACCGCCAGCTCGCCCAAAGCAGGACAGACACCAATTTACTTCTCCTCGATCTTCAAGACAACGAAATACTCCTCCCTACAGAAGGAACGAATCATGGAGGACTCCACCCCACTCCCCACCAATAAGAACAGTTCCGAAGGAAGCACCAACGACCATATATGATCGAAACAGCCCTTGTCATCCTGATCGTTGGAAACCACCACGACGTTGCTTCAACTGTGGAGGACTTGGACATATAGCCAAGGTTTGTCCAAGCTATAGACCCCAAGATAACACAAATGGAAATTGGAAAAATGAGAGCAACCCAACCCCAGCCAATGTTGCTATTATGTGTTCAATCACCGATGAGAAGGAGCTGGGTAAGATACATCTGTATCCAGGACGGATTAGGGGACAGCAAGTTAAGGTGCTACGCGACTCAGATGCAACCATCTCCGGTATACGAGCCTCCTTGGTTCAACCTCAAGACCGACTGAACGGGAAACAATCTTGTATTACCTTTGGTGGAAAGGTTGAAACCTTCCCTCTAGCACGTGTTCCAGTAGAGACACCTTTCTTCAATGGAGACCTGAAATGTTGTGTCATCGAAAATCCAGTTGTCGATCTAATCATTGGAAACACGAGAGGTACAAAACGGGTGGTATTTGATGTACAAGAGAAAGAGTCAGAACCAACAGCAGCGGTTACCACACGCGCGCAATTCCAACGCCAGATGCAGGGACCTCAACCCATAACTCTACCACCAGTTCAATGGAATATAAAGAAGAACAACCGAATGGAATTACAGCAAAGCGATTCCTCACTAGAGACCATAACAGAAGATGCAGAAGGTCGTGAGTGTAGACTGCAGTTAGAGATCAGGGACAAAGAAATTGCTCAACTCAAGGCCGAGATGGATGTTAACCAAAAGAAAAGAGATCGATTGGCTGTACTGTGCCAACAACAGAAGTCGACCATTGGTGAGTTGAAAGAAAAGATTCATGAATTGGAGTTGAGACGTAAGCATCAGTGTGATGACCTACTGAAAGCCTCAGCAGATATCAGAACCTTCAAGGAACGAGAGGAAAGACTCAGGAAAGATCTTGATAATACTATCACAAGATTGAATTCTCTGGAAGGAAACATCGAGGCAGAAAGAACAGCTCATCTGGAAACGAAATTCAACTCAGAAAGCTTAAAGCTTCGTGTTATAGACCTGAAAGGATCTCTGGAAGTCGAGAAATTAAACAGTGTGGAGGCTAACCGAGCCGTGGAATGTTTGACAAAGCAAATGAGAGAACTCGAACAAAGACGTGGTGATAGGAGAGAAACTCAAAAGGAATATCTGGGATTGAAACGCCAGTTAGTAGAAGAGATAGCAGAGAAGAAGATAGTCATTGGCATCTTGTCAAAAGATCGTGAAATCCATCAGAAGAGTTTCACAGAACCTATAACAGGGCTGGGGACAGCCAAGAAAGAACCGGTATTTGTAGAGGACTCCAATGTAACACTCTTCAAGGAGTTACAATACCTACTGCTGAGCTTCGAACTGGTAGGCAAGAACAAAAGGATGAAAATCACGAGAGTTCGCAAGAAAAGAAAAACAGCAACACCATCTGCTCTTGTAAAAAAAAAAAAAAAACTTTAAACACACTTTGATCGCCTATCGTCGTGAACTGGATACCACAGCAGAAGAGTTGTCTAAATCTATAAAGAAGTGCAAAAAAAAAAAGTGAACAAGTAATCGATATATTCAAGGAAATGATTAAACCAGAAGACCTACTACATAAACATGCTAAAACAATACCCTCGACGTGCAGAAGTTCCATCAGCCCTCTTCACCTACAACACTGAGAACAGTTTCTTACCCGTCATATATGTGAGTAGAAAATTACTGGATAGAGAGAAGAGATACAGCACAGTAGAAAGAGAGTGTTTAGCCATAGTATGGTCTGTTCTGAAGCTGTCTAGATATTTGTATGGGAGACAGTTTACCCTACATACTGATCACAAGCCCCTATCGTCCCTCACATCTAATCCTTATAAGAATGCCAGAGTGATGCGGTGGGCTTTAGCCCTCCAGGAGTTTAAGTTTGATATTCAGCCGATTAAGGGGACCACTAATAAATTAGCCGATACTTTATCAAGGGCTGAAATGGATCAAGAAATTCCATAGGGCTGTCAGATAATCTTTTCGTTAGAACGTAACAGTTCTATTGTAGTTAGGCGAAAATGTGAACATTTTTTTTGTAGGAGGGGAGGAATGTTATGAACATGTGTTATCACCCATGAACGTCGAAGTAACGAGGTTGTCGCCCTTGATTGAATAGCGATTATGACCCCTGGTTTGAATGTTGATAGGGGGCGTTGTTTAGAAATTGGAAGAAGAAGCAGACGTGAGAGTCTAGGAGAAAGAGGAATTTGGTACAGAGGTTGGAATTAATAGTACTGTGTGGATTAATATTAACTGTGTGAAGAAATAGCAACTGTGTGGATAAATAGTAACTGTGTGGATACATATTAACGGTGTAAAGAAATATTAACTGTATGGAGAAAGAGTAACTGTGTGGAGAAATATTAACTGTGTGGTTCCTCGATTTATTAATTTTCTCAACTGCTGTGTGATCTCTTGAGAAGATCGTAGAACTGTGTGGAGAAATATTATCTGTGTGGTTCCTCGATTTACTAATTTTCTCAACTGCTGTGTGATCTCTTGAGAAGATCGTAGAACTGTGTGGATTTACCTACTGTGGAATTTTTATTGACTTGATCATTTGTCTGCCGTTAGACTGTCGGAGTTATTTGGTGAATGTAGGCTGTCCGTATGATCAACGCCAGAGAGCAAGACTGAAAGAGGGGAACTGTTTGCCGTGTCGACCCCTTCCCCCCCCCAACAACAGAAGAAGAGAGAACTTGAAGGACTTTAATATAAACTGCTTAGATATATTTGTTTCGGTGCAAACTCAGTGTAGAATATTTGTGCTGAAGTTTTCTGTTGTTATTTAGTAAAGTATAGATTTACGTTCACCCGATTAATAGAAACGTTCGAGCCCATGTGCAGGTCTTTGTATTTTGTTGTGTGAAAGGACACGTGAAGAAGGCTGTGAGGTCAGTGTGTGTTGTGTGTGACCTGTCCACACTTTCCGTGCGTTCCTGACATTGGTGACCCCGACGTGATCTGTCGTGGGTTTGTTTCGTTTGGTACAGAGTCGGGTGAAAGTGTGTCTTCGATTCAGTGTTTGTGATTCCCCTGGGACTTAGTGGTAGAAGGTTGGCAGTTAATTATTTATCTTTGAGAATTTTGCAAAGCGGTTGTACTTATTTATATTTGCTCAGTGTTTAAGTGTTACATGTTGGGCGTGGTGCAGTTTCCCCGTCTCCAGCTTCACGGGTCTACGGGTGTGTAAAGTTCTACCCGTAGTAAGGAATTAGCCTCTGTTTCTACTTTGCCTCTCGTCTTTATTTTCCAAGCTCACTATTCTGTGTGAAAGTGTATGCAGAAACCGAAAGTGAGAGTGGATGTTCTCTATCCTGTAGTTATCTGTCTTGTTTTATTTTTATAAAAAAAAAATAATTCTGGGCCTTGCGTGTTCACTTATTAATTTATGTGAAGTCATTGGATGTTTGAATAAGTTGTCGCCCTTGGATTATTTTGATGTACTCGTACGGTACTTTAGGATTGTTAATAGATCTAGAAATCTGAGTGACTAGTTTTGAACAAGTTAAGACTGCTATTGATGTTATTTTGTAACCCAGTTGCATTCCTTGAAGATAATTTTTTTTGCCTGATTGATGTTGACATGCCAGTAGCTTAGACTTATTGCAATTCTGGTTGTATTTTCTGCCTTATTAGAAGCTTAGATAGTAGGGTGCTCCCTTTTTGTAAACACACTAGAGTAATTGTGTTGGATAGGTGTTAACCATGGCTGAATCCGTTAGGGAGGTAGCCGACTTTATGAAAGAAGGACAACTGTTGGGATTGAAAGAAGAAGCCCTTACAAAGTATGTATTTCAGTGCATTGAAAGGCAGGACAGATATACAGAAAGATTAGCCAGAGAGAAAGAAGCAGAAAGATTAGATAAAGAAAAAGAAGCTGACAGGATAGCTAAAGAAAAAGAAGCTGAAAGGGCCGCAAGAGAAAGAGAGGCCGAGCGTCAGTTCGAATTAGAGAAACTACGTTTAGAGAGAGAGACCGATTCCAGCGCGACGAGGAGTAATGGGAACCAAACCCCAAAAGGACTCACACATAAACTCCCCGCCTTCAAAGAGGACGAAGACGATATCAACGCATTTTTGAATCGATTTGAGGCTCAGGCGCAGTCCCTTAAATGGACCAGAGATATCTGGCCATTACAAATCGCCACTTCTTTTCACGGAGAAGCCCTCCAGCTATATGATAACCTATGTGTACAGGGCCCCGTGGATTATGATGTGCTCAAAAGAGAACTATTACTCAAGTTTCAGTGCACCGCCGAAGGTTACAGAGAAAAATTTAGATCGGTGAAACCCCAATCTCAAGAGTCAATGCATTCTTTTCAAGCCAGACTAATCGGATTGTTCAACAGGTGGATCGACTTATCCAAAGTCCAAAAAACTTATGAAGGATTGCATGATCTGCTAGTCAGAGAACAAATACTGCAAAGTGTATCTAGAGATTTAGCCGTATTTCTGAGAGAAAGAGATTTTCAGAACGCTAATGAAATGATTGACAGTGCTGAACGTTATCGCCAAGCACACCCCCAGAAATCTCCGGCAAGACGAACAGAAACTATCATGTTCGCAAATGTGGGACAAGCCACTCCTCCTTCTTCACCGCCAGCTCGCCCAAAGCAGGACAGACACCAATTTACTTCTCCTCGATCTTCAAGACAACGAAATACTCCTCCCTACAGAAGGAATGAATCATGGAGGACTCCACCCCACTCCCCACCAATAAGAACAGTTCCGAAGGAAGCACCAACGACCATATATGATCGAAACAGCCCTTGTCATCCTGATCGTTGGAAACCACCACGACGTTGCTTCAACTGTGGAGGACTTGGACATATAGCCAAGGTTTGTCCAAGCTATAGACCCCAAGATAACACAAATGGAAATTGGAAAAATGAGAGCAACCCAACCCCAGCCAATGTTGCTATTATGTGTTCAATCACCGATGAGAAGGAGCTGGGTAAGATACATCTGTATCCAGGACGGATTAGGGGACAGCAAGTTAAGGTGCTACGCGACTCAGGTGCAACCATCTCCGGTATACGAGCCTCCTTGGTTCAACCTCAAGACCGACTGAACGGGAAACAATCTTGTATTACCTTTGGTGGAAAGGTTGAAACCTTCCCTCTAGCACGTGTTCCAGTAGAGACACCTTTCTTCAGTGGAGACCTGAAATGTTGTGTCATCGAAAATCCAGTTGTCGATCTAATCATTGGAAACACGAGAGGTACAAAACGGGTGGTATTTGATGTACAAGAGAAAGAGTCAGAACCAACAGCAGCGGTTACCACACGCGCGCAATTCCAACGCCAGATGCAGGGACCTCAACCCATAACTCTACCACCAGTTCAATGGAATATAAAGAAGAACAACCGAATGGAATTACAGCAAAGCGATTCCTCACTAGAGACCATAACAGAAGATGCAGAAGGTCGTGAGTGTAGACTGCAGTTAGAGATCAGGGACAGAGAAATTGCTCAACTCAAGGCCGAGATGGATGTTAACCAAAAGAAAAGAGATCGATTAGCTGTACTGTGCCAACAACAGAAGTCGACCATTGGTGAGTTGAAAGAAAAGATTCATGAATTGGAGTTGAGACGTAAGCATCAGTGTGATGACCTACTGAAAGCCTCAGCAGATATCAGAACCTTCAAGGAACGAGAGGAAAGACTCAGGAAAGATCTTGATAATACTATCACAAGATTGAATTCTCTGGAAGGAAACATCGAGGCAGAAAGAACAGCTCATCTGGAAACGAAATTCAACTCAGAAAGCTTAAAGCTTCGTGTTAGAGACCTGAAAGGATCTCTGGAAGTCGAGAAATTAAACAGTGTGGAGGCTAACCGAGCCGTGGAATGTTTGACAAAGCAAATGAGAGAACTCGAACAAAGACTTGGTGATAGGAGAGAAACTCAAAAGGAATATCTGGGATTGAAACGCCAGTTAGTAGAAGAGATAGCAGAGAAGAAGATAGTCATTGGCATCTTGTCAAAAGATCGTGAAATCCATCAGAAGAGTTTCACAGAACCTATAACAGGGCTGGGGACAGCCAAGAAAGAACCGGTATTTGTAGAGGACTCCAATGTAACACTCTTCAAGGAGTTACAATACCTACTGCTGAGCTTCGAACTGGTAGGCAAGAACAAAAGGATGAAAATCACGAGAGTTCGCAAGAAAAGAAAAACAGCAACACCATCTGCTCTTGTAAAAAAAAAACTTTAAACACACTTTGATCGCCTATCGTCGTGAACTGGATACCACAGCAGAAGAGTTGTCTAAATCTATAAAGAAGTGCAAAAAAAAGTGAACAAGTAATCGATATATTCAAGGAAATGATTAAACCAGAAGACCTACTACATAAACATGCTAAAACAATACCCTCGACGTGCAGAAGTTCCATCAGCCCTCTTCACCTACAACACTGAGAACAGTTTCTTACCCGTCATATATGTGAGTAGAAAATTACTGGATAGAGAGAAGAGATACAGCACAGTAGAAAGAGAGTGTTTAGCCATAGTATGGTCTGTTCTGAAGCTGTCTAGATATTTGTATGGGAGACAGTTTACCCTACATACTGATCACAAGCCCCTATCGTCCCTCACATCTAATCCTTATAAGAATGCCAGAGTGATGCGGTGGGCTTTAGCCCTCCAGGAGTTTAAGTTTGATATTCAGCCGATTAAGGGGACCACTAATAAATTAGCCGATACTTTATCAAGGGCTGAAATGGATCAAGAAATTCCATAGGGCTGTCAGATAATCTTTTCGTTAGAACGTAACAGTTCTATTGTAGTTAGGCGAAAATGTGAACATTTTTTTTGTAGGAGGGGAGGAATGTTATGAACATGTGTTATCACCCATGAACGTCGAAGTAACGAGGTTGTCGCCCTTGATTGAATAGCGATTATGACCCCTGGTTTGAATGTTGATAGGGGGCGTTGTTTAGAAATTGGAAGAAGAAGCAGACGTGAGAGTCTAGGAGAAAGAGGAATTTGGTACAGAGGTTGGAATTAATAGTACTGTGTGGATTAATATTAACTGTGTGAAGAAATAGCAACTGTGTGGATAAATAGTAACTGTGTGGATACATATTAACGGTGTAAAGAAATATTAACTGTATGGAGAAAGAGTAACTGTGTGGAGAAATATTAACTGTGTGGTTCCTCGATTTATTAATTTTCTCAACTGCTGTGTGATCTCTTGAGAAGATCGTAGAACTGTGTGGAGAAATATTATCTGTGTGGTTCCTCGATTTACTAATTTTCTCAACTGCTGTGTGATCTCTTGAGAAGATCGTAGAACTGTGTGGATTTACCTACTGTGGAATTTTTATTGACTTGATCATTTGTCTGCCGTTAGACTGTCGGAGTTATTTGGTGAATGTAGGCTGTCCGTATGATCAACGCCAGAGAGCAAAACTGAAAGAGGGGAACTGTTTGCCGTGTCGACCCCTTCCCCCCCCCAACAACAGAAGAAGAGAGAACTTGAAGGACTTTAATATAAACTGCTTAGATATATTTGTTTCGGTGCAAACTCAGTGTAGAATATTTGTGCTGAAGTTTTCTGTTGTTATTTAGTAAAGTATAGATTTACGTTCACCCGATTAATAGAAACGTTCGAGCCCATGTGCAGGTCTTTGTATTTTGTTGTGTGAAAGGACACGTGAAGAAGGCTGTGAGGTCAGTGTGTGTTGTGTGTGACCTGTCCACACGTCACGTGCGTTCCTGACAAAGATGAAGACTTTTATAGAATGCCAAAAAATACTGGGCATGAATACCACTCCTTTAAAACTGAAGGTTTCCAGAGAATACCAAAAAATACCAGATATAGATACCACAATTTAAAATAAAAACTGAATGTTTTTAAAGAATAACATTCCTGCTGATGTAGCTGGGAACAAGTTTCTAAACTAGCTGAACAAACATAAAATATCAAATGACAAAAACTGAAAAAAAACTGAAAGAATTTTAAAGTAAGAGGAGGAGGAAACTGACTATAGACATAGTTAAGATTCCACTGTTCCCTGAATTTGTGTGTTCTTGATAGACCATATCATAAGACAAAATATCTTAAAGAAAAGTACACTGATTCATATACTAAGGCTTTTAATACCTGGACAGCAAAATGACACTACATTATTTCTTTCCACTTACTGGAATACAATAGCGGTGGTTCTGACGAAACTGCTCAAACTCTTGCAGAAGGCAATCGTACCGCATCTCAAGTGTGTGCAACTTCTCAAATTGTTGTTCATTCTTTAAAGATGTCTCCCAGCATTTCTGCTGCATCTTAATACGCTCATCCTCCAGCTATGATTGTATATTCCAGGATGTATGCGTGCACACAGACACACACACATACAGATCCAAGTTCAGAGATGCAACATATATGCTATGATCTTGTGCAAGTTAAAGTGGCCTATGTAAGGTCTCAAAGTAAACTATTTCTTCAGAAGATTCTATCTGTTTAAAACCATTTTCAAGCATTAGCAGTTACTATGCAGGTAAAAAAGCGAAACAGCTAGTGATTTTATTCAGATATTTCATAATGGAAATAAGCTTATAATATTGATCCACCTCTTATTTATTCAAATACATAAATCAGTCGTTTGAAACCAATATCTTAAGGGTAATGCACTAGAGAAACATTCAAAGCTGAAAGCTATACCAGAATTTTACACAGCATTTATATTTCTTTTTTTAAAATCTACTGTTTGTCACAAGCCTTCCAGATCAAAAAGAGACTATGAAATCAACACTACATAGCAGAGCTAGCTTACCTTCAGCTTCTCTGTTTCTAGCTCTTTAATCTTGTCAAAATAACGTTCAGTCTTCTTTACAGCCAGTCCTAGTCTGTTTTCCAGTGTTCCTTTATCGCGCTCCAGTATGCACACACGGCGATGCATCTGCAGATTAATAATATTCAATAGTGCATGTAGTACCCTGCGAAAGCCGGCCGAAAATCTAACATGACAAGCTCTGAACTGGAACCCACAGGGAAGGGGCAGGGTTGGGAGACCCAGACAGACATGGAGAAGATCGGTCCACGGCGAGGCGGAGGCAGCTGGAATGACATGGACCCAACTGGGGAGCAAGGCCCAGAACCAGCTGGTCCGCTGGCGTTATATAGTTGCGGCCCTATGCTCCATTGGGGGCAAAAAGGACTAATAAGAGTGCAGGTAGTTTTATGCTGCCATAGACTCACCAAGTTGGGTGACCGGACACTTAATCCCCGGACACTTAATCCCCGACACTTCATCCCCTAGACACTTAATCCCCAGACACTTAATCCCCAGACACTTCATCCCCAAATCGCAACACAACACTCAAAACTGCTATTTTGTGAACTTGAAATATTATAACCGTAAGAGAAATGTGTCGCGTGGTAACTCTGGCTAACTCTGGTAAGACTGGGTTGCGCTGGGTTATAACTATAGCGATCTACCCTCTAGGCGATACTAGGTGGACTCCCTAACATAACCAGCCAGTTCCAAGGCCATACTGACCAGGAGCAGACCGCCCCATTGTCTGCTTTCTTCGCTCAGCACCGACGGCCCGTCTGCTGCAAGGAAAACAACCACTATTGTCCAGGCTAAGTGCACTGGGTTCACAATTAGCGATCTGCCCTCTAGGAGTCTAGGCGATACTACGCTGTTGAGGGTTGGCATCACGCCCTCCAATCTCTCTTCTCCTGTCACCATCCAACAATGTGGACATTCCTTGATGGTCTACGTAAGGATTGTCAGCTACACAAGGCATCTGTTCTACAGTCATGTGCCGGGAGAGAGAAACGTCCAAAGAAGAAGTACGCTGAATTGGCCATGAGAATCAGCAACATTGTACAGCGATATGAGGCAATGGATCGTCTTCTTTACCTTCGATCATTAGCTTACCTGTCATATTGATTAACAACACTTTTCATATCTTAATGTTGAAAAACATTGACTTTAATAGCCGCATGAACTTTAACTAATGTTACAAATGTTGAAATTAAGTATTATTTTTATTGTCAAACTTATTTTGATGTTTACAGGAAATAATTATTTGAATTTGAATTAAATTTTTCATTTACTTCATAATTTTTGGAGTTGAAATTTCATTTTGAGGATGAAGTGTCTGGGGATTAAGTGTCTGGGGATTAAGTGTCGGGGATTAAGTGTCTGGGGATTAAGTGTCTGGGGTTCACCAAGTTGACTAGCGCATCACAAGTGAATAAATGAATGATCACATGATCTATTTATTTCTGCACATTCATCCTTATTTAGATCATCATAAAGTGAATAAATCGATGAAACATCACCTGATCTCTTTCTGCACGTTCATCATCAAGAAGCTTTTGAAGATTTGCCATCTGGTCGCAAAGCCCCTTATTAGTATCTTCAAGGTTCTTCATGTCCTCCAAGACCATATCCAGCCTCACCTGCAGATCAGACTAACCCCCTAACACTAATAAGACTCCTTAAATATAACAGTATGTAAAATATAAAATATCACATATAGTTCTGCAAGACTGAGTACCTAAATCTAATAAATTATTTTAAGAAGTCATGTAAGTTGTCATAGTTATCTTTCAGTCATTGACAACTAGGATAGATCAGATATTTGTCCTTAGTTTGCCTGGGCCAAGTGCATGGTAAGGCAGCTACTCTATTTTATCCTTGATTGATAGACGTGTCATTTTTTTTTTTTTTTTTTTAGCTAGTGCAACCCTACTAGCTATGCAGGTCTCTCCATTCTGCACAGATTAATGATGCTAGTCTTCTTTCTGTCTACTACAAAAAGTTTCAGAAATTTGGGTATTGCTTGTTTACTTCTGTAGGTCTCACTATATTTTCTTTCTTGCCCACCTCCCTTCTGTCTTAACATTTTATTTTCTGTATTCAAGTCTGGTTCAAAAACATTTATTCTGCTAGTCTTTATTATAGGTGTTGCGCTTCTTTGTTCTTCATTTATCTGTTAACATCTTATATGTGTTGTGGCCTAAGAGGACATCATTAAGCCAAAGGCTGTAAAGAAAACCAAAAACGTCAATTTGACGGTAAAGCCCTACCATATTTAAAAAAGAAAGAATAGCTATTTACAGTTCTAATTCTCTTGACTAGCTAAGGACAGTGTCTGAGCTATAGGTGAAAAGTATTATCTTCCCCTAAGAACACCACTGTATCAGCTTCAATACTTTATATCTTTACTTTGACAAGTATTATCTTCATCTAAAGACATCATAAGAACAGTTTTCATGTTTTACTTTACAATGCTGCATTAATATGTGAATAACTGAGTGCTATTTTCATTTTTAAGTACAAACACTGGTTATACATGAGCTATTAAAGAGTACAAATGTTGAAACATTACCTCTTTTAGACTGGTTGGAATAGTAGCTGGTTGTCTTGGTGGTCGCCTGGCTGTTATGGTCTGTTGTAGTCGCAGTGACATGTTGCGTTCCCGTTCAAACTTTGCTGTTTACAGATAAAACCAACTGAACATTTTTGTAAATTTGATGCTTTTATCTGATTAGTCAATTCTGAATAATTATATGTAAACAGAGTTTTAGTAATGCTCCATGTTGCAGTTCATGATGTCAAATTATGAGACTAAAAAAGTAGTCTTGTAATATGTTTCTTACTTTCATCTTTTTTAATGGATTTGTCAGGGTAAGAAAAAATATCAATTAAGAAAATAAATGTTACACTATGAATCACAGGAAATTGTACAGAAAAATTATTTTCAATCATATAACAGTCCTCATGCAAAAAAACTATGGCACTGGAGCTATAAATATTTCCTTTTGACATGACTCACCTCGAAGGTCACTTTCTTCTTTGCTCTTTCGGTTCAGTTCCAGACTCTTCTCCTGAATCATTTGAGTCATCTCATCCAACTGAGCTTGAAGCTTCACCTCTTCTTCCCTTCTCTTGTGCATCTCAAGGTTTAAGGTTCGAATCTCATGCAGAAATTCTCCTGTTGATGTAAGACCATCTCTCCTGAACTTATCAGCAGTTAATCTGTGCATTAATGTAGTCCGTCTTGCAGGTTTTCAGGTGTCTTTCACTTTTCAAATACACTCACCAGCACATCCATTATTTTAAGCACTGACCATCTTGGCTGTCACTATGTCACCCTTAAAGTGTGTCAAATAAGCAAACTTCTTCCGAAACAAAAGCTACCAAAAAGAACCAAATAAAGAGTGAGGGAGTGTGTGTGTGTGTGTGAACATGACATACATAAAATACAATCTTGGGAGAACTGAAACAAAGTATAAATAACTCACTGTTTTCTTCTTTTATCTTGTCATTATTTTCTGTCAGTATCTGCAATCTTTTATGAAGCTGCTGGTTGTCCAACTCAAAATGTCGTAGTCTACTATTTTCCCTCTGACATAAATGCAACAAACTGAACATTTTGAAATGTTATCAAGAGGTCATCTTCAATTCTAATAAACGATCAGTAAACACTGCAGCATTCAACTTTTCAGTCAATTCATCAATCAGGCATTCAATTTAAAATATTTATTTGTCCTAAGGCTCACAGCCAAATTTTCCTTAATTCATTTTTATTGCTCAGAAAAGGGATGAAGTATGGGACTAATGAAAAAATAATCTCCAATACTTATCAAAATACCTCTAAGTCATCCATTTCTGTCCGCTGATGTTGAATCATTGCTTCCATTTCAGAGATTTTCTCTGTAAGGCCCTCTTTCTGTGCTTGGATGTTATGCATTTTGCGCCCCACCCTTAGAATCTGGTCCAAACTGCAAGACAAGCGACTCTTCACAGTCTGCCGATATGCTGCAACACCCACATGTTGAAGTGGAAAAATTAAGTCTCTATGACCAAATATATATGCCTATAAATATACACTTGCAGTTCTGAAAGAGCAAACTTTTTTTATCAACACTAAGTTAAATGGAAAATTAATGTTAAGGTGGCAAGAAAAGTTTATTAAATGTAAATGAGTTAATTATCATTCTAACATTGGTTTCGGTAATGTTAGCCATCTATGTTATCATGGTTAGGAAGGAAATATGACAAGATATTCTTGGTTGCACGAACCATCAACACAGGTGACCATATGGTTAGTAAACCGAAGTTCAGTGCTGAAGAGTAATACTAGTATGCAGAACTCCATCTGTGATCGCTGATGGTGATAAAAATGACACAAAGTATTGTATTATTTAAGTATTCGAACTATTTAGCCTAAAGCTTTGTGTTCAGGCTTACAGAAAGCCATCTTATGGTAATGGTTTTGAAGATATACAATACAATATGTCTTTATTGTCTACTTAAGTTCACAACAGAGATAGAAATTTTCCTTTGTTGGGACCTCCTGTAAGTCTCCTCTAACTATATATATATATATCTAATGCTAATGCTAATTAAATGTGTTTAAATACCTAACTTCTTCAATTCTGTCTAATATTTCTGCACCTTTTTTAAAAATAAAATAATTCGGTGGTGGTGGTGGGGGGAGGGGTAATAGCTCTTCAACATGTTTACAAAATTCTTTTTGAATGTATGCATTTAACATGCAAGTTTGATTAAAAAATTTTTACATCTATATATATGTATATACAATCCCCAAATATTTCACATTTGGGGCTATCTAGTTGTGCAGTGGTAATACTCTTGTAAATAAGAATCATGAGGATAAGTATTCATTATTTTAGATCTCACCTTGATTTAATTTCTTCACATATCAGCCAGGCAACTATGTATGATCAAAAAATAAAATAACAGTATGACAAGCTTTATCTTTTAAAACATTACTTACAGTCAGGTGGAGGATCTGGATCCTTGTTAAAGATCTCACGATAGACATGGGGCAGCTCCCAGCCAAGCTGAGTGCAAAATCTAGTCACACCTTCTGGCCCCTTTGTGCTCAAGATATCCAAAAAACAGCCTAAGAAATGTGAAATGATAATGAACAAAACATAAAGATTAAATTATCTATATAAAACATGACCAAGTCAAACATGGAGTTAAGCTCAAAGTTGCTGGGAAGTTAATGAAATGTACCATTTGCTTTAGCTTGCAACAAAACTGAGTTATAATTATCTCCCTTTAGAGGGAAAAACACCTACAGTGTCTACAGTGACATCACTTTCTTTAAAGTATCCATCTTCCTTTTCACGAAATCAGCCATATCAGACATTACTTGACAATATCAAAAATGTTTTCATTTTTATCAAATCCCTTCTTAACAATTTCAGAGGAGTCCCAAATGTTTGTGTTGTTGTTTTAAGTGAAAAACTAATCCTTTTACACTTTTCTGGGACCCACACTGGCTGCCAGTTTGTGCTGATCGATTTTCTGCCCCTCCCCTCAAATAAGGCTTGAAGCTTGAAATGTTTGAGTAATTGCTCATTTTCTTTCGTTAGTCTCACAATTTGTACTTTCTTAGTCTGGCCGTCCCCTTGTTTTGTCTTCTTTTCTGGATTTCAAATTTAGACAGAAAAAATTCTTCAAATAGTTTCTTAAGTAACAAGTATGCCAGTGGATTTCTCCCATGAGTGTACCATCATTTGTCTTGCATTTTTCTCCATTTTACATTTACTTGTTCTTCATCTTTGCTATCAATAATGTTTTAAATATGATGTTGTTGTGCATTGTTTAGTTTTAAACTGAGGGTGACATGCAGCCTATTGTTGCACCCTTCAGCCTGTTGAAAATCAACTTACGCATTCTTTCCCTTCGTGTTTTGTTGTGATAGTAGTTTTGAACTATCTGGCAATCCTCTTCTGACAAAATGTGCAACTGTCGTAGAAAATCCAAGAAAGGCTCTGGATCCACCTTGCTTACTAAGGTGTAGCGGTTCTCCTCCAGTACACTTGTGTAAGATTCAGCCATCATCTGCAAATGATGCAATGTGATTAAATGGCCCAAGAAATTTCTTGTTTGGATTATAAATATGGAATCATCACGAAATAAGAAATTCATCCTCACATTTTGAAATACAGTTTCTACTGTGGCATCTTTAGCAAATCCCGTAACTACCTTAATATTCATCAGTTTATTACTTGAACAGTTGATAATGCTAGATATTTTGCATATCTGATATTACTAGATACTGAACGTACTAAATGTTATCGTAAATATTTATGTATACATGTACATGCACATGTGAGAATGTTTCTGTGCATTTATAACAAGTTTTTCTTCTTCTTATGTTTCATTGAATTGCCAACAAAGACAAGAATTACTTAAAACCTTGATGTAATCAATTCATTTCAGGATTTCCTTAAAAAAACAAGGGCATGCTGCACATTTATGGTATTGTATTTCGTTCACAAGGATTTAATTTTTTTAAACTATTGTGAAAAGGATGTAATGCATTATTATGTAGCTCAAAAAATAAACTCGTGCAGCTTTCCATTTTTATTCCCAAATGACAGAATTTTAAGCTGAAAACATTTTATATTATGATAATCCCAACAATAACTTTACAGTGTTATACTCGATTTAAAGAGGGGAAAACAACAATAACAGAAGAGATCGAGCTTATGATGTAGAAATCTTGTATTCTTCGCTTTCTATTTCTAGTTTATTTAATAAACCAGTCATCACTTTTTCTCATTTTATGCTATCTGCACTCTGTACTCACCTTGAGACACGTCGTCGCTCACTTTTCAAGGAACACCGCGTCTATTGTCTGCTACTGGGACAAACTTCCTGGTTTCTGTGTTGCTCAATTTTCATTGGTCGAGTATTTTAAGCTTTAATAAATCCTTCATATTAAAATAATCTCATAAGAATTTTTTACGGTAAAAGACAAGAAGTCGACTAATATAGGAAAATTATTTTTTTAAGTTTTATTTCCATTTATAGTTTATTTTCCCCATTTAGCAGTGATCAGGCAGATCCGGGTAGGAAGCCGCCATCTTACGTGGTTTTTCGAAAAAGATTTTATCCTTATTTCAAACGAAGATTTCCTTGTTCCTCCTTCAGAATGGGTCGCAAGAAGAAGAAGCAGTCAAAACCTTGGTGCTGGTATCCTTATATATGACGTTGTTTATTCTGGATGTGGTTTTAGCTTTAATGTTATCAATATCGATGGAAATGTGAAATGATCCTCGTTCTTCTTGTCGCCATTTCGTAAAGTTGTGATAATACTAATATTACTTATGTCACGGCATATGAGAGATTTTTTTCAAATACCACATATTTTAATTTTCACTAGGAAGTATGACAGGCAGTACGATGTAGAACTTATGTTGATAAAAGTTTAAACAGTGCTTAGTTGTAAACTTTATAACATAATATGCATGGCAATTAGTACATGATAAAAAAAAAATGTTAAAAAATCAAGAATTAAATCTGGTACAAACAAGGGTCAGATACAGAATAGCCATACAGTCACTGCCACCATGATACTTGACAGTAATGAGAGAGGAAGGAGTGGAGTTAAGAAAATTGTGTAATGTGGTCTGTTCCAAAAACCCAGCGCAGAAACCGGTCATAGGTCAACTCGTCACAAGACCATTTCGTCCCACACCAAAAGTCAGTTTGTCCCAGGTATGGTCCATTTCGTCACAAGATATAAAAGTCAAATCGTCACAAGACCAAAAGGCGAATCGAGCACCAATGTAACAAGTAGCTATTAACTTCAAATATTATTAAAAGAGCCATACGTTGTTCAAACAATATAGATACGCAAGCTCAGCTGCTCATTTTAAACAGAACCATGCGAATAATTGTAGCCACCATGTTACTGAACAAAATGGTCGCTTGGCAAATATGCACGCCAATAACGAATCTTACAATGGCAAATACGCATGATTTTTCTCTTTTAAACAGTCTTTTACATCAAAGATTTTGTCATTATTGTATTGTGAACTTGTATTTTGACTTTTTTTTTTGCTTATTATTATTATATGCAGACTTAGCTGATTGAGCTTGTGACGATTTGACTTTTCTGTCTTGTGACGAAATGGACCATACGTGGGACGAAATGGACATACGTGTGACGAATTTACTTTTGGTGTGGGACGAAATGACCAGCCCCCCAGAAACCTGTCCCTAAATAATTTTTTTTATGTCACCTGAAAGTATCTTATTGGATAGCTTGTGTGAGATTAACGGTATGTAATATGCGCGCTGATGTTGAAAGACTGCATTTGTATTGCAAATACTGATCACAGATTGAAAGGTTTCTCAGATTTATTAACATAAACACATTTCAAAGAGAAAGGGCCAGAATTCAAAACAGTGGAGCGTGAGAAAGAAGAGTTTCTTCCATTCAGTGTGTGGCACAAAGAGGAAGAACACAAATCAGTCCGAAGAGACTAGCTCAGGTGGTAAAGCCTCAAAGTAGCTCAGACAGGTATGCTGGGTGAAACAGTTTAGAGGACAATAGCAGTTTTTTTACTTATTGTATTGAAAGTCCTCATTAGATGGGGCAAGTAAAAGCTAACGTGCTTAATCCTCTTAGGACAGCTAAAAATTCTAAAATTTCAATGACTGGCTTTTAACTGAAGACTGTGAAGACGACAAGTTTGTTTTTTATTATTGCTGCTCTGAGATAAACATTAGACCAAGAAACCTATAAATATTTGGAAAGAGAGAAAACCTGAACTTTGCAATAAAAAGTAATGAAAATCGCCTTCCCCGTGCTACCCGGCAAAGCCACGATCGTGGTCCATCATCTGTTAAGGGTTAACAGAAATTTTCAGTGTGACTGACATAAACACCCAATTAGATGCTTAAAGGGCTGGTAGGATGAACATTTTGTTTTGAAGGGGGGAAAAGACATGGGAATGTCATCTCATATTGCATTTATTGCTACTAAGCAATGTATTTGATTAGCAAAGGAGTGAAAGAATGCTGACCTTGACAGAGTTCAGGTATTGTAACCGTGAGTTCGATGATGAAAAAATCCTCATTCAACACCAGAAAGCGAAGCATTTCAAATGTCATATATGTCACAAGAAGCTATACACTGGCCCAGGCTTGTCTATCCACTGTATGCAGGTGAGTCTGCCTTGTATGAACGTTTGATACATTTTTATAATTATGCTAATGCAAAAGAGAGATGTCTATAAATCAGGAAGTTATTAGAATACTTGAGATGTTTTTTATTTCTTTGTTCCTATCTTTGTGTATCTGTGGCTAAATTGTTTTTTTTTTTTTTTGTTTCACCACTGCAAAGATGAACATTAACAATATGCACAACCTGACATCAGAAATGAATTAACATGGTTGCACTAAAAGATACCAGATTTAATATCCTTTCCTGTTAGAAATAGCATGAATTGTGTAATTTTTATACTAAATCGTGTTGCACTTCAGTGGCATGGTTTCATTATGTTAAAATACTCTTTCAGGTTCACAAAGAAAAGGTAGACAAAGTACCCAACTCTCTTCCTGGAAGGCACAATATAGAGATCGAAATATATGGCATGGAGGGTATACCAGAGGAAGATGCCAAGGCACATGAAAAAAACAAAAATAAAAAACAAGGTAAGATTTTTACATTAAAGTCCTTGAGTGTTAAGGTGTGTATGTGTTTGCTTATTAGATGTCAGACCTAATGGAATATAATTCCTGATAAACTTTTTCTCTTTTCAGATGATGGCAAAGCAGATGACTCACAAGATGAAGAGGATTCACAGTCTGGAGTGCCACCTATAATGCCACCAGCTCCAATCGGAGGCATTCCATTTCCTGCACCAGGCCTCATGCCACCAATGCCTCCAGGGCCGATGATGGGACCTATGGGTCCTATTGGACCCATGGGACCAATGGGGCCGATGGGACCAATGGGGCCACCTATGGGAGCAATGGGACCAATGGGGTGAGTATTCTCCTGGCTTCTGATTCCTGTCAGCTTCTATGCCATCAGTCACACAGCTAAGCCTGACAAGTTTTTGGCACAGAACAATTTTTCTATATTCACATGTAATCATAAGAAAATAGAGGAAAAACAAAACAAAAACTGAGTATATCAGTAAGTTTTTGAGATATTGCTGTTTGAAGTCCCAAATACTTTATGTAAGAAATTACCAACACTGATTTTCTACTCAAATGAATCAAAAATTAATTTGCAAAAGGACACACTGGAAATGAAATTACATCAAAATCTGGAAAAATACAATTTTGCTGTTTTTCATTTTACATAAAATCAAATTTCAAGTTTCCAATCAAAGGACTACGTTACTAAGTGAACCAAAAACATATTCTAGTTTTTCTACAAGCTTGTAAGACCTCTTTTGTGAGATGCAGCTTGTAATAGTACAAAATCATCAATCTTTCAGGTGGAAAAATGATAAGTTTGAGGATAAACTAAACAGCTGTCATTTGTAATCAGCTAGACAGAATTGGTTCAAATTTCAAATATTGATAAAAAAGAACGTATCTTTTAATCTGAATTAAAACTGTCAATTTTACATAAGCGACTGCATCTTTCGGGTAGAGGTTCAAGTTATGCTGCTTCAAAGTTAATGGATATTTTGCGTCATGTTTTATTAGGCTTGAGAACTATTACATTTTATTAGAAAACACATGTATTTCCACAAGTCTTTGCGGATTTAATTATATATATCGATGCAAATGCTTGTGGCAAGAGTGCAAAACCCGACCAAACCATCAAAATGTGTGTTACACAGCATTTGGAAAATGACAACCGTGCAGCTGCTGACTTTGGTACCGGATACCATTTATCCACACAAAATATACAGGATTCTTTAAGTCACACAAAACAAAGATGTACTCTGTTCAAATGATGGAAAAATTTTCTTTATTGTGATTCCAAAGTGATATTTCTGTTCCTGAGAGTTCATAAAATAATTTGACTTTAAAGTTAGTAAAATATATGCTTTTGCGGAATGCTTAAATATAATACTGCAGTAATCACGATTCCTTGAAATTCCTAGAAGGAAATATAGCTTAGTGGCTTCGTTGCAGGATGCCTCCCATTCCGCCACAACCTATTATGCCTCCAAACATGGCACCAAACATGATGGGCTCAGCAGGGCCTTCAAAGCCTCTTTTCCCTGCAGCTGTACAGGTAAGCTACCGAACACTTTCCCCAGTAACTTAATGCTTAAGTCTGATCGTTATATCATTTTTTTCTAAAGTTGTTGCTATAATGAAATAAAATCATGTCCCCTCCCTATTTAGCATACTTTTTATTGGGTTCACTTGCTTATTGGATTTGAGATAGTATTACAGCGTTTCTCAACCTTTTACTTGTGACGCCTCCCCAGACGAATAAAGGTACGTCTGCGCTCCCCCCTTAGCCACTAATACCTATATGAGAAAATGACCGCCTTTGCGGCCCCCTTTTCAGCAGCTTGCGCCCCCCTTGGGGGGTGCGCCCCCAGGTTGAGAACCGCGGTAGTATTATTTTGTTGCATGCAATATTGCAAGATGCAGTGAAAATTTAGAAAAGTTAGGAGGATTGTTGCTTGAGAAGCATGTGTATTTTTGAAACTGGGTTTTTGACTGCAATATTTGGCTTAAGGCAGGACCAGTGGTCTCTAGCACGGCTTCATCAACCATAGGACCAGTTAAGCCGACCTTTCCAGCAGCAGCAGCTGTGTCATCCTCAGCTACCATCACCGGGGCACCCACAATAAAAAAACCGGAGTCTGCCTCAGGTTTGACCTCTAAACTCATTCATCCTGACGAGGATATCTCTTTGGTAAGTAATCACGGCCAGGTCTTCATGTTGTTTAGCTCCGTTCACTTTCAAATAAGGTTGGTTGACAATTTCAACTCTTCCTATTGTTTTTTAAAGATATAGATTTTGTAATTGCTTTTCAGATTGAAATTACATGTCATTGAGAACTTTGCATATGGAAGATGCAATTAATATTTAAGTGGAATTCTTACAGAACTGTACTGTTCAATGTATGCTTTAGAAGATGGTGGACAGATTTTTGTAAACCTTGAAACGATTTTTTTTTGCTGGGAGCAGCACAGTGCCAGTAGCTAACTTTACATTTGCAGGAAGAAAAGCGTGCTGCCATGCCCAAGTACCATGTTAAACTGGCTAATCTGAACTCGGTTAATCCGCCCAACATCCCACGTATGACTCGTCCAATGGGACAGGGTAAGCAGTTAATATACAAGCCTCCCTCTGTCTTTAATATTCTTGCACAGAACATATATTATAACTTACTTTGGTCCTAAATTGAAGACAATCTTTGGGATTTGTTAGTCATAAAAAGGGCAGAAGATACATAAGAGTGGTTGTTGCATTCAACTTTTCTTAAATTGCTTACACTGAAATCACCAAACTGATGGCTTCTTTTGTAAGGGTATAAATAAAGCAGACTATTAAACTGCCTTATATATATATATATATCTATTGCTCTGTCAAACAAACAAAAATCCACCAAAAACAAAACACTTCTTGAAGAAATGTTGCTGATGTTTTTTTTTTTGGAAAGAAACATCAAAGTGCTTGTACTTCTGCAGGGCCTATGATGGGTGGGATGCCTCCTCGAATGGGCATGCGGCCAGCTGGACCACCTGGACCATTCAACATGCCATTCCGTCCAGGCATGCAGGGTCCTCCAATGCATGGGAGCCCTTTTTGACTGGAGGAGCATGTTAGTCCAAGATTATTAACCACCATCTGATGACATTGGGTGGTTAGGATGTTGTTAAGATTGTAAGAGAGCGAGTACCAAACTGATAGATTATTTTGTGGGCTATAAAAAAATAAACATTTAAAAGCATTTATGTACGCACTGGATGTGCTCAAAGGGTGGATTTTTAATTACAGTGTCACCTTTTCAGTCTCAGGTTGCTTTTAATGTTGATGACATTCATTTGGTGGGACATGTATTGCTTTTTTCCCATCACTGGGAGATCTGTCAGTAACAGGACTTTTTTCTTTGTTTTTCCCTTTTCAAGCAAATATTGGCGCAGACTGCTTTGAAACCTGAGTCTCTGACAAAGGTACGGTGCGCTGTGTGTTAGCTGAATGTATGGCTGATTGAAAGATTGTTAATCCGTGCTGGATAACTATTGGAAAGCAAGTGACTGAGCAATACAAAGTGTGACTGGCTGCAGAAAGAGGTGGATTTGTGTAAAGATTGATTATTAGAGTGCATCACAGCAGATTCACTTGCTGTTGGGTCATCACGGCCCCCAACTGAGATTGGCGATGCCAAGAGATTTTTGTTTTTAATGGCAACATTATATGCTGTAGTTCATCCATAAAGTGCATCACAGCAAGGCCTTGCTGTTGGGTCTTATACCCCCAACTGGTGTTGGCGATGCACATGCTTTAGTCTAGCATTGGAGTTGATTCCTACTGTCTGGTTTACAAGCTTCAAGAAAAGGAAAGCACATCACAGCAAGCAAACCTGCTGTTGGGTCATAAGATCCCCAACACTGTTGGCGATGTGTTTTCTAAATCTTTAGTGGAATATGTGCATGTTAGGCTCTGTAAGTTGGAATGGCCTTTTTGTTTATAGGTTGCAAATTGTGTTTTTCTTATCAGGTTCATTGGACTTTTTTTTATTACTTTAGGGGGGGATGGATTTTCTTTCAATATCCAGGTTAAAAATATGATTGCAAAATTTATGTTTTGGTAAATTGTTTACCTACTACAAGACTTCCCACTACCAGACTTAAAAAAACTCTTAAAGATATGCAGAAGCCATCAACATCAAGGCAAGTTTTTTTTCTGCTCGGATCAGTTTCTAGCATCTCATATCACAAGTATGCATGACTAAGTAGGTACTTTTTTACTTTAGAGAATAACTGTTGGCACAAAGACTAATAACCCTGGCCTCCCAGCCATGAAAAAGGCAAGTTGGTCACAACAAGCAGTCTTGTTGTTGGGCTTTTGGCCCCCAACAGAAGTTGGCGACATTTTTTGACTCCTTGTTTGCACATAGCTTCAGATGCAGGATTGCTTTCATATTGACATTTTTGCTCAGTGCATGCTGTGTAACATCTTTTCCCAGGCACAGTTTGCTTCTTTGTTTTGCCTGTCTGTATGCTTCCTTAATATGTGGAGTTTACCGTGGCCATTCTGGTGGGCCATATCTGTTGCAGAGAGCTTGCTGTGTGGAAAGCTGGGCGGTGAGTGCCTCTTTGTGGTACTCCTGTTGAATGTCCCTCTCTAGTCTCGCTTTCTCTCATTTCTGTAGTTATGTTTACAGCCATCTTGTGTGCTTATATGTATATCAAGTCAATCAAGTGTATTTTCTCAGGATAAAATATGTAGGTTCTGCTGCGGTAACAGTTCCTTTTGACCTGGTAAGTCATTCCAATCCACTTAGAGAAGTGATGTGAATGTTTTTGTAGAAGTGATTTCAGAATTCTTGGAAGGTGTGTGTGTGTGTAGGTCTGGTATCAGTCGCTGGGTGTGCTGTTCCAGAATTTTAATAGTGATCGTTGAACACCTGCATGTTTATGTACGTTTCTTATGCGTGAATATGAGAAAGGGAAACTACAGCTTCATTGTAGAACTAGAGAGTGCTGTACATTTTTAAATGACAGAGCTATTCCTAGGTTTGTGGTGTCATGCACTTGAGAATGTAGGAGGGGAGTAGCTATTTGAATGGTTCTCTATGGCAGCAGTCTTCAGTTTCATGTCAACAGTATAGCAAGCTGAAGTATTCCCTACGCAGGAAAGTTCCTGTGAGTCTAAAGCTGGGCAAATAAATTTAAAAGATTTGTGGCTTCTGGTCTGATTGAATGACTGAAAATGTTATGTTTAGACCCTGTGTTCTTAAAGGTGAATGGGTTTTGGTTTTAAAGGCTGGAGGAAGAAAATCATTTCGCCCATGCAAGGGGAGGTAGGAGTTCACACTGTGCTGACTGGTACAGGGGTAGGTCTACAATTACTACCCCGACAATAGGCAGGGTAGAGATAATATAGTGAATTTGTACAGCGCCATATCCCGATCCTATGAACAGGCTCATGGCACTTTACATCCCACCCACCCCAAAAAAAAGAAACACATGGATGCATGCAATGTTGTCTAAGGAATGCCAGAAGGCGATAGTCTGAATATCCAACAAGGTGCTCCACTGTACAAAAATTAGGCTGGAAATGTTCCTGTCCACACCATCAGTCCAATCATAGAATATTTGCAAACCAAAATTAGTTCACATGCCACCAGAAGAGAACCACTGCAAATCCATTATATTAGTGTCAAGACGTTCAACTGTTTGTCAGCTTTCACAGATTAGGATGTGAAAGAGGTACAGATAAGTATTGCAGACCACATCACTATCCAGGATAAAAGCAGTTTAACTGGAAATAGTTCTTGTCCATGGAGCACACCATCCTAGATGAGCTGAGGTCTACACCACTCAGCAAATGCAAAAAAAGTCTCTAGTTGTAGATCAAACTGTAGTGCCATATCGGCGTGCCCACATAAGTTGAGGTAAATCTCACCTGTACTTGCAGTAGGGTCTGAGAGATGAGGCGATACGGCTTCTATCTGAACATTCTGTCATGGTTAGGACTATCTTCTCCATAAAAAAAAATAAAATGGAAAGAGAAGGATGAACACAGATATACAGCAGATTCTAAACTAAACTAAGCAGTGATATCAATATTCCGCATTTTCAGTTCATCACTCTGGTAACTGTCGAGTGAAAACTCAAACCAGGGAGATTATGAAGGGAAAGGCTTGTAGTCGGGTGAATAAATCTAGTCATTTTTTGCACCGGTGGTTTCGTTTTGTAATATACTTATATATAGAGTAATTTTATTTTATTTTCAGTATGGATACTAAGGTTTCCTACACCCTGAGTCCAGAATTGCAGTGCCCATCTGTGCACTTCCTATTAGACCCTTTCCTTATCATTGTCGGCACTCGTCATGCACATCAATGCAATGCCTGAGGAGTAGCTATCGGAAGAATGTAGGTAACCCTTGCAAACTGACCACAACTCCATTGCCTGTGGGTTAAACGTGTTTAAT
Source organism: Marisa cornuarietis (assembly GCA_004794655.1). Taxonomy (NCBI): domain Eukaryota; kingdom Metazoa; phylum Mollusca; class Gastropoda; order Architaenioglossa; family Ampullariidae; genus Marisa; species Marisa cornuarietis. Next base: position 25,147 of record SMMW01000633.1, read on the forward strand.
CCTCTTGGTTCAAAGATAAAAACATAACATTACAAACTGCAGATTGTGCGCCAGACAGTGGGTGAAGTTTGTTTTTTATTACTGCTGCTCTGAGATTAGACCAAGAAACCTATACATTTTTTGAAAAGAAAACTTTGCGATATAAAGTAATGAAAAAATTGCATGCCCATGCTACCCGGCAAAGCCACGATGGCTTGCGTTCGGCAAACCTCTATATTATGAGGTTAACCTCTATATAACAAGGATGAGGGGGTTTAATTAACGGCAAAATTTTCCACATCAACATTTAATTTTAGAACTGAGAAACAACCAGCGAATGTCTGTTAAGGAATGCCAGAGATCTGTAGTTGGAATGTTATTCCATGTGCAAAGGCACCCCACAGTTGATTCTCAGCAAATAATCATTTTAGTGACTTGGGTGTCTGGGATTTTCAAAAGGATGCGCTTTAGTGGTAGAGTGCATGTTGACACTGCAGCAGGGGTGTGTTGTGTACAAATTCACTTATCACCACAAACAAGTTAAATGGCATCTTTGATCTGCAAAATATTTAACATCTGAAATCGATACTATTTATGCTTTGGTGCACACGCAGTTAGCAATTGAATTAAATTTTCTTCAATTTCAAAAAACTAGATGCAGGCAAGTTTAGAGTAATATTTTTCACCTTTGGCACATTAAATGTAAAGTTTTTTTACAACAGAATGAACATCTTGCAAATCACCTTTCACCTTATCCCACTTCTAGCCCTTTGATTTGATATGCAAAAAAAATCTTGGTTTGTAATTTTATACATCCTTAACTAAGCAAAAAAATTGTGGGAATCTTTTGACCAAGAAACTTTATTTAAAGCCTTGATATTGTCAGATCCCATTGCTATCCACAGTGTTAGGAACGGACAGTTCATCAATCATTGTGAAGACTGGAGCTGGCACTGTGGGCACTATTTGAACGAAACGCAATACTTTTATATGCACACTTAAGTAGATTCTTAGCTCATTTGCTACAATAAGTAATAGCTACAGACTATGTGTGCAATGCAACTTCACTATCCACTTGTGAGTTTATAGCTTTCCTGTTTTTCCGAGGCATGTTAGATAACTCCACTTTTGGACCCTTTCAGTCAACAGTTATGCACAGAACAAAATGGAACATAGGATCTGTTGTAACTTTATTGCATTCAGCCTGCATTCAAGAACAGAACTGCTGACCAGGTCAACTTTAAGAGGCTGCTTCGCGGCTCAACAACTCCTTCTTGAGAGGACCCATAAAGTTACGTTTCTCCTCGAGCGTCTGGAAGCGACCATGTCCCCATTTGCTGGAAGTGTCGATAAACTTGAGGTTTATGTTCTCTATGTGACGGCGGCGGAAGGTGGCAAGCAGGGACTGAAGAAAAAAAAGTAGCAAATCATCAGATGAAACCCATTAAGAGTTAACAGTCAACTGTTACATTAACAGCATGCGTTAAAAGCAACAATCTCACAAACTTACTTTTCTCAGAGTGATCACGCGTTTACGTGGACCAATGACACAGCCTTTTATCATGAGGTAATCCTGACGCACTTCACCATAGTGGGGGAAACCGCCCATTGGTGTTATGGTCTTTTCTGTGGGGTCAAATTCAGTTGAAGCATTGTTGGCAACAAGCTGCACATATAAATTAACAAGTAACAATTACGTATCTGCAAAACAAGCTGTCAAATTTATGAAATAAAGATGCACCATTATCAGTCGACCCAACTGAAACATTAAAAAAAAACACTGGTAAGTTCATTTTCACCTTATTGTCCTTTGTATGAATGCCTGCACCAATTCGGTAAATCTTTTTGTTAATTTCAGTCCTGTGGTGATAGCCCTTCTGACCAGCACGTGCGACAGAGAACTGAACACGACTGGGATGCCAGGCACCAATGCAGGCAACTTTGCGCAGACCTTTATGGGTTTTTCGTGGCAGCTTTTTGGTGTTCCATCTTGATGTCACACCTGCAAAATAAGCCAGGCAAAGTGTGGCTATAAGTGAAACCAGTCATCCTTTAAACAGTTATGGATCTGTTCTGACCAGTGCTTCACACCTAACCAGCAATGCTAAAGTAGATACATTAGGCATGGTATACGAACCTTTCACACCATGGCCCTTTGTGACACCAATGGTGTCAATCAACTCATTCTGTTCAAACACCATGTTGACTGAAAGAGTCTTCTCAAGGTGAGCTTTGGCCCATTCAACCTTGTCTGGAATACCACCACCATTCAGCTGAATCTCCATGATGTCGGCTTTTTTCTGACGCTTGCGCAGGAGCTTAGTCTGCAATATGCAACACAACACATTCCTGATTGCAAAAAAAAAAAAAACTGTCCCTTGGAAAACGAGTTATCGACATGCCACAGCAATTAAACTCTCTGTACCTGGCAACTGACAATCAGAAGGAAGGCAGCACGATGGATTAGCTCATCACAAAACTTTCTGTGTACCCTGGCAGGGGTACTATCCACCTTTTCATCACATGTCAGCCAGACATTTAGTATTGGAGGATCAAACTCCCACAAACAAAAAGCAGCAGTGTTGTTACCTGGGTGTGCGCAATGATACGGATGACTGTGCAGTACTTTTTCATTTTGTTGAAGTCATCTTCAATGTCTTTCTTTCCACTATCATCCTGCCACTTCTTGCCATATTTGGTAAAAGCCTTCTTCTTGGACCGAGACCTGACACAAAAACAAGATACATCAGCTTAAAAAGCCTACAGCCCTGCTTTGCTTCTAAGTAGCAATACCAGTGAACTGGTATTAAGCGTCACCAGAGCGCTGCAACTAGGCTGTATGCCAACTAATTACTTTTTGTGATACAAATTATTGAAAGAAGTATTTTTGTCCTAAAACCATCTTAGCACTGCATAAAAATTTATTTCTGCTCTCAGGTGAAGATAAGACCAAGAAACCTATACAGGTTTGGAAAGGCAACTTTGTAATGAAAATTGCCAACTTTAACTCTGGTGACAGTAATTATTCAAGAAAATTCAATTAAAATCCAGGAGAGCTTTTCTCGGGTCATATGAGCAAAGACATGCTGTTTCTAACTGCACCCAAAGGGTTCAAACAAAGCAGGGATAGAATTGTAATTTACCTGCCAAATCCTCAAAAAAATTGAATCAGTCTCATCACATAAACACTATGTCAGAGGAGACAATTGCTACTCATCAGCATAACTACCAATTCATGTACATTTATTGGCATTGCCTAGAGGAGCATAGCCATGGTGAAACAGACGACAGCCTGTGGTTTCAACCAGGATGCACACTGAGAAACAGATGTTGTGTCTTAGAAGATGCACATCACAATAGACAGGACATCCTATGACCCATGACAAAATGAGCCTTAACTTAATTTGAAATTTTCCAAACTGCATATTTAAAGTGTTCAGGTTTTGTACTTTCTTTAGATACAATAGTTTCTGTAGCCCTAAAATCGAGCGAGTCATAAAGGTTTGAATCATGTGAGTATGGTGGAGACCTTTTTGAGAAAAGGTTGAAAATTTTTAACTATGCCACTAGACTTTTCCTCAGCATCAGGTATTTTACTTATTGAAAGTAAAATACCTGTTGCTGAGAAAAAAATCTAGTGGCGGAGTATTTTATCGTGCAAAATTTAGTGCAGTTTCAATAATTTTGCATGATAAAATACAGCACACATTATCTCAAGTACATAGCAATGCATATCAGTGTATTTTTGCTTAATAAAGCAATCCATTTTTAAAGAATGGCATTGATGCCGTTCACTTATTTGGGCCTCTACTACGAAACTGCTCTGCACGAGTTCAGACTCATTTCGTCATGGTAGGTCACATAAATATATCAAAGGCAACATCAAAGTGCATTTTACAACAGTAAATGCATTTAACCCTCTTAGCACAAGAGGCTATGCCGGTAAGCAAGGGAAATGCAATTTCTACAAATTGCAAAGTTGAAGATTTTCAAAAATGCCAAGGTTTCTCGGTCTTGGAGCAGCAAAAATATAACTTCAACCACTGTGGTCTTCAGTTAAAAGTAAGTTATCGTTATACTTTTATGTCGTCAAAGAGGGTTAAAGAAACCACCTCCGAGAAAAGAGCTACAATGCTCTTTCTTTTGTAGACAAATTATTTTAATAGTATCTTTAAGTCTATTGCCAGGCCTTCATACAACTGCATTGCATTCAAATAATTTAAATGCTCAAACCAGTTCTTGTAGAAACGTCGCTTGCATTCTTCACTTAGGTGTTCTGCCCATACAGTTTTAAATGTCCGCATGCCATGTGGTGTTTCGATGTACCCAACAACACCAACGCAAACCATGGGTGGGGTTTCGATGATTGTGACTGCTTCTACCACTTCCTTCTTGTTCACCTCTGCAACATATTGTCAGTTAACCCTTTAACTCTAGAAAAGAAAACATATCTGCACAAACTGTTTTAAATAAAACCTGCTGATTATTGCGCATGTGGGGAATAAACCGTACCAAGAAACTTTGAGGCAAGCCTTGGTATAGCGAAATCCCGTTGATATCCACAGTGTTAGGAACGGACAGTTCATCAATCATCATGAAGACTGGAGCTGGCACTGTGGTCAGTGAAAATAACGTTTTACTTGTTTAGTTAACTTGTTTATTGATAGCGCTTGCAGTTTTAACATTAATACACAAAACAGAAGCAAGAAACGAAACCTTCCATCAGAGAATGTGTAAGAAAAAAATAATGCAATGCTGTCCCGTGATTAACCCAACGTACTTGATCCTGGTCGGTCGACCTCGCGAACGACATGGGTCATTCCAGCCTTATAGCCGATAAACGCCGTGAGATGTACAGGCTTCGTAGGATCATCCTTGGGAAATGCCTTTACTTTACCACGATGACGTTTGCTTCTCTTCTTAGGGAGAAAGCCTTTAGACCCGTGACGGGGTGCAGAAAATTTACGATGCGACTGAAATTTTGAAAAGGCAGTTTAACTATTGAAATAAGCAATAAATGGTGAGAGCAAGTCATTATTAAAGTCAATAAACTAAATAAAAGTTTATAACACGATGTCGGAACCTAAGGATGAAACAGATTGCAGTGAACTAGTGCATACGCAGATCCTACACCCACCATGTCGCCGAGAGAAAAGAGGAAGAACGTGGTCTCTCTCAAAGGATCTTGGGAAGAGTCGTAAGTCGAAGCCGGTGTCGTAGGCATGGGCATAAAAACGTTGCATCATATTTTAATTTTAAACTATTTATTTTAGCATATTTTGTATAAAAATTATTTTTAAATATTATTATTCGTATTAAACATATAAATACTGTGTTTTAATTTTTACGGCTATCGAAAAACCGCATTCGACCTTCAGCCAACTTGCTTACCGAAGGGACACTGAGAGGGTGCACTAAAACTGACCAAAGATGACAGACAGCAATGGACCTCCTTATGAAAAGTTTGCGATGGGTCTTTTCAAAATTCTCGACGGCCCAGTCTCGTTTGTAAGAGGTATGAAAATGCCATTGAGGTTCTAATTGTTTAATTATCATCACAAGGAAATCTAAAAGACATCAAATATGTGAAGATAACAAAACAAAACAATTCGGCATTTTTAATTATTCACTAAGTCATTACTATTAGCATAAGATCAGCACTATAACCTGAACTCTAGTTCCATAAAGCATACAGGTTATGCAAAATCTTTGCCTTTCACACATTAATTTTGTCACAACATAGAATCCAAACGCAGCTTGAAATCAAACTTGAAAACAGCCCAAACAGTCTGCCTAAAACAGAGAAGATTGTGTCTTGTACTTTCCAAGAAGCTCAAAGAAAATGACTGTGTGTGTGATGTGGTGATGTTAGAGTGTCATATTTTTTTTATTTTAGACATGTTTTTGGTCATAGAATATTATCCCATGTTGGATGAAAAGGGTCAAGGCACTCCAGTGACCTTTTAGTCAATGGGAAGTGTAGTGTTAAAGACTGCACTTTTTTGGGAGAGCTTTTTTGTGAATGTAGTGCACATCTCTCCCTCGTTGCATTATCTTCCATAACCCTTCTAAAGGATCAGGTACTCATTCGATTACTGGATCAACTGAGAGATGCATGCTGCACCACACAGATATCAAACTGGCATCTGTGCAAGCCTCCAGTCTTAATACCACTGCTCTTATCACTTGGCTATCACCAACTACCAGCACCCATCAAATCAGTAAATCTGATGTTGAACTGTCAGTATACTCAGAACTGCATAGCCAGCAATATCTTGGGAATATTTACTTCATCTGAATAGAATTATAATTTTAATACCATGTTTACGTGTTACAGAGAAGATAGTGGTGCCCCTTCAAAGCAAGAACAAAACTGTTTACTATCATCGGCAGTTCCCACGTGTGAAAACAGTTGACCAGTGTGAGGTGGAAGATGCCCCATGCATCTATGAAGCCCAAGAGCAATTCCGTCGCGATAAGTAAGCTCATCACACACTTAGACTGTCTTGTCACACTTTAGCAGAGGACTTTTCTACAGTTTAATAACTTAATGCTATTTGTATAAAGTGACTTAAATTACCAGAAAAAAGATAATAAAAAATTGTCTCCTTCACTCTCTTTAATTTCTTAGAATTAGTTTACGTTATTCATATGACTAAAACTGAGTAGTGAAGAAAAGCATGAGAGGAAAAAAATACATAGAAGTCCTGTCGTAAGAAGTAGTGTATTATGTTTTCGTGGCATAGAGAGGTTTATGGGAACTTTTTGTTAAAGGACAAACCGTGCGCAACATTATTTCTTTATGATCTGGTTACGTTCGCTTTAAAATAATAATTCCCAAAATATGAGTGCATAATTATGCTTAATTTTAAAGATATAAGCCTTCAAACATCGGCATTCTTACCTGCAGCTAGGAAGGCGGGGAAAGAAAAATACCCTCCTATACTGAAGATTCCCATACGCACCCTGAGTATTTGTAACAGTGAGGGTGCATGTCTTTAAGTCAAAGAAACATCGCTCAGGTTGTCGTGTTCAAGAAGCGATTTTTTTTTTTGCCCAAAAAATGAAACAGCTGAATTTGGAATATAGCCCTACAGATTGGAACATTATTTAGAAGCTTCGAATGAAGTTAAAAAATAATTAAATGGTTCAAACTGAATTCATTCAACAGACTGGTAAGTCAATCAGATCAAAATTTAATGGGCAACAATCACGGTCACGTTGTATTAATACTAATTGTCTGTTACTAAGTGGGCGCATTTGAGTTAATTTTCCCATGTGTATTATTATTACTATTGTTAATAAAATGTAAACATGTTTCAAAAGTGTTTGTCTAAGAGAAATTCCTGTCATTTTTTTAATTTGATGGTTTCAAGCATTGCATTTTTATTTTATAGTTTCAACAGACTGCTGATGAGGAATTTTTTATAATTAAAAATCTAATGATAGTTTGAAACATGTTTATCGATGTAAAAACTTATTTCTTCCTCATTTAGCTGCATGCCAAATTTTCTATTTACTTACTGATGCTCGCACGTGTTCTCGTTTCAGCTCCTTATGTTATCAATTCTTTTTTTTCCCCTTTTTTAGCTGTTTCAATCATTCACATCCGTGGTGCCCTCAGAGTGTCAGTTGTTGTTAGCATTATGCTGGATAAAGATACGACTGATGATGTGTTTGTAACTGTCACACGATGTTACTTGTAGACCAGACGGTGTAGAAACCCTTGATGTTGCATGTCTGGTGCTTGATCTACCAGCAGTCGTAGTTGGTTTTAACATCTCGTGCTTTTGTATAGTAAGTAATGCTGTAGGAATAAGATTTCGTTTTACTGAAAGTCCGAGACTTGCTTGTACTGTATATGTGACTGGATAACAATCAATTTTGAAATGTTTTGAGCAAACTCTTGAGTGCAGTGTGGGGACAAAGTTCGCATGGCACGTTTGAACAAAGCCTGTATATACACATATATACACATCTCTGAACAAAGTTAATCCACTGGCGTTTGATGCCATTATTTGTAGGATTTCCTTAATGAGTACAAATAAACTCCATCAGAGTGTTGAAGAAAACATTCAGCAACAGCACAATGTGTCCTGGTCAGTTTTCTTTTACCGAGGATTTCATCTTTTCTCTTTGACATCAGCTAGTGCACACTGTGCTATTTTTAGAAATACTTCCGTTTCATCACTTCCTGTTTATTTGACAAATCCAGGTGTGCTTAAGAGAAAAATATTAATATAAAATCTTTCATGCCTCTTTGTAATAAAATACCACCGGAATATGTTTTTGTGATACTTTGTGCTCTGTTTTCAGCAATTTTGGGGCAGCAATTAAGTTGGGGGGTTTTCTGTGTGGACTGGCTCCATATGTTGCATTGATTAAGATGTTATTGTTTATGAAATTAAATGCTTACTTTATTTTCAGGGAGGTGGATAACAACATTGTGAAGATTTTGCGGCAGCGCCGTATTGAATGTATGCACTGGGAGGGCCCTGATGCAGAACGCAAATGTAAAAAGATTGTTGAAGACTATGAAAAGGCTGCTACTAATTGGTTCATAAAATGTAAGTATTAGTCAATATTTCACACTATGTTAATTTTCTGTATAACATTTAAATTCTAGATTTCATCAGAGGAAAATTGAAAAAATTTTGCGCAAAAGTGGTAAATCCGACACTAGAGTGTTAGACCATTGATTTCTAAGGCCAGTTAGCTCACCACCTTTGTAGTGAATGAGTACATTACTCTGCAGAAGGATGAGGAAGGAGAAAAAACGAAAGAGATGAACACCATCTTTTTCAAAAAAATCATGCCAAGATAAATGCCTAAAACCTCATTCCCCAACAGATGAAAGATGACAAGACTGCCCTAAAACAGAATAGATTTTAACTTTTCAGTCTGGTGTGTGGACCTTTTTTCTTATTCAAGGCAACATGCAGGCAGCTTAATAACATAAATAAAGCATCTGGTAGTTGCTGTCTTCTGCTTTATAGTGACTTACTAGGCTCATGTCCATTCATGTTTAAAGATAGTTTTATCACTTTTGTCAATGTCATTAGTAAGTTCTTGATTAGGGGTTAGGGATCTTTTATATATGTATTATCATCTTGTTTCAGTGATGATTTTTTTTTTTTGGTGCTTTTGCTGCAGATGGTGATATCGGAGCCAATGGTAATGTCATTGACGTCTACATGAAGCAGAAACATCGACTTCTGTGGCACAGACAACATCCTGACAAACCCTTAATGTAAACACGTGACTGTTGAAACTGACATTATTGTTAAAATGCTTTGCATCATCAGAATAGTAAAGAAATTGTAAGCTGATGATATAAAAGATCTTTTTATTTTGACATCTGCTAAATGTGTGTGGATTAAACCTATTACTTGATTGTGCCTTCAGAGTCTGCATTCTTTTTCTGTGCTATTAAAACTAAGATTAATGTTATCAAAGAGTCAAAACTAAGAAAAGCCGAAGATGTATTTACTCACGCTTCTCTTGTCTATAAAAACTATCTTTCTCACCATGCTTCTATGGGATACAACGTGCTGTAAAATATGATTGCTTCTACTAATGACAGTTTTATGATAATGGGACTTGAGATGCCTACTGTGCTGTTTGTCTCATATGCTACTACACCCATGAATTAGTAGTTGCTAGAGAATCATGGTGGTCTTGGAAATGTGACACACACGCAGTCACATCCTCCACATGTCATAGGCATTCACATGCGTGCTCAACACTCACGGATTTGCTCGGACATTTGCTTTTTTTTTTTTTTTTATTAGTTGTAAACAGAGCAACTAAATCTGTTTGGCACGAGGTCACTTTTCTATATCCCACGAATATCTGAAAATCACTGATGCCTCCAGTAGGGGACAGACATTGAAACAAGTTGGAGCTGTCTCCTGGAGACGAGCAACCACCCCTTTTATCATAGACGCTGCTTCTAGGAGACGGACATTGTACACAATGGCGCTGCCTCTTGGGAACGAGGGACCCAAACCTTCCTGTTTTGCTATCTCCTGGATTAGCAAGTTCCTCCTGAGCTAAGTGTGGGCGGTCCGATGGCGCAACGGTTAGCGCGTCACCAATACAGTGAAGGTTGGCTGTCTTGGGTTCAACTCTCCTCTCGGGCACGCTGTTCTTTCCCTGCCTGTGGCATCTGCTTACAGGGCTGGCTGCCTTGCCATGATATAGCCTTAGATGCTGGCTCGGTGTAAAACAACAATACCCCACACGCAGTCACGGCACTTGGGAAGGGAAGCGCTGGCCGTGACCGTTAAATATAATTATTGTCTCACCCCATTTCCATCCCTCTTTTAAAAGCAAATCCTTTGTTTCCCATTCAACAGGTGCGGCTTGGCCACCCGCGCCGTGCTAACTTGTTAACTTCATGTCACCCTTCTGTAACAATGTACCTCCATATTAACCATTTGTTTGGAGGAGCTCTAAATGTGCGCTTGTAAGTAAAACTGTAAGACACAGGTAAGGTGGGGTAAAAGGTGTTATAAACTAGAGGCCTTCAGTCAATTGTAAGTGGTTTGCCATGTCGTGGTTAGGGAGCACGAAAGACCACACCCAGCCTCTTTTGTTTTATCCTTCCCTTATAAACCTAGTATCCATATGTTGGGTGGGAAGATAGTGTTTTCCAGTCAGCCTTGATTGACCTGTGAACCATGCTCTGAAGTAGCTGCCACCACCCATCAAGCTACGGCATCTTTCAGGGAAGAGTTTTAAAACATGGCATGAAACACAAGTGTTTCGCTGTAAAATAGTTAATTATCTTTAACATGCCTATTCCTCACAGTCAAAGCTTAGTGCATCGCCAGTTAATTTACATTGACGTTGATATTGTAGCCAAAACAGCTTGTACTCTCCGCTGGCCAACAATAAGAATGCAGGAAAATATTTAAGAAACCACTTGCTAACCATACTATGATCAAATATAAGGAAAATTGAGTAAATTAAATGCATTTGACTATTAAAAATACTATGAAAAATAAAATGTTTTTATGCGTAGTATTTTTAATACGAAATAAAGAATTAAGCAAAATATTTTTTAGACATCGATCTAACAACAACAACAACAAAATAATAATAATGCGATAAATTGTCCTACTTGTCTGCATGTTAAATGATCTCTCATTTAAAATTCCATTGAAACTGAAATGTTTCCTTACTGAAATTACAAAGTTGCTTCCCTACACCATGAGGAAATGTATTTTATGATAGCCGACCTGCATAAAATATGGCTAATGTTAATGAGTGAAGAATGAAAAGAACCTCAAGGTTATAGAAGACAGAGGCATCATTAGTACACATATATTATAAAAATGTCTTGGTACTGGACACTAGACAGCCTTTGTACGTGTCTTGCCAGGTGTTCTGAAAGTATTCTCAACAGACTTGGGAATTCAGCTGCAAGACTCGTTGTGGGGAAGCGTGACTGTACACTACTGCTGAAGACATTGCACAGGCTGCACGTGCAAGCTTGTATTGAATACAAATTCTAGTTGATCGGTCATGATTTTTTTTCTCCCTTGTATATCTGATATTCTTACAGTTAATACACTCCTTTGCTTTATCTGATTATAGACTCTAAAGAGCGTATATGCTGTGTCACTACTTCATCGACTTCCTCCCGCTGCATAGACCCTTCCAGTCCAGCATTAGCAAGGACAAGACGAAGACAAACCAAAACACTGACATAAACACGAAGGTAAGGCGCCGACTTTGCTTTGATTGGGAGAACCTGCAAGACCCAAAGGTTGGCGAAATCTTCGAGGTCCCAGTGTCCCTATGTGTACCTCACTGTCAACTGGTTGTTATGTTTCTTTTTTATCAAACTGTTCTGCGCAGAGAGTGCGATCCATCTTCGTGATTCTGCGCACTGTCTATAAGTTCGCATTATTATTATTAAGGTCAAAGCTGCAGGTAAATTCGCAGCACTGAACATAGACTGGGATGTAAGCTCAAGAGGTTATGTTTCTCTTTCTTCCAGTCTTTGGCAACTATACTGTTGTCAGAGGCATCTCATATTTGTCGGTCGATCGTGAGCAGAAATAAAACAGTCAGAGTCAACCACTTTCGATTCATTTGCGGTTCGCTTGCTTCCGATACCTTTGGAAAAATAAAAACAGTCTGTATTACAGCCGCTGTGTGCGGTTCGCCAGTTTACTTACGAAATTTGGAGCTTGTTGAGTGGATAACACTTAATTGGTCAGCCTGAAAACTATTCAGTCATTAGCATCGATTCTAGATGGTGGGTTTCAAGTCAGCGCAAAGAATTCCGACAAATGTTTTTGAAGTCACGCGCGCGTGTTTACTTCATGTTCGCCGGCTACGGTATTAATACAAACAGAATATATTGATCCTTGATCTGAGTGCGGCCTTCGATGTCATCGATCATACCACTCTACTGACTCGTCTTCAGATGGAGGTGGGCGCTGGTGGTTCTGCCTTGCGGTGGTTCCATTCCTACCTCAGTGACCGTACACAAAGGGTGATGGTCAATCAAGCTTCTTCAGTGACAGTTCCATTGCAGTGCGGTGTCCCGCAGGGCTGTTTTTGGCCCGGCTTTATTTTTCTCTATTTACACATCTGAACTTGGTCTCCTCATTGAGTAGCATCGTGTGAACCGCAAGATGTTTGCAGATGATACTGAACTCTATCGTTCATTCAGTACAGACAGGGAGTCGGTGTGTGAGGCAGTCTGTGCAGTAGAAAAGTGTTGTTTAGATGTAAAGTCTTGGATGCTAAGGAACAAACTCAAGCTTAATGACGAGAAGACAGAGGCAATGCTATGTGGCTCCAAGTTTAGCCTTAGCAAAGTCACTCTAGACTCCATCCAAGTGGGTCAAGCTAGAATCCCCCTCTCCAGCTCCGTACGGAACCTTGGACTCTATGTAGACAATCTCCTGACTATGTCTGATCATGTCAGTTTGGTGGTCAAGGCAAGTTATTTCCACATCCGCACACTTGGACGACTCTGATCCATTCTCAATAAGAAGACTTCAACTGCAGTTGCTGTGTCCTTTATTCATTCAAGATTAGACTATGCAAACAGCTGCCTCTGGGGAATTTCAAAAAGTGAGTTGTCGAGGCTTCAGCGAGTGCAAAATGCGGCTGCTAGGATAGTTGCACGAAAGAAAAAGACACCATATCACTCCCATACTGTGTGACCTCCACTAGCTTCCTGTGGAGAAAAGGATCGACCACAAATTGTTAACTCTGACATATGGCTGCCTTCACGACCTTGCGTCTGCATATCTACAAGATCTTATTCACCGTCATCAACCTCAGCTGAACCTTCCTTCAGCAGACCAACCCAGAATAAGACTACCGAATGTTCAGACAGGGAACACAAACAAAAAGACAATGGGTTTCAGATCCTTCTCAAATGTAGCCCCGCTTCTGTGGAACTCGCTTCCCCTCTCGACCAAGGAGTCTGAGAGTCTTGCAACTTTCAAGAAAAAAAAAACTGAAGACCCACTTGTTTCAAATGGACTAGTTTTTTTTTTTATCTCATCATCTACATTTTGTTGTTGTTTGAACTTGATCATTTGACCTGCAGTCTGGTGGCTGTTGGGATCACTGCGCATTGAGCGTATCTTTGCGATGCAGAAACTGACGCATTATAAAACGACATCATCATCATCAACTTGCAGTGTGGCTTCAGACAATACCGCAGCACCCTGGACTATCTGGTCCGTTTTGAAACTTTTGTTAGAGATGCTTTTGTTAGTAAAGAGCATGTGTTAGGAGTTTTTTTTGACTTGGAGAAAGCGTACGACACTACCTGGAAGCAAGGCATTCTTGCTCCTATTCACCATCAAGGGCTTCGCATCTGTTTGGGTGCCTTCCGCACCACTCCTCTACAAAGTCTTATGTAGAAGCTGGTGAGCCTCCACTTTCTCTCCGTCCTCTGAAACTCATGCTTTCCTATGTGTCGTCTGAAAGCTCATCCTGGAAACCCTGCTTACAGCGCTGTTTTCGGACCTCAGTGTGCTGCTCTGTATGCCATTCGTACCTAGGAGCCAAAACCAATATCACTCTGTGTTGCACTTCACTTACAAGCAGATGGCTCCAAAATTCAAAACGGTGGCCCTGTAGCTGTGGCAGCAGTTCCGTCCTGCCAACCACAACAGGCCTCTTCTGCCTGACTTGCGGATGGCTGCTCTATTTTCTCTGCAGAGGTTCATGCCATCTTGCTAGCCTTGCAGCATGTTCACCGCTCTCGAGCAAAACTTTCTGATCATCTCAGACTCGTTATCTGCTCTCCAAGCCCTTATCTCCCAACGTTCTGACCACCCGCTCCTGGTCCAGATTCATATGATCCATGCAGCTCTATTCCAACAGGAAAAAGACATTGTTTTCATCTTGGCTCCTGGCCATGCTGGTATCCCGGGCAATGTTCAAGTGGACCAGGCCGCCAAGGCTGCATGTCAGTTGCCTGGTAAACTACACTCGATAGTATCAGCAGACTGTAAATCTATCTTCATGGCCTATGTTCAGTCCTTGTGACGAGCCACTGGGCCAAAATAAGTTACATGCCACCCTTCCCTCTCTATCAGACCGCCTGCCTTCATGCCGTCCTGTGCAACGGGAGGAGGTAGTTCTTTCCATACTGACTAGGACACACCTATGCCACGCAGTCACACCTTTTACCAGGTGAACCACCGCCAGTTTGTCCTTGGTGTCAAGGAATTTTTAATGTTGTACATGTTTTAATGACTTGTCCTGGCGCTGGTTGCACAACACGTTTCTAACCCTTAAAACTGTTCTAAAGAGGCAAAATCTCTTCTCTGCCATTTAGATGCATTGCACAAGAACATACAAAAAATTGTACTGACAGGATGGAAAGTCAGACTTTATCTTACTTCAAGCAGTTTTAGTTTTAAAAATTCTAAAATTGTGGTGTGCACTTGCAACTGATTATCTAAATAGATTTAAGGCCTAAAAGAGTTTAAAATTAGAAATGTGTTGTGCAACTGGCCCCTGGACTCCAGAGTATCCGCCAGTAGTTTTCTTAACTGCAGGCTTCTTGTTTTGTTTAGGTCCATCCCATTGGCAGCTATTTTTACTTTTTGTAAGGCGGATAGGGCTTTATCATAAGATATTTATGCCCTGATAGTTTTTGGCATTTGGTTTGTTGATGGCTTTTTTGGGGCACAAGACTCCTTTTACGTTACCCACTCTCAAATGTTTCCTGCAAAAATAAGATTACTTTTTCTCACCGCGATAGTCTTAGTTGCTGGCACGGTGTTAACACAACCAACCAACCCTACTATCTAGTCAATTGACTTACACCTGGCACAACACCTCATCAAAGACGGTCCTTCAAGGTAGATAAACACGGCTGTAGACTAGTGTCTCTGAAATGACATACCAACGACCGGTCTCAGTCAAGGGATGTTAATTCTCTACTTCCAGCCATTTGTATGTGTGAATGTATAATTAGGCATATGCATTTATGTGGAGAACCTACCATTGCACAGGGGTACACATAAACTGTTATGTTAATGAACCTTTGCCCAATCCGTGACCCTACTTTTCTTTGCTAATTAGGTCTTTTCAAAATCCAGATGACATTTGCAATGGCCAAAGGCTTTTATGAAACGCTTTTTCAGATTTGCCACCTTGAAAATTAATTTTGCACTTACTGTCCCCTAGACTTTTAAACCCTAACCACTGAATTCTAAAAATGAAATTTCATCTATTAAATTTATGAAGTCAGTGAAAAATTTAATTCAAATAATTATTTTCATATAAACATCACAGAATGTTTTACAATTAAAATAATACTCAACTTCCAATGTCACCAAATCAACAACTATAACATTAGTTTAAGTTCATGTGAGCCATTATAGCCAATCAACGATATGATACGAAAATTCTTATTGCTAACTCAGTAGAGGCATTGACTCCACAAGACCAATTTCGTGGCTTTACCAGTTTACTCCGCAACCAATCAGAAAATTTTGTACTAAAAGACCATTTCTCTTTAATTTGGAGCCATTTTTGAGGTACTTGCTGATCAGAGCACATATCAAACAGGCACACATTTTAGATAAAACCAAGCAACCAAGGTGAAGGAGCCAAGGATTCTGAATATGCAGATTTTCCCCAACTACATCACAGTGTGCAGATCATGTCACTCAAATGTGTTTTTGTTTGGGTTAAAACAAAAGCTCTTTAAAATATTGGAACACATGGTACTTGGTGTAACCACGCTGGTTGGGAGTGATAAATTGCTTCTCGTCCCTGTGGAATGCAGCAAGTTGTTTTGTGTGAGTTACATTTAATAAGTTGAGAAAAACGTAAACTACAACAGCAATATTTTGTTTTAAACAATTTATTGAACATGGTCTTCATTTCAGCTCTTTCACTGCAAGCCCTGCACACAGAATTATTTTACGATCAGTAACCTAGAAGATGAGAAAGTCAAACCACTAAAGAATGAAGAGGGACAACCAGTGACATGTACACGGGCATTTCAGAAAATGGTATACAGAATAAATATAATGCATCTGTCTTGGTCTAGACACTCACCTCACAAAAAAAAAAAAAAAAAAAAAATAATGAAACAAACCAGAATAAAATGAGACTGAATGTGCTTAAATGCAACTACTTGTAGTACTGCACAGACTTGCTGAAATCAAATCAGAAAAAGATCAAATGAATTTACCTGGTGGTAAAGACTGTCTAAGTTTCTCAGCCTTTTCACGATCTTGGATGACAAGGGTGTAGAGGTATCTGCTGCATCTCACCTTGAACTTGACATTGTCTTTATTCTTCTTAATCTTGACAGCTGAAACCCATTATCCTTTTATAAGTCACGGAGGCACAATGCAGAATTAAAAAATCAAGATATATGAATCTAGCCAATATTTTAAAATCTGTGTCAGAAAAATGTGAATACTCATCAGCAACTGCAGACAAGAGGTGTCTAGGTTTTCATCACCCACAGCTGTCATTACTAAATAAGCACAATAATACTTTGAGATCTATGGAGAGGGATCTGATATGTGACAATAACTGTTGTATGTTGGTTGAATACTGAATTAGTTGATCTTTTTCCGTTCACCCCCCTTTGCACTCAAATTTAACTTGCTTCCCTTAAGAAGCTAAAGTAGTCAATGAAGTATTTGTATATTCGACCAGGCAATGAGTCAGTCGGTCAATTGCCATGTTCGACACGCTTGTCGGTTGCTCAATTAACATGAATTTGTACTGAAAGTAGCATCTGAAGTCTAATGTAGGCCTATACTTTACTATATCATTCTCTGGAACTATGTGTTTGTGATGTACTTTAATTTGAATCTAGCCATTATTTTGAAATCCGTGTCAGAAAATGTGAATTCTCATCAGCAACTGCAGACAAGAGGTGTCTAGGTTTTCATCATCCACAGCTGTCGTTACTAAATAAGCACAATAATACTTCGCGATCTATGGAGCAAAACCTAAGGTAACTGCTTTGTCTACTGTTGCTGGGAATGCGTGTGCGTGCGTACGTGTGAGGAAAAAAAAAATTTCAACATTGTATACATAATCTCTTCTATATCATGCATATGTATTACTGCAATTACGAGCACTATTTGGAATTGCCGTTGGGGATAAATAAAGTGGTAATATATTGTAAACAACAACAACAGCAAGTAACATCTGAAGTATACTGTAATATAGCATTGTCTGTCTTGTTTCTAGATAAAGTGTAATCGTTACAAATTGAATCTAGCCAATATTTTGAAATCTGTGTCAGAAAAATGTGAATACTCATCAGCAACTGCAGACAAGAGGTGTCTAGGTTTTCATCACCCACAGATGTCGTTACTAACTAAGCACAATAATACTTTGAGATCTACGGAGCAAACAGGGATTTTATTCCTCTTACCTCCCTTTGCACTCAAATTTAACTTGCTGCCCCTAAGAAGCTAAAGTAGTCAATAAAGTATTTGTATATTCGACCAGGCAATGAGTCAGTTGGTCAACTGCCATGCCTGGCGCAGGAGTTGGTTACTCAATTTAATATGAATTTGTACTAACAGCCTAAACAACAATAGCAAGTAACATCTGAAGTCTAAGGCATATTTTAAACTCTGTAAATGTTGTCTGGTTTTAAATTTCTGCCTCGCAACCTAGTTTCATAACGAGCTCCCACCAATCAATACGGTTACCATCTTTCATTTGAATTTAGTACAAGAAAACAAACTATATTTCTTGCAAATCCTTTGCTCAATTTTTCTAAATTTAAAAATAGCTCTTTAATGTCATGCTAACAATAGCTGTTTTTGTTGTAGGTTAATAGGAGTAAACACTCACTTTGTGCCGCCACTACCATTCTTAATCTTCAATCACATTAGTTTTCAGATGTACTGAATCAGAAGAGAATGTCATTCTACCCCAAAGAACATAACATTGCATAAGGAATGACCACAAATTACACTTACATTTGGCATCTTTTCTTCTTGCCGTAAGAAGAAAATCTTTGATTTCTTGAATCTGTTTCGGCTGAAAAAGAATGCAATCAATTAAGCAACATTTACATCATGGACTCACTGACTTCTGGATCATTACATACCTGTATACAAGCCACACCCACTAAATTAAAAAAAAATCGTTACTGTATTCACAAATAAGCCGCACTGGTTTATAAGCCACATCGCTTATCTCGTTTTCTGAATGATGAGGGTGTGTGCTTGAGCAAATGATATGAATGCTTCAACTGTGTCCAGCTTTGATTTAAAAATGTGAACAGTTCAATTCTGAAGTCATGTAACAGTGATGTTAAGTAAAAAAAAAAAGAAATATATATAAAGGAAATCAAATACTGGAGATCACAACACAACCTGCAAGATATTGTCAAATACAAAACAACTCTCCACTATCTAGTTTACATTAAAAAACAATAACGTTTACTTGCAGTCAACACTTTTACACACTGCTTAACTCCAAAATACACGAGATTTAAAATTAAAACTTATATGGTTATTCCTTAATACCAAACACATCTCTGCTATGTTAAATTCTGATCTCACATCTCACTTTTTTTTAGTTTTACAAGTGATGCTAGAAATCACAAACCCTACCATTGTCGACGATTGGCACCAGCAACCTGCACATGAGAAGTATCAAGAATTAAACAAGAGCACACTCTCGACTTGCCATAGTTTGCTCTTTTTAGTGTAAACAGTAAGCAGTCAAGTAGCAGTATTGAGATATTACCACGGACGCATGCATATCGGAGTGATCTAAAGTCTTCTTAAAATTACTCATACTAAGCACGAAAATAATAAATACAAAGAGATTTAAAACATACAGTTACAACGACATTCCAAAACGTTATGAATAACGTAGATGAATTAGATAATGATTCTGATTCTAACAACACACCTCGTTTGCTAGCGTCTTTTCCGGAAAAGGAAGTAACCGTTGCATAAATTGTGTTCCAGTGCTGAACTATAAAACGAAACGCCTTTATTAAACTTCTTTCTTAATTTATAATTTCCTCCATCGGTGAAAAATATGCAAATATATATATATGGAATGTTTGTTGAATTTTTTTATATTTTACAAATCTACAAGCATAAAAACCCAGCATGTTTGTTCCTTTTTTTAATGTAACACAGCCTACACCGGAAATTGCCGACAACCATTGGGTCTATAATAGCAACCTTTGAATTTATGATTCTCTCGACCTGAACTTGTGAGTTTAATTGAAAGAAAAATGTACCCGTTAACTAGCGCATAATAAAAAGCATGTTCGCATCGTACTGTTGATACTTGTACTGTGTATATGTTACCTAAGCTGTCGTTTACAAAAAAGTAACTGTCTAGCTATTAGACCAGTTACGTTGTGTGCAAGCATTTATTTATAAGTGATAATGATTTAATAAAGACAAATTACACAGACGGTAAACTTTGAGGGGTTTCTTTGTGAGGGTATGGGAAATTTGGCTTTCTTTCCATTTTAAGCCAGTATGGTAGATAATGTTAACACATGATGGATTAGATACGAATATATAGCTAACTTGTTTTAAGTGAACCTGCACGTTAGTTTTACTATGGCGATCATTGACCAAGATCACTTGCAGGTGTAGGATGTAGCTTCGCACGGTTATCAGTATTGTTTACAGTAAAGCTTATTTTAAAGTAAAGATGTTACAATGATTGGTTGAACCAGGAAAACATGATGTTTTATGATTTAACAAATTTGTATTTTAATGTTATATTTACACCCATATATAAAGAAAACAAAAATAATGGATAAATCATAATTGTTTTAAAAACAGCTGAATATTTTGCTACTTATTTAGCCACCATGGCATCTCAGTATGGCACAGGGAATAAAAACCCCCCTTGGGCAAGGCAAGCAACTGGTGAGAAAACTAAAACACTCTTAAAAGCTTTTCATTATTTACAAATGTAGTAAACATGAAGAAGCTGTCTCTCATGTGTACATACGTGCTTCATAGTCTTTGCACATATGCCTACTTGTTAACTCTTTGCAGTTTACTAAAATACGTATAACTAAACAAACAATAGGAAAGACATCAAGCCAGGCAATGAGCAAGAAACTTTAAACTATTAAGAGATCAATCATTTATCAGCTTTTATTAATATACATAAGTTAAGAAACTGTAATTGCCTTTATTAATATTATGATTTGTTCTGAATTAAATTATTTTTAGTTGGCAAGAATATTTTTATCATAAATTCCTAATTCACAGCTTATTTATTAGCTACTTATAAAGTATAAATGTGTATGTAAAATTGTTACATGGTTACAGAAGTATTTGAACAGATATCGGTGAATATGTTTGGAATTTTATGCAACTTTTTTGGCAGATTTCATTGCTGCCAATGCTGTGGGTGGCATAGCAACGGCACAAATGCCACAGGTGACATCAGGAATTGTGCAGACTCCTGCGTTGGCCGGTAGCCCCACTGTTTACTCATACAGCTCGGCAACGGCCATACAACAGCAACATCAGCAACAGTTTGCACAATCCCAAATTGCATCTGTCATCCACAACCAAGTATGTCATATTTATCCATAATTACACCTCTTTCTTACATGCACTGAAGCAGTACCAGATGCACAATCAGTCTTGAGCATATAATCATGATAAATTCATGACATATTTATTAACCATTACTACAAGAACAACTCTAGACACTGGCGTGAGAGGGATAACTTTTTGTTAGTGTCCAATTTTGAGTACCCCCTGCAAGAATCTGAAGTATTTTGGTTTATCTTAGAAGCCTCATTTCTGTGACACATGGCTTATGACATTTACACTGTTGCATACATATGCCATTCATATCTTAGTAATATTGTCAGGTGCTTCTACGACCAACGACTCTATATTGTTGTCATTGGTGTTTTGTGGCAACATCCAGTCAGCGCTTAGCAGTTTTTGAAAACTAGAAAGTAAGGAGATTGCTTATATACCTTGTGATAAATGCATTTTTTAATGTATCTATGACAGGCTACATGATTTCAGTGTTTTTGAAATAGGAGCAAATTGAGTTAAAGAAAATTTAGACTGAACAAAGTTCTTTTCACAGTTGCTAGTTCTTGGTAAAATAACAACTTCACATCAAGGTGAGCAAAAAAGGAAGAACAAGACAGAAGAGAAGCTTATATTTTGAAAGGGCACAAGTTGTTTGCATCTGACTCTTCCACTTTTTGACATTGCATGGGTAAAGAAAACATTTTTCAGCTGCAACTATTGTTTACTCCTTTCTTCTCATGTGTAGGGAGTTGGACAGGTGGGATGGGGCAGATTGAAAGAATGAAACCATTTTCATTTATGTAACTTTAGATGTGCAGTGACATACACTGCGTATAAACAACATACCATTAATAAGCTCAACCATATACTCTTATTTAATAATTTTAAAGAATTTCATCATTAGTTTAAAGCAGTAGTGTACTTCTTTCTGTGACACATGGTATATTTTATGGAGATTAAATTATATATATATATAGCGACTACTGAGTAATACTAGGAAAAACTCTGTGTGTGTATGTGGGACTGGCTAGTAACAAAATGTAATATAAGTATTGTTTCTTGTTTACTGCTTTTTTTAGATTAAAAAGAACACTTTTTGCTCTGTGTGTATGTGTGTGTTTTGATGATTTGTTGGTAGTTTTTTGCTATTTTATTTTTGAAAATAGGTGAATTTGTGTATGGTTGATTTCTGGAATATCAAGGTCAAGATTTTCTAAACATGGGATATCTAATCTGTTAAACCCTTGTAGTATACTTCAACAGTAAGTTGAAAAACCATGCCTACATAGCTGCTGAGTTAGAAGCTTTAAAGCTTAGTTTTCTTTGCCAGATGAACCTGAGTGCTCGGGGTGGGTTTGAAGCATGTAGTACATCAAGAGAAGTCCTGATTATCACAACCTTTCTTTGATATGAGCATTTGTATATGTGTTGATGAGGGCATGCAAGTATGTGTGTTGGGTGTAATCTGTAAATATATTATCCTATATTTAGGTCTGATTATTTGTTAGTGTGGATGTTCATCATTTAGCAGTGTGATTTCAGTAATGTTGCAGTGAAGTGCTTGAGTGTTTACAGCATTTTAGTTTTTTTAAAATTACTCACAAATCATGAGCTTGCCTCTGAAACTGCCTTTGGGAATTATCACCATTCCTTGCTACTCCTCGAGGAGCATAGGGCTGCAACAACACCTCACCAGCAAACCCGGTTTTGGGCAGCCTCCTTCAGTTGGGCCCATGTAGTTCCGGTGTCCTTTGCCTCGCTCTCTACTGATCTTTTCCAAGTCTGTTTTGGCCTCCCAACTCTCCTCTTCCCCTGAGGTTTCCAGTCAAGTGCCTGCCTGGCAATGGTGTCAGCTGGTTTGCACAGGGTGTGTCCTATCCAGCCCCACGTGCGCTTTTTGATGTCTTGACTTGTGGCATTCTGGTTAGTTCTTTCCCACAGGCTGCTATTGGAGATCTTTTCAGGCCATCTTATTCCAAAAATATGGCGAAGGCATCGGTTGGTAAAGGTCTGGAGCTTGTTGTTAATGGTGTTTGTCACTCTCCAGGTTTCAGAGCCATACAGTAGGACTGCCTTCACATTGGTGTTGAAGATGTGGGTCTTACTGCGTAGGGATAATGCTCGGGAGTTCCAGATGGGGCCCAGGGTGTTGAAAGCATGTCTGGCCTTGTTTATGCGGCTTCTGATGTCGTCGTCCGCTCCACCGTCCTTGCTAACGATGCTTTCTAGATATGTGAAGCGGTCTGTTTCTAGGATGTTCTCTCCTTGAAGATGGATTGGAAGTTTCTGCTTGTTGTTGATTTTCATCACTTCAGTCTTCTTTCTGTTGATCTTTAAGCCGGTCTTCTCTGCTTCCTCTGCTAGCTTGCTCAGTTTGGTTTGTGCATGCTGCTGCCGATGAGATAGGAGGCTAATGTCATCTGCAAAGTCCAGGTCCTCTAGCTGTTTGGTGAAGGTCCACTGGATACCGGTGTTGTTGTCTTGGGTTGTCTTATACATAATCCAGTCTATGACCACCAGGAAGATTGTCGGTGATAATATGCAACCCTGTCTTACGCCAGTCTTCATTACAAAAGGTTTAGTGAGTTTGCCGTTATGGATAACTTGGCAGGATACAATCCCTGGATGATGTTTATGAGTTTGGGTGGAATACCATAGTGGTTCATCAGCCTCCAGAGTATGTCCCTGTCTACACTGTTGAAGGCCTTCTTGAAATCCACAAAAGTTATATAAAGAGAGAATTGCCATTCGATGGACTGTTCTATGATTATACGGATGGTTGCGATGTGGTCAGTACATGACTTATCCTGGCGAAACCCTGATTGTTCTGGTCTCAGTCTCTTGTCTAGTGCCTTCTTCAGTCTCTCTAGCATTATCCTTGTCAGGACTTTGCTGGGGATGGACAGCAGCATGATCCCCCGCCAGTTGTTGCACTAGGAGAGATCTCCATTCTTTGGTAGTTTGACCAGGTGACCTAATTTCCAGTCTGCTGGGACTAGCTTTTGTTCCCAGATCTTGTGTAGGAGGGGCTGTAAAATTGTTGCTGTTGCTTCTGGGTCTGTTTTTAGTGCTTCTGGGGGTATGCTATCTGGGCCTGCTGATTTGCCATTTTTCATGCTTTTGATAGCTTTGATGATTTGGGAATTACTGAAGTTTTTCTAATAGGATTTTAGTGCGATAGTGGTTTTTGTAATTTTTTTTTCATTGTCCTGTATTTTCTGTTTCTGTTATGAAATCATACCGTGCATTCAGAGGCAAAGCATTAAGTGTCTGTGGGTGCACAGTGTTTTGTTTTTTTTCTTTTGTCAGGCTGGGCTGCAGACAGCTACTGCTGGAGTTGCACTGTCTCAGCCAGGGATGGCCCTGCCTACTACACTGGGTGGGGGAAGTTCACAAGTGGCTACTGTAAGCTACCCTACAGCTCGTCCCACCCAGGCCTCTGCTCAAGCAGTAAACGCTGCAGCCAGTCAGAAACAAAGAGTTTTTACAGGAACTGTCACTAAACTTCATGATAACTTTGGGTTCATTGATGAAGATGTCTTTTTTCAAAGCAGGTAAAGGAAAATTTCTCTTTTTGTATGATTCACATGTTTAACAAAATGAAATAGGCACTTGAGATGCTTATTTATTGATACAAGGATATGCACACTGATTTGGATGCAGAATGTTTGGTACATAATTCTGGATGTTGATCTATTTGATTTTACAATGGCAATGCTGTTTACTTGGTATAGAAGGCCAGAGAGCAAACACTGAAAATGAAAGGAAACTTTTTCAAAGACTAGTGAGCAGTTTAGTCAGTCAGGTCATCAGGATTTTATCCTATTCACTTGTTTTTGTCCTGCATTCTTACAGTTGTGTTAAAGGGATAGCACCTAAAGTAGGAGACAGGGTGTTTGTGGAGGCATCCTACAATCCAGCCATGCCATTCAAGTGGAATGCCACCCGTGTGCAAGTTTTAAACAGTCAGGTCAGAGTTGTGGCATCTTTCTTGTGGCTTTTTTATGCTAAGGTGCTAAATATAGTTAATGGCATGTATTGTTTTTCGCAGGTGCATGGGGTATCTTTTGCAGAAGTTTCTTTCTTATAAATCCCAATGTCTCTGTTGAACATTTTTAGAAATAATTTTTGTAAATTTACATATATACCACCAAAAATCTATCCTAATTTTAAAAACGGTTTGGAAAAATGTATTTCCAGATTAAATTTTCTTCATCATTGTGCCAGTATCTTTTACTCCTTTTCCCCAGTTATATCAGTTTTGGAAGATTTTTCCAGCTACCATTTATTTAAATTTACAATTTAACATAGAGAAGGTTTTGTCATCACATGATATTTTAGTTGAAATATGTTGGCAGAAGACCAGGTTTCTGTTGTTGCGATGCTGGTAACAAGTAGTAAGCTTTAATATTTGCTGATCTTTATTTAACAAATTTCTAAATTTGTTTGGCTCTAGTGGTATAAATGCATAAATTTGCATTTTTTTCTTCAGGCATCTGGCGTCACAGCAGTGGCCAACACAGCCACCCAGCAACTAGCAGCCATGCAACAGGCAGCAAAGACGATGGGTCTGGGTGCCCTGGGTGTGGCCCCAGGGTTAAATACAGGGGGGCTGATAGGAGGAGTTAACCCAATGCAGCTGGCCGGTGCCATGGCAGCAATGAACAGTGCCAGTCTTATTAACTCTCTTGCCAGCCAACCGCGAGCTCTTCTGAGCCAGGCTGGAAGGGGAAGAGGTGGGTTTGTGGTTCTGTGGTTTGTACTGTATTGTTGTGTTATTAGGGAATAATAATTCTGTACTAATGAGATGCACTATGTTCTCTATGGAACCAGAACTGTGAGGAATGCATAAGAATTTGTTTTTGTTGTGCATATGCTTCTGAACATTTTGGTCTCATGAACTGTGCTCTCAGACTGAAGCAGCGCAAAGTGTAGGTAGATAAGGTGCAGTCTGTGTTATCTGACCCCAGTAAACCACCAACATTGGTGTAGTGGATAAAAGCTTGTTCATACTGTGTATGCAACTGCGTTATGCAACATTTAAATGAGTGGTCTGTCTAGAGCTTTCATACTTCTTTCCCTACTAACACTAATGTGATCTAAGCAGTCATACTTAAGCTCAAAACTGGTTGTCCTGCTAAAATTCAAAGACTTTTTTACAGGTTTAATTCGTGGAGGAACAAGCACTGGGCGGCAAACTTACAGTGAGTCTTCAAGATACAGTGAAGATCGAGAACGGGAGCGAGATCGTGGGCGTGATCGAGACCGTGACCGTAGAGAGAAGCGAGATTCTCGTCGTCGTTCTCGCTCTTCATCTCCATCAAGCAGTCGACCTAGGAGCCCAAAGCGAAAAACATCACGCCCTCCACCTAGATATGTGGTGCAGGCACCTCAGGCCACACTGAATATGTAAGAAGTTGAAATCTAGCTGTTGGTTCATGTACTTAGTCATTTTATAATATTTTTTTGTTAAGGGTTTAATTTTATTGACCCTAGCATTGAACTTGCAAGCTGCATAACGTGAAGACTGTAGCTTTCTAAAATGAGTGTTTATCATCCTTTTTGAAGTTATTCTTTGTCATTCTGTTTGCAAAAGCTGTTTTACATTCTATATTACCTGTGGCTTCTATGCTTTTTTCATTGGATCATTACAAGGCCAGAAGCTGGGGTAATGGTGCTGAAGACAAAATACTCCAACATGTATATACCTAGCGACTTCTTCCATGCAAGCTTTCCATGGGTGGATAATCTGCCTCTGCAGCGACCCTTCACCTTAGGCCAGTCATGCAAGTTCCATGTTATGCACAAAGAAGTTACCTCCCTTAACCCTGAGTCTGCTGTGCTGGATCCTCCAGATGCTGATCACAGCTTTTCTGCCAAGGTCGGCCATTTAGAGATTTTCACTGTACTACATTTGATAATTTTCACTATACTTTATTTCATAATTTTGTCTCTACTGCATAACCACTGAAACAAGGATGTGATGCTTCTTTAGCAGGGACAGTTTGTGGGAAAGTTTGACTTTAGGAGTGCTGTAATTTCAGACCAAGAAGTGAAAGGCGTTATAAGCTGTTGACATTCCATCACTTCCCTTATTGTCAGATGGTGTGTCAGGACTGGGGTATAGGAATAGACACTCTTCACATAACTACGTGAATGTAATAACTTCTGTTGAACAAAATAAATCATATTGTGAGTTATAGATGAATGAGATAGCATAAATACTTTATGGTGTTGTTAGATCTTGAAGAGCATCGAGCTTTCTTCTTTGACTGTACCAGATGACATGACCATAGGAGATATAGGGTTACACTAGCTTTTTAATCATAGAAAAGCTTCTCTGACAATGTGTAAGTGGGGATGCTGTTTTGTAATAATAATAGTGTGAGCTTTTATAGCATGGTATTCCAGCCAAAGCTAGGCTCTCAACACGTTAGAAATACAAAAACACAATACAGACAAAATTCTTGTAGCTCTGTAAAGTTAATGGGAATGCCAGGTTGTTCTTCTGCCAGGATGATATTCATAGATCAATATGTCAGCGAAACAGATATACAGTCATTGGACTGGAGCAGAAAACACCTAGATCAAAGCGTCAGAAGAATAGGCAGATGATCACCTTAGCTCCAAGAAATTTGAGCAATAGCTTTAAAGACCCTGAGTGTTGATGTAAGAAATCTAAGAAATGGCTTTTCAATAATGAATACTGTATTTTCCTGTACTCAGAAGGCTGACATGAAAGTACTGTGTGACAGGTGATGTTGCTGGCTTGTCCAAGCATGGAGGAGCTCTACAGTAAGTCATGTGCTTTGGCCCAGGATAATGGCGAACATCAAGAGTCTTTTCAGCACCCAACTCGGCTACTTCAGTTTCTTGTAGGTACCCGGGGTAAGAATGAGCCCATGGCTATTGGTGGGCCATGGTCACCATCCCTTGACGGCGACGGGCCAAATGATAATCCACAGGTGCTGATCAAGACTGCCATCCGAACTACCAAAGCTTTAACAGGGATCGACCTCTCCAAGTGCACTCAGTGGTGAGTTGGTGACCTTCCACCATTCCCTTGGGACAGAAGAGCATTTCATGCCATTTCTTAGCCTTCCCACATCTTGTTCCAGAAATACGGAGGCCTCACTCCCCACTCCATTTCCCATACTTGGCCTTTGAGTTTCTTGTGTCAGCTCTTTTTAATTGGTTAAAACCCTGTTTGTGTGTGTGCAAGTCTTCTTGAGCATATTGTTGAGAAATACATATAGAGTGAAGTCTATATTTCTTGCAAAACCTAGCAAAGGATCTGTATCATTTTGCTTCAGAAAATAACGTTAGGTATCCCAAACTAAAATTAAAATTTTACCAACTGATTATTTGAATGCTACACTGCTAAAGATATTCATATCTTTATCTGAATGGTACAAAAATCAAATTTCTAAGTGAATTAGAATCAATGCTATGCAGTGTGAACTTTAAGTTAATATTAATTAATATTAGTTCCATGTACTAAAATCTTAACTCTTAAAAAAAAATCACAAAAACATTAATAACTTTTTATTGATATTAAAGCCTGATTCTAGTATTAATGGGAAGAGGATGATGAGAGTTGTTGAACTGATTCGTGTCCAAGGCAGTTCACTTTGCATGTCTTGCAGCATTGCCGTTTGTACTTTTTAAAAAATGCGTTAAAACATTGCAGTTCATCTCACTTCAGATTAAAGTTTTCGTGTGGGAACTGAAAAATCTCTGAAGCTGTCAAGGTTGTATAATAACTAACAAATTTTGGTAGAGGAAATTACTGTTCAGTTCTACATTGAATGCAAGTTTAGATTAAATCGTGAGATTGTGCTGTGTATACACCAGCATGGCTGGTAGTGCACCAAGATAAGTGACAAAAGCAGTCATCGTACTGCAAGCAGATGTAGAATAGAACTGATCATCAGCTGATAGTGTGAGTGCTTTGTAGTATGCTGGGTGAGTACCGAAGGGCTTTTTTTATGTCATTCTTAGCAAGGGAGGGAAATCTACAGCTGATGTTTTCAAGAGTAGTAAACTCCTATGGTCATATCATTTGTTAAATACTAAAGAAAGAATTTACTACAGGAAAAAAATTTTTTGGGAAGGCAAATTGAAAGATCTTGAATGCCTCAAAATCTGACTGATCGAAAAAATCTGACTAATAAAAAACTTGCCTAGTTCGCTCTGTAAAAGCCAGTTAAATTACCTTGTAAATTAAATCCAAACAGACAAATTGGGTGTGTAAAACGTACCTTGATAACAACTTTTGACTTTGATTTGTGGTTCTTTATCACAAATGTTTCAATTTTCACCTTAACTTCAATAACTTCTCAGCTAAGAAGAATTTACTGCACAATTTGCAGCCAGCTTGAAGTTAAGCTGTTTTCTTTTGATTTATCATGTAATATTTGAGGTTTTAAGTGCATAAGTGAAGTACAAAGTGTTTTTGCGGTCATACCATAGGGTGGTGTTTTGCAACACCTTTGCTGATATTGGCAAGACTGTGAGGATGACTTCATTCAATAATTAATAAATTACTACACAATATTATGAAGTAAAATACCTAACACCAAGGAATAATAAGTTTCCGCTTGATGCAACTCACCCAGACTATAAGCATGGGAAGGTGGACCAAAATCTAGATTGCAGATCCCATAGACCTAACATTTGCAGGCCTCAGTTTCAGATACTTGATAACATGAAAATATCATTTGTTCCTATTGTTCTAAAGAACAGAAAATGTGTAATCTGCAAAAACTCTAAGGACATTTACAGACATGGGGAAAAATACTAAATAGACAGTTTTTTTAAAAACACAGTTTGGTTTGGAGAGAATAGAATGGGTAGAGAATAATGAAAAGTAGCTGACTTTATTATATTTATTACCTTATTCAAGGAAGCTTAACAGAACCAATGTTGTGAGTTTTTCAATAATTTTTATTGTATATTCTCTTTCAGTGGACGATAAAAACTGCAGAAGTATTAACTTCCAAATCAGTGTTGTTTTTGGCATGAATATATATATATATATAAACACACACATATAATCATATATATATATATATGCTGCATTTGTTGTTGCAATTGACAGTGATAGTTGCCATGTTGTCCCTGTTCATTTGTCACTACCTGTAGGGGGAGTCCCCTGGGCTGTGTGTTTTACACTGTGTCCCATCCAGTTCGTCTGTGTTTGTGGAGCCTCCATGATGTGGCCTCTAGCCACTAGACCTAATTTTTCCCCAGGTATCGCTTTGCAGAGATCCGCTACCTGCGTGCTGAGACCCGCGACAAGCCAGTGCGGGTTGAAACTGTCGTACTTTTCTTGCCAGACGTTTGGCGCTGCTCCCCAACCAGGCTGGAGTGGACAGGCCTGCAGAAATCCTACATGCAGAAACTGCACAAGAAACTGAATCCCGCAGCCGAGGATGCAGACGATCAGCAGGCATTTTTTCCTCATGCTCTTTTTGCCCCTTAACTTACTGAAATGCAGCTTTTCTTTGAGGAGCTGTCATTCATCACTGATCCGCAGGCAGGGAATCACCACTCACGCATCTTTACCCCTCCCACCTCCTCTAACTCTCTCTCCCTGCTCGGCCTCCAGTTATACATTCCAGCCCTTAAAAGCTTTAGTGTACAGATGGCATCTTTACTTTAGGTGGTTGGGGGGGTTGGGGTAATTATTGTTTTACTCTGAGCCAGCAACGAAGTCTATATCATGGCAAAGCAGTTTCCACATGCAGAGAAAGAAGATAACTTCTGAGATGATACCTAACTATAGCAGCCAATCCTGACTGTAGTTGTGATAGGCATTAACCATTGTGCCACCAAACTGTCTTTTATCAGTGCTGCTAGATCTAATAATTATATCTTTCTTTTCCCCCTTCCGAACCCCAAATACCTTATGGAATCTCTTGCTTTCCATTGTTGTCAGCTCTGAATTTCTTAAGCTGCTTTTTGCCTTCTTGTTTGCAGAAAATTGATCTATTTTTAATTGTCTGTAGTCTTTCAACTTCTATCTTATTTCCCCCCCCCCCCCGTCTTCATTTAGTCATAATCTACTGACCGAAGCCTTGTTTCTTTAGCTTGCTGTTATCTTTTCTATCCTTGATCAGTTTCCAGCACTTTCTAAAGCCTGGTTTTCACATTCAGTTATGGAGCTAAAAAAATGCAAATCTGCAGCAAATACTATTGAGATTTAGTATTTTAAATATGTCTTAAATATCTGATCAAGATCTTTTCACACATTAATGGTGTTGCATCTGTGCTTCCTACCTTCCATTTTCTTAGTTTATTTTGAGCCGCTACAATAGCAGAACTATACTAATTTCTCCTTTTAAACACACACCTGGTAATGATTAGATACCAACCAGAAATATTATGTGGCCAAAACTGTGGCATTCTATTTGTGGGTGTGGTGGTTCCCTTCGCATATTTCTTTGTCCTGAATGTTGGGAGTAGGTTTGCTGGGCCTGCAGTTACTGCTGCCCAGCACATTGAGAGTGGGCAAGGTTGTGAGTATGAATGAGAGCAGGTGGAAGTGACGTCAGCAGATAGTCGGCAAGCCACTGCACAAGACAAACAAGATCGTCAGAAGACTAAGACGGCCAGGTGTAGAGAAAATGTTGTGAATCTATGCTTACCTCTTTTTTCTCTGAACTTCATTTTGCAGGTGGATGGTAGCATAAGTCACATAGGAAAAAAGAGAGGGAATGTGTGGCATAGGTAAAAAAGCTTAAAAATGTGATCAGTGTGGATTCTTGTGGACAAATGTGATTGGTGTGGATTCTTGTCAAATATAGACTTTAATGCAACTTGTTGGGGTCCGGGACTCGTGCCTGTCTGCTTGGAGGAGGTGATGCAGCGAGTGTCTTGTGGAAGTTGTGTCTAGGCCAGAAGCCACAGCTACTTGAAGTAGTCTTGGTCTTTCAAGGAGCTGCATCTTCATACTTGTTTTATTTACTCGGCAGGATGCAGAGGATCCTGGCGTCCAGAAGAATGAACCAACGCATTTCTCCAAACTGGATCCAAAGACTTTGAAGGTAAGAAGTGACAGGATGAACAGATGTCTTTTCTGTTGCTGCCACAGTCTTGTTTTGTGTTGTTTTGAATCTTCAGATGTAAGGATCGAGCTAAACATATGCTTCAGCATAGGTGTGTGTATATATATATATATTACATAAATGTGTGTGTATATAAATTACCTAATATTTATATAGATGTATGGGCCTTGGTAAACTGTTAGCTACAGGAACTACGTGATGAACTGGACAGCAGGAACCTGAGTGCTAAGGGCCTGAAGTCTCAGCTAATTGCACGGCTTACCAAAGCCTTGCTCTCTGAGCAAGAAAAAGAAGAAGAGGCAGAAACCATGGCAGCTGCAGTAAGTTACCACAGCAATCAGAATGTTCTAGATGAACTTGTGTGTGCGTTCATGTTTGTATGTTAACTACTTCTCACAGATAAGTGTGTGGAGCAGGTCTGCATTATAAACTTATTGCTTAACATTTAGGATTGTGAATAGTACCTCTTGCAAGCCATTTAGTTGGTCAGTGATGATGACTCACCTGAATTTTGTGTCTCAGCAGCGAGAAAAGGAGGAGGAGGGGAAGAATGAGGAAAATGACAAGGAGAAAGAGAAGGACAGTGTACAGAAGAAAGAGGTCAGTTCATGTCTTGTGAACTTTCAGGCAGGAAGTAACTGTGTTGGAGTCTTCACTCAAATTTATTTTAAATGTTGAATCTGATTACAATTTTGTGTGCCACTTACCAAGAAAATGATCACACCTATGTAAAAGAGTTTTATGAGTGTATATTAAAAAAAAATCACACTGCTGTTAAGATATTATGTGTGTAATAGTTGCGTCCATGCAATTTTAAAAAGATTTTTTATTCTTGTGTCAGCGATAATGCCAAGGGTTGATACATCAGTAAGAGTACTCAAAATAAGTGTGTGAGTAGCTGTGGGAATAAAAAATTTTTAGCGCTTATGATAAGGTGAGAGAACTATTATCCACAGCAAGAAGAGGAGCAAAAAAGAAAAGAAAAGCGAGATCGGCAGCAGCTGGAGAGGCGCTTCACTTTGCCAGATGCTCCGTCCATCCTGGTGCACCCACACCCAACAGCCAAATCGGGCAAGTTTGACTGCTCTGTTATGACCCTCTCCCTGCTGCTGGACTATCGACCAGAAGACAACAAGGAGCATTCCTTTGAGGTGAAGACATGCAGGAACTGTCTACATGATAAGACACTATGCATAATGTTTGATGTTCTGTAATAAATAACAGAAGACAGTAATAATTTAAATAATGTTACTTTTGCTTTTCAGTATTTAGGATGATGTCTAGAAGAGGAATAATAGACACTGATAACTTGGTATTGCTGATGTCTGCATAAAAAAATCTCATCTGTTTCCCTTCCTGCACACACATATTGTCTACTGTTTACCTCTAGGTTTCTCTATTCGCTGAACTCTTCAATGAAATGCTGATGCGAAACTTCGGGTTCTCAATCTACAAAGCGCTTGTGATGGCCCCAGCACAACCTAAAGAAGAGGAGAAGAAAAAGAAAGAAAAGGATGGCAAGGACAAGGACAGCAAAGAAAAAGAAAACAAAGACAACAAGGACAAGGATGTCAAGGACAAAGAGCGAGCAAGAGAGAAGGACAGGAAAGGTGACAGCAAATCAGAGGTAAGATATGAAGATTAATATTTGTTTATTATTAATGGTGAGATATTAAGATATTAATGTCAGAGGTCACATGTTAAGGACCAGATGTGCCATGGTAGGGATAGTTATTCATTTTGAAGCTTCAAGCTTCTATAAGTATAGGAAGAGGAATTAAGAGAGGAGATGTTTGTGACAACACAGGTATATTTTAAAAAAAGTGATAACCCTGAAAAAGATGTCTAGATTTGCTCTTATCTAAAGATCGAGGTATTAGCTGTTCTTTATAAATATAGCCTGTCTTTTTGTTGCTGTTATCTTGGGGGACTTATGGTGTTCATGAAGCTAGAAAAGCTCTGATAAATAAGACCATTTACATCTATATTGTGTCAGCATTGGACCATGAAAGTGAGTACAACTGCGTGCAACAGCAATGCCATCAAATTCACTTTCAGAGAACCTGTGGTAGTTTTGTGTCAGTTGTTTTATGGTGAAATGGGTGAAGAAGAAACTAGCTATGCATGCCATCATTGTTAGAATCATGTGTTATTACACATGTTTTTACTTTTCTGTTACACCTATTCAATCTCCTCTTTGTGAAAGGTACATTCTTAAGTGAATGGTCAAAGTCCATAATATTACCAATCCATAAGAAAGGTAACATCAGTCAACCAGCCAATTACAGAGTATACGAAGCAAAATCTGTCCAGACATTAAATGGGGCTGAAAAAGAAGAGAAAGTAATAGAAGAACGACTGGCTTTAGAGAAGGCTTTAATCACAATGGACCACATATACATGCTTTTTACTATTACATAGACTCATTTCTGAAAGCATAAGAAGTTATTTGTGACCTTCGATTCATTTAATAGAAATTAACTGTGGAACATCTTGAGGAACAATAGTTTACATGGAAGTATGTGCCAAGCATTGCGAGGAGTCTATGGTTCAGTCTGTGCATGTATTATTTATGTGATTTCTGCAGAAAATCGTAATATAGGTTAATCAGCCAGCCAGAAGCTGTTTTAAAAGGCACTTAAAAATTTTCAAGACACAGCTTTTGCAAAAAAAAAGAGAAAAAAAGTCATAATAGAGTATAAACTTTTGGTCGTAAGTTGGGTTGAGGAGGCAGTTGTAATAGAGATGATGTTTATTTAGCAAAATACATCTGTGAAAAATTTTGTAACTAAGAAGGGCTCATAACTGGGGAGGTCTTAATAAAGAGGTTTTACTGTACAGAGCTGAAGCAAGTAAAATTAGGGCTTAAACAGTTCCAGTTGTCATAAGTTGTAACTAATTTTGTAGTTGTGCATTAATCTATGATAGTGTGGACATAAGAATAAGTAAAAAAATTATTGATGCCTGATGCTCACAGATGAATTCCTGGATTCAAATGGAATGAAAGTGTTCATTCTTACATGTTGGTTTCCGTATTCTGGGTTGCTTTGTTAATATTATGTTTGAATATCCCCCATACCATATTGATGATGTCGATGACATTAAAGGCATCAAGTGTCTCTCTTATCTCTTTCACCCTGTTTGTGTATGTCCAGGCATGTGGGTGTGTGTGTGTGTGTGTGTGCATGAAATACTGCATAACATTTCAATAACTGATAAATCCTCTCTTTCTCCCCAATCCCATTTATGTTCTCAGGAACCTCCAGCTAAACGGCGGAAGGCAGAAGAGGTGAGAAAGGTGAGCGCTTACATGTGTACCAGAGATAATGTACTCTAAAAGAAGTGAGAAATGTGAGTGCTTACAGGCGTACTAGAGACAAAATACTCTAGCTTCACCTTGAATTTATATCTGACTAAGCATCGGCAGCATTCAGCGAATGTGATCATATGCTTGTGAAACTAACTGCACAGTCAGTCATATTTTCCTGATACCAGTAATATCTGAAATTAGAGAAACATTCTGTTTGAAATGCCTTTGTAGGCTGGTCAATTTATTAGAAAAAGAGCTTAATTAGGGTCAGAATGTTTTTGTGTTACATGTGTTGATGGTCTTTTGTTTATGGTGTTCACAATGACAAGGATGGAGATGGTGAGATGGATGACGATGATGAGAGGGATGACAGATATGTAAGTTTCTCGTTTATTTCTTTGATATGTAAGTTCATGTTTATTTCTTTGATATTTAGGCTTTTTAATATTTATTTAGGTGATGAGTCACATGTGTCCTGGGGTTGTTTTTTTTTCTTATTTTGGGGAAAGGGAGGTAAAGGAAGTATTTGCCTGTCAAGTTTCCTACTGCTTCACAATCCTATCCAGCTCAGCACAGCTTAATCTGGCTATTCCCATTTATCAATCTTACGCCGTCACCCATCAGCAAGTGTAATCTAGTTGGCGCTGAAACCATTGGTAGCTGTAAATGAAATTAGCGAGACCAGTATCTCATGTTGAAAATTAAGCTACGCTACAAAATGCTGGGGAGAGAGCCCAGTGGCAGCGCTGTTTTCAAGTGCTAAGCATATTCCTGCTTGTCCATGAAGCTCAGGCAAGTTAAGTCTGTGTTTGCAGTTAAGCAGAAACAGTGAAGAGTAGAGTGGGCATGTTTTGGCAAGAGAGAGGAGGGTTTTGGTTAACAAGTAGAAATTTATTGTGTGGCTTTTTTTAGTGGGCAAAATGTTGGTAAGGTGGCATCAGGCAAGTTCATCTTATGACATGCTGTGCTGTCTTCTAAATGTATTATAGATTGCATTCATTTTTGCCAGGCTGTGCCTATTTAACACCAGTGGTCATGAGTGACTGTCATTAAAAAGATGGATTATTTGAACTAACTTAATTGCAACAAACCAATTGGTTTGGAATGCACAGTATGCTACACTGATGATGTTTCCTACACAGGACTCCAGTGGCAGAGAGGAGGACGATGATGAGAAACGTGATAAAGGTGACTATTTTTTGTAACTTGCACTTCATTATGGCAGAATAGTCCTGGTGGTATTTTATATTTAATTCAAAATTATGGAAAGCCTGAATGAAAAGTAAGCTTGGCTAAAGTATGTGGTTATAATAATAAGAATAATTATTTTGCTACGATTTGAAACTTGTTCTGGTTGAGTGGCATGTTTAAGCTCATAATTGTTACATCAGTTTATGTGTACTTGCACACATACTTTATAAGATGTCTTACTTTGTATTTGTGTGAGTACTTTTGTGTTTAAACTCAACAGACAAGAAAGAAAAGGACACCAAACGTGACAAGCGAAAGTTTTTGACAGTTGATCCTGAGTTGCTGTTAGCTTGTGTCTATTATGACCAAAATCACTGTGGTTATATACAAGAGCATGACCTGGAGGACATAATCTACAGCCTTGGCATTGACCTTTCAAGGGCACAGGTATGAAAAGTTATCTGAAAGATCACCCAACACGATTGTCTTTTACACGTCCTCTTATACTTCGTCCTCTTTTTGCTAATGACAGTGTTAAATTGATGTGGTGTCCAGGTTCGAAAACTAGTGCAGAAGGTGCTGGCACGGGAATGTTTCCACTACCGTAAAATGACGGATGTTCCCCAGGCACGTGATACAGAAGCTTCTATGGCCCTTACCTTGGGGCCTTGCGATGTGGAAGCAGTTGCTCGAGGTAAACTACAAAAGTGGATTCTTTGTTTGTACATACATGTGATGAGAGCATGCCTGACAAGGTATGGCTTGATTATGAGGAATGTGTAGTTACCCTGTAATTACAAGGGTGGATTTAATTCAGACACCCCTAGCAGCCTTGAAACTTCCGTCCTTCCACTTAGCCTAATGGCTCCTAGATCGCCAGACTTTTATGTAACCTGCATATTTTGAGAGCCTATGGTTTATAGGTCAGACAAAGAGGGATGGGGGACATACACAAACACAGAGACATTGTGGCGGCCTCTAAGCATTGGATTTGACTGGCAAATGAACTCAAGGCTACCAGTCAAGGCCAGGGTGACCAGAGGCGGCCATGTCACAATAGTGGCACTGGGACAAGAGGTTCTAGAAGATTCAGTGGGGGGGGGGGAGGAGGGGCATATAGTAGTCAGGTTTGGAGAGTTAGCAAATTTTCTTGAGATTCTTTGGTGGATACAGTTGATTGCTTAGTCACTAAATGTGTGGATTTTTGCTTCAGATTAAAATTCCTATGTCTTCTGAATTTGTTTCTTCCTTTGCCATTCTATGGAGGAACAAATTAAACGATCATTTTAAATATAAAAAATGCACTCTCTGTGTTGTTGTTATCTCTTGCACTGCTGGCCCACTACTATGTAACCACAAAAAGGAGAGGTCATGTGGGTTACAGCTGCATACACACATCTGTGTGTGTGTGTGTGTGTGAGAGAGAGAGAGAGAGAGAGATTAAGATACAGTGCAGAAAATGAAAACTGTGGTTTGTAAACTTTGCAGGTAACTCAGATTTCCTGGTGGCGGTGCGAACTGCAGGACGTGTGCCAGAAAGTGAGTCAGGCAACAAAGGAGAAGTGGTGGAGGTTGCTGACAATGGGAAGTTTGTCAGGTACAAGGGCTCAGTTGTGGACCTTGAAAGCTTGATGCAGAAGCTGGAGGGCAGTGACAAGTCCTGCGCTCTCCTTGAGAACAGGCTGGCAGACATGGCGGCTGAACTGGGTGAGTTAGACTCGGCCCGCTTTTGCTCATTTCTTTAATCTTCATTGAGTCTGAATATCTATTGTATTTGAATGTTCTTTCATGGGAGGGGTTGTGTGCATGAGTGCTTGCTTGCTTGTGTGTACAGCCTTAACTTTGTAATTTTGAGCTTTGAAGATTACATTCTCTTCCAGAATGCTGATTAAAGATTGAAATTCACCTATATTGCTTAACATAATATACAAAAACAAAAACACCTTATGTGTTGCTCTGATTACCTTAGTACATACGTTCATCATAAAAGGTACTCTCTTTGGATTTGACAGAAGCACTGAAGGAGAACCTCTCTACCCAGGAAGCAGCGGTACGAGCTGCCAGAGATGAATTCACTAGCACTCAGGCTAAATTGCAAGCCGAGGTCAGCCGACGTGTTGCCTTGGAAACACAACAAGTACAGCTGGAGGTGGCTATTGGGGAGACCAAGGGTATGTTGCAGCAGGCTCTCTCTGTCCTCTCCGTTGTGCCTACGACAGCTTCCGAGTCTTCCGAAAAGAAGGCTGGCGATGCTGGAAGCAAAAGACGTGAACGGAAGGATCCTAGCCCAGTCACTGTGAAAAAGGAGAAAAATTAACTTGTGCAGACAACAGTTTGTCATTGCATGCTCTGGACACAGATCTTTACATCTGATCTTTAGAGAATACACGCAGGAATACATTGCTGTCTGCCTGTGCTTGCTTCTCCACTATAATTTGAGAAGAAAAAAGGAACTTTACAAACACCGACTTCAGTGTCAAGATACCTGGTTTGTGATGTTCTCGAAAGTGTCAGTAAGCACAGCAAGGTTACAGTGTCTGTGGATATTAAACCTGGAATATATGACCTTTAGATGCAGTGCACATTGTGCCCAGGACTAAGACCTTTTAAAGACACTGTGCCCAAGGTATTTACTGTGTGGTGTCTTCAAGTGTCGAGGTGAACCTGTTTGACAAATATGCCCATGTTTCCTTAAGCTGTGCCATCTAAAGTGCATCTTAAAGAGGGTACTTACAAAATCAAAGACATTTCTTCACAGCTTTATTTAAAAAGGAGGTAACGTCTCTATATTTTAACAGTTTAAAGTTTTCTCTGGTAAAGAACGATAGGTCTGAAAATCAGAAGGCTTATGTTAATGTGTTTCATGGCAAAATGTAAGAAGCTGCTGTCCTGTAGGTGGTGGGTGCTGTTGAATCCATGTGTGTTTAAACAGATGTTGTGCTTGTGTTGCCACATATTTGTTAGTATGTGTACATGTTGAGAGTATCAAAATCCTTTGTTGTTGATGCCAAGTTCTTATGCCAAAAATAGTCTCTGAAAACCTGAGGTGTGTACTGTGAGTTGTGGTGTTTTTAGCAACAGGACATTGTATTAAGTGCTCAGCCAAAAGTATTTAAATTTATCTAGACTACAGTTCATCTTAATGGGTTCTAGTTCTTAGATGCAAACATGTCAAGCAAGTGTATGAACTGTTAATGTTGTTCTACATTGTTCACCTCATAAGAAATTAAATAATATACAGTGGTACCTCGAGTTACAAGCTGCTCTATATACAAGCATTTCGAGTTATGAGCAGCGGTTCAAGCAAAAGTTCTGCTTAAGTTTCAAACGTTGTTCTGAGCTATGAACAGCTGAGCTTCGGGATCCTTTCCTAAAGTGAAAGTTCAATTGTAGTTTTGTTTAAAGCGTAAGAAAGTGCTGTATCAACGCTTCATTCTGTGCCAGTATCCCTTCCTCCCTCCCTCTCTCCTCAAACGCTCTCGCCAAAGTAAGATTACAGTACCGTATTGTATACATTTGTTTACTGTGTTTTGTAAATTTTTCTTTTATTTATTTATTTTGTTGTGTGATTTTAAGTTTTACATGTGTGTTTCTTAATTAAAAAAATATTTTCTCATAGAGGCTGGAACGGATTATTCGGACTTCCACTATTTTAAATGGGAAAATTTGTTTGAGTTGCGAGCATTTCTAGTTATGAGCGCTGCTCTGGAACAAATTAAATTCATAACTCGAGGTACCACTGTATTTATGTCCTAGCACTGTAATGTTTTTGTGTGGTACATGTAACAAGAGTGTTTGTGTGGTACATGTAACAGCAGTTTCAAGTAACTTGTAGGGGAATGAGGCTGATGCTTGACACATAAGATGGTCAATACTTTAAGGAAAGTATGACAACAGTTAATTGGAATAAGTTACTATGATCAGTTACAGCTTGTACAAAGGGGTTGCTGACAGCTGTGTGTAACACATAGATCAGATCTTGTAGCTGCTGGTGTGCCAAGGGATTCTTCTCTGATTAAAAATCACTTTTCAGTGCTACCTACAGGAAAACAAGGAAATTACTAAGATTGTTGTCATTGTACACATATGTGCATCTATATCTGGAAAGTGCATTTATGAAATTGTCAGACAGGATGGTCCCTCATATTTTTGTTGTTGTTGCAATAGAAGAAAAAATAGCTTTGTTTCCTCAGAATCTGTTGGCAGCTTGCACTAATGTAATGATGCAGTAGTCAGTCATGTGACTATTCTGAAGTAGATGCTCATGACCAGATGTAAGTTTTACTTGCTCACTTTTTTTAACAGGTGGAATTTTGCTCTGAAGCAGCACACTAGTCACTGCACCAATGTGCACATCTGTAAATGTCAAGGTTTTTTTTGAATTTATCAAAGGTTATTTTTTGATGAAGCTGATTGAAACTCATAAACATGTCTGCTGTGTAGAAATGCTGAAAATTTGAATTCAGGAATTTGCGAGAGTCACGGGTCTGTTAGGTTTATTATGTAACGTGGAAAGAGCAGAGTTTAGAGGGATTTGTTTTCTTCTCCTTAAGATTAAGACTCCTTAGTCAGAGGAATAAGAAAACATATTCCTCATTTTGCAGAATAAAAAAAAAAGATTTTTGTAGCCCAAGAGTGCGTTATGTGTCAAGTATCTTCTCCTACTGCTTTATTCTAATCTGGATAGTCTGTGTCATGCCCTTAGGCCATGTATTGTGCATGTGTTGGTGTGACTGTGATAGGAAACTGAT
Source organism: Marisa cornuarietis (assembly GCA_004794655.1). Taxonomy (NCBI): domain Eukaryota; kingdom Metazoa; phylum Mollusca; class Gastropoda; order Architaenioglossa; family Ampullariidae; genus Marisa; species Marisa cornuarietis. Next base: position 66,470 of record SMMW01000633.1, read on the forward strand.
TTTCTTGCATGCAGATTTGCACCAAAGCCTCTAAACAAAAATAGAGAGATGTCTATGCAAGAGTATACACAAACAAGGATTCAGAATACAAAAGTAAGAAAATTTCACTATTCTGCATTCCACACCACATAGTGATGTGGAATTACCTTAGTAATAGAAATAAGAAGCTATAGTACTACATAACAAATGCATGTGTGTTTATGTATATAAACTATAATTATATATGTGGATAAAGGTTTATTTAAACATGGTTACAGTACACACCTGGGACTGTAGTCATGAAGTGTGAGAGCAAGTTGTCTCCTCAAGGCAAAAGGGGCACTCAAGAAAAAAACTGCTTATTTTATAGTTGAGTGTGACGCCTGGAGTCCATGGACATTGCTACTTCATGTTTCTTTACCATAGGACACTGTTGCCACTGCTTTATTTACTACGACTCCTGAGGTAGAATATCTGCATGTTCTAGACGCTGGTTTTAACTTGTCCCAGGGCAACGAGTTAAGCTTGCTTGATAACTATAGCCCCAGGTGAAGTTTCTGAGAATGTCAAGCATACACCAGAAACAATGATATCAGTTTGCAGACCTTTGTTTTCTCGCTAGAATCTTTGATGTTCTGCTGCTACTAGAGTCTTCAGCAGAGTGTTGTGCTGGGTCACATGGCCAAACTATACCAGCTTATGCCGCCTGAGTGTTGCGAATAGAGGGCTCCTGGTGTCCTACGAGTGTGGCAACTGTGTTTCGTACAAAGTCATTGGTTCTATGTTCTGCAATCCGAAGAAGCTTTCTCAAGCACTTGCTTTCAAATGGCTGGATTCTCCTCTCTGTGTCGGCAAGCAAAGTCCACGGTGCACATCCGTAAAGCAGGAACAATGGTATAAGCGACTTGAACAGGTTGTATTTTGTAGTAAACCTGATGTTAATGCTGTGCCAGACCCTATCCAGTATAGCTACTGTCGCTGTTGCTGTCGCGATCCTGATGTGGATATCTGTCGTGAAGCTGCCATCTCTGGAGAGGGTGTCTCATAAGCACTTCAAGGTGTTTACCTCTTCGAGCCGTACCCTGTTCATGTAGAGCTCTGTTCTTGCCGATGACCCTTACTCGTCAGTGGTGGTCACCATTCCATATGCGTTTGAACTGTGTCAGTCTGTTAGAAAGGTCTTGCAGTTCTTTGTTAGTACCTGCTAACAGATCCATGTCACCTGCAAACCAATGGGAGTGAGGGTTTCACGCAGGATGTTCTCCAATAAGATGTTGAAAAGAACAGATGATGGGGACACGCTTGATGGACATCTGTCGTGTGACAGCAAGCTCCTCTTTCTCCTCGAAAGTAACCTGAGCTGAAGGTGGGGATGAAACAATGAAACAAGGCAAAGAATGGCCCAAAGAATGAACGTAGTCACTAGTCATACCCCTTCCCCAAAAAAAAAAAAAAGAAACAGCAAACATTGACAGAACTACAGAACCATAAGCATAATCACCCAACCAAGCCAAGTCCTGCTGAAAGTTTTCCAAGTTTTCTTTCTCAGTATTTTCAAGCTGAGGGGTTATTATGGATTGCTGGCTGAAATCAGGGACCTTCACACGTCAATCACGTGATGTTGGTGACTGTGAAAGTGCAAACAAGATGCAGAAGGGAGGAAAAGAAGCAACTGAGGTCATTTGTGATCCAAATCAACCTGCTGTTCTTATGATAGACTTACCAGCTGCCAAGCAGAAGCAATTTGTCAGGAAGTGGAAGACGCACCTGACAAGATATTTTCATCTTCTGCTCAAGATAACAGCAACAAAGAAAGCCTCAAACAAGGTGTGAAGAACAGTAGTGGTACACAAACAATGTTATTCCAGCGTAGAAAACAACCAAACACAAGCTAGAAGAAAATAAAGCACTGATTAGTTGAGCATGGGATTATTTGTGGACGGGTGATAAAGAAGTCCCTAGTCCGCAATGTGTTTTATGCTGTGAAATGTCGACCAATGGAGTGATGAAACCCTTTAAACTAAACCGTCATTTTGAATCCAAGCACTGCCACTATATTGATATGCCTCTGGAGCTTTTGGAGAATAAATGCAAAGAGCTGCAACAAAATAAGAGAAGCCGGTTGAGCGTGGAATCTGACATGAGATTGAAACTCTCCAACGTTGATGATGATGATGATGATGTCCATTTGTAATGCGCAGGTATCCATTCAGAAGAATGCTCATTGCGCAATTGATCCAGATATTATCACCTTAATATCTCATCAAAAACAACTCCATTCATCGCATTAACATTTTAATTATAAAGAGCGAGGTATGTAATTTTATGTCAACTAATTACTGTAGTACTGTCACGAAAGGACATTTAGTTTTGAATTGTAATGAAACAAATGCGGCAATTTACATTTGAAATTCACGGGACAGAGTGGTTTTAGGCCTTGGTAGGCCGCTGTATGTTTTACTTGTGTAAAGTGGTCCGCGGCCCGAAATACTTTGAGAACCACTGGTCTAGCCTGTAGTTCCGCGTTGTCATGGTGACGTGTAGGTCCTGCTACAATCATTTATCGCCTCTGTAACATTCATATAGTCCCTGACTGCGGTGATCCTTTAACACCTGTTGTTGGCGAGTCGTGAGGTCACCAGCTATTTTGACTCCATTTCACACAAGTTGGGTCCGCCTTGCTCTAACATCCATTTTGTCAGACCATCGGAGAAATTTGGCGATCATGGGGCGAGGCTCTCAAAGGTGAATAGTAACAGGCATCTAGTTTTTATGTTGCTAGTTACATTTTCAGTAACATTTTTTTAGTTTCAGTAAACGTTTAGTCACTTTAATTCAATTCCTTACCCTGCACGTGCATTCAAAGATAAAAATGTTAAACCTATAGTCTGTAAAATATCTGTATCATTAGAAATCCAAGAGGAGAGTGATAACTTTTCCTAATACACAGTTTTGGTGATAGTGATCGTCAGGGATCTAGATTGCTTCCCCCTCCCTTGTATGTGGTGCGTGTGTGTGTGTGTGTGTGAAAAAGACAGAGCATGATAGAAGTAACATTAGCCATGAACCGGGTGGTGCAATACCGGGTGCTCGGAATGTTGTCACTGTGTTCACCGGAGGTCAACTAGCAGCCACTTTATATTTAGACACTTGACCTACATAGTCCGTCAGGAAATCCCGTCACTGCGCATGTCCACGTGACCACAACAGTCGCTAGTCTGCTATTTGCTGCGTACCTTAGCATGCTAAATTAGAGGAAAAAAATTAACAAAAGAATTCAACACCAGCCTATCAATTACAAAGTCTATTTAACCAATAAAGAGGCTTGCATGCTTTTAGAAGAGATTTGTGACGATTTACGATAAGTCATCTGTGAAAATATAAAGTACGAACACAAGCTCAATAACTGTAGTTTTATTTCCAATTCTCGAGTTTGTTCTACAACTTTTCCATCATTCTCGTTATTGTTGGTGTGTCTCTTTGTCATGTGAATGTCTTCAGTTCTTTATTTTATTTTCCCACTACTCGGTTAGATTATTTTGAAGCAAGTCACGGTGGAAGGAGGGCCAGCTGTACGACCCACAATTACAGAGTGGCCCTGTACGTGGCCCTCTTGTATGTTTACCTTTCAAGTGAACCGTGGGAAATTCACATTCGCAGATCACAACAACACAGGTAGGTATCTTTTCAAACTCTCCAGAGAGACGTGCCGGACTTTTTTTTCTTCGGTAAGAAAAGTCTTTTTGTAGTTGATGTTCCCACGATTTTCAGTTTAAATTTGGAATAACATTTGACAAGGCAGCAATATCAGTGTCCATGAGAGTGACTATAGCAAGCGTCTCAGACTGACAACAATCCCGTTGCATAAAATCGAAGGGCAAGACTCACTTACATTTCTGTGTCACATTGTCTCCCGGATTTGCAGGTTCTAAGTCCGCCTGTGTATCATCCATGATCAAGGATGTCACGAGGTCTAAATCTTAATGTTGACTTAGTGTCGTCGGTCGATGTAACGGGTTGATCACGATGAGAAAAGCAAGCTTGCGGGATTTTTACTGTTAACTATGGTCCATAAACTGGACAGCTTAAAATAGTACACAAGCAATTTTTGCTTGCAAATTTATATGTGCAGCTTGTTGCCGACAGAGCTCCCACAGAATGTGACCCCATTGAAAAGAACTTGCTACCAACGGGTGTGAGCCAGGATTACATGAAAATCAAGGGCAGTATCGTTGGTCGACTACACGGCTTAATTACCATGAGAAAAGTAAGTTAGCAAATTTTTACTGTTAATTGTAGCGGGAGCGCTAGACAACGTACGCTGACGCCTGAAGGTGCTTCCATCCCTCTACCCCACACCCCCTCCCACCCCACGCTTGGTCGCGCGAGCGGAGCATCGCGAGGCAGGCTGAGGACACAACGGGTGCCGTAGATGGAAAAAACGCGAGGCAGTATATGAGACAACGCACCCGACTAACGAGAGCCAGAATTCTAGAAAGTTCTCCTTGGGAACTTCCGTCCTCTCACCTGGGACTAGAAAGAGGAACGGACTGATTTATGGCGCTAGGGCTGTGTAGTGTAGAGACCGTCAGTCCGGTAACAATAATGCATGCAGTTTAACTTACAATTTACTTCTAATCCTTAATGGATTGGAACTGATTATTCGCCCTGTTTAGTGCTACATCATCCCATAAATCGATGAGATTAGTTCGGTCGCGAAATATTCTATTTCTGCGAAAATTTCTTCCCGCTTCAAACAGCATGAAGTATACAACAGCCATCGTCAGTGAGCCGCTAGCGAGTTACAGGCGGGGGTGACCATCTCTGACGAAGGCTGCATCGGCCTGCAAAAAGGGCCGCTACTCGTGACAATCACTGCTCGTGACAATGATCGAGGGTTACCGCACCTGGAGCCTCGGTTGACCTCTCAGTACTTTAGAGGGGTGACCATCTCACGGCGTTTCTCGGGTACAAGGGCAGAACGAACTGTGTCACTATCCAGGACACGAAAAGGACCAAGTAGGTTGCTGGACAGGGGACAGCATTGCATTACATTTTTTTCCTTCCAGGCGAAGAAAGAAGTGACAAAAGCTGTCGCAGTTGTTTTAACTCCACCTATGCTTTGCGTGAGTACAAGAAATCACCACGTGGCCTTAAACTCTTTCGCACGGTTTGGGGAGAACAGGAAAAAATACAAGAATAAAAGCTTCGGCGTTTCTGGGCTACAAAAGTCGAACGAACCAAGGCTTGCCTCCAAGTTTCTTGGTATGAATTATTCCCCACATGCACATTAAATCGGCAGGCAGGTTTTATTTCGAACAGTTTGTACCCTATTTTGTGAATTCTTTCAGAGGTAAAGGGGTCAACTGAGCTTCTGTTGCAGAGACAGAAACAGTGGGCACCATTTTCATGCCGCCTATGGTCTGCGAGGGAATAAATGGCTACACGAAAACCGCTAAGGGACTGGTTAATTACAAAAGTTTAAGGTTCGAGCATTTACATTGTTGCCAAGAATGCAGTGTACTTGTATGAAAGCCTCGGATAATGGACTGAAAGGATTCCATAAAATATTTTGGCTACGAAAATGAGAATCATGGCTCCTTCCAGTGTGTGAAGTTACTGGTGGTTTCCACCTTGACTCGTGTAAAAAACACTTTTGGTGTAGTAGATGTCTTGTATATATGATCATGAAGTAGCATCTCTCATCGTTGACATGCGCGTGAATCATGTTCACTTTGTGAGACAACATTTATTTCTCAGTGCCTGTCCTGGTTGATGCCATTGGCTGTCGTCTGTTCCACCATGGTACCATGGTTATGTTCCTCTCACCATTGCCAAGAAATGTATTGGTAGTAATGTTGACGAGCAGCTAGTATCTCCTCCGATACACAATATGTATGTGATAAGACCTGAATCTTTAATACTTTTGAGGATTTGGGCAGGTAACCTACAGTTTTATCCCTGCTTTTAGTGGACAAGGTGAACTCTTACAATATAAATGAAAATATATTGCGGTCAGTTTGAAAGCCTAATCTTTACAATAACTTTCACAATACCCATTGGATTAGCTTCAGATTTGGTTTATTAGTGGGACTGAACGATTACAAGTCAACAGTAACCTATGTGATTCATAGATCCTGACTGATCTTGTTTTATTTGCACACTTACAATATACATGACAATATATAGTTAACTGCCTGTAAGCCTAATCTTTGCAATAACTTTCTAAATACCTACTGATTGCAGGCTAAAATGGGATGTAAACATGATCAGCAAAGACTGTACCTTCTTCAATAGCTGAATAGTTTTTCAGTCAGCACAGCAACATTGAGTTGTTTTTATCAGTCATTCATTGAAAGTCTTTTACTTTTTTCCTCCATATGCTGGTTCCACAGTTTTCTGTCCACGATATGAACAGTTTGAACAGTATAGTCCATTTTTTCTAAGGTAATTGGTGTTAAGCAAAGAAATTTGGATTCCTTTTTATGATCAGCAAATTGTCAGAAAGGTTTACAGCATTTTGTCCATACCAGAACAGATAGAAGTAACATAAGCCATGAACCGGGTGCTATAGCGGGTGCTCAGAATAGTGAGCGAAGTGACCACCGAGGGTGGGGGGGCTCAACATAAGACAGGGACTGCGCCTGGGCTACATTGCTAGACCACTACAATAACAAGGTCTGACATACAAAGAGAACAGGGATAGAGATACATGTGCTGGAAGTCTAATTAAATGAACAGCAATTAGCGGACAGTATTTGACATCAAATATCCACAGCAGAGACACATCAACACTCAACACAGCGTGTTAAGGTAGATAATAATAATTATAAAGATTTTTATGGCGCATATTCACACTCATAGAGAGCATGTTCTTAGCGCTTAACACGGGGAAGAGACATGGACTACATGGATAGAACACGAGGGACGGAAGAATAAACAACAATACTGACGACAAACAGAAAACAAAGATAGAAAACACAAAAAGACACCAAGTAACAAAACATAGAAAATATAGCGGAAAGTCCTTTCAGGAGATTGTCGGTGCAAAATGAGACAAAATCCTGGTGTCGTCTTTTCCCATAATTGTATTGACGATGATAAGAGAGGATGAACTAGTGCCTGCATCACGATGATAATCAGGTTTCAAGATGCACCGAAATCGCGAACTGCACCGGGGCCTGCCATCAGCCATGGCGAGAGGGGGTCACATCCTCACTGTCACCACATCCTTCGTGTGACCATCTTGGACAACAAACACACAACAGTTCAGCATGTGTTTATGTAGAGTGTTGTTCACTTGAGATAATTGTGATGCTAAGGTGAGCTCAACACATTTAAAAAACAGAATGATCCATTTAATGGTTCTTAAATATTTGTAGGAAAATAATTTAAAAAACACCGACACACACACACACACACACACACACACACACATGGCCGCACTCCCTCGTGGTCTCACACACACACACACACATGGCCGCACTCCCTCGTGGTCTCACACACACACACACACGGCTGAAGTAGAAGCGAGAGCTTGTGAAGATGACATGGCGAAGATGCGTTGATGATCATGAAGTAGCACAGGTGTCAAGCATCTCTCATTGTTGACATGCGCGTGAATCATGTTGACTTTGTGAGACATAACATCTGTTTCTCAGTGCCTGTCCTGCTTGATGCCATTGACTGTCGTCTGTTCCCCCATGGTACCATGGTTATGTTCCTCTCACCATTATCTGCCATCAACTGATTGTTGAAAAGTACAGCTGGCAAGCCTTAGTGAAGACAGATGAAGTTGTGAGGCTTTCCCCGATCCAATGTAGGACAAGGTGGTCTGGTGTGACCACGTGACTGTGTACTGGCACCTTCACAAAATCCCCGGTTGTTTATCTTGTACACCCATAAACAAACTATAGCTTAGTGCCAACGGGCAATCATATCGAAAGTTGATGAGGAACAGTGAACAGCAAGTCTGCCGAGGGTTGTATCACAATATAAAGTAGCGGCGTAAATGGATTATAAAGAGGTATATCTGGTTTTCAAGAGCTACATTTAGACGGACATATCATACAGAAAGATACATAACAGAAAGAGAGAGAGAGAGAGAGAGTCGAGGTCAAATGTCATCTTGTATTGTGAACGTTCACAACCACCCTGACTCCCTGAGTTGCTAGGGAAGCCACTCCAATTAAATTTTCAGGGGTGTTCACTTACTTTGAAATGATGATTAACACCGACACGCAGCTGTCAAGATGAAGAACGCAAGGAACTCAGAGAAATGGCAAAGGTCATGAGAAAGTTTGTAGAAATGAAAACAGCTTCCTGACCTTTCTTTTCTATCATCATTTGCTTTCCCCGTGATCGCACCCTCCATTGTGGCTGTGAAGTACAGCTGCCAGCAGCTGCATTATCCAGAAGTGGTCTTCTCCAAAATTCAAGGGCTCACAGTCGATTAATTAAAATGTAAATTTATTCGCGCGTGTTTGTGTTGTTTCTTACGAATGGAGGTCGTTTAGTCTGTGAGGAGCTTGGCACAGGGCTACATGATGACAGTTCAGGACAGAGACTTGCTTTGAAGGAAGTGGGTGGCCGTGCAGCTGCAGGGCGGTGTAAGTATGACACACGCACGCGCGCGCGCCTCCCGCGAGTCTGGAGGGAAGAAGTTCTTTCTGTCCTGCAATGAGTCCCCGTGGCCGAGACTTTTCTGTGTTTAACCTTAAAGACGAGGCTGCTTCTCCCCGGGAGAGGCTCTAGAGTCTAGAGGCAGGTGACAGCCACTACTGTCACAAACCAAACATTGAGTAATCAGAAGATTACAACTTTATTTATCCCACAAGGCAATTACAAACAGCTGTATATAGAAGCACAACAACAAACAACAATAGCACAAGACATTGATATCCCCGCCACCAAACAGACCCTCATACAGTCCTGGTTCAGTCTGATGTGTGTTGTACAATCATTCACACAAGTAGTGTTCACAAGTCGCACGGCCGACACAACAAACAACAGCCTCCATCTCTTGGTCTTGCACAAAGGTAAACAGAAGTTGATGAAACTTTCTCGGCAGGACATACCTGTCATCATGTAGAAGTGAACTCACCTGTAACAGTGTCTGCCTGTTAGTGTCTGAGGCTCAGTCTCGATCGTCCCAACAACTCTGGAGCAGGTGTGTGTAACACTACTCAAGCTACTCTAGTCCTTCACCGCTAAACGGTTGTAAAAACATAAACGAGAAGGACAGCGCACTCTCTATAAACAATTTATAAAGAAGCTGAGAAAATCCTGGGAGACTGAGAAAGACTTCAGCTTCCGGAGAAGGAAGAGGCGGTGCTGAGCCTTGACGATAATCTGAGTGTTGGTCTTGCAGTGAAGTCTTCTCAAGATGGTACAGCATGTGTTGACGATGTCCACCTCCTCGTCATGGATGACAGTAATGGGACGGAGAATTTCCACGGATTTAAAGACACCCTTCGTTTTTACTCACATAAGTTCTAAAAACTTGTCATGGCACCAGGCAATAAATGTATCCATAGCAACGCCGTGGGTAGCTACTGCAGAGAGAGAGAGAGAGATGCAGTGTCATCAGAGAATTTGACAGGATATCGACCCTCGTGGTTACTGCGAGAGTTGTTGCTATACAAGATAAATAAAACTGGGGATAAAACAGCCTGAGGGTGAGCCAGTGCACGTTGTGGTGGAGTCAGGAAAACTGTCATCGACAAGTAATCGCTTCTGTCAGTTAACCACAAAGTGAATTATCCATGACACTAGCTGATGGTCAAGGAACAATTCAAGGAGTCTTCTAGCTAGGAGAGAAGGTGGTCAGGCATGGGTGTGTAGTATTTCTCGCTGTTTATATTGAGTATGGAGGATAAACAGTTTGATCAACACCTGTATTGATCCCGTATGCACAGTGCGGTGGGTGAAGACATTTGTTAGTGGCAGTTAGAATCAGGGCTTTAATGATTGTCTCCAGTACTTTTATCACCAACGATGTTCAGGCAACTGGTCTACAGTCGTTAAGATGGTTAGCTAAAGCGTTTTTCGAATCTGGTTCAATGGTGAACAGTTTACAAGGAAATGACTCTAGAGGGTGCTGAAACAGTTGCTGGAAAATGCCTGCAAGTTAGTTGCACAAATACCATTTGGTCCTAGAGCCTGGCTTATCTTATTATCTTAAACAGCTCAGCTTCACGGTCTTTAATCCAAATTAAGTGAAACAAATTAAATGCCAAAGTTTGACGGAAGATTGATTACAACGCAAAAAATTGAAAGAAAAACATCCTTCTACAAACACGCTGGTTAAAGGCAGGACTACTGTTTGTATCATAACTTGGACAGCGCGGGGTCTGTGATGCTCTATGGGAGGGACAGGAGTGGCTGAAACCTTATGTTGGCGGGCAGTGCATGATTACAAAATGGTGGGTGGGATGTCATTGTATGATGTAGATCTTCAGACAGGAAGAGAGGGCCATCGTCAGCAGACACGAGTATTTGACCTGGACTTGGCAGTGGTTGGTGGTGGAGACCGTGGGGTAAACTGAAAAAAATCAAGTCTGTGGCGTAGGATGAGTAAAGGAGAATATCTCAACTGACAGGGAGGTGTAGCACTTCTTCTACCACCCATTCTGTCAGTGAGACCACGGTCGTGGGGCAAGTCCGTGGTGAGATAAGATCGCATGAGACCAGACCGTGGGAGACAAGACAAGCTGGGTCATGTAGAGGGCGCGTCAAATCCGATCGATAAACAGGTGGGACTATCGTATATCGGCTGGAACCTAATAACTGCCGTGGATGGCTAGATATCGACCACTTCTTTCTTTCTTTCTTTCTTTCTTTCTTTCTTTCTTTCTGCGTGTTTTTTTTCTCTCTTTCTCTCTCTCACACAACACCTCCCCAAAATAGTAACGTCACAAGCACAACATCTAACTGTAGCGTAGTGATGTTATGTAAACTACGTCACACACAGCATCTAACTAATCTAACTATAGTGCAGTGCTGCTATGCAAGTTACGTCACACACACAACATCTAATATAATTATAGTACAGTGCCTACACGTTACCACACACACAGCATCTAACCAATATAACTATAGTGCACTGCTGTTAGCACACAACTTACGTCCCACGTACATCCTCTAATATAAATACAGTGCAGTGCTGTTAACAGTTCAGCAGGACGACAGTCGGAGTGAGGTTAACACCATGCAGCAAGGGGTTGCCTAAGTCACGTGAAAAAGAAACTGTGTACGAAAGGGACCTTATCGCTTTTACTGGTCACTCCGAGCGTCTACTTAATAGATAAACCCACAGACACAGCCACAGACACAGCCCACACACACAGCCCACAGATACAGGTGCATCCACTTCCTGGGTAAATGCAAGGACCAGCTGGTATCTGACTGTCCGCGAAGGTCTGAAAAGCTTGGACAAACCTTTGCAGAGAGTAGAGCACGCCGCCGAGAGTATGTCGAGAGTATGTCGAGAGTACGCCACAGAGCAATGAAGACAAATTCGCAAACACCAACCGGAAAACCCAAAGCTTTGAGCCCGGTGTTTGTCAAGTCATCAAGTGGTTAACAATTACATTAGAAGCAGTTGAATGAATCAGACGCTTTGCTATCGTGCAACAAGTAAATAATCTGATTAGACAATTAGGAATGAGTTAGTTCATTCCACACCATTTTGTATAGTGGTAGTGCTGGTGTCAGCTGGTTTGCCCAGGGTGTGTCCTAACCACAACTAGACAAGATGACACCAGCTGACACCATTGCCAGGCAGGCACTTGACTGCAACCCTCAGGGGAAGAGGAGACTTGGGAGGCCACAGCAGACGGAGAAGATCAGTAGAGAGCGAGGTAATTGGTTCAAGAAAAAAGTAGAGAGGTCCCTTCAGGACCAGTATATTCAGAACTGGATCGGGGAACTAGACTCCAAACAAATATATTCAAATTATAGAATGTCTAAAAGTACTTTCTTACTAGAACCCTACTTTAAAAATACTTTCTCCCACGATCATCTGACTTTAATAAAATTTAGATCATGGAATAACCATTTTGTAGTGAATAAATGTAGGCTAACAGATATCTGTAGAAATGAAAGATTGTGTAGACTCTGTAGCTCTAAGGATGTAGGAGATGAATTCTATTATCTATTTAGTTGTAAGAAATTTGATGACCAACCAACGTGAACATGATGTACCACTTGACTCTATTCTCAACCCAAATGCTTACAACTTCCAGTCTTTATTAACTTCAACAAATAAAAGGACCCTCAGCGGATTATCTCGATTTGTGAAGATATTACTAATGATGGTGAACTAGAGGAATTGTGTGTGTGTGTGTGTGTGTGTGTGTGTGTGTGTGTGTGAGAGAGAGATTTTGTATTTTGGGATGAATGGGAGTGTGTTTAATGTCTTTGATGAAAGGGAACACGTGTTGTTGTCATCCTAGTGACAGTCCTTGACCCTGACCCCGACTGCAGGTGTCCACTGTAGTGACGACAGCCCGAGAATTATCTGAGGGGTGAGGCTACCAGACTCCAGTCATCTCCCTTGACCTAACTGCCTACAAAGACCCCGACTGTGAGATGCTACTCCGCACTTTCATTGCTGCCATTAAATACAAAGAAGAGATGGGACTACACATCATCCTAATCATACGGAGGTCACAACTAGCCTCTTAATCGCATCTGTTGTTGTGAACAAGATGGCAGCTGTCTCCTTGCAACAGTTGTGTGAACATTTGGCAAGTCTGTGAACACTCAAAAACACGCGCACATGCAACAGGGGAACTGAGTTAGCGGCGACTGAGATCAGTGAGATGGAGGTGCATGGTGTGTCCCCTTCACAGACAACCACCGACAGTTTGCCACTGAGCTCCGGCTGATATAGATTCAAAAATATAGATTCAAAAATTAATTTTAATTTTTGAATCTATATTTTATAAATGCTCCAACCACTCTGAGAGAGGCTTTTATAAGACCATAAGCTTAAAATTGATGTTTGATGGGCTAGTTTAACGATCATGTGACTAGTATAGAAACTTAGAAGACCATGTGGTTGCCGCTGCCGCCATTTTTTTCACCTGCCGGCATGGAGCGGTCAACTCAGACGTCCAAAAATTTTCTCTCATCCTAGCCAAGGAAAAATGGCCCCACTGCCTTGGGGGAATCTTGGGAAAGATAAAGGCTAAGGGAGTAAACCCCTACAGAAAATCCTGATACTAACACGCATCAGTGGGCGAAGACTCTCCACGACGAGAGTACCGGCCAGGGACCAGCGCCTACGTGTTCACGACCAGGCCGACAATCGGCTGTGGTTCACTTGGAGAAGGGATTAGCGCTACCAAGTGTATAAGCTCAATGTAAGGACCATGGATATACGCCAGAAAAGAGATAACATGCCGGATCGGTCGCGGCCCGGACTAACAACGACCGCGCACCCTATCGGGAGGCTCCAGCGTGGGGTCAGCGAAAAGTGTGCTACTGGAGCCAAGACCAAGACCAAGACTGAAACCAAAACAGAAATCAAACTAAGAGAAGGAACAACCATTGGCACGTGGAACGTACGCACGTTATACCAGTGCGGAAAAGTGCACCAACTCACACACGAGCTGAAACGGTATCAGTGGGACATTGTGGGACTGGCGGAGGTCAGATGGACAGGATTTGGGGAAACAGTGACGGAAGACGGCCACAGACTGTGGTACAGTGGGGAGGACACCAGGCATGAGTACGGCGTGGGCTTCCTTGTGCACAGGAAGGTGGCCGCGGCCGTCATCAGCTGTACACCCGTATCCAGCCGGCTGATCTCCATTCGTGTCTCAGCCAAGCCTCATAATGTCACCATTGTCCAAGTATACGCTCCAACTTCCACACATGGAGACGACGAAGTGGAAGAATTCTACCAACAACTGGACAAGATTGTGAAGGCAGTTCCAAAAAAGGACATCCTGGTTGTGCTCGGAGACTGGAACGCCAAGGTCGGACCAGACGCCTACCAGCAATGGGCAGGAACGGTGGGGAAATTTGGCCTTGGTGAAACCAACGACAGGGGCATCAGACTCCTAGAGTTCGCACAGAGCCAGAGACTCACCTTAGCCAACACCTTGTATCCCCACAAGAAATCAAGGACGGCAACGTGGCACTCACCAGACGGATTGGTCCATAATCAGATCGACTACATCCTACTGCCGAGACGCTTCAAATCCAGCATCAACAGGGCCAAGACAAGGACGTACCCAGGCGCTGACATAGGCAGCGACCATGACCTTGTTCTAACAAACCTGAAGCTGAGGCTGAAAGCGAAGCGACTCTCAAACACTCCCCGAATTCGCTTTGATTTGGAGAAGCTGCAAGACCCAAAGGTTGCAGAAGTCTTCAAGGCCACGGTTGGCGGAAAATTTGGCGCACTGAACCTGGTGGACTGTGATGTAGACACCCTCGCTGGAAACATCAAAGAGGTGCTACTGTCGACAGCCCAAGAGGTTCTAGGGCGACATAGAAACAAGAAACAGCCATGGGTCACGAACGACATACTAGACCTCTGTGACCAAAGGAGGGCCTTGAAGAGAGAAAAGAAAAGCAAACCAGAAGCAGCAACCAAATACAAAGAAGTGAATTGTGCCATTAAGAAAGGGATGAAGGCAGCTAGAGAGAGCTGGATCGAGAAGCAGTGCCAGGACATAGAGGTTGGAATGGCACGAGGTGACAGCAAAAAGGCCTACCAACTTCTAAAGACCCTCACTAAGACAGACCAGCAAAAGATCTCAGTCATCGAAGACAGCAATGGTCACCTTCTCACAGAAGGCAATGCTGTACTCAACCGATGGACAGAATACTGCAAGGACCTGTACAATTACCAGCTGAAGACCGACGCCAACATTCTCCAAAACAACCAGACTAGAGACAGTGAACCTGCAGACATACCAGTCCTACGGGAAGAGGTCGAAAGAGCTGTACATAGTCTGAAGGGAGGAAAGTCACCAGGCGTTGATAATGTACCAGCTGAGCTGCTCAAGCAGGGTGGGGAAGCAACTACAAAGGCCCTAACTGTTCTGTGCCAAAGAGTCTGGGAGCGCAAGGAATGGCCCAGAGAATGGACGCAGTCACTAATCATTCCCCTCCCAAAGAAAGGAAACAGCAAACAGTGTCAGAACTACAGAACAATAAGCCTTATCAGTCACCCAAGCAAAGTCATGCTGAAGGTCATACAGAACCGCATCAGAACCACAGCAGAAGAGCTGCTAGCAGAAGAACAGGCTGGCTTCAGACCACGTAGAAGCACAGTTGAGCAGATCTTCAACTGTCGTCTTCTTATAGAAAAGCATCTGCAGCATCAGCGGGACCTTTACCACAACTTCATTGACTTTAAGAAGGCATTTGACAGAGTCTGGCACGAGGGGCTATGGCATGTGATGCGGAAATTCAACATTGAAGAAGGGCTTGTCCAAGTCGTTGAAGCGTTGTATAACAGCTCAACGAGTACAGTTTTGCTTAACAACCAAATAGGAGCTTACTTTCGTACCACAGTAGGGGTACGTCAAGGATGTCCCCTATCACCCGTGTTGTTTAATATATTCTTGGAGAACATCATGCTTGAAGCTCTTCATGACCACCATACCTCCATTTCAATCGGTGGAAGACCAATCTGCAACCTACGCTTTGCAGATGATATAGATCTGTTAGCAGGTACAAACAAGGAACTGCAAGACCTCACCAACAGACTGACAGACAGCTCAAACGCATATGGAATGGAGACCAGCACAGAAAAGAGCAAAGTTATGATCAATGGCAACGGCAAAGCAGAGATCTATATGAACGGGGTACAGCTCGAAGAGGTAAGCAGCTTCAAGTACTTGGGAGCCACTCTCTCCAAGGACGGCAGCTCCACGCAAGATATCCGCATCAGGATCGCAACAGCAACAGCAGCAATGGCTAGGCTAGATAGGATCTGGCATAGCCACAAGATAAGGTTCACTACCAAGTACAGGCTATACAAATCCCTGGTAGTGCCGATCCTGCTCTACGGATGCGACACGTGGACTCTACTCGCCGAAACAGAAAGGAGAATCCAGGCATTCGAGCACAAGTGTCTGAGGAGGCTGCTCCGGATCTCATACAAAGAACACAAAACCAACGACTTTGTAAGAAACAAGATGGCCACACTGGTAGGACACCAGGAACCTCTACTATCAACAGTCAAGCGACGTAAGCTGGTCTTCTTTGGCCATGTAACCCGGCACGACACCTTGTCGAAGACTATCCTTCAAGGCACCTTGGAGGGTGGCCGACGCCGCGGTGGTCAGAGAAAGAACTGGCTTACGAACGTCAAAGACTGGACTGGTCGTCCTGTACAGGACCTGCTGACTATTGCCCAAAATAGGCAAGAGTGGCGGGCCCTATCAGCTGCCGCGTCTATCCATGTGCTCCCCCCAACGCCAGGTGCCAGGCAAGGGACGACTGACTGACTGACTCCGGCTGATCCCCCTCACCCCACCTTTAGCGACGTAACTGCGCCGTTATCGATGACGTGAGTCACGGCTCACCAGACGAGGGGGCTGATGGGATGGAAATGAAATGTTGTCAGGAGTCAGACACATATCTGATTGTGCTTCTCCACAGGCTCCGGCTTGTTTCCCCCCAAATACCAGCCCTCCCCGCCGCTGTTGTAGGCGTTGTGAAGGTGTTGAGGGAGTATTACCATCGGTCTCTATGTTGTCATTTTGTTTACCACAGTTCTGTAATCATCATCATCATCATCATCATCACTGTCACCTAATCTTGTAAGTGTCTTCCGCTTAAACTGTTTGTAGTAAATATTTGGGTATGGGGTATTGTGGGGTATTGTGGGGTATTGTATTGTATTGTGGTATTGTGGGGTATTGTGGAGGGGCATTGTGGAGTAGTATTATGGGGGTATTGTATTGTATTGGGGGTATTGTGGGGTATTGTGGGAGGTATTGTGGGGGGTATTGTGGGGTATTGTGGGAGATATTGTGGGGTATTGTGGGAGGTATTGTGGGGGGTATTGTGGGGGGTATTATGGGAGGTATTGTGGGGGGTATTGTGGGGGGTATTGTGGGGCATTGTGGGGTATTGTGGGAGGTATTGTGGGGGTATTGTGGGGTATTGTGGGAGATATTGTGGGGTATTGTGGGAGGTATTGTGGGGGGTATTGTGGGGGGTATTGTGGAGCATTGTGGGGTATTGTGGGAGGTATTGTGAGGGGTATTGTGGGGTATTGTGGGAGATATTGTGGGGTATTGTCGGAGTTATTGTGGGGGGTATTGTGGGGGGTATTGTGGGGTATTGTGGGGTATTTCACGTTTAACATAAAATACCAGGCCCCTCGCCCACCTCTTCCGTCCTCATAAACTCGCTTCCACATCTTCATCGCTCCGTTATTTGAGTGTGAATATCTGTTACATTATAAACTGCTTTTATCTGTCCATCGACCGACAAACGGTTAAAGGAAAAGTCAGGACGACAATTACCGAGAAGGACGAGAAAATGGAGGAGCTACGAAAGAAGGAGAGAACTGAAGAGAGAGAGAGAGAGAGCGAAGAGAGAGGAAGAGCAGAGAGGTAGAGAAGGATGGGATGATCAGGTGGAGGAGGAGGAGAAGTTGTCGGAGACTACATTTGTGTGAGGTGACTGAGATGTAGTTGCTTTATGTCTGAGCTGAAATCTTCCTTCGTGTTTCTGTTGATGTTGTGAGGCGCTGACGGTTGTTTGTCCGGCGTTCTGTCATGCTCACCTCTATCCTTGTGTCCGTGGACAGTCTGCAATGCTGTGTGTTGTACTCAGCATCTACAGAGCTTCAAAAGTTGTCTGTGTGTGTGTGTCTCTGTGTGTGTGTGTGTGTGTGTGTGAGTTCGCTTTTGCTGGATTCTCGTTCATGAGTTTGAGATTCAGTCTCATCGGTTGTCCATCTCACTTCCTCAAGTGATGACGGCGCACCTCCAGCTATCAGGGGACAGGTGAGTCCGGTTACACACACACACACACACACACACACACACACACACACACACACACACACACACACACACACACACACACACACACACAATCTTTTTGCTTTTTGAAACCTTTTTGCTAACTTTGCAGTAAAGCTGTGAAATTTCAAATGAAGGTTTGCTGATCAGGTTAGAGTTCACTGCCAGAAAGAAGAGGAGCATCGTTGAAGACTTTTGATGACATTTCATTCAAAACGAACTGAACAGGGCGCCCAGAGAACGAGGTCTGAAGCACGTGACTCTAGGGGTCTGAGCAGCCAAGTAAGGAAAACAGTCTCTGAAGAGAACAAGCGCCACCTATTGAGCAAATACTTTAATGGTTTTACTGTCAGCTCGTCCTGATTCCCGGCGCTGATCTCATCCTGTCTTCATTATCTGAGAGTTTCGCTGACTTTTTTGGGATGCAAGGAGAAAAATTAGTCCACAGTCTGGACTGGGAGCTATTTCTTGCAAGGGGGTGGGTGGGTGGGTTGCTATGGGCAAAGAAACCCGACAATAACCCATCATACAGTGGACTGGCCTCATGTGGCCTCCCCCTAAGCCGCCATCGTGTGAGGTTGTTTTCTCCGAGACACTTTGGTTTGTCAGTCACAAGGTTGTGGACTGGCTGGCGGACACCTCAGGGTGGTCCTCGGATGTTCCGCTGTGTCTGCGGCGCCACGTCCTCCCACTGCAGCAGCTCTACGTTCGAACACCGGTTGAGCTATAAATAGCATATGTTTCGGTTACCACTGCTGAGCGACATGACGTGTTTGACGAGCTGATGAAGCTGTAAAGAAACAGACGGTAGAGGTGGATGCCAGGTGTGTGTGTGTGTGTGTGTGTGCAGTCAGTATACAGGCAAACCTGATTCCTGACATCCTTCAATTAATTTGTCGGCAGTGGAACCTGACCTTGACCCTCATACCTCTTGACCTGACACACATGTCCAGTGCATGAAGACATTTCATGGACGTGTTGGCGAGTTGACGGATGTTGTCGAGCTTTATCGACGTCCGCGCGGCGCTTCCTCCGTTATAAGGGGGAGATAATGGTGTACCACAGCTGACAAGCGCGTTGTTGTCCCTTGGCTGCTAAAGTGACCGGGTTGTCGTTGCCGTTCACCCAAGCAGCTGAGACCGTGTCTGGCGCCGGTGCTGAGGGGGGGGGGGGGCGTGTCGTTGGCGCTGTCATTAGCGTGAAATGTGTTGACGCTGACGTCATTAGCAGCCACAGGGCGCCGCCCAGTCGCTTTCATCGGGAATTGTGTCCCCTGTCTGGCTCAGAGGTCGTACTTTAGTTTTGGCGAAACGAACTTGTTGACATCATGGTAGCACTCACAGGTAGCACTCACAGGTAGCACTCACAGGTAGCACTCACAGTAGACAAGGAAATAAAGAAAGGAAACATTACAATGTTTTATTCAGCACAACACACATAAAATACATAAACCCTAAAATGGCGCAGATAATGGTAATTAGTGCATAATTAATGAGCTAAGATATGGACAGACCAAGGAAATACTCAGGTACTGGGCAAACATGCAGAATGTCTACAACAACGCGAGAAAGTCTCAACAGTGGGGGCGAATTTCCGCATGTCCTCCCGCATGTCCTGCCTTGTTCTGTAAACACTAGCGAACTGACAGGCGGCATCAAATATGGCGGGTCTGCAGTCGTATCAACAAGAAGATTAAACATATTGACCAAGTCAAAACTATTAACCAGGCTCTTGGAATATTTTAAGGAAATGCCAGCAGACTGACATCCATCGCGTCATTAGCCAAAAGATGTCCGAACACACACACACACATCTTGTTTGGGGGGGGGGTGTTAGGTGCTATCATGAAAAGGTCAGCTTTGTTTGTGAGGACGGGGGCCTATCGGCTCTCCTGCTAAGCTTTTCAGTTCTCAGATCGTCTGCTACACCAGGTACCTTGACACCAGTTGTTGAGCTGAGTGGGGGGGGGGGTTAACAAACTTCTATTGTGATAAGTGAGTGTTTTACAAATCTCTTGTTGCCTTGAAAAAAGAAAAAAAATATATATAAACACAATCATCCCCGGCGGGATTCGAACCCGCGACCTCTGGATTAGAAGTCCAGCGCGCTATCCACTGCGCTACGGGGACACCTTGACATCTTAGCGTGAGGCTTTAGTAATCATATGTGGGATTTTTTTAAAAAGCATTAAAAACCATCCTTGCCCTAAAATATTGTTCATCACCTGAAAAGGACCACAAATGTTTTAGTGATGGAGGAACACAACAGTGTTCGAGCTGAGTTAATTCAGTTCTGGGGAGACTCCATAGCCGAGCAGCGGAAGTAACTCAGGCCTGCAGCTGTCCACCCAGAAATGAAAACCTGACGTGTGAGGACGGTCAAGGCAGCGAAAGGTCAAGGGTGGCCGGGTGGGCTCCACCTTCATGCCTTTGGCATGGTGAGCCACTTGACGTCACCAGAGAGACTGGGCATAGAGAGGGTGAACTCTGGACCGAAGGGAAAACTCGTCGGTTAGTGTTATCAGTCGTAACTGAATGTTAAGAAACTTCATGGCACAGGCCAGCGAAGGTGACCACGTGAGGCAAGGTGGACAACTGTGTTCAGTTCGAAAGGGAAACGTTTCCACACCTTCCCGAAGGAGGAAGAGAGGTAGGCAATGTATTTATTCTCAATATACGATGTGTACTGTAGTTGAGAGCCGTCTGCTACAAGCGGTTGCTCGTCACTATGAATATTAAAATTACTCTACTGATTATACTGTTAATGGGAAAGATTAGTGATCAATGTAAAACAACTATTGCAGGGTCTCTCACAGGATCAGAATCAGAAAAGTTTCTCTTCAACAAGCAGTTTGGTGGACTCTGTATTCCAAGTAAAATTCTGAGTGAGACAGTTCAGATTTTAGAGTGTGCCTAGTGCACAAATATTGACCAGTTACTTCCTGGGAACAAAAGTTATTCTCAGTTGATTGAACTTCTTTGAGGAGAACTAATGAGCACTGACCTCCGTTGTCCACTTGGTGCATGTGATGTGAAAGGCAGTGTGATAAATCTATTTATCAATGTTCGCCTTCATTTTTCTCTGAAAGATAGCTCTGTGTCCTTTTCTGAGAAAGAAACAAAACGAAATAGAAAAATATTAAAGTTACATTATTTGTATGATTTCAAAATAAAGTACATTAAAATTGTTTTAGAACAGTGTGACAGAAAATGTAAATATTTATTTCAAGTACATAAATGTGAAGCAAATGGTCCCTTTGAGTCTTGCTGTATATTTCGTGGCAACCCTCGCTGTTTTCTGTAAATTGTCCACCAATGTGCTGACAATAAGGGAGAACTTGGTATGGAGAGTGGTCGCCTGTAATCTCGCGAGGCTTTGTAATAATAATAATAATAATAATAATATACAAAATCTACTCATAAACGGTAGCACAGCTTGAAACAATTATTTCAAGATCACAAGCGCAAAAACAACAAATTATCATCAGAAGATTCCAAGATTGGAATCAGATTAATTAAACTGACTTAATTAACACTCAATGTCAGGCTTGCCAGTTGTAAAGGTCTTTGCGTGCTGTGTGGCGCAGTGGATAACTAGATGTGACTGTCATACAGCAGTAACAGCTCACCTCATAACAAGCAGCTTGACAACAGCACTGCATAGCACGGACTGCACGTGGTGCTGGACACTAGCGAGCTGACACGTACTGCACGTGAGAGACGGGTGTGTACAGTGAGCTCCACTACATCCACGGGTGGCCTGCTTTGCACGTATGTACACTGCGCCGTACTGCTGAGCTTCTCTCCCCAGTTAGCTGTCAGCAATGGGTATGTGACCACGTGACCACAGATTGTGGAGAAAGCATGGAGACGAGATGGACACTACCTTCACATCAAGCAGGCTCTGAGAAAGTGAGGTGTCTAGGTAGAGTTCTGTTCGGCCTAGTTGCAATACTCGGGTGGCTTATACAATGCATTTAGTTCACTGGTATTGCTACC
This sequence comes from Marisa cornuarietis, assembly GCA_004794655.1. Lineage (NCBI taxonomy): Eukaryota > Metazoa > Mollusca > Gastropoda > Architaenioglossa > Ampullariidae > Marisa > Marisa cornuarietis. The sequence goes on from SMMW01000633.1 coordinate 88,449, forward strand.
TATGATGACTGGTAAGCAATGCTTGATTTTGTATAACTTCCCACTTGTTGACATTTAATTGCTACGTTCGGACATTTTTTAGTTTTAGTTAAACTTTTAGTCACTTTAGTTCAATTCCTTACCCTTGTATGTACATTCAGAGATAACTGAATCATGTGTCAGGTCTCAACAAAATGATAGAGCGCTGCTCGGTCATCCGTGTCATTGCACACACCCAGGTAACAGTGCTACTCATGCTTTTTGTTTGTGGAAGTTTGAATGATTTTTTTTTATTTTAAAAATGCACCTCTGGCTGTCGTGTGATGAAAAGGTGGATAGTAGTCCTGCCCGGGTGGACAGAAAGTTTCGTGATGAGCTAATCGATCATGCTGCCTTTCTTCTCACTGTCAGTTGCCTAGAATAAAGTTTATTTAATTGGTTGCTATCTACAAGGCATGTTTGTAACTCTTTACACTTATGACCAGGTTTGTTTTTGCAAGCTGCATCAGGAATGTTGCATGTTGCTGACTGAGCTCGTGTGCAAAGGCCTGGAACAGCGAGGACTAGATACAGTTGAACCGTGGCTCCTTTCGCGACAAAGTTGTATGGGCCAAAGCTCATCTTGAGAAGTATATTTCAGTCGACATGGTTTTTGACCAGTCGTGTCCAGTTCTGAGGCACGTGCTGATAGAATAGGACTGAAAAAAACAGATATACATCATTGAAGTGGGCAGCCCCAGAAAGGACAAGGTGAGGCCAGTTCAGAAATTAACATGCTTTAGTATTGTGTCCATCGTTCAGTTGGTGTGTTGACTGGTAATACAAAGTTTATATATGGTTAATACATTTGACAGCTTTAAATAGTACACAAGTAATTTTTGCAAACTAATGATGTTTTCAATTACAAAAAATGCTCCTCTGGCTTACATGTGATGAAAAGGTGGATAGTAGCCCTGCCCAGGTGCACAGAAAGTTTCGTGATGAGCTAATCCATCATGCTGCCTTCTTTCTGATTGTCAGTTGCCAGGAATAGAGTTTATTTTCATTGGTTGCTATCTACAAGGCATGTTTGTAACTCTTTCCACTTATGACCAGGTTTGTTTTTGCAAGCTGCATCAGGAATGTGTTGCATGTTGCAGACTGAGCTCCTGTGCAAAGGCCAGGAAGGGAGAAGTTTGGAAATCCAAGTGAACGGGGGTTCCGTAAAAGAGAAAGTTGAATGGGCCAAAGCCCATGAGGGGAAGACAATCACTGTAGACATGGTCTTCAGAGACAACGAATTGATTACCATCACGGGTGTGCCAAAGGCCCGGGGTGAAGGTTAGTAGATCGTGTCTTTTTTGTATCCACTACAGCATTGCTGGTTAAGTGTGAAGCACGGGTTTCATTTACAGCAACCTGTTGCCTTACTATTTGTGCAGGTGTGACATCACGTCAGAAGGGCTATCAGCGCAGGACTTTAATTAACAAACAGGTTTATAAAATTTGCGTGGGCATCACTACAAAGGACAAGAAGGTGAGGCCAGTTAAATTAACATGCTACATGTACAATATTTGTTAACATCTTTCAATGACCCTATTTCGTCAATTATTCAGCGCATGCGCAGTACGCACTCGTCGGTGGTCAAAGCGGAAGGCGGGTACAGCCATTAGTCTTTACTACAGATCGAGATGGGTAAGCACGATCACTGTTGTTATTAACTGCCACAATCGTAGATCAAACTACAGAGAGAGAGAGAGGAGAAACGTTAATATTTTCTAGTATCCCGATGGGTAAAGGCCTAAAAGCTCAAAAAAGAAGAAAACTGTGGCTGCAAGCGATCCGAAGAGAGAACTTTGTGCCGAAAGCGCACTCTAAAGTCTAAAGTATGCGGTCGACACTTTGTGTCGGGATTTCAGATAAATGACCCATCTTCAATCGACTACGTGCCAACATTACATCTTGGGTATGAAAAATCACTGACCTGTTTGCCTAGTACAGTACAAAAAAAACCCAAAACAAACAAACAAAAACAAACTTTGGATATTATAATACATAGTTTTAAAAATAAAGTACACTGCTTTCTTCTTTTACCCCAAATGTACTGTGTACTGCTCATTAAGTCCAATAACCACGAATACAGAACTAATTTAGATAACTCAGCTGTTGAAATAATGTAAACCTGTTTAATGTGTTTGAGGACACACCCTTTGATCAGAAATGAAGGGTCAAGAGAATGGATTCTTAGTATATTAGCTGTGGAAACAAACTAATAAATAGAATTTATTCATCCTGCAACGCATTCGCAGTAATCTTCCTTCGTCGATCCGTCGGCAGACAGTTCTACATAAACCATACAAAAAATCTGCTTCATGGAAGCAAGAACTCTGCATTTAATCAGGAAAGTTTCCTGGCTGCTGGAAGCAACGAACACTTGCTTTACATGGCCATCGCGTACAAACTTGATGGCTTTTTGATTTTGCTGTTTTTCTGCTCCCTGTGTAAAATAGTGGTTACATCGCCAACAACCGGTAGCAGAATAAGTGATTTTTCCACTCGGAACTTCTTTTTGCTTCAAAACTTTCTTTAGCCATGGCTGACGCTTACAGTGAAACTACTCAAAAGACCGCTACGCGTGTACCCGGCTTCCGACTAGCTGTCCGCAGTATGAAAGCTACTAAATTCTGATTGGATGTTACTGTACGTCACCGAACCTGATGAAATACCCTCATTGGTGGGTTGACTGGTAATACAAAGTTTATCTATTCATAAATTTGACAGCTTAAAATAGTAGACACAAGTAATTTTGCTTGCAAATTTATATGTGCAGCTTGTTGCCGACCGTGCCCCCACTGAAAAGACCATAACACCAATGGCGAACGACCAAGATCATATAAAGATCAAGGGGAGTGTCGTAGGGTCCCGTAACGGGTTAATTACTCTGAGTAAAGTAAGTTTGCGAGATTTTTACTGTTAATGCATGCAGTTGAACTTACAATTTACTTCTAATCCTCAATGGATTTGAACTGATTATTTGCCCTGTTCTTTGATTGCAGTCCCTGACTCCCCGCCGCCGAACGAAGTTAATGACACCTGGCGCCTGCAGCAAACCTGTTGCCTCCACAGGTTGTTGTGAGGTTATTCCACAAACCGCTAATAAAATGTCCGGACACGGAAAAGAAGGTAAAGTCAAGGCAAAGAGAAGGAGCCTATCTTCTCGCACCGGTCTGCAGTTTCCAGTTGGAAGAACCGATCGTCTGCTCCGTGAAGGCCACTATTTCGAGCAACTTAGTAGGGGAGCTTCTGTCCACCTTTCTGCAGCACTCGAAAGTTTTACGGCCGACGTTCTCGCGTTGGTGAGAAATGTTGCTCGTGATGACAGAAAGACAACAATCACCCCCCCCCCGCCATTTACAGAGTGCCATCGAGAAAGACACAGAATTAAACGGGCTGCTTAAAGATCATTTGTCGATGATTGATGCGGTTATCAGGAGTACACTGTCTGGACGCGGAATTAAAGCAGCTGCGTGTCACTCTTTCCACAAGAAATCGGCGGCGACTACCACCGTCAAAGGCAAGAAACCTTCACAATCCCAGGAATAGTAACTTGATGGACACGTTTGCAATAAAAACTTGTAGGCAGTTGAAATGTGAACAAGGACGAAAATCCCTGTGAACTTTTTGTTTATGTGAAATTTAAACCAGATATTGGTCGTGTGCTGTGTGTTAAGGAATGCTTGATTTTTGTATAACTTTCCACATTTAATTGCTTCGTTCGGACTGGACTTAACCCTTGAACAATGGAATGTTTGTCACAATCAATATGCCAGTGTCACGTGACAGTGTGTGTTTTCCTTGCTGATGTTAGACCTATGTGTGCCAATCAAAGCGGTAGTGTCGAACTACTGGACTTATTTGTTCGGTGTAAATGCATATGAAAGTTTTTTGAATGTTGAGATTTAGAGGCAATTAAATATGTGAAATCTTGAAAAAAAAAGTTTGACTCGAGTTAATGGGTCCTGTCAAAGTGTTGTTGAGCCGTGAAGCAGCTTTCTTAATGTCCTGTAGATCAGCAATTCTGTTCTTGAAAATCAGGCTGAATGCAATAAAGTTTAAAAATCAGTCCCATTGTGTTCTGTGCAGTATTTTTAATGAAGTTTTATTTGAGGATTCCTTTTGTGGAAACTTGTCCTAATTACATTTAATTTTTCACATTGTTAAAACCACACTCAAAGGTGAATAGTAACATGCATCTAGTTTTTTATTTTGCTAGTTACATTTTCAGTAACATTTTTTAGTTTTAGTAAACTTTTAGTCACTTTAACTCAATTCCTTACCATTGTACGTGCATTCAATGATAACAAATTAAAACATTTAGTCTGTAAAATATTATTAGAAATCCAAGAGGAGAGATAACTTTTCCTAATACACAGTTTTCTGATTGTCAGGATCTAGATGGCTCCCCCTCGTGTGTGTGTGTGTGTGTGTGTGTGTGTGTGTGTGTGTGTGTGTGTGTGTGTGTGTGTGTGTGTGTGTGTGTGTGTGAGAGAGAGAGCATGATAGAAGTAACATAAGCCGTGAAACCCGTGCAATAGCGGAATAATAATACTGAGCGAAGTGAATTCATTTCCTACGAGACCGCCGAGCGGGCACAACACAAGACGGGTTTGGTGTATGACCCAAGGAGTCTGTGAGAAAAACTTAGTTCCTTGCCTAGCCAAGGTAAACTTTATTTGCTCAATTCAATTCAGTGCAAACAAAAGTTAAACGGTGAGCGCATTAATACCCTTTCCACCCAAGAGTTACATTTTCCAAGAAATGAATATTTTTTGTTGGTTATGAATAATAATAATAATAATAATTATAATAATAATAATGCGAACTTATAATGCGCAGAATCACGAATAAGATAGATGGCACTCTCTGCGCAGTACAATTTGATAAAAAGAAAACACAACAACCAGTAGACAGTGAGGTACACATAGGGACACTGGACAACATAAAGATGAGGTACAAGTCAGGAATAGTATTTTGTAAAAAGATATGTTTTAAGAGAGCGTTTGAATGCAGCCTTAGAGGCTGAGTGGCGAATGTGATGTGGTAGAGAGTTCCACTGCTGAGCAGCACAAAGGGAGACCATCCGTTGTCCATATGTGACTGTCTTTGTGAGAGGGAGGGATAAAATGCGGGAGTCAGATGAGGAGCGAAGGTTTCGGGCAGGAGTTTTGACAGACAAGATTTCATTAAAGTAGCTGGGGGAGTGACCTGCGAAGAAAGAATAGCAGAGAGTTGAGAGCTTGTAGTCTATTGTAGCTTTAACTGGCAGCCAATGAAGAGAGCGAAGAAGTGGTGAGACATGATCATGTTTGCGAGTCCGAAAAACAAGACGAGCAGCTGAGTTCTGGACCTTCTGAAGCTTATCAAGGAGGTATTGAGGACAGCCAGCAAGAAGAGAGTTGCAGTAGTCTAGTTTAGACAGAATAAACGAGCAGATAAGAATGTTGGTGGTTGAGACGGACAGAGTATGGCGAATGGAGCTGATCGTCCGGAGCTCATAGTATGCAGATCGACAAATGTGAGAGACATGTTTATCCAGAGACATGTCAGCAGACATTATGTAACCTAAATTACGTGCCCAAGTTACAAAAGGAACATCGGCATCGCCTACCCGAACAGAAACAGGCGGTGAAGGGTGAACTCTGGCTCTCCTCTTTGAAAAAAGTAAAGCTTCTGTTTTCCCGTCATTTAGCTTTAACTTGTTGTGGGTCATCCATAGCCTAATATCCGAAATACAATCTTGGATGCTCTGGATAGTAGTGTGAGCCTGAGAAGGAGAACAACTGGTATACAGCTGGGTGTCGGTCAGCATAGGATTGATGGGATATAGAGTGAGATTGAATTAGAGTGGTAAGTGGCTTCATGTACAAGATGAAGGGGATGGGACCAAGTACAGAGCCTTGTGGGACTCCTGAGTGAATAGACACAGGTGCAGACACGCAGCCATCCACTATAACTGACTGAGTCCTATCTGAGAGATATGACTGAAACCAGCTGAGTGGGGAGCCTGAGATGCCATAGAGAGCACTGAGCCTGTGAATGAGAGTAATGTCATCTATGGTATCAAAGGCAGCGGACAGGTCTAACATGGTGAGAAATGAGATGTCAACTCTGTCCAGAACATCTAATATCTATCTAATATAGTTAATATAAGGCATCTAATATACATATAAAACATTTGACACACCTAATATGCATCTAATATACATCTAATAATAATAATTGAGTACACGTTCAAAGAATCTGAATTTAATTTAAATTTCAGGAAATCTAATTTATCGTCCTTGCTTTACACCACCAGAAAGTTTTGCTTGAATTGCAGCCACAACTGTAGTTGTTATGAAGAACATGCAATAGTTTGACCATCACTTTGTTGTTGTGGTATTCGTTGTATATCGAGGCGATAGAGGGGACCCTTGCCAGATATTGTTGTTTGAAAGAAGTTGTTGAGCATTGCGCTCGTTCAGCTCTTGTACAGTGTTTTTATGGCTTATGATTGTTGTAACGTTTCGCGGCTCAAACCCCATGTTAGTGTATCATTTGTTCATAAACATAGAACAGCGGCACGTTCTTGGGTAGCCACGTGACCGTGTGACGCAAACCTCCATATTACATCACACCATGACGCAATATAGAACGTGATACTCCTGAGTTACAAAAGATTAATTGTTGGAGTAAGTCACGTGGTGTGGTGTAGCTGTACCCGACACAAGTCTAAATCAGGTGAGAATCCACGCCGATTACACCACAAAGTAAATTAATGTATTTGATCGACGTGGATGCCACGTGGCTATAGTGTCGCTAGGCGATCACCTTAGTGGCTCGGACGCAAAGGGTGGGATTGGTCAAAATCAGTGGACGGGGGATTAAGTTAGGGGTTCTTTTCCCCGGCATTCAGCAGAGATCTCATTCAAGGCGGACCTACACCCCACCAGCAGAAGTTTTTTTTAACGGACGCTGACATCTCTCTCCCGAAGGGTAGAAAATGAAACCCTGCTTAAACTGGGAAGTAAGCATAGTTAAGCTGTACTACAAATCCAGCGCCAATCCGTGGGACAAGACGGACCCACACAGCACCAGCGGAAGATTCGCAACGGACGACATTGGACGGACTTTTTCTGTGCTATCGTACACCTGCTTTGGATATATTTCGCGGGCATCAATCCAGGTGAACTTGTATGCGGTCAGTTCACCTGCCTTGGATATAACCTGCCGATCATCAGCTCGAGATAACTTCTGTGCAGACCATTCACCTCCCTGGGATGTAACTTGTGACCGTCAGTTCGGGTGGACATCTATACCGACTAAGTGAACTTCAGTGTGTTGGACATTAACTCAACTGACCGTTCGTGCAGGATTACCTGACCGTCGAATGTAGATGTACATGTAGATGTACATTCACGCTCGCAAACATTCATGTCCACTATTCACCCAAAACGTTACAATTGGAAGAGGAGCTTCTTGGATGTTACATATCTAGGAGACCGCACTTTTCTCGGGATCAGTTCATTTTTGTTTGTTTGTTTTTCGCTTTACCTTCCCCCACCCTCTCTGGAGTCAGGTATCTATTACTGACAGGTGGGACGACGGAAGGGGGGGGAGGGAGTTCGTTGCGCCACACACACATCGAACTGGTGCACGTGCGACTTCAGGCGCTCTAACCACAGCTTTCCGTTGTGTGGGCAGGGAGGGAGGAAATGAAGACGTAGGGAATAGAGAAAAATATAGGGAATGTAGAGAAAAGGATGAAGAGGGGGATAAGAATATGGAGGAAGGGGAGGGAGATGTTGAGGGTGGGGAAAGATCACTGGTGTACATGACTGGCGGTTTCCCCCCTTTTTTCCAGGTAGCTTTTGCCTCATGGAGAACCACTAAATAAGCAGTGACCGCCGTACTATCCTGGTTGCGGAATGCCACTGTTTTATTATTGTTAGATTCTATGATGTGTGGTAATGTGTTTAATTAGACTGTAATGTGCATATCCTTTACTGATGAAATAGAAATGTGGTAAAACTTTCATAAATGTTGGAAGTTACTGGTTTGCAGGCTAACTTTATATGTCTCAAGTTTTCTTTAAAGCTTTCTGCTTTATACAGTTTTTTCTCTTAGCTGGCTGAGGGAAGCTACCTTAGGCATAGCCTTATCATCTGTAAGCTCCGTTTGTGATGTGACCTCAGTGGCGTGTGTTAGGCGAGCGCGAAGCAGAGTGAGCACCTTTCTCGTGGTGACGTAGGACACGAAGAGAAGGACACCCTGCCGCCATTGGCCACGACTGACATCACGCGCAGCCAATCAAAGTTGAGGCCTTCAGCGAGAAGCGACAAAACCCACGTGACGCCAGTCAAGAGTGACAAGCGCGCGCATGTCTGCACGTGCTGCAGCGAGTCACGCTTGGTTTCCCACAGCGGATTAAGTGTAAAAGCCTCGTTAATCCTTCTTACGGTCACGACAAAGAGCACCAGGTTGACCAGGACAGCCACCGACAGCGGCAACACCATGGCCACCCCAACCAGCACCTGAGAGCTCAGGTAACACAACGCTCCGCCGTAGCCGATGGACTTGCCGTGAGTCTGGGCAGACGAGATGATAACGACGAGGCCCACGATGATAGCGGGAAAGACGAAGGACAGCACAGCAGTTCGCGCTGTGCTCCTTGTCAGAGACTTGCTGTGTCGGATGTGAAAAGTTTTGGCCGAGAAAGCACGAAACATGTGGACAGAACAGACGACCATCCAGAAGAAGGCGCTGAGCCAGACGCCGTGCAGTAGTATGCCCACTACTCGACACCACGTCCCCCGAACCACGTGGTGTGATGCTACCAGCAGCGTCATCTGCGCAAACAACAGAGTCGCGCTCAGCCCCATCAGGTTCAGCCCTGGCTGCGTGCGCAGCTCCGGAAGAAGGGCGTACACTGCAAGTGTGAGAAAGAGACACACGATGGACAGAGAGATGACCAGTCGAGAGAGCCACTGTAGCCACAAGCTGGCGCTCTTCACTTTGAGGTGGAGTTCTGCTGATTGTAACGCTTCAACGCACACGTGTAGCGTGTCATTTTCAGTTGTCACGAAGATGAGCTGTGTCAGCTGCATGTCGTAATATTCGCCTACGACAAACAACCTGGTCCCCCCAAATTCGCTTTCTCGTATCTCATATTCATTGGGCGAAAATGTGACGTAAGCGCATGTCAACAATGGCGACAGCTCAATTTGTAAGTCTTCGGGAATGCCTGGGTTCTGGATAACAATGGAATGTGATGAGTAGTACTTATGGAATTTAACTGTAGTATAATTTTGCCTTTTTAAAGTAGCAAAGATTTCTGGCCAGTTCTTGGGCAAAAAAATGTATTGCTCACTCATTTTATTAAGTAAGGTGTCTTCTATTTGATTCTCAAACAACTCATCTTTTTGCTTGAATACGGCGATTATTTGTGAACTGTATTTGTACAAAGCCCAGGGATCCACCAGAAGTTCATGAACCAAAATCTTCTCCAAATCATCTCTGTCGACTTCTCTGGATCCAGTGAGGCTGCCTCTCAGTCTAATGTACTCTATCTTGGCTTGGTGATTGTTTAGAGGCAACAAGTGAAAATAAATATCAATATTTAAAGTGTCAACATAACTGAAGAAGTGCGTTCTTTCAAGCAGTTGTGTCCTAATCTGTGCCGCCAGCTTAGTCAGGGGCAGTTTTGATAAAATCGACACCGTTAAGTTTGAATCGGGAACTAAAATGACGTCAACCTTGTACACTAGGCCTCTAATTTGGGTCAAGGCCGTGACGCACGTGTCGCCAGAGGATAGAAGTTTCCCATCGCTGCACGTCACGTTGTGACAAATCCCCTGAAACAGATGAGAGCAGAAAATGAATAAAAACTACAGTTGAGCTGTATTTAAGTTATATAGTTAAGTTTAGTACGCGTTGCTGCAATCCTGATGCTCGTTACATTCTCAGGTACTGAGATGCTTCTATCTCTCTAAAGATGTGTCTCACTTTTGCAAACTTGTTAATCACACCAGTGTTTTATAAAACGCAAGAAAACAGTTTTGAAAACTAGTCTAGTTTTCCATTTGCGATGCGGACGCGGACGAACTTGTATTTGGAAACTGCGTGATACGTTCATCGACACAATGCACTTTCACTGTGTCACACCAGTAATATGATCATCAAATGGGAAGTAGTCCTGCTGTATGACATCGGCTTAAAACTGAAATGCCTTTGCATTCGATTTCCGTCGTTGGCAAGAAAGCTTTCTGAATGGAAATCCACATATTTAATTCTAAGAATTGTTTCGATATTTGGGGGTACTAGAGTCCCGTCACTCCCACTGAAGTGGGAAAGCCTTTGGTTAAATTTCCAAACGGACCCTTGGATTTGGCGTGGCCATTTGGTTGAGATTAAACTCATGTTGTGAAACTCGAAGAACGAGAGTTGACCACACAGGCTTGCGAACCTTATTGCGTTATATAAGACGGCGATTGGGGAGAAAGATGTTTTGAGAAAAAGTGTTACATTAAAATTTGTTTGCCAACCACTGAGTGGCATTGCATTAAGTATTCATGTTCTGTGGGATTATTTCATTTATCGTCTTTGAACTTCTTGCATTAGGTTCGTTTAACGGCGCGCGCGTGCGCCCGCGCACATGCACATGCATATGCACACACGAAAGATCCCATACCCTAATGTGAGAATATAAGGTTGATTATTACACATGACTAGGGGAATGTATAACAACCCCCTCCCAAAACCTCACCATGTTTCTAGAATTAGGAGAAGCAAAGATTTGAGCTTAACATCAAGGGAAGTGTTTGGGTGCCAGATTTTTTTTTGTCATTTTTCTAAGTAGACCGAAGAAGAGAAAACGCTGTGGTGTTTGGTTTCTCCCCAGGGGCAAAGGGCTAAAGCTGTCATGCCAGTCCACTTGAGATTGCAGTGTCTGGTCCTCGGATTCACCATTTCTCGATTTAACTACTAGTAACCGCAATTGACGCCTCCTCATGCTCACAAGTCATACGGAGACATAAACATTTCTCTCGTCTACACACTCTTGTCTTGCTGCCTAGACACTTCGAATCCAGCATCAACAGGGCAAAGACGAGGACGTACCCAAAGCGACTTCCAAACACTCCCCGAATTCCTTTGATTTAGAGAAACTGCAAGACCCAAGAGTTACAGAGGTTTTCGAGGTAAATTCGCCGCACTGAAGCTGGTGGACTGATGTAGACACCCTCGCTGAAGGGGCTACTGGAAGTTCTAGGGCGTTGAAGGAAGAAGACACAACCATGGGTCACGAACGACATCCTAGATCTCAGTGACCAAAGGAGGGCCACGAGGAAACAAAAGTAAAGCAAAATCGAAGCAGCTATTAAATACATCAAGAGAGTTATGAAGGCAGCGAAGGAGGACTAGACCGAGAGCCAATGTAAGACCAAATAGGAGGGAATGGCACGGGACGACAGCAAAAAGGCTTACCAACTACTAAGGATCCTCACTAAGACAGATCTGCACAAGACCTCAATCATCAAAAACAGCAATGACCACCTTGTCACAGAAACTAATGCTGTACTCAACCTATTAACTGAGTATTGCAAATACTTGTATAATTTCAAGTTGAAGACAGATGCTAACATACTTAAAAAAAAACAATAAACAAACAAACAAAAAATAACCCACCCCAGACTAGAAACAGTAAGAATTCAGACCTACCAGTGCTAAGGAAAGATGTCGAAAGAGCTGTATGCAGTTTGAAATGAGGAAAGTCGCCAGCCATTGATAACGTTTCAGCTGAGCTGCTCAAGGAGGGTGGGGAAGAAACTACAAAGGGCCTTATTGTTCTGTACAAAACAGCTCTGGAACTCAAAGAATGGCCCAAAGAATGGACGCATTCACTGGTCATACTCCTCCCAAGAAAAAAAGGAAACAGCAAACAGTGCCAGAACTACAGAATCATAAGCCTTATGAGCAAAGTCATGATGAAACTAATACAGAACCGCATCAGCACCACTACGGAGGAACTGCTAGCAGAAGAACAGGATGACTTCAGAAGCACAGTTAAGCTGATCTTTAACTGTTGAATCCTTAAAGAGAAGCATCATCAGCATCAACGGAACCTCTATCACAACTTCATAGATTTTAAAAAGGCATTTGACAGAGTGTGGCACGAGGGGCTATGGCATGTCATACGAAAATTCAACATCGAAGACGGCCTCGTGCAAGTCATCGAAGCGCTGTTTACTAGCTACACGAGCGCAGTTCTAGTGGATAACCAAACATCTTACTTTCGCAATACGGTATGCGTATGTCAAGGGTGCACCATATCGTCGGTGCTCTTTAATATCTTCTTGGAGAACATCATGCGTGATGCCCTCAATGATCATCACACTTCCATTTTCACCAGTGGAAGACCGATTTGCAACCTACGCTTTGCAGACGACACAGACCTGTTAGCAGATACTAACAAAGAACTGCAAGATCCTACTAATAGACTGACGCATAGGGAATGGAGGCCAACACTGATAAGAGCAGTTATGATAACTGGGAAAGGCAAAACATATATTTACATGAACGGGGTACAGCTCGAAGAGGTAAACAGCTTCAAGTTCTTGGAAGCCACCCTCTCCAATGATGGCAGCTTCACGACACATATCCGCATCAGGATCGCAACATCAGCACCGGCAATGGATAGGCTGGCAGAATGTGGCATAGCCATAACATCAGGTGATTGTATCACTGAGTCATGTGGGAGAAATTATTTGCTCTCTGAATGGAGAGGACTTATCTAAGTACGGAGCTGATGAGCTACAACTGGAATTGTGTATCGCCACCGTGCAGAACGCCGCCATGCACACATCTACGATGGACTGTGGGTTGTCGGCGCAGCGATGTCTGCCAAGTCTGTGTCAGTCGACAATTGTGCTCGACTAGGAAGACTCGACATCAAAGAACGAGCATCCACCCACCATGGGCAGGCACGTTGGCCTTGTCATCAGCTAGAGGTAAGTTGTATGAGATGTGTTTAATCAACATAAGTGAGAAAGAGATTGGTACATGCTTTCCGGAGGATGACTGGGAGTCCCCAGAGCAGTCAATATTTGGTCATGTTTAACTGTTGTATTTACTTGGAAAGCACTCGTTTAATCTGACCATCGCCCAAGAGAGGCTTGAGTGGCGGGCCTTGTTAGCGCCGCGTCTTTTGATGTCTCTCCCCCCCCCCACACACCGTCTCTCAACGACCGGTAGTAGTCAAAGGACAAATGATTGAATGAATGATGAATGACTCATTTAAAACATTTTTCATTCATGAACAACATGCCGTCTCATGATTATTATAAGATGTGGGAAACAGGAATGGAGATAGCTCTTATATGGTTCACAACCATTCGCTCCTATGACTTTGTGGTAAGCAGATGTCCCCGTGGTGTAATTATTTCCGTGGGTGAATAAATAAGAGTGCAAAGTAAAGTGATGGTTCTGTCACCTGCGGAGCTGTAACCTCCTCAGACACAGTATTGGGACTTCGAGAATAATTGTAGTCAAAACATACTGAGGCTCAAATGATGTATAACACCGTAGCAGGAATTGTTCATGACCTTAAAGGGGTGGAATCAGAAAGACGTCCTGTTAGTCTACTAAATCGTCAATGAATAACAATATCTTATCATTATTATGGAAACTTACGGTTGGTCCCATGAACTGTCCTTGAGAGCAAGCGAGGTGATCTTTCATATCCAGAAACATATTTCTGTCGGTCAGACCCAGCAACAGTGACAGTGGGGACTTCAGCGAAGCCAAATGCACTTTCTGGAGGATATCGGATATATAATCAATACCCGCAATGGCAGCGACAGGACGCGAAGGATCGTAAGACATTGGTTGTTTTGATGGTTCAAGAAGTTTCCCATTACATATGGCACAGAAGAGGTTTTCGTAAGTGTCAGGGTTTGGGTTAGTGTCTCGGCGATCTTTAACTCTGAAGGGAAGTCCTCGAGGGCCAGTCAGACAGCTGTCCTCCACATCCTGATCGTAGTCACCCGGCGCCCAGTTTCCTGTCGTGTTGCACGAGCCGACTGCCGTAAACCATTCGCGGCCAGGGCAAGGTAACACTTGAACACCATCTGGTGGAACCATCGTAATGGAACAGACGTCGGCTTTCTTTGAGGCGAGGTTTAAAAGGTCCTTCACTGAACGAGCTTTGTACACGAACTGGAAGTGATGGCACGTGACGTTCACAAGCCATGGCTCGTAATCAGCAAGTTTGTGACACCACGCACAGAACTGGTTTCGGTACGTCACCTGAGTACGCAAATCAGAAACAGGTTCGTCTGGAGTGTAATCTCCCTGTCCCATTTCACATTTCTCTTTGATTGTGTCATTTTCCCACGACTCAGGACACTTCACTATGGCAACATGCTTGTTCACTGTGCAGCCCAGCCACTGCCAGGTTGGACTGATGTGAAGGATGTCCAGTTCATCGTCTGGACAACAGGTGTCGTAAATCTGGCAAGAAGAGAAGTCACTGATACAAGGGAAAGCCTCTAATGGACCCCACTTTTCACAAAACTCATGAAAATAACCCAAGACATACTGTCCCAGCGATTGAGTGGTTTTATTCCACGAATAATCCTCTGAAATAAAGCATGGAGCTTGATTAGAATAGGATCTGACACGACTCTGATAAGGCAAGCTCATACTGAACAGGATAAATATCTTCCGAAAAGTGAAGACAAATGGGCTGAACATTGTCAATGTCCTGTACATGAACACAAGTCAGCACGTGAAATACACCAACAAACGGCGCCCTGAAGATTATCTGAAGCTTATCCTCCTAGGGTTGTGTGTTCACTCGTGAATGTGAAATCTTCAAGCGAGGTGCACCAGAGGTGGTGCGCACTGTTCTTTAGTCAGACTTGAAACACACCTTCAGGGACTGTAATTCTTTACATTTCTAGTCTTCACTCTCCTTTCTGGCAACAGTAATGTGAAAACTACAGCAGTGTTCCACGACTAACTCTCTAACCGGATGTTTGGACTTCAGACTGGGGTGAGAAATGTCAGCGAGCATGACTAGTCTCATTTGGCATCAGTTTCGAGTCGGGGTAATTTGGGCTTAAAGGACTAATGGGGTGCAATTTGTTTTTCTATTCAGCATATTTGTGAAAGTGATGTCCCTTCGCTTTACTGACTAGAGGCTACCTCATCTTCATTTCTTTTGGTCGTTTCTTAAATCTTCGTTACCCTCTGTGTCTACTGGTTGATCCGTGCTTCTGCTACGCCACTTGGTATCTTCTAGATTGTTCTTCTGTGTCTGCACCACGTATGGACCACTTTAAGGTGGTTGACTAGCGGTCTCAGCTGCAACATGTGCGCCATCTTTTCTCAAATTCACCTTTTCCACATTGCATTGTGTCTGTAGCCGGTTGCTTGCTATGTTTTGGTCTATGGCTGTATACATGTTATATACGTTTTGTCTCTGTTTGAATGTGTGCTTTAAGTGTTTTCAATATGTATTCGGAAAATATTTGTAACGTAGTCCTCCTCCTCCTCCTCCTCCTCCTCCTCATCATCATCAGATTGAATTCAGATTGGGAGAAATAATGCACCAAGCTTTACTTAATTAGCAAACAATTCCACTCAACGGCATTGTTGACTCTTTTACAGGAACACACAACAGATCATGGCAATTTACATTGTTGCCTAGAATGCAGTGTACTTGTATGAAAGCCTCAGATAATGGACTGAAAGGATACCATCACAAATATTTTGTCTACGAAAATGAGAATCATAGCTCCTTCCAGTTTGTGAAATCTGTTGTCTTCACAGGTTGGAAGCTTATTCCACAAACCTCTACTAAAATGTCTGGACGCGGAAAAGAAGATAAAGTCCAGGCAAGGGGAAGGAGCCCAGCTTCTCGCACCGGTCTGCAGTTTCCAGTTGGAAGAATCCGTCGTCTGCTCCGTGAAGGCCACTATGCCGAGGGAGTTGGTGCGGGAGCTTCTGTCCACCTCACTGCAGACTCCAACATTTTGTGGCCGAGGTTCTCGCGTTGGGCGGGAAATGCTGCTCGTGATAACAAAAAGACAATAATAACACCCCCCCGCCATTAAGACCTTGCCATCCACAACGATGAAGAATTAAAGCAGCTGCTTGGTGGTGTCAGTGTCGCCAACGAGAAATCGGCGTCGGCTACCACCTTCACAATCCCAGGAACATGAACTTGATGGACACGTTTGTGTTGGAACTGCAAGACCCTTTTCCCAATAGATAATAAAAAGTTGCAAGAAGTTGAAATGTGAACAAGGACTTCATGGACCTGTGAACTTTGTGTGAAATTTAAACCAGATATCGGTCGTATGGTGACTGGTAAGCAATGCTTCATTTTGTATAACTTTCCACTTATTGACATTTAATTGCTTCGTTCGACATTTTTTAGTTTTAGTTAAACTTCCATTCACTTTAATTCAATTCCTTACTCTTGTACGTGTTTTCAAAAATAAAAAATTAAAACCTATAGTCTGTAAATTATATGTATCATTAGAAATCCAAGAGGAGAGTGATAATACACGGTGATTGTCAGTGATCTAGATTGCTCCCCCTCCCTTGTATGCGGTGCGTGTGCGTGTGTGTGCGTGTGTGTGTGTGTGTGTGTGTGTGAGAGAGAGAGAGAGAGAGAGAGAGAGAGAGAGAGAGAGAGAAAGACAGAGCATGATAGAAGTAACATAAGCCATGAACCGGGTGCTATAGCGGGTGCTCAGAATAGTGAGCGAAGTGACCACCGAGGGGGGGGGCTCAACATAAGACAGGGACTGCGCCTGGGCTACATTTCGGAGGGCCCCCGGTAGTGTAGTGGTTAAAACACTCGCTTGTCACCACTGCAGTGAGCGGTTCAGGGTTCAGATCTCGTCTCGGGACACTCTCTGTATGTGACACCTGTTCGCAGGGCTGGGCGGCGGGGGTTTTCTCCGGGTACTCCGGTTTCCTCCCCCCTCCCTTTCCCCCCATAGTGCGAAATCGCCGCAAGGTGGAAGCACTTTCCAACTAAATAAACAACAACAACAACAAAACATGGGCTACATTGCTAGACCACTACAATAACAAGGTCTGACATACAAAGAGAATAGGGATAGAGATACATGTGCTGGAAGTCTAATTAAATGTACAGCAATTAGCGGACAGTATTTGACATCAAATATCCACAGCAAAGACACATCAACACTCAACACAGCGTGTGAAGGTGGATGCACACCACGTGGCGGAAAGTCCTTTCAGGAGATTGTCGGTGCAACATGAGACAAAATCCAGGTGTCGTCTTTTCCTATAATTGTATTGACGATGATAAGAGGATGAACTAGTGACTGCATCACGATGATAATCAGGTTTCAAGATGCACCGAAATCTCGAACCACTCCGGGATCTGCCATCAACCTGCCTTTTGGTCAGCCATGGCGAGAGGGGGTCACATCCTCACTGTCACCACATCCTTCGTGTGACCATCTTGGACAACAAACACACAACAGTTCAGCATGTGTTTATGTAGAGTGTTGTTCACCTGAGATAATTGTGATGTTAAGGTGAGCTCAACACATTTAAACAACGGAATGATCCATTTAATGGTTCTTAAATATTTGTAGGAAAATAATTTAAACGCACGCACGCACGCACACACACACACACACACGCACACACACACACACATATGGCCGCACTCCCTCGTGGTCACACGCACGGCTGAAGGAGAAGCGAGAGCTTGTGAAGATGACGTGGCGAAGATGCGTTGCCAAGCAACATACCATTAATCTATTCACTTCGGGACAAAGTGTAGAGCTGGCGCTTCCCTCGCCCACAGACTCTCTGATGTTCACGCGAGAACACGAGATTTCCCCAAGGAACACATGCTTTGTGCTCCCCACAAGCTGCTGACAAGGAAGAGACACAAAAAAGGTCGGGAAAGACTTGTGTGTATAGGGCTAAGCTATCCTAAGTGGTGTGTGTGTGTGTGTGTGAGAGAGAGAGAGAGAGATCGATTGGTCGATACAAAAGTGAGAATATGTAGCACCACGGCCCCTTCTTACTTTCACTTCTCACCTGATTGTTCTCCAGACAGTGACGATGGCTAAATCCTCAAGTGGTCACAAAACTGTCACTAGTGTGACGTCATATGAGTACTGATGTTCTATTGGTTGAATGTCATGCACTGAGGTTCTCTTGGTCCTAGATGTTTCCAGACGAGTTATTTCTCACAAGTTGAAAGACCTAAACTGTGTCAGGCCTCACGCTGTCCCACCTTTACACTCGGACTTCCACGACCAAAGACAGTGAAGTGGAGGAGCTTTACAAAAGCTGAAAAAGCTTATAACAGGCAGCTCCGAAAAAAAAGTTCCTCATCGTATTGGGGACTGGATCCCCACCATCGCCCCACACGCCTACCTTCCGCAAGGGGCAGAAACTGTAGGTAGAGCTGACCTTAGAGAAACCATCGAGAGGAACCCAAGACTCTTTGAGTTTGCAGAAAGTCACATTCTCATTTCTACAAACAATCCACGTAGGGAAAACAACAACATCAACAACAACAGCTACAAAAGGCCGGGTGGACAAGATCACGCGCTACAGCACCATTAAGTTGACTATTACCTACAGTTTGCAATGCACCCTGCTCCTGGAATCAGGTGTGTCCATTGTCCATTGTCCGTTGTCCTCGTCTTCTTTCAAAAGATGGTGTAAATAATTCTCAAATACCGTCAACGGAAAAACGGTCAGAACGGAATTTGTTTACGTGGAATCTTCAGCACAGTGACAGTGTGATGATGTGGTGATGACAGAGGAAGTACCCCGGGTGTAGAGGCAGGGTGGCCATAACAAGCTGGTCGTGATAGGAAGGGCTAGGAAGTCGTGTTATTGTACAAGTTAGTGTTTGCTAAAAAGTCAAGTTCTCTACTAATTGCTCTGGTGATTTTTTTACCTCCACTAAGTGGAGCAGTTCCTCAAAATGACAAGTTGCTGGGCTAATGGGAAGTTTGATGTAATTACTGTCTCACTTGAACTTTGCCAACCACTCACCTTTTTTTGTTTGCTTTTCTCTCTCCCGTTGTTCTGTGTTTTTAAAACATGACATCCACGGCCTGCTGGAGAGTGTGAGTGTGAGTGGAGGGGTCTGTGGTCACGTGGACTCGTACTTATGTCTGGGACTCGATTTTGTTTTTCATCCACTCATTGTAAGATGAAGCGCGTATTCCTTTTCTTCGTGGCCAGAGAGAGTTTTTCATATTCTTCTTGCATGATAAACTTTTAGTGTTTATTCGAAGTCGGGGTTGGGAGTGGGGTGGGGTGGGGTGGGGTTTTAATGTTTTCTTGTATCGAATCTCTCTGGTCGAATCTCGCGGGATTATCTTGTTGAAGGCGACCTTTAGTCAAGGCTTCATGGTGCTGTCTGTACTTCGTTATGAAATGAATGCACGTGTTTGACATTCCTCGTTCGTCATGTTCCACTTTCTATCCTCAGGTTGTGGGATTACAACTCGGAGGTCATTTGCTGCTTGAAAAAAATAATCCCTTGTGTGCAGCGAAGATTGATAAATACAGGAAGCCTGGTAGTCACCGGGCAGCCCAGGGAGTCAGTGAGGGCAACGCCAATGCGCGGGCGTGTGTGTGTGTGTGTGCGCGTGTGTGTGTGCGACTCAACCTCAGACGGACGACAGGGGGTGGCATCGTGGACTCCGCCATCTTATGTCCCTAATTCGTCACGTGCTGCGTGACCCGAACATCTTGTGCCCGCGGCACAGACTCCAGACCGCAGCAGCCAGAACTGTTGGCTCTAATGATACGCGAGAGCAGTCTCTCCTCCACACCCCACCGCCCCGTCCTTCCCCTTCTTAGCGGGGGAGCAGGATGTCGGGTACTCATTTCTCCCCCACCCCACCGAGAGGACGTCTGGCTGTCGCAGCTTTCCACAACATTCTCCCTTTGCGCCCTCCGTGCCCCCCCCCCCATGCCGAAGATTTCCTCCACTTGTTTTCCTTGCAAATAAACCCCAACCACTTTTAGAGACCACATCCAGCACACTTGTAATTTCATCAGGGAAGTTGTTATTTTTAGTTTATCACATTCTTCACAACATCGCCGCCACGTCTTCACTCTATGTTGGACTCTGGGTCGTAGATTCCACGACTGTCTCCTCCTCCTTTACGGTGTATGCTTGATTATTTTTATTTATTACAAACCAAGCCAGATTTCAATGCCGACATACTTTTGGCTTTTATTCATGAATTCTTTGTCTCTCTGACTCTTATGTTTGTGTTCTTCAGGTTCAGTCGAGTGGCTCTCCACTAGGGACCGAGGCGAACAGATGTCACACGTGGTGCAGGAGAATTTGTTTCTTCTGAAGCCGAAGGAAAGAAAGTTAACGAGAATTTATGCATCCAGCACCGACTTTCATGGTGACATGTAGACAGGGGGAGGGGGCGGAGGGTGAGGAGAGCATCTGTTGCCTCCTTCTCTCACTCACCATGATGTCTGTCACTAAGCTGCATCATGTCGTCTGCTCACTTCCCATCCAATCTCCTGTAATTGCCGGGGCGCCACGGAGGGTCAGCCTCGTCCTCAGGTTATTAAACCCTCCGACTCTGCTTCTTGTACTTCAGGAACGACCACGATATTTGTACAATATTACAACATTTTTTATTTGCGAGTCAGACAACCACGATATCGAAAATATTGCACTCACGCCTTAAAGGCATGATATTTTCGATATCATGGTCACATGACTCAGGAGATTTGTCAGGGCTGGCCACCACCGGGTATTGAACCGGATCTCTTCTTTTCTTCAATCTTTTAGTGTTAAATGCTTGCTGTGACAGGGAAGATGTGAGCTGTAGTCACCTCCAGCAGAAAAGTCACACTGTTGGTTATGATAGCGGTTGTGGTCGCTAATGTGTTCCAACTCAAAACTACTTTTCGTGGTCTGTGCGGGGTTCAGATGTTACAGGTCAGGGGTTACAAACATGGCTGCCTCGCGTTTCCTCCGGAGTAACGAATAACATGAGAACAAACTGTCTGATGTGTGCATTGTACCGGCTGTTAATTTGAAATGCATGTGAGAGTTGTGATGACGTGTGTCCTGACTGGCTACTTGTGTCTTGGTTGTGTTTAGTCTCCAGCGGACTCCAGTTCCGGTAGAGACGCTGACTGAAGCAGACTTTTAGAGTTTACTGTCTAATCTGAGTTCTTTTTTTAAAAAGAGAGATGCATCACAAATGTCACAGAATGAAATACACACGAGCGCGAACTTTGTACATGTATTGAATAATAATAAAAGGTTTGATAACACAGCAACACATAGGGAGTGCGCCCATTGTATACACTATACCTGGCAGTTCAAGAACACACACGCACGCACGCACACACACACACAGATATACTGCTAAATTATGGTACTGCTTATAAAAATATTGTATCAGTCAGTAGGTGTTGTTCAGACGAATACAAACATTTCCATAAAATATAAAACTCTGTACTGTATCATGCTAAGGAGCAAAGAACAAGAGTAACTAATGTAGCTCTTTAATAGAGATGATGATGATGAAGGTGTGTGCCAATTGGTCCACGTGTCCTTTGGTAGCTGCTCCAAGTGTCTATTGGTAATTGGTCCACGTGTCCTTTGGTAGCTGCTCCAAGTGTCTATTGGTAATTGGTCCACGTGTCTTTTGGTAACTGCTCCAAGTGTCTATTGGTAATTGGTCCACGTGTCTTTTGGTAACTGCTCCAAGTGTCTATTGGTAATTGGTCCACGTGTGTTTTGCTAATTTAAAACTAAGGGAAGTATCCCCAAGTTACTTTAGAAGTTAACTATAATATTACACTCAGTACAGGTGGGTACTTACTGGGTCACCATTGTGTGGAAGGTGAGATTGTCACACTGTTCAAGTTGATGTCAACTCACCATCATCCTGTTTAGTCAAATTAGACGCCGGTCGTCTGCTGCCATTCTTTGTGAAGAGCATTTGTTTGCTCATGTTTGGAACTTCCTTAAAGAAGAGTTTGGCGGTAAAGTTGTGTTTTCAAATTATTCGAGTATATATATATATATTGCATAATAATTTTCGGAAAGGGTGGATAGTTACCACTGCACGTTTATGATCTATTTCCAGCCCTTGTAAATCGTACAACAAACAATAATGTCAGGTATCATGGTTATTGACGGTATCGTGATTAAGCTGACATTTTATAAGGATTAATGTGGAAGAACGAAAGAGCGTGAATGACGTCAGCTGTACGGATGACGTGTATGAGTGATGTAAAAAAGTGAAGGAAATGACGTGAGAGAGAGCGCGAGGAGCAGTTCGTAGTCAGGTAGAAGAGAGAGGTTGAGGACGGAAAGACAAGTAGAGTAGGAATTGTAAGAAGAATTTGTTGAGTAGGGCGTTTAGGAGTATAGAGATCGATGAGGTGAGTAGGTATTCTTGTAGATATTCAGACAGCCAGGACTCAAAGGTTAGGCATTTTATTATTTTAAAGTAATCTGGATGTAGGAATCGTTTTTTTAACTGACTTTTCATTTGTGTATTTTTCTTGTTTTCTTCTTTTATTCATACTTAGTAAAGCAGAGAGATTCGTTAGACAAATCATTCTTGTCTGTTAATTTGTGTGAAAGAACACGTGTTTGTCAGGCTCCGTGTATGTGTTGAAAGGATGTAGTGACTGATACACTGCGCGGTGGTCGTGACAAATAAGCTGGTGACTACAGGGCATAAACTCGCCTTCCACTCTCCTTCATCCCGCTGCTGACCACAGGTCACTAAACACCGTTCCGCTCCCCCCCACCCCCACCCTTGCCACCAGTCGAGCTCTGATTCGTTGGATGACATCGATCGACAGAAGCGGGTAGACGTACATCTTTGTTTTGTATTCCTGGGCGCAATAAGTATGAAAAATTGGAGGACTGACTATCTTGCCGACTCTGGGCACAGCGACTGCTTGGAAGACTTCCACTGGAGGACATGCCGACTGCAGAGATGAAATGACACGACGCTGTGTGGAGCACACACTGGCACGTGCATGAAGTCTAACAGCCGCACGTGCCCCCAAATCGTCGTGCATGTTTCTAAGGCTTTGTTGGACGCCGCGAGGATTTGTTTGCGGCCGCCAGTCAAATCCAGGAGCCATTGAGGCCAAACCCCCGCAAACAGCCCCGAGCTTAGACGCTGAAGAAGGTCAAGGACCAGGTCACCAAACGGCCAGAAGTTGCATTTGCTTGAGCAGGTCTCTCGACATGACTGATGGAGTCACAGGAGGGAAGGTACAGCCCGCAATGTGATCACAAAAACTAGCACGTACAAATAATACACGCCTCAGCACGTACACATGCCCACACACATATGCCACATACACGCACGCACACCCCCCCCCCCACACACACACAACGTGTGCGTAGAAATACACTGGCAGGCGTGGACACATCCAATCGCTCAAATAATTTCTGCTTCAGAATTAGTTTGTTCTCTCTCTCAGTCTGTGTGTGTGTGTGTGTGTGTGTGTTGAACCTTGACATCTAAAAATCTTCCTACATTTCCTCCCGCAAGACAGGCAATACATCCCAGGCAGACAGACAGACTACTCAGTTCTTGGTGTGATGCCCGAGTCCTGACTATTCCTGTCACCAGAACAAGAGACGGTCACAGGATTCTTACTTACCGGGCAGCGAAACAAGGAAACTCTCTCCTCTTTCACATCCGTTACCCATCCTCCACTGAACCCTTTCAATGTGCACTGAAAACACCTTTTCCTTCAGCATCACTGCTAACAACATTCCACATAATGCTCGTCCATCTTCAACCCCCCCCCCCTGTTTTCCGTCTACTTGTCTACTCGCCTTCCTCTGTACACTCACGATAATCTCAGTTCTTGTTGCCCGATTCCTCTTTGTTTTCTATACTTGTATTTTATGTCTCATCAGTATTGTTGTTTATCCTCCCGTCTTTCGTATGTTGTTCGTGTCTCGTTCTTGTCTCCAGGGCTGAGAGCTTTCACCTTAGGAGTGTGAGTATGCGCTGTGTAAATCACACGTTTATTATTCTCATTATAAGGTGACAAATCAAACAGAGAGTGAACGGTTCGTTCGTGAAAGAATTTGTTGTTGTTCGCTCTACCACATTCTACCACACTATACCACACACTACCACACTATACCACACTGTACCACATTGTACCACACTGTACCACACTCTAACACTTTCAGTCAGGCTACACCTGAAGTTGGAAATCACCTTGTAAATGAAGGACCAGATCTTTCCAACGTAAGCAAGAGCTGAGAATGTTGAAAAAAAACCTGAAAAGGGATTTAGAGCATTTAAAAAAAACGTTAATCGCATGTAAAAAATGCATAGCAGTTGGTGTTCTTTTTAAATTTCAAAACAATATCAAGCAACAGTATGGTGAAACATTCCATGCTAACAGGATTAGTGTTTACTGGTAAACAAACAACACGGAAATGTCTCCCTGTAGACATCAACTCTCTCCTTGCCAGTGGAGTCCACGTAGCCTCCGCTTGTAGCGACACCAGCAGCTCACCCGTCAGTCGCTGCCTTTGGTGTCTGGGATCTGAAGCTTTGTTCAAGCTGAGTGTCTTGCACACCTCTAACACCAATAGTTGCAGAAACATTGACTGCCAAGTGCACATCCCTCACTAAACTTTAAAAACGACAGCATCAGATACCAACACAGTGAGTGAGTGGAGGACTGAGTAGGAGGACTTGAGAGAGAGAGGGGGGGATTATAAATAAATGTTTACCAGAAAGCCATTCTGAAGACATCATGTTAAGCTTTCCAGGGGGAAAAACAACTCTCGAGAGGTACACGGATGCCTTGGAGGTGACTGTGACACACTCGAGGTCTGGTCAACAAGGAACAACCCTGTGC
The DNA here is from genome assembly GCA_004794655.1 of Marisa cornuarietis. Taxonomy (NCBI): domain Eukaryota; kingdom Metazoa; phylum Mollusca; class Gastropoda; order Architaenioglossa; family Ampullariidae; genus Marisa; species Marisa cornuarietis. Next base: position 113,365 of record SMMW01000633.1, read on the forward strand.
TGTAGTGGTCTGCCCCTGACATCCCAGCATCTTCCCTGTTATCCTTCCCACCCTCTACTCGCCCTTTCCTCTCCTCTCGGTCGATACAGTGCAAGAGGCTGTAGGCTCACTGCACGCTGCTGCGGTGCTTGCTGGTCATACCACGGTGACGGCCGCCAAAGTCTTGTAGTGGTGTCGCGCCTGCTGGTGTTATCCGATGCTTGGTGTGGGTTTTCGCCGGCTTTCGCGGACGATTGTTCGGATCTCCGTCCAAACGATGTGACGGGGGGTGACAGACGACACTTCTCCTTGGCCTCTGTTGACATCCGGGCCTTGAGGATCAACACTCACTCCTCTGAGTGAATTTCTTGAGTCTTTCTCAACATATGGCGTCTAATCATCACAATTAACTTCACCGTAGCGGTGCCATATAAGGAATATTTCCAACAAAAGTTCAAGACAAAAGACTATAAATCTTAAAAACTTTTACTTCTACGGAACCGTGAAAAGAATTTAGAAACCGTCTTCGCTTAGGCATCAAGTTCCGGTCAAGCTCAAGTTTGTGTAGGTAGAATCTTTAGAACAGCAGATGGCCGAGTTGTGATGGTCTGCACAAGTTTGTTTGTGTCCAGTCATATCGACCAGACATCAGAGTTCAAAGGCATCGCAGGTTCTTGCACCTTGCAGCCGCCTACATCCAGCTGTGCTGTGCTGTGCTTCCGGCCAAAAGCTGCTTTAGGACGATAGACAAGTACAGACACCTGCAGCCAGACACCTGCAGCAGGACATGAGAACTACTTCTGAGTCCCGCGGAACTAACTGATCAGTGACGTGGCATGAAAAAAGTACCCTAGTAAAATAAAACTGAAGACTATAGACACTTTTTCTCACGTTGTTCAAAAAGGATTTTGTTTTCGTGGTCGGGAGTGTGGCGACCATGAGTCTGTCCTCGCTCCTGCTGGCTTCCGGTGCCAACGAAGAGGCGCGGCGCGAGAACGAGGCTCTGACGTCAGAGCTGGAGGTGGCTCAACGGGAGCACAAGAAGCTGCGGCAGGTGGTGGAGCAGCTGTCACGTGACTACGAGGCCGCCAAGGACCTGGACCCTCTCCGCCGCTATCAGCGTCTCAAGGTTAGTCGCTCAATCCAGGTGTCCTCTCACACCACCCTTAGCACCGACATCTTCGTACGCCTCCAGGTGAGATAGTCCCACCAGCAAGTCGTCCACACCTCCAAACATTGTGCCCACAGGTGAGTTGTCCGCATCAGCCAAAAACTGCAGGTGAATTATTCACACAAACTAACCCCTGTCACCTCTCAGCATCACCTTTTTTTTCACTTGCAAAAACGAGAAAATACAATAAAATACAATAAGAATTCCCCCGGTAGGTAATCTTTCATTTCTTTTTGTCAGTTCCAGGTTCATTCATTTAACCCTTAGACACTTTTTAATTTGAGGAATTACTCCGGTTTTTCTCGTCACACACAGATCGCATCCTTTTGTCAAACAGATGACAAGGTGTGGATGTGGCACTGGTGGCGATGTCGTATTTCCTTTTTGCAGCATCAGCAGTGTACAGAAGCTTCCTCTCCTGTGGGGATATGATGTAACATGATATAATACGATGTTAAATTAGCGACCAACCTAGTCTTCTACATGTTGTAACCTGGCTGCTGGCTTTTTCTAATGAGGAGGACAAGAAGTCAGGGAACAGCCAGAAAGGTCTGATCCTCATCACAAAGTGACATCACACAATACCCGAATCTGCTTATCTGCTCCCAGATTAGTCTTGCATACCGGAAACTTAAAAAAAACCTTTAAAGATGAGTTTGTAAATGTCAGGATCCGGACATGTGTGAACTACTCTGATATAAAATCTTCGTGTCTCTTACAACAAAAGAAGACATGTTAACGGGTTAACTCCTGACTCCTGAAATGTGTGTGGAGTCTGTAAAGGGAGTTAAGCTGCTCGTCAGGGACAACAGTGACGTCGGGCTGAAGGGTTGACGATGACGTCACAAAGACGTTTGCCGTCGGTGTCGGCGTCGTGCAGTTCTCTCTGCAGACCGACCCCCCGGTGACCCCCTCTCCTCCCATGGCTCCACGCGACGCTTGTGTGAGAAACGCTTTGCTCCCTTAGAAGCCAATCAATCATCGCTCAAAGTGAAAATCGATAAGCGACCGACAAAGGCGCGAGAAACAGAGGAGCTCTGGAGATCAAACAACAGTGAGGGAGACGGGGAGGGGGGTAGGTGAGTGGGGGGGCTCACTCTCCATACACCAGGAACGGGGGGTGAGGGCTCATTCCTGTCCCACAGCCTGTGATCCGCCAGCATCAGCAGCTTGCAGGTCAAAAGTTTCACAGTCCGGCGACTGTTCATTTTCATTCCTGATGACTGACAGTATAAGCTCGACTATGGAGCACAGCACGGTTAGGTAAATCACGCACGTGCCAAACGTCGAGTGAACACACACACACACACACACACACACACACACACACGTGGCCCCATGTGAAGACGGACACACGTGCATGCCATCATATCCTAGAGCTGACTTATTGTGGATCGTTTCCAGGTAAGGCCTGTCCTAATATATCGTAGTACCTCCCCACAACAAACGTGACAATAACTGCGTCACGAATCTTGAAACCTCCTGACTAAAGATGTCCCTTTCCATCATTACTCACTTCATCTGCATGTTGGTGTCTAATTAAACAATTTGTCTAATAAAACAATGTCCAGATTTGCCCAGTACACACAACACACCCAAGCGCCTTAAAAGATAAAAAACAATCATGTTGCAGGAATATTGAGTGGCTGTGATCGATTGTTGCGGCACAACATTTTAAATCCCTCCCTCAAGACTGACCCCCACCCTTTGCTGCCAGTAGATCCGCTAAGTGCATTGCCAAGCGACAAAACTCCTCACAATTCCTGTCGCTTTTTTTTCTTCTTTCCTTTAAACGCCTTCCGTTGTGCTGCGTGCAGGGGATGGCCAAGAGAACGGTTCTTCACATTCGCTTGGATCCCGACCAGACTGGATCCTCGCAAGGGATCGTGGGTTTGGCTCAAGGCTGTAAGGAGTACGCCAGTCACGTGGAGGGACAGAAGCGGCGAGAAGAGCGCTGTAGCAGTAAGTGAGGGAGTGAAGGAGTGAGTGAATAAAATAGGTGAAGAAAAGAGGAGAATGAGCGGAAAACACATAAAGGTGTGGAGAGCTGTATATCTGTGTGCACGAAACACTAAACAAATATACCTTACAAATATTCTGATGCAGAAGCAACGAGGGGAGGTTGGGAGGAGAAGGTGGGACGGGGAAAGTTGGATTAGGAAGACACAAGAAGAGAAGACAACTACTGGGAGGCAGAAAGCTGATGGACATGCATCACACTCTCACCCGCTTTCTTTTCCAGCAACAAATTAATGTCCTTGCCAATACCCAACAGTCGATTTTCGCACAAATGGGATGTTTTATCGAGACTGAGGCAGGCGCTGAGTAGGTCCATCGTTTGGCCATCAGAATAATCTCCCCGCACCTGATGGCATTTAGTGCAAGTTACATGACAGCTGGAGTTGTCGGCTCTTGTTGTGAAGTCGCTGCTGCTGGAACATTTCTTCTTCCTCCGCCATTACAATTATGAATATTTTGTCCTTTTAATCAGCAATGATGAAGAGACCGATTTTCTCTAAAGAGTATAAAAAATACGGTGTGAACCGCGAATATTTGATGTGTAAAATGTTTATACATGTAATTTCTCTCATCTTTATGTTGCTGTGGACCTGACGACAGCACAATGATACATCTGTCTTTATCTTTCTCTCTCTCTCCCTTCCACCACCACCCCCCACACACATTCACGGGCACACAAAACGTACACAAATATCACACACACACACACACACACACACACACACACACACACACTGCCCTCAAATGATGTCTTAACCGAGCGATCCTAGGGTGTCTAAACCTGATTCAGTAGGACCATCGTTCTTGTGTCACAAATTAAGGAAGGGAACCTAAAGACTGTCTCGAGGATGATCGGCTCCAAATGATGATCGAGCCTTTGACTACTAAAGTAGGTTCAGTCTGGGAAGCAGAATCCGACTGCGATGCCAATCAGCACCACAACATTTCCGCTTTCTTGGCTGGAGACGACATGTTTGTAGTGCGTGCTGACCGCAGACTCACCTACTGTACAGTCATGGATCGTGTTTGAGATGATATTCTCAACACACAGCCTGCAGACCCCCCCCCACTCGTGTGTGGAGGGAGAAGAGACACGTTGGGGTGGAAGGTGCAGCTAGAGGCCACGGCAGCCCTCTTCAGCTCCCAGTTGGAGTTGTGGCACGTGACTCGGGATCAGCAAGCAGGTTAACCGGCGCTGAGTGCATGCAGGCAGCAAGAGGATGCTGGAACCACCATGGATAGGAAAGGCTATGTACCTACACTTTGATTCTGACGAATCCAGTTCTTCACCTCATTCGACAAAGAGACGCGAAAAGCTTGGCCATCGAACGGCAGCTCTGCGAGCCACCCCTCGGTGTGTGTGTGGGGGAGAGGGAGGTAAACGCTTCTGCTTTAAGGGGTTGTCGGTGTGGTGGCGAGTTGTTTTGACCACCTGCTGGGAGCTACAGCATGTCTTCACAAGACCGCAGACCCTGTCAGTCAAGGGCACGTGACAACCCTCCGCCATTCCCTCAGCTTCCTCCACAAGCCCGAGGCCAGGGACTAGTAGCACAACGAGATTGATTCTCAACTTTAAAACTTTTCTCAATAAGCAAAGTTAGAAACTTTTTTCAAAAATTGCTTCTATGCCATTTAGATGCGTTATACATACAGAAATGTGCTGAACCACTCTACTAACCACTCTACTAACCGCTCTACTAACCACTATACAAACCATTATGCTACCCACTATACTAACCCCTCTCCTAACCACTATACTAACCACTATACTACCCACTCTACTAACCACTATACTAACCCCTCTACTAACCACTCTACTAACCATTATACTAACCACTCTACTACCCACTATGACTATACTAACCACTATACTAACCACTATACTAACCATTATACTAACCACTCTACTACCCACTATACTAACCACTATACTAACCATTATACTAACCCCTCTACTAACCACTCTACTACCCACTATACTAACCACTATACTAACCATTATACTAACCCCTCTACTAACCACTCTACTACCCAGGAGACGAGAACGAACGTCTGGATTAAGCAGTTTTTTTCTTATTTAAAATAATTTTAGTTTTGAAACAATTCAAATATTGGGTTGTGCACTGTGCGTCTATGAACCTGATTTAATGCTAAAAGTGTTTAAAATGAGAACTATGTGTTAGAACTAGCCCCAGGCGGCCATGTTGGCCACTTTTCTCTGTTCACTCCTTCCCTGAGACCAGGTTGTTATTGTGGTCACGTTGGGCCGCCACTGAGACACGTGACACTCCGGCCACAACCTTATTTGCTGGTCTTTACATTTCACTGGAGCCTGACATTGAACACGAAGTTTCTTCTTGCCTCTCCCTCCTTCTTCCTTTTTCTCTCTCATTTCATTTTGCTATCTGGCGTTTTTCTTCACTTGGTCCTACATGTAGATATTTAGATTGATGGATGCTGACTGTGAATATGAAATTACACGTACGTGTGTGTGTGTGTGTGTGTGTGTGTGTGTGTGTGTGTGTGTGTGTGTGTGTGCTAAATTCACATCTATGATTAAGACAGCTGTGGGATTTCGGTTCGGTAAGGTTTGGGTGAGGGTTGTGGTGTCTGGTTTAAATGTTTGACAGAATGGCTGAGCAGACAAAGCGATGGAAGTCAAAGTTGGTGTAAGGCTGGCAGCCAAGACAGGGCAAAAAAGAAAAAGATCCGAGTCGCCGCAGGCCTCCCTGTACACTGAGTTAATGAGCCAATGAACCGGCCTAATGAGCTGACATGAACCAGTGGACCCCTCCTAGCGGTGCAGCGCTCAGTAGGATTGTATCACGTGGACAAGGGACGGGACTGACGACAACATGGAGAGACATGATTCAGGAGAAAGCCAGTGATAGAGGCGATTGAGACGGACCTGATGAAAGGATGCCTTGTAGGTGTTTTACGCCGAGCCAGCAACTAAGGGTATATCACAGCAAGGTAGACAGCCCTGTAAACAGATGCCCCATGCAGAGAAAGAACAGCGTGCTCCAGACGAGAGGTGAACCCAGGACAGCCAACCCTCACTGTATTGGTGACAGGCGCTAACCGTTGCACCACCGGACCGCCGTCAGTGGAGTTGGGAGGGAGGGAGGGATTGAGGAAGAGATAGTAAGAAAGAGAGAAAAACAAATGACAAAGCTTTATTAACGAGGGTAATAGAATAAGCAAAAATTATGCTTGATCGAATAAAATAAAAGTAAATCACTACATTACTACAAAACAAAGGCATACAATAAAACAAGAGGGAAAATTAGATAATGTACACAAAGATGGGGATTAATCTTATTTGACAAGGATTTTTTTCGATTATCGAATAAGGTATGGAGAGAGAGAGAGAGAGAGAGAGAGAGGGAGAGAAATGAATGTTATTGTCCTGGTGGTGCCAGTCACTTTCTGTCGTTAGGTCAGACTGGGACGTGCGGTGTTCACTTCTCTGTTTGATGCTGTCTACAGTGATGATAAATATTTGATATCGCTTGTTTACAATATATGGTGTACCTGTGTTGTGTGTGTTTTATCTCACCTGTTCCCAGTATGAGGTGTAGTTTGAAGTTGGGGTATTGACAGCAGAAAAAGCTAGCTTCTCTCTGGACTGTCTTGACTGCAGAGATGACGAGGCAAGACGTGTGCCAGGACAACGCCCGCAAGACCGAGCAGCTGAGAGAGGTCAAGCGGAAGTGCTCCATCATGCGCGACCTCATTCAGCAGCTGGAGGCCAGCTACGAGCACTCCAAGCGATACCTCATGCCCCAGCGCTATCGTCTGCTCAAGGACATGATCAAGCACGTGACGCAGGACGATCTGGCCAGGTAATGAGGTACTTCCCCGTGACCCCATCCTAGCCTTGACCCTGACTGGACTTCCTGCTGGCGCCAGGGCTTCCTCTTGTCCTCACCTTCTGTGTGTGCGAAACGTAGATGGTGAGGCCCCGGGGCGCTGGACTGTGAAGGTAAAGGAAGCGTGAAATGGCATCAAAGGACTGAAGCTAATGTGCTTCGCTTTAAAAACCTGGTTTGTGTCAGAGGGAGTTTTTAAAAACAGTTTATTCTTCATTAATTTCATGAGCAATGTACTGAGTTTCATGTGAGTTCATAACACTAAACTGAACATCTATTCGCTTGTCTCTCTCTCTCTCTCTCTCTCACACACACACACACACACACACACACACACACACACACACACACACACACACACACACACACACACAGACTACTGTCTTAGTCCGCAAAGGCAATTACACTCATCGGGTAACGGTGTATAAACTGATATATCATGCATCCAGGTCATGCAAGTAGCAAATGAGTTTCCTGCTTCTATAATATATATATATATATGAATAATGTTAACATTTGAGTTTTATCCTTACAATATGCCAGCACACTTGTATTGACTGCCTCTCTCTTGCTTCAAGTGGAATTGAAAGACGAGGAGAATGTGTAGTAAGCTCCCTGTCGACCAAATCTCAGCAGTAAAGGTGTTATGGCAGCTTCAAACAAAATCATAACAAAAATCATAACTAATAAAACAACAAATAAAAATCATAACAAAAGTCAATAACAACAGAAAGGCACACAAAGATCGCTCAGTACTGGTAACCAATTTGCTACAAGAAATGGTGTGCAGGGAGTTGGAAGGAAAACCAAGACATGGTGTCGAGTGGCTTGACGGTCAACTCCACATTTGACTGTGTGTGACAGACTTTTACATCTACTCACTCCCACTACTTTCTCTCGCTCCCCCTTCCTGTCCCTGCATGTGTCTCACGCCTTCTGGGCGGGTTATTGTGGGATTTCTTCCGAAGCTCCTTTGACATTAAGCATAACAAAGTTGTCCCTGTCTGTAGGTGACAAGGTACCTGTCCTGACGGAAATAACCAATCAGCGACTGACACTCACACTGATAGACTGTCATGTGACTTGTCGATGTTATTTGGCTAACTTCATCTTTCTCTCTCTATCATCTTACTTCTCCCTCAATCCCCCTCCCCACCACCTCCACCAAACTTTGGACTGCTTTGCAGTTTTGTTGTCTGTGACATGGAGGACTGTTTAAGTTGTTCATGGGATGTCAGGATGAACTATGCTGTTCCCGATAAGCCACCCAGTATGTAGAAAGAGGTTTTTAAAAAAAAAAAAACATGCCAAAGAAGATCTCAGCATGATGCGTTTCTGCACGGTTTTCTCCAGAAAAGCTTCCTCTTGAAAAGGACCTCACAGATGAAGGAAAGGCCGACAGAAAGGGTTTGGAAATTGTTGAAGGCAGAGTTGACGGCATCGCTGCACAAGAGGAGGAAGCAGCTTCCCCTCAAGGCTGCCGGGCTAAGAGATGGAGAGGGATCAGAGACACTACCCTTTCTGAACATACTCGTTTCAGCCAGTGCTTCCGGAATTGAAAGAGGCTAATTTTCGAGAAGAGATTTTTTGCAGGATGGCCCCCATTGCAGGCATGACTTCACCTGAAGTCTCAATTATTGCCCTTCATTGGCCGCCATTCAGCTCTGTGCTCACCCCTACAACGAGTGGGGCGGGGAAGGTGCGGGTAGGGCCTAAAGCTGGACATAGACGGTCGGACTTTGTCGACTGAAACGTGGTAATCAGTCCAACCGATCTCACCAACATTATTTCCTTTTGGCGAAGTTGAATTCGAACTACTGCAGACAAATATGTTTCCTTCTGTTTCGGTTAAGACAAGGCGTGGGGCAATGGAAAACAGACAAAACTCTTTGTGGCAAAGATGAGACTTGAATTCTTAACCACCGCTTTCATGTAACTTGTCGCACAATGTGAGACAGGCCTAACCCACCAGTCGATGCACCCTCAGGTTTGTGGCTACTTCAGTTGCCCACATTATGCTCTGCACGTGCAAGCACGCGTTTGATGTAAAAAAAAAAACTACAGGTGCACAAGAGAAACATTATCAAAGCCCACACGCAGATACCTGCACACACACACACACACACACACACACACACACACACACACACACACACACACACACACATGCAAACGCATGTCACGTCTCGCGCTCGCGCGATAAAATGCCAACACACCAGTGAAAATGTTGTTTACCGCCAGTCAAGTATCTGTGACAGACATACGACTAGAGCTCAATGGATGTCACCCACATACTATTACATGGCGGCGATGTCAAACTGCAGCAAATGAGAGATGTCACACTATCAACAATTCTGCTCAAAACAATGTTTAGATGCAGCGGTTATCAGGCTTCGTCTGCCGGCTGACAACTCGTGAGGTGAGTGCACGCGCATGGTGTCAGCGTGACACTGTCAACATATTCCCCAGACTGTTGCTTCAACACAAATATTCCAAATCATCATCTCACTAGAGGAACAATAAATAAATAAATAAGTTCTGTGTCAGGTGTGACCTCCGGTCAATGTTCAGCCCCACTTTGACTGAACATTTCATGTAAATATCAGCTCAGCATGCTGACATCAACATTGAGACCAACGTTTCCCACCATTTCATGAGCAGTCTTGCTTCTGTTAATGTTTTACTACACGTTAGTTATCGTGACTGGTATACCAGTGGTTTGTCACACTGTAGAGTGACTGATATACCAGTGGTTTGTCACACTGTAGAGTGACTGATATACCAGTGGTTTGTCACACGTTAGCGTGACTGATATACCAGTGGTTTGTCACACGTTAGCGTGACTGATATACCAGTGGTTTGTCACACGTTAGCGTGACTGATATACCAGTGGTTTGTCACACTGTAGAGTGACTGATATACCAGTGGTTTGTCACACGTTAGCGTGACTAATATACCAGTGGTTTGTCACACTGTAGAGTGACTGATATACCAGTGGTTTGTCACACTGTAGAGTGACTGATATACCAGTGGTTTGTCACACTGTAGAATGACTGATATACCAGTGGTTTGTCACACGTTAGCGTGACTGATATACCAGTGGTTTGTCACACGTTAGCGTGACTGATATACCAGTGGTTTGTCACACGTTAGCGTGACTAATATACCAGTGGTTTGTCACACTGTAGAGTGACTGATATACCAGTGGTTTGTCACACGTTAGAGTGACTGATATACCAGTGGTTTGTCACACGTTAGCGTGACTGATATACCAGTGGTTTGTCACACTGTAGAGTGACTGATATACCAGTGGTTTGTCACACTGTAGAGTGACTGATATACCAGTTATTGTCAGACTGTAGAGTGACTGATATACCAGTGGTTTGTCACACTGTAGAATGACTGATATACCAGTGGTTTGTCACACGTTAGCGTGACTGATATACCAGTGGTTTGTCACACGTTAGCGTGACTGATATACCAGTGGTTTGTCACACGTTAGCGTGACTGATATACCAGTGGTTTGTCACACGTTAGAGTGACTGATATACCAGTGGTTTGTCACACGTTAGAGTGACTGATATACCAGTGGTTTGTCACACGTTAGCGTGACTGATATACCAGTGGTTTGTCACACTGTAGAGTGACTGATATACCAGTGGTTTGTCACACTGTAGAGTGACTGATATACCAGTGGTTTGTCACACTGTAGAGTGACTGATATACCAGTGGTTTGTCACACTGTAGAGTGACTGATATACCAGTGGTTTGTCACACTGTAGAATGACTGATATACCAGTGGTTTGTCACACGTTAGCGTGACTGATATACCAGTGGTTTGTCACACGTTAGCGTGACTGATATACCAGTGGTTTGTCACACGTTAGCGTGACTGATATACCAGTGGTTTGTCACACTGTAGAGTGACTGATATACCAGTGGTTTGTCACACGTTAGAGTGACTGATATACCAGTGGTTTGTCACACGTTAGCGTGACTGATATACCAGTGGTTTGTCACACTGTAGAGTGACTGATATACCAGTGGTTTGTCACACTGTAGAGTGACTGATATACCAGTGGTTTGTCACACTGTAGAGTGACTGATATACCAGTGGTTTGTCACACTGTAGAATGACTGATATACCAGTGGTTTGTCACACGTTAGCGTGACTGATATACCAGTGGTTTGTCACACGTTAGCGTGACTGATATACCAGTGGTTTGTCACACGTTAGCGTGACTGATATACCAGTGGTTTGTCACACGTTAGAGTGACTGATATACCAGTGGTTTGTCACACGTTAGCGTGACTGATATACCAGTGGTTTGTCACACTGTAGAGTGACTGATATACCAGTGGTTTGTCACACTGTAGAGTGACTGATATACCAGTGGTTTGTCACACTGTAGAGTGACTGATATACCAGTGGTTTGTCACACTGTAGAGTGACTGATATACCAGTGGTTTGTCACACTGTAGAGTGACTGATATACCAGTGGTTTGTCACACTGTAGAGTGACTGATATACCAGTGGTTTGTCACACTGTAGAGTGACTGATATACCAGTGGCTTGTCACACTGTAGAGTGACTGATATACCAGTGGTTTGTCACACTGTAGAGTGACTGATATACCAGTGGTTTGTCACACTGTAGAGTGACTGATATACCAGTGGTTTGTCACACTGTAGAGTGACTGATATACCAGTGGTTTGTCACACTGTAGAGTGACTGATATACCAGTGGCTTGTCACACTGTAGAGTGACTGATATACCAGTGGTTTGTCACACGGTAGAGTGACTGATATACCAGTGGTTTGTCACACGTTAGCGTGACTGATATACCAGTGGTTTGTCACACTTAGCGTGACTGATATACCAGTGGTTTGTCACACGTTAGAGTGACTGATATACCAGTGGTTTGTCACACGTTAGCGTGACTGATATACCAGTGGTTTGTCACACTGTAGAGTGACTGATATACCAGTGGTTTGTCACACTGTAGAGTGACTGATATACCAGTGGTTTGTCACACGTTAGCGTGACTGATATACCAGTGGTTTGTCACACTGTAGAGTGACTGATATACCAGTGGTTTGTCACACTGTAGAGTGACTGATATACCAGTGGTTTGTCACACTGTAGAGTGACTGATATACCAGTGGCTTGTCACACTGTAGAGTGACTGATATACCAGTGGTTTGTCACACTGTAGAATGACTGATATACCAGTGGTTTGTCACACGTTAGCGTGACTGATATACCAGTGGTTTGTCACACGTTAGAGTGACTGATATACCAGTGGTTTGTCACACGTTAGCGTGACTGATATACCAGTGGTTTGTCACACTGTAGAGTGACTGATATACCAGTGGTTTGTCACACTGTAGAGTGACTGATATACCAGTGGTTTGTCACACGTTAGCGTGACTGATATACCAGTGGTTTGTCACACGTTAGCGTGACTGATATACCAGTGGTTTGTCACACTGTAGAGTGACTAATATACCAGTGGTTTGTCACACGTTAGCGTGACTGATATACCAGTGGTTTGTCACACTGTAGAGTGACTGATATACCAGTGGTTTGTCACCATGGTCAGGGCCGTTTGACGCCATACTGAAGTCATCTAAACTAGAAATTCGTCTACAATGAGAGAAGGTGTCGTGTCTGGAGTTGCTAGTGTGTTGTGTGTCTGTCTGTAGTATAACAATGTCTCCTTCCTCTCTCTCTGCCACTCCTCGCTCACGTGTTCGTGTTGGCCTCTTTGATGTTTGTGCATCACTCTGGCTGTAATTTGTTTCCTCTCAAGAAAGTGTAGGTCTAGACCGGAGACTCAGAGAGTGTTTGACGGAAATACCCTCGTAAGCAGCAGGACTGAGGGCAGGAAGTAAGCAGCACGTTGTGTAGCCACTCTCAGTCTCTCAAGTGTGCAAATTCGTGAAACTTTTTGTTCAAAAGTCCAAGTAGGTCGTCGTTGAAGCTCCTCGCCATCCTCCTGACTGATGTTCACCTGATGTCGGGGCTCGTGGCGGGGTGGGGTGGGAGGTCGCACACTGCCGGGAAAGTCATTTCCAGTTGAATATGAAAGGTGGATGACATGCCAGCTGTCCACTGACCTCTGGTCTTCATATATTTATCGAAATGGAAATAAATCTCTTTAATCTCTACAAGACTACATTTGTTTGGAAAAAAGGACTTTTTTGTCTTGGGTACTAACAGCGAGGTGTGTATGTTTGTGTGTGTGTTTGTGTGTGTGTGTGTGTTAGCGTACATAAAGATGTGGGCTTACAAAGAAGAAATATAAAGTGAAGACACACGAAGAAAGAAGAAGAATCATGCCAAGTTTTTCTCTTCTCTAACCATCCATTGCCATCGATTTGTAAAATGCCCCTTCCGCAACATCTTTTTTTTTCTCGAATATGAATCTCTATCGGGGTTACAGAAACGGGCAAACGCCTAAGGAAACATAGCTCGCCACATACATAAAATAATAATATAAAGTATATAAATATGACAAGGTAGGTTTCTTTAGGTGTACATATTTTATTCTGATAGTTACAGTTACAGAAAAGGTCGTCTGATCAGGGACTGCGCCGACCTAAGGAAAATTCCTGTATTAGAGGAGGTAACAGGCGCCTGTGCCCTATGAAAGTTCTACCCGACACCCGGCTCTGTGCCTCAGGTACACGGAGTAAGAGTCTTGTCATGGACCAAACGGTATAAAAGACAAAGGTAAAGAAGAAACCGGAAGAAACAGCCTCAGCTACAGGGTGGGAAGCAAAGTATGGGCACGCAAATAACATATATCATCATGTCATGGAGTGTTCACTCTCTAAGTTTGATAAAAGTGTTCATAGTTGTATTTTATATCACTATCACTGAAATAAGAATATTTGATATGGCTCTGCCAGACTGCTGTGGAAAATCGTTCAACGAGATCCAAGCAATCACCTTGTCGATTGTCTGCATGCTTACGCGGGGAAATCGCCACCTCCTCCAAGTAAAGCAAACAAATAAAAAATATAAATTGTCTAGTGACTGGCCATTACCTTGTTTTAGCCACTCAACAGGTCAGGTCTTGTCAGGTTAGGCTGACTCCACTGTAGTCCAGGGGCCAGTTGCACAACACATTTCTAATTTTAAACACTTTTAGAACTTAACTCTATTTAGATAATCAGTTTAAAGTGCACACCACTATTTTAGAATTTTTAAAACTAAAACTGCTTTAAGTAAGATAAAGTTGTTTATGTCTGACTTTCTGTCCTGTCAGTACAATTTTTTGTATGTTTTTCTGCAAAGAATCAAAATGGCTAAGAAGAGATTTTACTTCTTTAGAACAGTTTTAAGGTTTAGAAACGTGTTGTGCAACTGGCCCCAGGAAGCGTGGATATCTAAGTGGGGGGAAAAAACTCCCCCTTCTTGTTTTCTTTTAATCATCGCCCATCAATATATTTGTGAGGACCTCTCCGCTGGGACTTGGAAATCATCTGAAGGCTAAAGACAAGCAGATAAATGTGGCAGCCCAGCAATGAGAGGCTAAAAGATGCCATGTTGACATTCCACAAGTAACAGGCCCAGTGATCTCAAACCAGTCAAGGGGCTGAAATTTCAGGTACAGTTGGAAAAGTAAAACCTCCCCAACTACTCTCAGTTATGCCAGAAAGAAACTTAGATTAGTTTTAGGTAACAAAATTCTGATAAATTTTGCCTTCTAAATTAAATGCAGTAAACCAACTATCTACATTTGCTGTAACTGTAGTAAACCAACCTTTTACATTTGCTGTAAAGCAGCTGTTTTGTGTCTGCCGCCTCATCTCTCACGTTTCGCACATGAGTGTGTGTGTGTGTGTGTGTGGAATATGTGAGTGGGTGCATGTGTACCAGAAATGAAAGGAAGCACATCAGGTGGTTGAACTCACAGTTCATTGAATTTCTAACCCTAAACGAGTATAACAAGACACACACTATATTAGCAATGCAGTCTCAACAAATATAGTCAGTCTTCATCTTCGGAGTTTACCTCCTCACCCTAATCCCACTGTTAATCACTTACCTGTCAGGGAGGCCAAGTCTGTTTTATTTCATAGAAGTACTTATGTAAATTCCTCATTGCATCATGTACCTTCATGACAGATTGTCTATGGTGTCTTGTACAGCTTGATGCCAGAAGTATCTTGTACAATTACTGGATTGTATGTGGTATCTTCTATAATACAATGATGGATGTCTACTGTGCATGCCAGGTTGTGTATGGCAAACTATACAATTTAGTGATTATTGTACATGTATTGTACACTTTGATAACAGACTATATAACTTGGTGACAGCCTGTACAAATCTGATGTAAACTGATGATTGATTGGAGATGGTGTATAGCTTGATGAAAGACTGTGCAAAGTGTCTTGTATGACTTTATTGCCAAACTGTATGTCTACAACTTGATGACAGATGTGAAGGATGTCTTGGACAGCTTGATGATAGATGCCAAGGATATCTTGGACAGCTTGATAACAGATGTGAAGGATGTCTTGTACAACTTGACAACAGATTGTATTTGGTATCTTGTACCACAGGAAGGGGATGTTGTAGGAGCAGCATGGTAGTAATACAAGCTTCACTAATATGCTTGTGGGTCTTTTTTCTCTTTAATCAGCATGCATTGCCAATGTGTCTTTTTGCCTAATGAGCTTTGAGTGGATCACTCATTTCCAATTAAGTCTGAATTGTTTGCTTGAGTGAAATGCTTGACTTGTTCTGAATCTTTTCTCTTTATATCACTTCATAAAGTATCAACCCATTTGCAAATGATACAGTTCTAGTCTGTGCATAAAGATGAGTATGAACTGTAAGTGTGTGTTGTCTATAAAGTGTTCTAAAACAAAAACTTTTTTCAAATTGTTTTCACTAAATCAAGTTTGTTTTTCAAATATATATATATATATATACTAGCAGCACACATAGCGTAAGTAAGCCTGCAAATATTCTGACATTGCAATCAAAACTATAAAGAACACCACACAGACATAACTGCACATGGATTGTGAATGCTTAGTTAATCATTCTGCATAAATTTAGTCCCTAATACAAAATTTATATACTAACCAGCTTGGTTGTCTGTCCTTTAAGAATATTCTTTGAAATAAATAAGAAGAAATAAAGAAAGGAAAATAAGATAAAATCTGTTAAAATAATAGAATGAAGAACACACTTTAAAAGGCTTTAAGATTTCTAAACTATGTACAACAACACGGCTGCAGAAGAAAGTATAACACTAGTCCAGTCACCAAGTGATTTAAAACATACTTGCAGAAAGATACACAATAACTGGATGGAAGAACAATCAACCTTCCACACTTTGGAGTTTTTCTCAAATGTGCAAAATAGTAGCATGAAATGCAAGGTGATTAAACCAAGCTGCTGTCCTCCGAGAGACCTTGGCTTGGACTACATGGGAGGTGAAGGGAAAGAATATTATGTGGATCAACAGCATTCTAAATGAAGCAAATCAGTATTGCCAAACCACACAGATGAAAATCTAAGTAAAGAACAAAAAATATTTGACCAGACAAAAAAAAAATATCTAAGGCTATGAATCTGAATGAAATAAAGAAGTCATATGGGAAACGATTATATATGAGAGTTCTTAAGGCAAATGAGGAGAGGCTGCCCTGTCATCAAACCAAAAGCTGTCACTGAAGCTTTAAACATGTTTGAAGGTTGAGCAGAGAACTAGTAGAGAGATCTGGCCCATAAAATGTCAGAAATACAATAAACCAATCATACGTCTCAGGAATTCTTCACCTATGCCCAGATATGAAGGCTTTGATTTTGTATCTTATGGTGCATTTCTGAGCTGTGATTCACAGGGGCACAAAGAGGGAAAAAAGCAAATCTTTCAAATTATCATTCTATCACAGAAACAGTCATACTTGTAAATCCAAAGAGAAGTATGTCTTTCAGACTCAGGGTTACATATGATATAGGGCTGTTTAGTGACTTAAGTCATATTAGAAGTGAATTCTATTGTTCAAACACCATGTAAAAATGAATAAACATCACTCACAGCGCTGAAAAATCTACTTTAGTGTATGAAGCAGACTCCATTGAAATAAGAAATACCACTGTGCACTGTCATTAATGATCTCTGGGTGTGAGCCATATGAACACTGCCATGAAACAACCTTGTGAAAGTCCTTCTAATGAGCACTGATGAATAAAGAAATTATTCAAGATTCTGTAGAATGAGTCACATGAGTCAAATGTACACATCATTTTTTGTTATAAAATTTTGTTGCTTAAAAGAGCCAAAGTCTTGAGTATATATATATATGTAAAATGGTTCTCCTGTTTAAATGGATGGCCTTCATCTCTTTCCACTAACATATTTCTAGCATAAAAATCATTGACTATGTAGAACATATGTGATGCATTTATCGCAGGATGTCCTTGTTGAAGGCTTAGCACAGATTTGTACTAAGTACAGTGAGCCATTTAAAGGACAAAAGCAAGAGCCATGAAATGTAATCTAACCATCAGCAGGAATATAAGTGACCACAGCAACAAAAGGGATCAGACCCCACAAACAACAGGCATACGAGTGACCCCATGAACTAGAGGTATGTTGACAGCCAAAACGAGAAAAGGCAACCCAGAAAATATACAATGGGATGGCGCCTGCCAAAAGGCATTTCAGAAATTAAAGGAAAAACTTAGTCAAAAGCCTGTAGTTTGTCTTCCGGATCCCAAATCATGCTATACACTCAGGACTGATGCCTCCGACTACGGTATCAGGGCCATGCTACTACAGGAACATGATAGTAACTTACAACCTGTAGTCTATGCCAGCAGGAAATTGAGTGATGCAGAAATAAAGTATGCCACCATTCAGAAGGAATGCCTAGCTGTGATATGGGCAATAAAGAAGTTCGAGCCATACATACATGGCACAATTTTCGTGACCCACCATCAGCCTTTGCAGTAGTTGAATAAAACAAAGACAGAAAATGGAAGGTTGATGCACTGGGCTCTTCAGCTCCAGCCCTACTGCTACCAGTTAAGAGTCATACTGTCGAGAAGAAGGCTCAACAGCACCTCTTCCTTCTCCGGAAGCTGAAGTCTTTCTCTGTCTCCCACCAATTTCTTCAGCTCTTTGATACATCGCATGTAGAGAGCTTAATTGCTGTCCTTCTCGTTTATCTGTTTCTGCAACAGTGAAGGTCAGGTGCAGCCTACATCGTGTGGTATCCACCTGCTCCAAAGTCATTGGGACAGCCCAGAGTGCTCACCAGACTCTAGATAACAAGCACTTCTGAAAGTGTCTGCAATCCTTCGTGATGACAGGGATGTCCTGACGAGAGAGCGTTCATGGTGGCACGTTCTCGGAAACCCACGTGACCGTGTGACGCAGACCACAAATGACATCACGCGATGACGTGACAGGGGAATTCCAGACTCCTTTTGTAAACAAGATTTGATCTGGAATTCCACATGGCGGGGTGTAATGTCGGCCGACGCGGTCTAATTCAGATGAGAATCCACGCCGACTACACCACAAGGTAAATTAATGTATTTAGTCGGCGTGAATTCCACGTAGCTATAGTGTCGCTAGGTGATCGCCATAGTCACCGAGTAGCCTAGCGTCCGACTGGTCTAAACCGGGGTAAGGCAGGATTAGGTTAGCCAGCTTAACGTTTCCCCGGAATAATAATAATAATAATATTATTATTATGAAGATTTTTATACCGCATATTCACACTGACTCATAGAGAGCATGCTCTCAGCTGAGATCTTTCAGACAAGACAGACCCACACGAGGTCAGTGAAGTACTTGTAACGGGTGAATCGTTGGACAGAGTTGAGTGACACGGAGACGGCAGATGCTCATTGCAATCTATCGAGGTCTCTACCCTCCTTTGGTTACGGTTGTGGGAGTTTCCCCACTTCCCAGTGGCATTAACTTTCCTCCCTACCCGCCTATAGGATCATCAATCCAGGTGAACTTGTATGCGGTCTGTTCACCTGCCGATCAACAGTACGAGAAAACTCCTATGATAAGGTGACCGGATTATTTAGGCAGGACAGTCCCGCCTTTGACCGCGTGTCCCGCTTGCTCATAGAATGGCATGGAATTCCCAGTGGCATTAACTTTCCTCCCTACCCGCCTATCGCGCGGCCACCGTCTCTAGTTAAAACGTAAATCACGGACGTGTATGGGTGGATTGATGTCTGTCTGCCGAGTCACAGTTCGGACAGACTCCTATATCGACGAAGTGAACTCCTGTTTCTCGAACACTACCTCATCTGACTGTTCGTGCAGGATTACCTGACCGTCGAATCGACAAAAGCAGACAGGTGATATTGCCGGGGAGACTCTAACTTTCCATCCGTCATTACACAGTTCGTTATATCTTTACCATTTCATTTCTCCTTTTCTTTTAAAACACTAAATGTTGGAGCCGTTTGTCGGGTGCTTTTTGTGTGAAAAAGGAAGAAGAGTGCTGCGAGCGTAGCTACATGTAGATGTACTTTCACACTCGCAAACATTTATAAGTCCACTCTTCACCCAAAACGTTACAGTCTCCGTAAAGAATGGAAAGCTTGGAAGGCTGTATGAACATTTGTTAGGCAAACGGCTGTTGGTTCAAGGCCAAGTCTGTTGCTAGAAATCTCCCCCTGCCCACCAAACAGAAATTCCTCATTCACCAGCATAAAAGCAGCAGATACATGATGGACCACTTACATTTCTACAGGCCACAAGGCTATGGGACCCTTTGTTATCACTTAAAACGATAAAAACATGGGTGGGGAAGCAGTCCATGAGCTTCTGTCATTACTTTCTGCATTTATAATCACTTTTCAACAAGCTGTCAGCGATGCTTTTATAGTTTTGTGGCTGTTCAACTCAACTGTAAGCTGTAACAAACTGCTGTTGTGACCTAATAAGCCCCAATTCTATCAATGAATTTTCATAGAGAATATGTGAATGAATGTATGAAAGTAATTTTGAAACCAAAAGTGTTGTGAAAAGAGAGTGAAAATGAACCAAATCACAGATATTTACCATCTATATTAACCACACACTTTGCTGTCATTATGAAATACATACTCGGGAACAAACTCATTCCATGAACATTTATTTTTATCCAGAATAGCCACTCAAAACAAGAAGGCTAAAAGCAAAAAAAAAAAAAGTATCACTTTTCTGAGCTCTTCATGCAAAGCATCTAAAACTCCTGTTGGCTTTTTTGTAAATCACAACAACAGCTTTACATAATTTTCAAGTAAAACTAATGTTTAGAGATAAATTGCATACATTTAGAGAGTACCTGCTGAAGTAATCAAATAACTGAAACTAAATACAGTGTGGATAGGTCAGGGGCTGAATGACTGCAGATATTCACAATGCACACAATGTTTTCTCAGAAGAGCCAGACAGAAAATCACCTGATTACAGGATTCCAAAACTGATCAAATCTATGGCCATATCCCTACAATAAACATTTTTTTTTTAAGTCTCTGCACTCAGCAGCAAAATTTGATACATTGTCCAGTGCACACTAGCGAACTAAAACATGCTAAATTGGACTGACTAGGATGTTGGAGGGTGAGTGGATGGAAAGGCATGTACCTGCTGGTTCAAAAAATTTCTAGTCCCTTAAAAACGGCATTAAACATAAGTTAAAAAGATGATAAAGTAAAATATAAAATAGCTACTCATCTTCTGATCGCCATGTAAAAATATTGCCAATGCCATGGTAAGACGAAAACAATATGAACCAACGGGTAGGTAGATCATTATGTCCCCTAAATATTTATTACATTAACCAAAAAAAAAAAAAAAAAACAAAAAATACCATCCAGAAAATAATCCTTTGCATATGATGCACCAAACTGGTTTCGCTATGCATGAAAAGCTCCCTGAGTTTTTGCCATGTTCTGACAAAAGACACCTCAGAAAAAATGTAAGTCACCTACTTCCGGAGACCCAATAACAGCATGATGCTGCCTTCTGTTAGGGAGTAGATTTCAACAATTCAGAGCAGACAAACCAGTCATCTGCCACACTTCTACAGCTACCTCCATCTCTTACTACATCTCTCCCACTCTTCTTATCCAAATCTTTCTCGTCTCTTCTTGTAAATCATTGAGCCGAGATGCCAAAGTGTCACATGTTAAAACTGAATTTTTATGAATATTCTTCTAAAGGAGGAGAAAATGAGCAGCAGTTAGACTGTGTTGGAAGAAGTATGCATTAGTTCAAAGCCATTTTTATTTCATTTTCAGATATAGCTGCACATAGTGATCACCTATCACTGTAACACCTGTAACTGAACATCTTTTGGGGACAAACATCTGGACTTGCTCAAGTCAAGACCTGCTGCTCTGTTCGTTTGTGCAGAAGACAAAGACCACACAATCTCACTAAATCCTTCAGATCTGAGGGCTGGCTGGCAAAATGAGACCAAAATTAAGCAAATGTAGTGTCTTAAAGTTTCTCATCTGAAAGTACAGTTAAATCACGCTGTTGTTTGTGGTTAAAATACGAGTTTTGCAATATCTAAGGAGACTCAGAGAGTTAATTTTGATGAAAATATTATGCAGCTTATTCTTTCTGAAATATCCATGGAAAGGCCGATAGTTTGTCTCTCTGCCAAACAATTTCAATCTGTTCATATACATATTCCATGATGGATGGTAGGAGGCAGGCTTGATCAACATTCCTCAAGGCAACTTAACTGGAAATGTATTACAAGCCAAATAATTCCCAACATCTGTCTTTGAATTTTAAGAAAATAAATTTTAATTTTTAATAACTTGTATTTTCTCTTTTATGGAGTTTTGTTCACAACATAAAGAATTTGACATTTTTAAACATAAACTTGTTCTGAATTTCTTGTTTTGAGATTAACCATTAACACTCCCTTTGTATGTTCAGTTTAATGTTTCATAATACTCTCACTATAAAATATGTGACTAATCCCTTTGAAAGTGCTTCACTGCAAAATATATGTTACATAAATTTGGTACATCAGTTTTCCATGCTGAAAGTAGTAACTCATTTATTATACACAATTAAAACATAGCACTGTTCAAGTAGATTGTGGCAGAAACTGTTGTGTCAGTGCCATTGAATGGTTTCCATGGTGGCCACACAATTTTACTCTATGACTCCTTTCAGTTTGGAGTTTCCACGTCATCTGTCTTGTAAATGTGTTTGACTATGTTTGATTGAACTCTACATAATTTACCATCATAATGGTGGTTCCTGACAAGGGAGGTTTCTAATCTTTTAGATATGTAATTACAATCACATCATCATTACTATTTTCTTCTCAAGACCCCTCAATACACTATTCATAGAGTAGTACAATATTCTCTGGCTTTCCAGTAGGATTCCAGACTTAAAACTCAAATATTGCTGAAGGGCTGCTTGAGAACTACATACAACACAATCATTAAATCCCCTCTGGCTGCTCCACTGGCCATTCCTTTTATCATAATAGTTATGTAGGGTCCATTTTAGGCAAATGAATGCTGCCATTTTAAGAAGCACAAAAAGATTAATTTAGTCACAACCTTACCATCACACACTTTCTTCAAGAACACCATATGGAAAGGTTCAAACCAGAAGTTTGCATGATTGACATCCAACAACATATGAGAAAAGATGCCATTCTTCAAACTTTGTCCAGTTGATCAGACCCATTCATTAAATGATTAGTGTGCTCTGCTAAGGTTAGGCTGTCTCTCCTCCACAAAGCAGCTTCACTGACTCTAGCATCCACGACTAGTAATAACTCTTTATCTCCTTCTCGCAACTCATGTCGCAAAAAGGTCATGAGATCATCTGGACCACCAATCATTTCAGGACTGTCCAACTTTGAATCAAGGTTGAGAAAGAAGTCCCCTACTTTGCGGATGGCTATCCAGTGCTTGCGATGAAATGGAAGTCGAACAAATCCTAGCCGATAATCCGTGGGAGTGTTGAGGATGAAGCCCATGATATTCTCGACAACCAGAACACCCACATCTCTGTAATCAATATTAATCAGTAACCTCTCAGTTCAAATATCATCTTTAAAAGATGAAATACTACCAAATGAAATAAGTACTACTGCAATCACTTACAAGCTAAACTTTCTATAAGATAATGACAAATGCAAGTACCATGTACAGGATAATAAAAACTCATTGTGTATACCACAGCAACAACATAGGCTGCTCTTTGTACAGGAAGACACCTATATAAACACAGGCAAAATCTTTGTACTGGATAACAGCTATAAATACGGCTACCAGTTGATTTAACCACGACCATGAGTCAATTCAAGCACTGAAAACAGATGTTACTATGTAGTGAAATGACACATTGGTTGCTCATTGTATGTAAACAAAAGAAAACATTTTTTCTACACAAATTAGTCACATGATATACATAGCTCAGCAGCATGTGCTCACCAAGTATTTGTTAAATACTCTGTATGGCTTACTGAAGGAGCACACAGTTAAATACAGAGTATTTAACAAATACTTGGTGACCATTGTAGCTCTGGTCCAATATATAACAGTATGAAAAAACCCCAGCAGATAAAGGGAGTATACAATTGCCAGATGATTTAGAGATTGTTTTACTTCTTTACGTTTCTCTTTTTCTGCTGTGTACGAAAATCCCAGAGGAAGGGAATGTGCAATTGAGTACAGTTTAAAAATTAACTCATGTATCTTAAATAATATTTAATCTTTGTGTACTTTCTGACTGCTAACATTTAAAGATTTTTTTTAATTGTTTACATCATAACCTGAGTCCTTCCTGCACTTTTCCAATATTTTTATCTTTTCACTACAAGGAAATGAAGAAAACTATTTAAGCTCATAAAAATATTTGATATTTTAAAACACGCTTTTTTAAAATAAGCGTTAATCATATTTGTTTGAGTTGAAATTATTTAAAAGATCAAAGCACCATTTGAAGCATCAAATGATATGGATTTATTCCTATGTGGATTGCTCAGGAATGAGAAACAATCCCAAGGTTTAAGTGCTCATTTTCGCTACTCCATGATAAGGTCAGGTAAAAACGTCACCCCCTAACTTTTTTATATTTTTTTAGGTCAGTGGGGAGTTAAGTATTAAAGATCTAACGTTTTCTCAGGGTCAGCATTATGTGAGGGAGGTATCCATCTCCTCTCCCTCACTGCCTTACCTTCCCCAACAGCTGGGCCAACTGGGAGAAGTTTGCTGCACCCTACAGGTTCTGAACCAGTGCGCCTCTGGGTCAGGATGCCTGTGCTCTAACCACTCGGCTATCTGCTTCCCCACACCACAATAATTACCCCTAAAAATATACTTCATACCTATAATAGCAACAATAAAAGCGTTCTCAGTAAAAAAAAAAAAAAAAGTGACAACAGACTTACTTCCTCTTATCAAACCAAATTGTTTCATATCCTTTTTTTTGCAGTGCAGCCATGATGACATTGACATCATAGTTGCCTAGGCCAAGGATGTTGCGATGTGGGTTGATGAAAGCATTCGGTGACAGTCTGCAAACAAGATACACCTATGCTGATTCTATATGTGTTAAATCATTCATATTAAACAAGTTTTTAATGTTGAGCAAATATATATAGATATATCCATTTGGAAAGTACCATGGTGCAAGAACATCTGTGTATCCAGTTTTACCTAATTCTTTATGAAATAATTCGACCTGATCTAAATTGAGTACTAGTCAAAAGAACTTTCCTTTTTACTTTAGTGCATACAAAGACAAATAAATATAATAAAAACTGTATCAAAAAAGAGTTCCTCGTGGTTTGAACTATGAAACTAGGTGTGAATATAGAGCCCTGCAATGTCAGCATATACGTATATATATATATATATATAAAACTACCTGTACATATATATGACAACCCATATATATATATATATATGTGTGTGAGACTTCCTGCAAACAAAATCAATAAATCTAACACATGTATTTCCCCACACAAACGGTGAGATTGTAGAGTAAATTAGTATAATCTCATAATCATCTTTTGCTGCAGAGTGAAGGATTAAAAATGCTATTTTCATAATCTTTAAGGGATTTCTCTTCAGACCCTTATTGTATGCCAAACAACGATAACTCAATATGTATCTCACTTAAAGTTCAGTGCTAGCAGTAACACTTTCTTTTCTATAGCTTTGTGGAAAAGCACAAAGGATTAGGCAAGATCAAGAAATGTAGCACCTACATGCACATAAGGAAAGACTCACTTGATGCAGATCTCATCCAAATCTTTTTTGGTGAAGGCCGTGCCAGACTGGAAGAGGTTGTTGAGTGCATGCAGAGCACACAACTCCTTCAGCTGACGCTCATGGTAAACCCCCTCTACAGGGATTGGTTCTTGTGTCTCCATGTGGCTGCAGTGCGTCAGCTGTAACCCCATAACATGCTCCACAAACTATTTGGTTGACTGGTGCCACCCCTGCTGCATACACCATCATATGCAGTCACCTATCTGTGTTCCACCCTGTTTACATACTATTTCTCTTGCCTACAAACACACATAAAATAGGTCTTATTGACATTGCTCAATGTTGTTTACTAGGTCAAATTCCTGATGTCATGTTTGTACACTGATACGCCTAATTAACATATGATCTCAGTTCTCTCAAGCTGAAGCCTTGGCAACCGAAAGGTACAATTCTGAACTGTTTACTGTATATTCCGTGAATGGTGATGTGTATAAGTGTGTAGAGAGAAAAGATGAGGGTATTTATCCAAATCTGGGGAAATAGCATCTTGCACTGAGCTGTATTCAGCCGTTGGAAAAAAAGAATTACAACCTTCTAGACTTTTGAGAAGTTCCAGCTCATTTGATGAATGCGTGTAATCATCTGCTATTCCTTCTTAGTTTCTTACATCCATTTTTAATATAAACAGCTTAAATTGAACATTTCCAATGCAGAGAAAGGGTCCAACGTTAACTTTAACGGCATTCGACATATTTCTCATGGAACTCATACAACAAAGATGATTTACTTATTACCTGTATCAAAATACAAATAAATCAGAAGAAAACGTACATCATGATCAAAAGATAGCTGGGACATAATAATGCCACGAAAATATCAGCTGGACTTTCAGAAGAAGGTTTAGCTGGTTTGGTATCTTCAGTCTTCTGCTCTGTTACATTGTTTTCCCTCGTTGTTAGTACAGTTGAGCCCATCACTTACCTACCTTCTCCCGGAAGTGACAGACAACTAACTAGAGAACATTCGCACTAAATGTCTTTTCAAATTCTTTGCCAAGTATCTGTAAAATATGAATGCACAACTTAAGCTAATTAATGAAGCTGAAATGTGTAACGAGTGGGTGTTTCTTTCTTTATTCTTTCATTTTAAATAAGTTGATAATTTACTTCGAGGCTACTCCATAAATTTGGTTCCGCTTTTGGACCTATGACGACACAGCGGCGTAACGACACCAACAAAGTTACTTTTGTCTGTACTTTTGCACTGCTAGGTACTTGACCGAGTTTCCTACTGATTGCATCAGGTAAAGGATTGAAAACTTGGTATAAATAACAGGGTTCCTGACACCGCACTGGTCGCGATCGTCTTTATGCACAG
Source organism: Marisa cornuarietis (assembly GCA_004794655.1). Classification (NCBI taxonomy): domain Eukaryota; kingdom Metazoa; phylum Mollusca; class Gastropoda; order Architaenioglossa; family Ampullariidae; genus Marisa; species Marisa cornuarietis. The sequence continues at coordinate 140,030 of SMMW01000633.1, forward strand.
CTAAGATCGGAACACCGTCTGGAGGAATGCTTGAATATACATGGAAGTTGTATGCAGTGTTAATACACAGAAATCTAGGAATCACTTAAACTCGCTTTTGTGATAAATCGTACAAACGGCAAATATGTGAAAGGCAAGTACGTAATAATTTCAGGCATTCGATTCATATTTAAACGCAGTAATCCTGCGGTCTGGTTCTTCTGGTGTATTTACGCGGCAACAGCAGACATAATATCTCATTGACACGTTTCTAGTTTACGTTCACGTAAGCTGCACACTTGCGACATTATTAAGCCACTTACCTTTGTATTGCAGTAATCAATGATGGTAATCGTTTTAAAATTATTTCCAATTAATATCACCGAGAAGCGTTTAGTCAGAAAACAGACCATTTCATATTGTGATTTAAAAAAAAAGGTCTGTTGTTTAACAGCTGTCAGATCTACGTCAATGCTTTCGGTTATTTACGTCGTATGTGTAGATTTAAATTGCGCCAAGCTAGCTTAATTTCATATTGACACACCATAGTTAAATCAATTTTATCATAGTAAAAGTGAATTTTTAATACTGAACTTACAATATTTATATTATTAGTAGAGAAAATATGACCAAGGTAGACGTTAAAAGAACTTGCACCAACACAGTAGGATTTAATTAAGTCATTATCTGGGAAACAGATAAGTATGTTGATTAAATCTGATTTACAATTAATACAATGAAAGGTCATTTGCTTGAGATGTTTATCAGTCATTTAACTATCCTAGCAGCACAGAATGCCCCTGCTGTAGAACATGGTTACTCATGCTTTCTATGGGACCCATGTCTTTTCAGCATTCTGTGCTGCTAGGATAGAGATAGTATTAGATATTGCTCTGTAAGGTAAAATTTTGGAAAGAGTTGTGTGAAACAACTACAATTTGCATACGTGCTAGGTCAAAGTGCAGCATATCAAAAGGAACAATAAAATAAAGTGATAGCTTCATTAAATCATTTGTTTTGAAGATAAATAATGAGACACATCTTAATATTTAAAATAGTAGGTATAATCAGTCCTTAGAATTTTGCTCTTATTGTATTCTTTCAACATAAGCAGTTTGATATGTTGCACATATGTAAATCAGTAATATTCATGCATGTATGATTATGTATGTGCATGTGCTTACATGCATACACACAAATACATTTTCATACCTTTTTCATCCATGATATCTTTTGATTCTTACATTTCAGGCAGCCTTGGCAAATGGAATGGTGGATAAAAATGCATTTACGAATATCATGGCAGAAATAGGTTCCACTTCGAGTGAATTTATGTCCCACCACAATTTCAACTAGAGGATTACAATTGTACCAACCAGTGGCATTTTAAAGCAGTATCTGTTGAAAGAAAAACTTAAACAATCTTTTGCTACAGCTGTCTAAAATAAATTTCCAGATAATTGTTTCCAGCCAGAGAGAAAGGGTCCACTTTACTTTTCTTAAACAAAAAAAAGAACATTCCCTTACTAGCACCAACGAAGAAAAGCAAAATGGCAGGAATGATGGAGTTTAATGAACTGGATTCCCCAATGATAGAAGATGGGGGAGGGCTGTTTGGCCCTAATGATGATGAGGATGTGGTCAGTCCTATGGGAAAGGTCAGTAGAGTATTGGATGTGTGTTTATGTTATAGTATGTAGGTGAGAGCATGCTTGAATGTTTTACTGTTGCTTACTGTTTGTCTTACATTCAGGCACATTTACAGTCTATGCATCCTGTATATTTTACATCTTTACAATCCTGTTATAACATACTGTTTTTTACTTAAAAGGCTAGAAGAGGTTTTTTTTCTTACTTTACAATTTTTTTCTTGATTGTTTATGAAGTCCCAATGCAATTTACTTATTTAGTGAGCAGTTTGTTGTGATAACAATGATTTTTATATAAATCATTTTTAGAAAATATTTGTTTGCACTTGCTGTTTTCTAGATGGTGCTTGTCAGCCCCAGCAGTGAAGAGTTTGAGTTTCTGGTGGAGACTATCAAAACCCGTGTCTTGGATGCACAAGGAGAAACCATCTATGAAATTGGGACAGGAGGTAAAGTGCTCTGTATTTTGCAAATTCAAAATGACCTTTATACTCCAAACTGTCTCCCTTTTAGGTAAAGGATTGTGCAAATTAAGTTTTCACTCTGTGGTGGATGTGCAATCAATATCAGATAAGTAGCCTGAATCTAGCAACAAATCTGTAAAGTTTAAATTTCTGTTTTCAGCTTTTCCACTGAGTTTTTTTCACACTAAAAGTGTTTGATAGTGGGTAAGAGTGCGTTTCAAAGTCAAAATCAGTAAAAGAAAAGAGCTTACACTATTTATTTATTATTATTTTATTTTTTTTTTTTTGCAGAGGGTGAGAAAGCCGGCTTAAAACCAGATGACTATCAAGCATCAGTGGCCACTCTGCACAGCATCTCTTCGTCACTTGGTCTGGAGTGTGTATTACTGCGGGAGAGAACAGCCCAAGAAGGTACAGTTGCAGAGTACCTGTTGCGGCAGAAGTTGGAACCTCATGACTTTATGGAAGTCAGGTAAACAATATGATTGAGATCATACCGTCTTGTATGACACTGTCAGTTTGTAAAAGGTGTCAAACTGGGATATATGCCTTAGCTTAATTGAGTTACTTAATCATGTCTGTGTTCCATCATGATGATATTCTCACATGAGAATGGCAGCATTAAAGGCTCTTATAGTATGACAAGCACTTTCACTTCATTGAGTACTTCAAGAAAATAATCCAAACTTATCTCAAAATAGTTTACCTAGAAAGTGTATCATGCAGGTCTGTCTGAGATGAGAATTTAAAATACTTCGATAATCAAGAAGTTAAATGTTTTTTCGCATGTGTAAGTAGGGGTCATGTTTGTGATGGAATTTCACAAGATGACTTTTTCAAACCAAGTGTTTATTTTTCTGTTGTCCAGAGTAGCAGTTGTTGGCAATGTAGATGCAGGAAAGAGCACTCTTCTTGGGGTGCTGACACATGGAGAACTTGACAACGGCCGGGGCTTTGCACGACAGAAGCTGTTCCGACATAAACATGAGATAGAGTCTGGTCGGACAAGCAGTGTTGGCAATGACATCTTGGGGTTTGATGCTTGTGGTAATGTGGTGAACAAACCTGATCATGGGCATCTAGACTGGATAAAAATCTGTGAGGATGCTACCAAGGTAAGCAGACGTAGGTAGGATAGAGAGGCGAGTAAGGCCTGAGCTAGATTTGGGATTCCTTAATAATCCTTCATTTACTTGTGCAGTGTTTAATTTTATGTTCTTGCTGTGATACTGCCATTGCTGTATGGCTATGTGTGCGAGGGATTGTATATGTACATGTAGCTTGTGTGTGTGGGTTGTGTATTTTTAATGAGACATTTAGTTTTGGGGAGATGCGTATCATGATTATAAATTGCAATGGGCCTTATTGGGAATAGCATAATATAAAAGTACTTATTTTTTATTAATTATTATTAAAAGTGGGTATAGGATTTCCCTTGGTTAAGAACAAAGTAGGTACAAGAAGACAAATCATCTCAAAATATTTGCATGAGCATTCAAGACGTCAGCAGAATAATAAAGGGAAAGGTAAATAGGCTATCTGACAGTTGGGAAGTTTCCATTGTTTTGAGCAACTACATTCTTGGTCTCAAGCATGATGAGCTGTCTCCCCTTTATTAGACTGTTTAAAAGGTCTGCTTTTGTTTTATTATTTTAGAACATGTCTGGTACTTTCAGTGATGCTGCAGATTTATTCTGTTTTTAAACTTTTTCATGATAATATGATTTTGAAAAACAGCTGAGTTGTTTTATTTTCTGTTGATTTATGTAACAAGTTTTTGTAAGAGTGTCATAATATATTGTTAAAGACTTTAATGTTTGTCTTTGAGAAGAACAACTGCTATTGAAACCATGCATTTTCATGGAGGTATTTTTAGTGAAAAGATTTAGTATTTTATGAAGTATCCATCTTTGGTGTCAGGTGGTCACTTTCATTGACTTGGCCGGCCATGAACGGTACTTGAAAACCACTGTCTTTGGCATGACTGGCCATGCCCCAGACTTTGCCATGCTAATGGTGAGGCTTATCTGTCTTTATTTCGTCTTTTACATGTTTCGGGTGTCTGCGCATTTTCAAATTTATAAGACGTGACTGATAGTCCATGGACCCCAAACAAGATCAGATAATAAAAATAAAACTTTTGTTTACGGTGCCTGCAAGTAGTTTTGTGTGCTATAGTTTCCTTGATGCCATGATGTTTACTTTCCTAATCACTAATCCGATCTAATCAGCTTATTTTGCTGAAATTCATAAAGAAGTTTTTATTTGGAAGTACTTCCAGGAAATTAAAAATCTTTCAGCTGCAGAAATAGAGTTTATTTGAAATCAGTTAATGGTCTCTCTTTTCATAGACTTGTGCAAGTTCTGAGTGTGTATGGTGTCATTTAGTGTCACTAATGTTACCATTCCTGTTCCTTTTCAGATTGGTGCCAATGCTGGCGTCATTGGTATGACCAAGGAACACCTAGGTTTGGCATTGGCTTTGAATGTTCCTGTCTTTGTAGTTGTAACAAAAGTTGACATGTGCCCACCTAATGTCATGGCTGAGACACTCAAGCTGCTAACACGTATACTGAAGTCCCCTGGTTGTCGAAAAATTCCAGTCATTGTGCAGAACAAGGATGATGTCATCTGCTCTGCCACAAACTTTACTTCTGAAAGGTTAGTGGTTTTCAAATATTTATCAGTATCACACGAGCATATGATGCCAAATTTTTTTGTTCATTACCTTTTTTTTAAAATAAATGGCAATAGTTGAGTTTCACATAACTTCAGTCTACTGCGCTTTTGTGTGATAAAAGGTTTTAGCAGAGAACAAATTTATTATTCCAGTCCACTATCTAGGTTTCTAGTATACAAACTTTTTCCTTAGGTGTGGGAAGTGTCTTGTTTCAGATATTTGTGTAGAATATATGCTAGAAACTGGTCTGGTGAGCAAGTACATGGTAGTCTGCAGTTGCTGCCAGAAGTGACTAAAGAATTCTCAATATTTTGAGTATTCAGAGACTGGCAACATTCTGATATTGTGTGATGATGCATATTGCCAGTGCTTTAGGCATTCAGTGGCACTGTGTGTCGTAGGAGTTTCTTTATAATAATCTAGTTATTTAAATACTGTGACTTCAGTGGGTGTCTTTGGGGTTTATCTGTTTCTGTTTTTCCAGGCATCCAGGCATGAATTTCCTGCAGAGTATATTCTATTCGTTAAGTATTAATGTAGCTCATGTGTTTTGCAGGATGTGTCCGGTGTTCCAGGTGTCGAATGTAACTGGAGAGAATCTGGATCTCCTAAAAATGTTCCTGAATCTCTTGTCTACTCGAGTCAAGTGTGATATTTCCAAACCTGCTGAATTTCAGATTGATGATACATTCTCAGTGCCTGTGAGTCTCAAACATCATACTGACTCTGGTCAGAATGAAATGCTGCTTGCACATGAGCATTTGTTTGCATCATAAATGTTGACACAAACAAGGAACTAAAAATCATGCAATTTATGGTAGAGTACATCTTATGGAAACAAATTCTGGCCCAAGTAATGCGTGTGTCGTATTGTGTATGACATTAACAAATTAAATTTAGGTTGGATGCCTACCACATAAGCATTTTGCATTTTAACTCATTAGGGTCAAAGCAGTATTTTGTAACAATAGTATTGTATTACTACAATTGCTAGGGATGTCAAGATTTAGCAGTTGTCCCTAACCTTCAGGAACAGTAACTCTGTCTGTTTAGGGGGTGGGAACAGTGGTGTCAGGCACACTGCTGCAAGGCTTCATCAGACTTAATGACACACTTCTCCTGGGGCCAGATGCCCTTGGCCAGTTTCAGTCTATTCTCGTCAAATCCATCCACCGAAAGCGAATGCCTGTCAAGGAAGTCCGTGGAGGACAGACAGCATCATTTGCCCTTAAAAAGGTACCAACAAGATCACTTTACTTTAGAGTAAACCTGTTTTAGCAGATCTGTATGTACAAATAATAAAATTAAATTAAAACAAACCTGCATACTAGCAGAATGGCCAAACTGTCTAAGCTAATTGAATATCTACATAAATGTTGAGATAGAAACTTGGAAGAGGGTGACGTCATAAGTCTGTACATAAATGATGTATTTGATTTCTTAAGATTATGATAGGCAAAGAGGCAGAAGAAAAGAGCACTTACAGCATGGTACTGAACAAGGTGTGTGCATTTGTCAAAAACAATTGTCACTGTGTGGTGCTGAAGAAAGTGGCATGTGTATTTCTTTCTAAAACAGTTGTCATAGCATAGCGCTAAACAAGATGGTGTATGCATTTCTGTTAAATGTAGATTAAGAGGTCCACTATACGAAAAGGTATGGTGATGGTCTCACCTCGACTAGAACCAAAGGCATGCTGGGAGTTTGAGGGTGAGATTTTAGTACTGCACCACCCTACCACCATCAGTGTACGCTATCAGGCAATGGGTGAGTAAGCTGACAGTACCAGTACTTGTGCATTGTTGTGTTAATTTCTCCCCACATTCCATCAGTATGTGGCAGTACTTGTACATTGTGTCCATCAGTATGTGGCAGTACTTGTACATTGTGCCCATCAGTATGTGGCAGTACTTGTACATTGTGTCCGTCAGTATGTGGCAGTACTTGTACATTGTGTCCGTCAGTATGTGGCAGTACTTGTACATTGTGTCCGTCAGTATGTGGCAGTACTTGTACATTGTGTCCGTCAGTATGTGGCAGTACTTGTACATTGTGTCCGTCAGTATGTGGCAGTACTTGTACATTGTGTCCGTCAGTATGTGGCAGTACTTGTACATTGTGTCCGTCAGTATGTGGCAGTACTTGTACATTGTGTCCATCAGCATGCTGCACTCTCCTTCTCCTTCACTCACTCACTTTTTCTCTAGAATTATCTTGCTGAGGTCTTAGTTTTGCTGAAAGTCAGCTCAGAGAATCTGTTCCCTGTTGTCTTAGCTCAGAGAATCAGTTTCTTGTTTTCTTTATCTTGCTTTAGGTCGCCTGTTTTTGTTTGCTTGTTACGGTAATAAAGAAAGCTAACCATATCAAAATATGCTTTGAGGAAGTATAAAAGGAACTGTATAAAGTTTGAATCTGAAGACTGACTAAGAAAGATTCTGTATAAAGTTTGAATCTGAAGACTGACTAAGAAAGGTTCTGTATAAAGTTTGAATCTGAAGACTAAGAAAGATTCTGTATGAAGTTTAAAGAATTCAATTCTTTTGCCTGTCCTTTTTTTACCTGTCTGTGTAAGCATATTCCAGATTTATTTTCTTAAATTCTAAGACCTGTGGATGTTATGTTTTAAAAAGCTTTTGATGTTTTTTATGTCCCTAGTACATGTGGGCAGCGTGCGGCAAACAGCCACCATCCTTCAAATGACAGAGCCACATTTACGCACTGGTGACAAAGCCATGGTTCGATTCCGCTTCATCAAGAACCCCGAGTATCTCAAAGTGGGCATGCGCCTAGTGTTTCGGGAAGGTCGCACAAAAGCAGTTGGCACAATAACCAACTTGTTCCCTCATGTCAGCGCAGTGGCCCAGAACACACGGCAGCAGCGCGCCACCAAAAAGGCACAGCAGGAAACAAAGCATCCTCTTAACCCTCAGAACGAGCCGCAGAAACCAAGCAAGCGCAACCGGCGTTCTCAGAAATCTGCTAGTGACTATGATGCCTACAAGGAAAACGTGCAGCAGCCAGTGAGCATGCCCAATGGTGCCACTCCTTCCACTCTGGCTCCACCCCAGCCTCCTACATCCTTAAACATCACACATTCATTTTCTGCAGGTGCCCCCACAGGCAGCAGCATCACACCACCCACCTCCTCTAGCAAGTCCTAAGCAAGAGGCAGCATGAAGCAGCATCAAACATAACATTTCCTCCCTGTTGTGATGGGGCTGCCATGGGTGCGTTTGAAGTGCAGACTGTAGTTCAAGGTCTTGCCTTTTATGGAAATGGATGGTAAGAGAAGCCCTTCTCTTTGGCTGCTTTTGTGGTTGCCTTTTGGAAGACAAAAAACTTTAACAACAAAATAAAAAGTTCTTTTAATGAAATTATTCATACTTGAAAAAAATGATAGAGGTGAAAGTTTTCAAAAGGAGAATATTAAAATAATTACCCAATATAATTAATACATTTGTGCACTGAAAAGTTGCAATTGGTCACATAAAGCTTCTTTTAATTCCCCTTTTGGACTGAATCATGCAGGAATAGATTATTGCATGTGAAGATTTTACACTGATATTTGTTTTTATATTTTAAATGCAGCTTTTGAATTGTAGTATTCCCCTATCTTGTAGCAGCAGTCATTTTGACTTCAGATCCTTAACTGTTCAACAGCTATCCTTCTGAGGTAGCGAAAACTGTTAACTGTTAAGCAGCTGTTTGGAGGTTTTGTTTTAGGCATAATGGCAAGATTTTAGTGTGATTTTTAAAATATCTGAATTGTTTTATCATTTAAAAATACAACAGTTACTCTTGGTTGTCCAAACAAATCAAAGGTTTCGATTTCGGACGACTCATTTATTTTGTTTAGTGTTTGAGAAAACTTAGAAAACTCTATTTTCTAGTGGTTGGAATGAATATTTATTCAAAACAAAATACATTTATTCTTTCTTATGGTTTGTAGGTGTCATAAATTACAGACAGTGGCTGAAAAGATTATGTACTACACCAATACATTTATGGTTTTGCTTGTAACAAATTTTCTTGGACTTAGCTGTGACCACCTTAGATTTGTTATTTGGAACAACTACATATCAGTTATCAACTTAGCTCTGCGTTCTGCTGTTATTCTGAGGATGTTTTGTGTGATCGTGCAAGACATGCAGCTTTATGCTTGCAAGTGATTGTACTGCCTGCTTCAAGGCTTCTGAATGGAAGAGGTGAATACTAGCATGCTGACCATAATGTTGTCACAGTTTTCTTTGGGCTTGTTAAACTGTAGCAGAGGCCTACAAGGGCAAACAACACAAGCCACTAGTTGTGGGCACAGATGACAATGGCTACAAAATTTCAGTTGTCGGCTTTAGGCAGAGATTTATGTCCATCAAAACAGTGCAGTGAGACCTGTTGTTGTGCAGGTATGTTCTATGTATTAAAATAAAGAGGTGAGTGCTCAGACCTCTTCATTTTATGCCCTAACATCTCATTTGTGTGGACTTGGCTTTTTCTACTTAGGCAGTCAAGGTCTGAAATGTAAATGTTGGAATAAAAGTCCTTATAGTCATGCACTTTTTATACAAACCATACAGTTGAAGGAAAGGAACTTGTTTTTATATTTGCTTTTACACTGGATGTAGAGAGAATTGGATGTTTGTTTAGTGTTGTGTGGTATTTGTACCTGTCTTTTGGAATTCCTTTCCTTTTGTAAGACCCCGGCAGGCAGACAGCATCACTAGCAGTGCTGTTACTTTGCTTGTATCACTGCTGTTTACACATCACACTAGACATCCGCAGAGTACGTAAAAGATCCGTTATATGTTGGGCCATGTCATTGCCAAGACAGAAAGCAAACAGTTACAAGAAAGGTGAGGACATTGCAAATGTGTGGAGCAAAACCTTCACACTTATTTTTCATTCATGTGATAATGGTTTTTAAATGAAGGATCAAATTAAACATTATCATTTCCCAGCTTTTCAGACCTTCCTCTTAGTGATTCTATAGGTTATTTTTTTTTAAAGGCAATTCCTACCTTATAAAATAAAACTTGAAAAACGATTAAATGTTCTATTCTAGCGTGTTTATGAGAAGTCTTATATCATTTGGGATGTCATTTGTGCTTTTGCCATGTTATTTGTGTACTTCAGCGATTCCTCATGAGCAGTGTCATATAGAACCAGTCATCACTGAACAAAATAAATGATGGCAGATCACAAAAGCTGCCGACTTTTAACTGCTGTACCTCTTTGAAAGCTGTGTAAGTGAAGTCCCAAGTTGGTATACTACTGTTCTGCTTACAGAAGATAAAACTAATCACAAACTTGTTTTGATGATAACATAGCTGCTCTGGAATTATTATCTGCAAGTTGTGGTTTCTCGCCCTTCCACAGCGGCTTGTCAACATTACAAAGTCTTGCATGAAGCAAAGAAACTATTTGATGTGGGGAGAATAGAGTCAAAAAAACAAAACAAAAGGAGTCATTATCTTGCTTTCCATTTGTATCAAATATGAAAAGATTATCAGTCTTCAATCATTTAGTCCAGTTGATAAGTTAACAATGATTTTTAGTGGAAACAATAGATTATGAGGAGAGAGATCTTTGTAAGACCTCGGCATGTTTTGCGAGTTACTACATTGAGGCCATGTGTGGGTTGGCCATGTGCAGGGTGTTATGACTGGGAGGTCGCATTAGGTTCCCTAGTTATGCCCTGCGTTCTTGATTATGGTGAATTGTATAAACTGGTGATCACTTGTTTCTTCTTAATTCTTTATGGGAGGTTTATACTTTTCTGTAATCATTTTTATTACAAGTTTTGGGGCTCTTTGAGATTTGTGTGGTGTGTTTGTCGATGGGAGTTATACTAGCACAACAAAAGATTCACTGAGAAAATAATGTATTGATATGTTCTGGAAGTCAATATGGCAGCATAAATTTGATTACTTTGGGTGTTTCCATTAATGTTATTGTCAGATTATGTTTTTATTATGAGCCAAAGACAAATAGACTTCTTACTGTTAGAATATTTGGGGGGTGGGCCTGCATGTAGTGATTATGCCGCTGTTTTTTGGGATCCAGAAAGGTTACTCCTGATTCAGAGTTTGTTAGTTTTTTCCCCCCCAACATATTGAACAATAAGAGACCGTTTTGTTAGTCTTCAAGATGCTATATTTTGATGCCTGTAGCTTGTTCACTTTATATTTGATGTGCCATGTGCCTGCAGATTTTGGTATTGCCTGTTATCGTGTGATTTAGTCGCCCGGTTTGACAACAAAAGGATCTTGACTGTTTAGTTTTTTCAGTTGAATGGAAAGATTTAAATTATGTTTAAGGAAAATAGTAGAAGACTGGCAGTGGTGTGGATGTGTATAGGCTTCTGTTTGAATAAACTGTTTTTTTGGTCTTTGACTGTTTTTCAGGATGGCTTGTCTAATACGAGATCATAGCCTGGAGAGGAATGACACGTAACAGTATGAACTTAACTATGATGTAACAACAACAGGTTAACTACATATTTTAAAAGTACTTGAAATGACACCGAGTTCAGCCTTTTGTCCATCAAAATGCATACATTAAAGTAGGTCCACGCATCAAGCACGAAACAGACAAGGAAACATGAAAACATGAAGTCGCATTCTTCCTTCTTTAGGAAAATCTTTTAATAAATGGAAACATGGCTTCAAAATCATGCGGCAGTGAGCGCACAGTATTGCGTTTGGTGCTTCTTGCATGAAAGGTCTCTCTGGAGACAGAGACATTTGAAAGACTAGAAGCTTACGAACTTTGCTGGAAAAAAAATGTGGTCTTAAACTTGCATTTGGCAGGTTCCACGCTTTTACAGTGCACGTGTTCTGAGTAAGTGTATGCTTAAAAAAGATTCAAAATATAACTCCAATATACAAAACTTTGAAAAGAAACCTGGCAAAACTTATTTTATGACAAGAGTAAATGAGACGAGCAGCTGTGTAGGTCTGTTCATTGTAAGAAATCAAGGAGTACTACTCAGCTGAAACACAGAGCCAGCTGCTAGCTACAGGGACTGAGTTTGGACACGACAACAAAAAGGCTATAAAAGACAATGAGAGCAATTATATACAGTCGATAAAACACCATATTACCACATCATCCTCCCAGCAATAACTTTGACCAAAAAAATGATTTGAAGAAAAAAAAGCCACCGTTGGCAGCTATTGATTGACGATTACAGTGTGAACAGCTCTAATTACTGCTGAATAAATTGAATTCTGTACATGACTGCAAGCTGTAGGCTGATTAATAATTAAATCAATGATCTCCCACCATCTCAGGAAGAGTGTAGTTCTGTCTAAATGTTCCACTAAACAATATTGCTATAAACCGCTATATTGTCCGGAGTTGCTGGTGTGTGATGTGACTGACTACCGCTATTAAGAGGATGGAGGCGGGGAGCAGTCATCTGCACCAAGCTTCACCTTGCTGACTGTAGATGATGTAGCAGAGGAAGCTATTTACTTGAGACTGCAGTCTACTGGAGGCTGAAGTCTTCTTGATGTTGTCCTCTACTTGAGGCTGCTGACGACTGTCCGTAGGGTGTCCAGGAAGATGTCGGCCTGCTGTCGCTTGAGGGTTAATGTCGGTCGGATTCTCAAGGAGACGGTTCCGCAGGTGCCAGCGTTGACACCTGTCACAAATCATCACACTGTCACACATCTGTGACAATATTTCCCATCTGTACAGCAGAGCGATTATCACGATTATTATTATTTGCTGATGAAAATAGTATTCTGTCACTGATTTCTCCAGAAGCCGCTATTCCTACCCTTTCCTGTGCTGACGGGAACGACATGAGGAAAGTCTGGCTTATAAACAATGTCATTCTGCTTAAAACGGCGCTAAACTAGTGTAAGAGACTGTTTTTAAAACCCTTTGAAGAACCCTGTTTTGAGCTCAAACGAGTCTGGGCCTAAACTGTGCTTTAGACATCTGTTGTGCACCCGGCTCCTGGTTAGAAACTCCAACCTGTCACCAAATGGTGGTCAATAACTCGCTAGGTTTCTCATCCAGTGCGAGTATATTAAATTCCCCCTCTCCCTACCCCGACCCCCTCTCTCTCTCAGGATTTGTTAATACGAGTTCGATTTCTCTCTCCCTCTCTGAGGTCCCATAGTTCTCCAATCTAAGGCTGAATCTTCTCCACTTGCTAACTAGTATTTGATTAAACATTCTCTCTCTCTCTCGCTTGCCTCTCGTCGTCTGCCCAGCTATTCCCCTCTCCCTTTGGTCTCAGCCCCTTGCATATTGACTGAGGACAGCAGTTATTGACAGCCTGTGCTCCCCGGGATCAGGGATTTACAACCCACCAGAATCTTCTCTCCTCAATCCCGCTGTTGTCTGGCCTGACAGTGGTGCTAATATCCGCTGGCCATGCCCACCACCAGGGTCGCTGCAAATTGCTTTCGACAGCGGCGGTTCCCACCTCAAAAGTCGATGAGGCCAGCAGGGCGGCTACAATGACCACTCCTTGTCCATCGACCGCTAGCACGTGCAGCTGGTGTCTGCATTTCCCTCCTTGTTTCTCCAGACGTTTCCTTCAGTTCAATTGTATCTGCTCACTTTAATTGAATTTCTATTCCACAGGAACAACCGAAGAACCTGTTCCTGTGGCACGTGTTCGAATTCCGAATTTCGTGAAATCGTCGCCACAGCAACCGGCCGATTATTTTATTATTAATCTTTTTTGTCGTCTTTATGACAGCGGAAGAGAAAGAGAAGCCCCCTATCTCCTCCTCCTGTTTATAGTCAGGTCTGCTGACAGTAGGTTGGTGTGTGTGTGTGTGGGGGGGGGGGAAATCACTGGTATTTCCGTAGTCTGCTGCTGTGCACCTTGACAAGAACTTGAGTGGCCACAGGAATAAGAGTTGAGGTGAATTTCTGTCTGAGGGAAGGAGGCATCAAGCAATCTCGCGATTTCCCGACTTTGGACCGAATAACTTTTATAAACATTTACTTTTATCCCAGTGGCTGAAGCGGTGCGACATACAATTTTTAATAAAACTTAAAGAAGCCACATTTTGGTATTTTAGTCTTGTGCATACTGCTCACTGCTCAGCGGGGAATTGCACTTTATCAAATTATTATTATTATTGCAATCGCACAATCGGTACACCACAAGGTTCTATGTGGATGGCACACGCGGGTGGCCATACAGTATTGTGGCGATGACACGAGGTGCATGAGGTTACCTTTATCACGCAGTGTCCTCATGATCTTGTCTCTGGTGGCGGTGTCAGCAAAGTCCACAGCGCACAGTCCACCCAGACCTCTGGCGTTAGACATGACACCCGGGAACGATTTCTGCAACAAAATACTGCGACTGAGTCCCGGACAATACGCGAGAAAACACAAAGACCTGATTTCTGGTGCAGCCACGTCTGCACTTTTAAAGGCCGATAGATTCTGCGGTGGGTCAGTGGGTCAGTGGGTCGGTCGGTGAAGATGGATGGTGGACTGATAGCAGGGAACCAGATTATTCAACAGGGTTGAGAGGCAAACTGGAGGGAAGATGTCAACCTTCGAGGTTACAGGTTCAGGTTAAGGTTAAGCTCAGGCTCAGGCTCAGGCTCATGGTCACGTGCACAGTGTGGGAACTGACCTGCAGGCTGACCAGCCCCTTGAGGATGTAGTCCCCAGTGTCGCGCACCCTGTCCAGCAGCCGGTCCTCCTGAATGACCTGCAGCACAGCCTGCAGCAGCGACAGCTTGGACGGGTCGCCCACCCACGTGTTGAAGATCCGCATGGCCTGCAGTCAGAGCAGTTCAACTGTCAGGTGTAGGTCGTGACGGGGACAAGACAGTAGGAAGCAATGTCACTATACGAAGCAGTGTCATGACAGGGCCAGGCACCAAGCAACATGACAGACATGCGGCAAATAGCAACGTTTTGTGACAACATGCATGGCGATGTCATGTCAGTAATGAGACTCCCAGCAACTTCACTGACAGTGACAAGACACATAATGTCACGAGCGTGTCAAAACACTGCATTGCGTGACGACACACAGGAATGTCATCGTGACAACAGGGCATCGAACAACTTGTTGACATTACGACATGACATGACAGTGAGGTGACAGAAGGGCAGGTACTCAGGCATGTAGAGGTCACGTGATCATCTATAACTAGATGTTCATGTCAGCAGCAGCAGGAGGAGATAGCCACCCTCCCCCCTTACCTCTGTCGGCCTCTGCTCGTCCCGGTAGTAAAAGCCGCCTGTCAGCATCTTCTTGGCGAACGGCACCACATCCGGCGGCTCGCGCAGCTTGAAATGCTCGTGAGCCCAGAACTTTCCCGTGATGCCACAGCCTGTCTGCACCTCGTCAAGCATCAAGTACGCATCGTTCTGCGAGACAAACCACGTGACGGTGAAAACCATGATGGCAAACAGTGAGACACAGACGGGCAGAAGGAGGGAGGGATGGGGAAAGTCTCGTGGCACCCCATGCACATACCAGCAAGGACTGTAATTATAATTCAACATTTAAATTTGCAAAAATAGAATGTACATTTGTGAAACCTCATACACATAGTAATTCATTCAACACCTTGACTGACTTGTAACAAAAGAACGAACAGGTAAACTATATTTTATTGAACGAGGCGATTTCATCCGATACAATCTCCATGCGAATACGGTTCTCTAATCTTTTTCTGCCAGAATAATCAGAAATGACCATATTTCACACAGAGCATTTGGAATAAATACCCCCAACCCACGGGTGGGAAGTGACCGCACTCTGAGTGCCACCTCACGGACCTTGTACGGACTGGTAACTGATAGAGTTTACAGCCTTACCTCTTGGGCAATGATAGAGTCCTTACATTACAGCTTTACCTCCCGGGCAATGATAGGGCCCTTACATTACAGCCTTACCTCCCGGGCAATGATAGGGCCCTTACATTACAGCTTTACCTCCCGGGCAATGATAGGGCCCTTACATTACAGCCTTACCTCCCGGTCAATGATAGGGCCCTTACATTACAGCCTTACCTCCCGGGCAATGATAGGGCCCTTACATTACAGCCTTACCTCCCGGAAAATGATAGGGCCCTTACATTACAGCCTTACCTCCCGGTCAATGATAGGGCCCTTACATTACAGCCTTACCTCCCGGACAATGATAGGGCCCTTACATTACAGCCTTACCTCCCGGACAATGATAGGGCCCTTACATTACAGCCTTACCTCCCGGGCAATGATAGGGCCCTTACATTACAGCCTTACCTCCCGGTCAATGATAGGGCCCTTACATTACAGCCTTACCTCCCGGACAATGATAGGGCCCTTACATTACAGCCTTACCTCCCGGTCAATGATAGGGCCCTTACATTACAGCCTTACCTCCCGGTCAATGATAGGGCCCTTACATTACAGCCTTACCTCCCGGACAATGATAGGGCCCTTACATTACAGCCTTACCTCCCGGTCAATGATAGGGCCCTTACATTACAGCCTTACCTCCCGGTCAATGATAGGGCCCTTACATTACAGCCTTACCTCCCGGACAATGATAGGGCCCTTACATTACAGCCTTACCTCCCGGTCAATGATAGGGCCCTTACATTACAGCCTTACCTCCCGGTCAATGATAGGGCCCTTACATTACAGCCTTACCTCAATGATAGGGCCCTTACATTACAGCCTTACCTCCCGGACAATGATAGGGCCCTTACATTACAGCCTTACCTCCCGGACAATGATAGGGCCCTTACATTACAGCCTTACCCCGGGCAATGATAGGGCCCTTACATTACAGCCTTACCTCCCGGGCAATGTCTTGCAAGCCCTGAAAAAAGGCCGGACTGGCGAATTTGTCTCCTCCCTCGCACTGGACGGACTCGCACACAATGCCGACCACAGGACGACCCTTGCGGTTCCACGTGTGCACAAGATCACGAACCTGCCGACAGAATCAGAAATATTTGACTAAAGACCACTTGAAGAGTTCCTCACAGACCAATGTGAGTGTCCCTTACAGATCACCTGGAGTGAAGATAGTGTTTGATCTCATAATATTATTATTCAGTTCATAGCCGTTGCTAAAGTATGAGCGAGTAACACCCTAACGTTGGAAGTACACGAGCGTTCTCACCTGTGTCTAATTAACACTCCCTCCCATCCCCACCCCCTAACCTCCACTGGCTGTAGCTGTGACAAGCTTTTCCGTAATTTAATCGCAGATTTGAACTCTAGGTCACTGATGGAGGCTATGCTTCATGTGACAGGCTGACCTTGTCTAGACACCGCTGTTCCTCCTGCTGGTTCTCGCGGGCGAAGTCCTCCAGTGGATACCGAAGTTGCGGGAAGTCGGCCACCGGCCAGTCGGGTTGTGGAAAGTCCAGCTTATGAATCCACTTGGTGTGTGAACAGGCCAGGGCTCCTGTCGACACAAAAACAAAATACAGCTGTCACAGGTCACTCGGCACGCACGCACGCACGCACGCACGCACGCACACACACACACACACACACGCGGGCGCGCGCGCGCAGAACAAAGATTTGAAGTATAGCCTATGGTAGACAGTAGATTATCCTGCCCCCAAAATCAGTTTAATGCAGTGGGTTGGGATACCTGTCCTCAGGATCGTAGAATAAAGAGATAAAATCTCTGCATCACACACAACGAGGAAAGAATCTCCAAAAGGGCGTAAGCGGGTACCCACTACCCACCCATGGTCCGGCCGTGAAAGGCGTTGTTAAAGGACAACACCGACAGGTCTGGACACCCGGGGGGCTGGTTCTTGAGGCAGGAGGTCAGCTCCTCGGCTGACGGGGGCCGTCCTCCTCGTCGTCGTCGCTAGACAGAAGAAAAGGACATCATGCAGTCACGTGGTTCACATCTAGTGGTTCCCACTTAACCGCACTACACCGAGGAGTGAGAGAACGAGAGAGGAATGAGTGAATGAAATCGGCAGAAGGTACCTGATAGGTCATGAACATTGCCTTGAGACTGTTCTCCACAGAGCAAGCACCACACGCCATGGTCTGCACTTGCTTCATACCGGGTGGCGCCACCTACAATAAACATAGCCATGCATGTTGTTATTAGTAAGCAGGACACGACAACATGGAGGAGAAGTAGCTCTGTCTATGTTTCTGTGCAGTGTTGTATGCATATTTAAAGAATATTGCCACCAAACGTTTTTCTTTCCACCGTCTCATCTCTTTATTTCTCCCTCTCGTGAGATCCTGGTACCCGTCACATCATCGGGTATCAATCAGTTCTTCACAGAAGCCAACCAACCAGCATCAGTCGCCACGTGACCTATTCTTTCTTCTGAAGGAGTTAGAGCCGCGCCAACAGCTTCTTTACTTTTTATGTACAAAATAAAATGTAAGAAAAACTGACAGCGTTTTGAAGTCGCTTGTCTGGAGTTTTGTAAAAGATTGTAAACAATATGTTTGTTTCTCTCCTTTGAATCCCTTCATGATTATCGGTGAAGCGAGCGATGTAGGATCTGGCGACAGAACTCTTAGTGTCATCTTTGCCTCTTTTATTAGTTGTATACATTTCACACACACACACACACACACACACAACACACACACACACACACACACACACACGCACACATACCCACGCACGCTAGCATAGAGAGAGAGAGGAGGGAGAGACAGAAAGAGGTCTATTATTTGATTCTTAAGGTAAAGAATGGAAATTAAATTTAAAAAGATGTAGAGTGAGGGTTGTGTTGAGGGTGAAGGTGGCCAGCACGTACCGACATGAGGGTGCTGTGTAGCCGCTCCACCAGGTCACGTGGTGGGTACATGCCGAGGGCGGGTCTGTTGACAAAAGTCGCCTGAAGGACACACACACACACACACACACACGCACACACATATACACACACGCACAAGCACACACACACACGCACGCACAAACACACACACACGCACACACATTTACACATACACACGCACACGCACACACAAACACTATCAAATTTGATTTCCGCAGTCTTGCTTGATTTTTACGCTGCGTACAAAGGTAGAGTAAAGAATAGGAGCTGTAGCTGCTCCTTGTCAATGCTGTATTGTGGTTATAACACTCGTGTGTTGCCAACTAGGACTATTCCTTATTACAGGACACCTTTTCTGAGGTCAAAGGTGAAGTGATTCTCAAGAAGAAGAGAAATAAAGTGACGTATATCAACTTCAGATTGTGTGCGAACATTAGGATCTCCCAGCCCTCGTCTGTGAGAAGTGACGTCGACAAGTGTAGTTGAACTACTGCAAGAACCCGGATGACGACGGCCGTGCAGCTACCAGTGGCTTCTCACCAACACCACATCAAACGTTCTCACGGTTATCAAGAGAAAGAGAACAAATCTCATCCAGACTCTCAGTCAAAAAACAAATGTCTGACCTAAATAACAAACCTAAACCCTCATCACCTTGATGACAACCACAAGAAACATTTTACAATAGTTACTATGAGAAATGCCAGAGGGAGAGAAATAGAGAGGGAGTGAGAGAGAAAGGAGAGAGGAAGAGAAGTGTTCATGCCTGGTTACTAGGGTCCTTGAAAGCCTCGATGACTTTTGGATGGTTGTAACCTGTCAAAAAAAAAAAAAAAAGGTCAAGAAGATAAACAATGAAAAGACGTGAAGCCTCGCCATTGACTCTTACAAGTTTTGTTTTTTGTCCGCACTGTCAACTCCCGCAAACTGACATGTTACATACTGACATTACAGACTGACATGCTACATACTGACATTTTTCATACTGACTTGCTACATACTAATATGTCAGTGGTTAATAGTACATAAGTGGGTAATAGTAGTATAGTAATAGCTGGGACAATACTAAGTGGTTAATACTATGTAAGTGGTTAATAGTAATAGGTGGGACAATATTAAGTGGTTAGTACTATTTAAGTGGTTAATAGTAATAGCTGGGACAGTATTAAGTGGCTAATAGAATGTAGGTGGTTAATAGTAATAGGTGGGACAATATTAAGCGGCTAATAGAATGTAAGTGGTTAATAGTAATAGCTGGGACAGTATTAAGTGGTTAGTGCTATTTAAGTGGTTAATAGTAATAGCTGGAACAATATTAAGCGGCTAATAGAATGTAAGTGGTTAATAGTAATAGCTGGGACAGTATTAAGTGGTTAGTACTATTTAAGTGGTTAATAGTAATAGCTGGGACAATATTAAGTGGCTAACAGTAAGTGGTTAATAGTAATAGCTGGGACAGTATTAAGTGGTTAATAGGAAGTGGTTAATAGTAATAGCTGGGACAATATTAAGTGGTTAATACTATGTAAGTGGTTAATAGTAATAACTGGGACAATATGTAAGTAGTTGAGAAAAAGCCTTTAAAAAGCTAATACAGCGGCAAGTGTAAGAGACATCGTGACGTGTCCCATCCCCACCCCCACCCCTGCACCTCCCCTACACTGATGTCTGTCACGCGCTATCAGTCACCACTCAGTACATCGCGGCCTGACACTACTGAGGTAGTCACAGCGAGATCAACACCATCACATTGTAAGCTATCTACAATGAATACACATAACAGATAAGAGCATTGTAACAAACTGTGTCAACTGCCCTCGCTAGCTCTATTATCTCTGCGTGCGTGCGTGCGTGGTGGTGGTGGTGGTATGTGTGTGTGTGTGTGTGTGTGTCCCACTTTACTGTAAGAAGAATCCTGAGAACTTGAACACCCACTCAGATTAAGACTGTACATGATAGGGGCTTGTTACATGACAGTTCCCTCACCCCGGCCCAATCTTCCCCCGAAATGGGGTCAACATCAGTCTACATGTGATCTCGCGGCACTCAGCGCCACTTACATTCTACTTCTACTTTATTTTCATGCTACATTTCTCCAGTGTAAACAGATTTAATTTTGGTGATCACATTCATAATCTTGCACCTGAATTGTTATAAGTGTTTCTTACTTGTAATAAAACTAAATGTAACACATATACATATGCTCTTAAATGTACCACTCATGATACATATAACGACTACATGTAACACATATACTTATGTAACATACATGATACAGACATATACTTCTAAACGTACCACACACGATACATATAAGTACAAAATATACCACACATGACACATACATATACGACTACATGTAACACATATACATATGTAACATACATGATACAGACATGTACTACTATATATACCACACACGATACATATAACTACAAAATATACATCACATGACACATACATATACTACTACATGTAACACCTTGTCCAGAAACACACACACACACACACTGTGACACCTGCTTTCAGGTTGGCTTGGCAACATAAACGTAAGCTTGTAACAAAAATGTGACAGTTTGTGGCAGTGTCAAAATATATACTTATTTCCTGTTTTTAAAATTATTTAAATTTATTAAGTATATTTCGATATAATCAACTGAAAGTTTATAAAATAACAGAATCACAGCAGACTCCACAAAAGCTGATGTATTGTAGAAGTGGTCAACCATTGAGAGAGAAAAACAATAACGAAATAATTTTAAATTCAAAGAAAATTTATATTTAAATAAAACTGCTTAGGAAAGAGTTGGGTATAATATCTCACGGAACAGGCAATCTGTACAGTACCTAGTGAGATAGAGACAAGGTGTACAGTACCTAGTGAGATAGAGGCAATCTGTACAGTACCTAGTGAGATAGAGACAATCTGTACAGTACGTAGTGAGATAGAGACAATCTGTACAGTACCTAGTGAGATAGAGACAAGGTGTACAGTACCTAGTGAGATGGAGGCAATCTGTACAGTACCTAGTGAGATAGAGACAAGGTGTACAGTACCTAGTGAGATAGAGACAAGGTGTACAGTACCTAGTGAGAGAGAGAGAGAGAGACAAGGTGTACATTACCTAGTGAGAGAGAGAGAGAGACAAGGTGTACAGTACCTAGTGAGATAGAGACAAGGTGTACAGTACCTAGTGAAATAGAGACACGGTGTACAGTACCTAGTGAGATAGAGACAAGGTGTACAGTACCTAGTGAGATAGAGACAATCTGTACAGTACCTAGTGAGATAGAGACAATCTGTACAGTACCTAGTGAGATAGAGGCAATCTGTACAGTACCTAGTGAGATGGAGACAATCTGTACAGTACATAGTGAGATGGAGACAATCTGTAAAGTACCTAGTGAGATAGAGACAATCTGTACAGTACCTAGTGAGATGGAGACAATCTGTACAGTACCTAGTGAGATAGAGACAAGGTGTACAGTACCTAGTGAGATAGAGACAATCTGTACAGTACCTAGTGAGATAGAGACAATCTGTACAGTACCTAGTGAGATAGAGGCAATCTGTACAGTACCTAGTGAGATGGAGACAATCTGTAAAGTACCTAGTGAGATAGAGACAATCTGTACAGTACCTAGTGAGATGGAGACAATCTGTACAGTACCTAGTGAGATAGAGACAATCTGTACAGTACCTACTGAGATAGAGACAAGGTGTACAGTATCTAGTGAAATAGAGACAATATGTACAGTACCTACTGAGATAGAGACAAGTTGTACAGTACCTAGTGAGATAGAGACAAGGTGTACAGTACCTAGTGAAATAGAGACACCGTGTACAGTAC
This sequence comes from Marisa cornuarietis, assembly GCA_004794655.1. Classification (NCBI taxonomy): domain Eukaryota; kingdom Metazoa; phylum Mollusca; class Gastropoda; order Architaenioglossa; family Ampullariidae; genus Marisa; species Marisa cornuarietis. The sequence continues at coordinate 162,410 of SMMW01000633.1, forward strand.
CTAGTGAGATAGAGACAAGGTGTACAGTACCTAGTGAGATAGAGACAATCTGTACAGTACCTAGTGAGATAGAGACAATCTGTACAGTACCTAGTGAGATAGAGGCAATCTGTACAGTACCTAGTGAGATGGAGACAATCTGTACAGTACCTAGTGAGATAGAGACAAGGTGTACAGTACCTAGTGAGATAGAGGCAATCTGTACAGTACCTAGTGAGATAGAGACAAGGTGTACAGTACCTAGTGAGATAGAGACAAGGTGTACAGTACCTAGTGAGAGAGAGAGACAAGGTGTACATTACCTAGTGAGAGAGAGAGACAAGGTGTACAGTACCTAGTGAGATAGAGACAAGGTGTACAGTACCTAGTGAGATAGAGACAATCTGTACAGTACCTAGTGAGATAGAGACAATCTGTACAGTACCTAGTGAGATAGAGACAATCTGTACAGTACCTAGTGAGATAGAGACAATCTGTACAGTACCTAGTGAGATAGAGACAATCTGTACAGTACCTAGTGAGATAGAGACAATCTGTACAGTACCTAGTGAGATGGAGGCAATCTGTACAGTACCTAGTGAGATGGAGACAATCTGTACAGTACCTAGTGAAATAGAGACAATCTGTACAGTACCTACTGAGATAGAGACAAGGTGTACAGTATCTAGTGAAATAGAGACAACATGTACAGTACCTACTGAGATAGAGACAATCTGTACAGAACCTACTGAGATAGAGACAAGGTGTACAGTAACTAGTGAGATAGAGACAATGTGTACAGTACCTCGTGAGATAGAGACAAGGTGTACAGTACCTAGTGAGAGAGAGAGACAATGTTTACAGTACCTAGTGAGATAGAGGCAATCTGTACAGTACCTAGTGAGATAGAGACAATCTGTACAGTACCTAGTGAGATAGAGACAATCTGTACAGTACCTACTGAGATAGAGACAATCTGTACAGTACCTAGTGAAATAGAGACAATATGTACAGTACCTACTGAGATAGAGACAATCTGTACAGAACCTACTGAGATAGAGACAAGGTGTACAGTAACTAGTGAGACAGAGACAAGGTGTACAGTACCTAGTGAGATGGAGACAATCTGTACAGTACCTAGTGAGATGGAGACAATCTGTAAAGTACCTAGTGAGATAGAGACAATCTGTACAGTACCTAGTGAGATAGAGACAATCTGTACAGTACCTAGTGAGATAGAGACAAGGTGTACAGTACCTAGTGAGATAGAGACAAGGTGTACAGTACCTAGTGAGATAGAGAGACAATGTTTACAGTACCTAGTGAGATAGAGGCAATCTGTACAGTACCTAGTGAGATAGAGACAATCTGTACAGTACCTAGTGAGATGGAGACAATCTGTACAGTACCTAGTGAGATAGAGACAAGGTGTACAGTACCTAGTGAGATAGAGGCAATCTGTACAGTACCTAGTGAGATAGAGACAAAGTTGTACAGTACCTAGTGAGATAGAGACAAGGTGTACATTACCTAGTGAGAGAGAGAGACAAGGTGTACATTACCTAGTGAGAGAGAGAGACAAGGTGTACAGTACCTAGTGAGATAGAGACAAGGTGTACAGTACCTAGTGAGATAGAGACAATCTGTACAGTACCTAGTGAGATAGAGACAAGGTGTACAGTACCTAGTGAGATAGAGACAATCTGTACAGTACCTAGTGAGATAGACACAATCTGTACAGTACCTAGTGAGATGGAGGCAATCTGTACAGTACCTAGTGAGATAGAGACAATCTGTACAGTACCTAGTGAGATAGAGGCAATCTGTACAGTACCTAGTGAGATGGAGACAATCTGTACAGTACCTAGTGAGATAGAGACAAGGTGTACAGTACCTAGTGAGATAGAGGCAATCTGTACAGTACCTAGTGAGATAGAGACAAGGCGTACAGTACCTAGTGAGATAGAGACAAGGTGTACAGTACCTAGTGAGAGAGAGAGAGACAAGGTGTACATTACCTAGTGAGAGAGAGAGACAAGGTGTACAGTACCTAGTGAGATAGAGACAAGGTGTACAGTACCTAGTGAGATAGAGACAATCTGTACAGTACCTAGTGAGATAGAGACAATCTGTACAGTACCTAGTGAGATAGAGACAATCTGTACAGTACCTAGTGAGAGAGAGACAAGGTGTACATTACCTAGTGAGAGAGAGAGACAAGGTGTACAGTACCTACTGAGATAGAGACAAGGTGTACAGTACCTAGTGAAATAGAGACAATATGTACAGTATCTACTGAGATAGAGACAATCTGTACAGAACCTACTGAGATAGAGACAAGGTGTACAGTAACTAGTGAGATAGAGACAATGTGTACAGTACCTCGTGAGATAGAGACAAGGTGTACAGTACCTAGTGAGAGAGAGAGGCAATCTGTACAGTACCTAGTGAGATAGAGACAATCTGTACAGTACCTAGTGAGATAGAGACAATCTGTACAGTACCTACTGAGATAGAGACAATCTGTACAGTACCTACTGAGATAGAGACAATCTGTACAGTACCTAGTGAAATAGAGACAATATGTACAGTACCTACTGAGATAGAGACAATCTGTACAGAACCTACTGAGATAGAGACAAGGTGTACAGTAACTAGTGAGACAGAGACAAGGTGTACAGTACCTAGTGAGATGGAGACAATCTGTACAGTACCTAGTGAGATGGAGACAATCTGTAAAGTACCTAGTGAGATAGAGACAATCTGTACAGTACCTAGTGAGATGGAGACAATCTGTACAGTACCTAGTGAGATAGAGACAAGGTGTACAGTACCTAGTGAGATAGAGGCAATCTGTACAGTACCTAGTGAGATAGAGACAAGGTGTACAGTACCTAGTGAGATAGAGACAAGGTGTACAGTACCTAGTGAGAGAGAGAGACAAGGTGTACATTACCTAGTGAGAGAGAGACAAGGTGTACAGTACCTAGTGAAATAGAGACACGGTGTACAGTACCTAGTGAGATAGAGACAAGGTGTACAGTACCTAGTGAGATAGAGACAATCTGTACAGTACCTAGTGAGATAGAGGCAATCTGTACAGTACCTAGTGAGATAGAGACAATCTGTACAGTACCTAGTGAGATGGAGACAATCTGTACAGTACCTAGTGAATGGAGACAATCTGTACAGTACCTAGTGAGATGGAGACAATCTGTACAGTACCTAGTGAGATAGAGACAATCTGTACAGTACCTAGTGAGATAGAGACAAGGTGTACAGTACCTAGTGAGATAGAGACAATCTGTACAGTACCTAGTGAGATAGAGACAATCTGTACAGTACCTAGTGAGATAGAGGCAATCTGTACAGTACCTAGTGAGATGGAGACAATCTGTACAGTACCTAGTGAATGGAGACAATCTGTACAGTACCTAGTGAGATGGAGACAAGGTGTACAGTACCTAGTGAGATGGAGACAATCTGTACAGTACCTAGTGAGATAGAGACAAGGTGTACAGTACCTAGTGAGACAGAGACAAGGTGTACAGTACCTAGTGAGATAGAGACAAGGTGTACAGTACCTAGTGAGATAACGACAAGGTGTACAGTACCTAGTGATATGGAGACAATCTGTACAGCACCTAGTGAGATAGAGACAATCTGTACACTACCTAGTGAGATAGAGGCAATCTCTACAGTACCTAGTGAGATAGAGGCAATCTGTACAGTACCTAGTGAGATAGAGACAATCTGTACAGTACGTAGTGAGATAGAGACAAGGTGTACAGTACCTAGTGAGATAGAGACAAGGTGTACAGTACCTAGTGAGAGAGAGAGAGACAAGGTGTACATTACCTAGTGAGAGAGAGAGACAAGTTGTACAGTACCTAGTGAGATAGAGACAAGGTGTACAGTACCTAGTGAAATAGAGACACCGTGTACAGTACCTAGTGAGATAGAGACAAGGTGTACAGTACCTAGTGAGATAGAGACAATCTGTACAGTACCTAGTGAGATAGAGGCAATCTGTACAGTACCTAGTGAGATGGAGACAATCTGTACAGTACCTAGTGAGATAGAGACAAGGTGTACAGTACCTAGTGAGATAGAGGCAATCTGTACAGTACCTAGTGAGATAGAGACAAGGTGTACAGTACCTAGTGAGATAGAGACAAGGTGTACAGTACCTAGTGAGAGAGAGAGACAAGGTGTACAGTACCTACTGAGATAGAGACAAGGTGTACAGTATCTAGTGAAATAGAGACAACATGTACAGTACCTACTGAGATAGAGACAATCTGTACAGAACCTACTGAGATAGAGACAAGGTGTACAGTAACTAGTGAGATAGAGACAATGTGTACAGTACCTCGTGAGATAGAGACAAGGTGTACAGTACCTAGTGAGAGAGAGAGACAATGTTTACAGTACCTAGTGAGATAGAGGCAATCTGTACAGTACCTAGTGAGATAGAGACAATCTGTACAGTACCTAGTGAGATAGAGACAATCTGTACAGTACCTACTGAGATAGAGACAATCTGTACAGTACCTAGTGAAATAGAGACAATATGTACAGTACCTACTGAGATAGAGACAATCTGTACAGAACCTACTGAGATAGAGACAAGGTGTACAGTAACTAGTGAGACAGAGACAAGGTGTACAGTACCTAGTGAGATGGAGACAATCTGTACAGTACCTAGTGAGATGGAGACAATCTGTAAAGTACCTAGTGAGATAGAGACAATCTGTACAGTACCTAGTGAGATAGAGACAATCTGTACAGTACCTAGTGAGATAGAGACAAGGTGTACAGTACCTAGTGAGATAGAGACAAGGTGTACAGTACCTAGTGAGATAGAGAGACAATGTTTACAGTACCTAGTGAGATAGAGGCAATCTGTACAGTACCTAGTGAGATAGAGACAATCTGTACAGTACCTAGTGAGATGGAGACAATCTGTACAGTACCTAGTGAGATAGAGACAAGGTGTACAGTACCTAGTGAGATAGAGGCAATCTGTACAGTACCTAGTGAGATAGAGACAAAGTTGTACAGTACCTAGTGAGATAGAGACAAGGTGTACATTACCTAGTGAGAGAGAGAGACAAGGTGTACATTACCTAGTGAGAGAGAGAGACAAGGTGTACAGTACCTAGTGAGATAGAGACAAGGTGTACAGTACCTAGTGAGATAGAGACAATCTGTACAGTACCTAGTGAGATAGAGACAAGGTGTACAGTACCTAGTGAGATAGAGACAATCTGTACAGTACCTAGTGAGATAGACACAATCTGTACAGTACCTAGTGAGATGGAGGCAATCTGTACAGTACCTAGTGAGATAGAGACAATCTGTACAGTACCTAGTGAGATAGAGGCAATCTGTACAGTACCTAGTGAGATGGAGACAATCTGTACAGTACCTAGTGAGATAGAGACAAGGTGTACAGTACCTAGTGAGATAGAGGCAATCTGTACAGTACCTAGTGAGATAGAGACAAGGCGTACAGTACCTAGTGAGATAGAGACAAGGTGTACAGTACCTAGTGAGAGAGAGAGAGACAAGGTGTACATTACCTAGTGAGAGAGAGAGACAAGGTGTACAGTACCTAGTGAGATAGAGACAAGGTGTACAGTACCTAGTGAGATAGAGACAATCTGTACAGTACCTAGTGAGATAGAGACAATCTGTACAGTACCTAGTGAGATAGAGACAATCTGTACAGTACCTAGTGAGAGAGAGACAAGGTGTACATTACCTAGTGAGAGAGAGAGACAAGGTGTACAGTACCTACTGAGATAGAGACAAGGTGTACAGTACCTAGTGAAATAGAGACAATATGTACAGTATCTACTGAGATAGAGACAATCTGTACAGAACCTACTGAGATAGAGACAAGGTGTACAGTAACTAGTGAGATAGAGACAATGTGTACAGTACCTCGTGAGATAGAGACAAGGTGTACAGTACCTAGTGAGAGAGAGAGGCAATCTGTACAGTACCTAGTGAGATAGAGACAATCTGTACAGTACCTAGTGAGATAGAGACAATCTGTACAGTACCTACTGAGATAGAGACAATCTGTACAGTACCTACTGAGATAGAGACAATCTGTACAGTACCTAGTGAAATAGAGACAATATGTACAGTACCTACTGAGATAGAGACAATCTGTACAGAACCTACTGAGATAGAGACAAGGTGTACAGTAACTAGTGAGACAGAGACAAGGTGTACAGTACCTAGTGAGATGGAGACAATCTGTACAGTACCTAGTGAGATGGAGACAATCTGTAAAGTACCTAGTGAGATAGAGACAATCTGTACAGTACCTAGTGAGATGGAGACAATCTGTACAGTACCTAGTGAGATAGAGACAAGGTGTACAGTACCTAGTGAGATAGAGGCAATCTGTACAGTACCTAGTGAGATAGAGACAAGGTGTACAGTACCTAGTGAGATAGAGACAAGGTGTACAGTACCTAGTGAGAGAGAGAGACAAGGTGTACATTACCTAGTGAGAGAGAGACAAGGTGTACAGTACCTAGTGAAATAGAGACACGGTGTACAGTACCTAGTGAGATAGAGACAAGGTGTACAGTACCTAGTGAGATAGAGACAATCTGTACAGTACCTAGTGAGATAGAGGCAATCTGTACAGTACCTAGTGAGATAGAGACAATCTGTACAGTACCTAGTGAGATGGAGACAATCTGTACAGTACCTAGTGAATGGAGACAATCTGTACAGTACCTAGTGAGATGGAGACAATCTGTACAGTACCTAGTGAGATAGAGACAATCTGTACAGTACCTAGTGAGATAGAGACAAGGTGTACAGTACCTAGTGAGATAGAGACAATCTGTACAGTACCTAGTGAGATAGAGACAATCTGTACAGTACCTAGTGAGATAGAGGCAATCTGTACAGTACCTAGTGAGATGGAGACAATCTGTACAGTACCTAGTGAATGGAGACAATCTGTACAGTACCTAGTGAGATGGAGACAAGGTGTACAGTACCTAGTGAGATGGAGACAATCTGTACAGTACCTAGTGAGATAGAGACAAGGTGTACAGTACCTAGTGAGACAGAGACAAGGTGTACAGTACCTAGTGAGATAGAGACAAGGTGTACAGTACCTAGTGAGATAACGACAAGGTGTACAGTACCTAGTGATATGGAGACAATCTGTACAGCACCTAGTGAGATAGAGACAATCTGTACACTACCTAGTGAGATAGAGGCAATCTCTACAGTACCTAGTGAGATAGAGGCAATCTGTACAGTACCTAGTGAGATAGAGACAATCTGTACAGTACGTAGTGAGATAGAGACAAGGTGTACAGTACCTAGTGAGATAGAGACAAGGTGTACAGTACCTAGTGAGAGAGAGAGAGACAAGGTGTACATTACCTAGTGAGAGAGAGAGACAAGTTGTACAGTACCTAGTGAGATAGAGACAAGGTGTACAGTACCTAGTGAAATAGAGACACCGTGTACAGTACCTAGTGAGATAGAGACAAGGTGTACAGTACCTAGTGAGATAGAGACAATCTGTACAGTACCTAGTGAGATAGAGGCAATCTGTACAGTACCTAGTGAGATGGAGACAATCTGTACAGTACCTAGTGAGATAGAGACAAGGTGTACAGTACCTAGTGAGATAGAGGCAATCTGTACAGTACCTAGTGAGATAGAGACAAGGTGTACAGTACCTAGTGAGATAGAGACAAGGTGTACAGTACCTAGTGAGAGAGAGAGACAAGGTGTACATTACCTAGTGAGAGAGAGAGACAAGGTGTACAGTACCTAGTGAGATAGAGACAAGGTGTACAGTACCTAGTGAGATAGAGACAATCTGTACAGTACCTAGTGAGATAGAGACAATCTGTACAGTACCTAGTGAGATAGAGACAATCTGTACAGTACCTAGTGAGATAGAGACAATCTGTACAGTACCTAGTGAGATAGAGACAATCTGTACAGTACCTAGTGAGATGGAGGCAATCTGTACAGTACCTAGTGAGATGGAGACAATCTGTACAGTACCTAGTGAAATAGAGACAATCTGTACAGTACCTACTGAGATAGAGACAAGGTGTACAGTACCTAGTGAAATAGAGACAATATGTACAGTACCTACTGAGATAGAGACAATCTGTACAGAACCTACTGAGATAGAGACAAGGTGTACAGTAACTAGTGAGATAGAGACAATGTGTACAGTACCTCGTGAGATAGAGACAAGGTGTACAGTACCTAGTGAGAGAGAGAGACAATGTTTACAGTACCTAGTGAAATAGAGACACCGTGTACAGTACCTAGTGAGATAGAGACAAGGTGTACAGTACCTAGTGAGATAGAGACAATCTGTACAGTACCTACTGAGATAGAGACAATCTGTACAGTACCTAGTGAAATAGAGACAATATGTACAGTACCTACTGAGATAGAGACAATCTGTACAGTACCTACTGAGATGGAGACAATCTGTACAGTACCTAGTGAGATAGAGACAAGGTGTACAGTACCTAGTGAGATAGAGGCAATCTGTACAGTACCTAGTGAGATAGAGACAAGGTGTACAGTACCTAGTGAGATAGAGACAAGGTGTACAGTACCTAGTGAGAGAGAGAGACAAGGTGTACATTACCTAGTGAGAGATAGAGACAAGGTGTACAGTACCTCGTGAGATAGAGACAAGGTGTACAGTACCTCGTGAGATAGAGACAAGGTGTACAGTACCTAGTGAGAGAGAGAGAGAGACAATGTTTACAGTACCTAGTGAGATAGAGACAATCTGTACAGTACCTAGTGAGATGGAGACAATCTGTACAGTACCTAGTGAGATAGAGACAAGGTGTACAGTACCTAGTGAGATAGAGACAATCTGTACAGTACCTAGTGAGATAACGACAAGGTGTACAGTACCTAGTGAGAGAGATAGAGACAAGGTGTACAGTACCTAGCGGGATAGAGGCGATCTGGCTGTAGAGGTCCAACATGATGTTGCCGTCGACATCCGCAATGTAGTTGCCGCTGCTGAGCTCGTAGTCAACAAAAAACTGCACTCCGCCGGCCTCCTGTCAGTTAGACAATTGTTTGTCAACAGAGCTGTCCGAGGCAAGAGTTGTTTGTCAACAGAGCCGTCCGAGGTAAGAGTTGTTTGTCAACAGAGCTGTCCGAGGCAAGAGTTGTTTGTCAACAGAGCTGTCCGAGGCAAGAGTTGTTTGTCAACAGTGGAGAGCGAGAAAAAAGTTGTTTAAAAACAGAGCAGACTGAGAGAAACAGGAAAGTTCCTCTCAAACATTCAAAAAGAAACAGCTTGGTAGCCGAGATTTGAAGGGGAGGTGGATACACTTTGATGTCACTAACATCAGACATGCTACCTAATGACAGCCTCCATGTCTACTGACTATCCCTGACTATACCTGACTATACCTGGTCTACAACATCAACACAGCACCAGTAAAGATACCAACCATAAGCTGACTACTTGCACCTTTATTACTTTACTCCTCCGATGTCCCTCAAAACATCTGCACGTCTTGGAGTGAGTGAGTGAGTGAGTGAGTGAGTGAGTGAGTGAGTGAGTGAGTGAGTGAGTGAGTGAGTGATGTCACCTGAATGATGTTCAGCTCCTGCTGTAGTTGTCGAGACTTGGGACCCGGCACTTCTGTCTTCATTGAGGGGTGCGCCGGCTCTCTTGACAGCACGTGGGACGACGTGGACAGACATCGCAACGAACCTGAAGACAGGAAGTTAGCATGTAGACCAGGAGACATGGGGTCAGCACAGCACACTGGGAGGCAGGACGTACGCATGTAGGACAGGTTAACAGGTGAGACTGTGAGGGTAAGAATCTAAGTATGTAAGACAAACTAACAGGTCAGACTGTGAGGGTGAGGATGTACGCATGTAGGACAGGTTAACAGGTGAGACTGTGAGGGTGAGGATGTAAGTATGTAGGACAGGTTAACAGGTGAGACTGTGAGGGTGAGGATGTAAGTATGTAGGACAGGTTAACAGGTGAGACTGTGAGGGTGAGGATGTAAGTATGTAGGACAGGTTAACAGGTGAAACTGTGAGGGTGAGGATGTAAGTATGGAGGACAGGTTAACAGGTCAGAGTGTGAGGGTAAGGATGTAAGTATGTAGGACAGGTTAATAGGTCAGAGTGTGAGGGTAAGGATGTAAGTATGTAGGACAAACTAACAGGTCAGAGTGTGAGGGTGAGGATGTTAGTATGTAGGACAAACTAACAGGTCAGAGTGTGAGGCAGGACTGTGAGTATGAGACTCTGCCGTCTGTAGACACGGTGGATCACTCATGTTAAATGGCTCTATCGCCACTAGGCTGAGGGACTCTAGCTCTGTTGTACAACAGGGCAAAGATTTACCAAACTGTACAATGTGGTAAATTTACCAAACTGTTGGTACAACAATCAATGTCACAAAAGACACCATGATTATTGTTCTACCCGCCTAACGCTCTTGTAAATGGAATCGCTTTGACTGAAACAAATAGTTCTCAAGTGGCTAGACTGGTCCGAAAGAAAGTGTCTGATATCGATTTATCGTATCTTTTATTTGACGAGCAATAATGCTCTCGGGGATTGTGAGTTGCCACCCACCATACCAAATAACTGCTGAGAAGTAAATACTGAAGTACAAACAGCCCTTAGCCAGTGTCTAACTCACGACATATGGAAGACACGGCAGAATGCTAAAATAATAATAAAGCTTTGTATAGTACATATTCACACTCATAGAGAGCATGCTCTTAGCGCTGAAAGAGGGAGAAACAGTCGTTTGGTGGCTGGCAGGCCTGTCATCTCCTTCTTCACCCAAAAGGTCTTTAGAGAAGGGACTTCAGTAGTCCGCGCCTGTCATTGTTTCACTGAGTTAATAACTAAGCTACAAGCTCCAGTGCAATGAAAGCTCCCCAGTCGACAATACAATCACAACCGACAGAGTTGTAGTAAAGCCAAGCCGGGCAAAGCGGGTACCCTTGCTATAAATACTCGCTTGAAAATGCCCTATTTTATGAGTTTAACATGCTCCGCATACTTCACAAGAAAGTAATAAATGTACATGTCTACAACATACACGTGTACACGTGGCAAGCCAGTTTATAACTGCCCAACAGTTTCTAACGCAACACACTGTGACGTATGCACCGACCTCGAAACTGATTAAGCTCGACATAGAAGGATTGTGTGTCTATCATTGACCAGCTGATAGTCAACACCCTGACCTGTGTACCATCGTTGGTCAGCTGATAGTCAACACCCTGACCTGTGTACCATCGTTGGTCAGCTGTCCTGTGGCATTTCGTAAATAGCCAAGTCTGTGAGGTTAGCGGGTGCTGCCATGGTTTACACCAGCGGCGTCCTTCCCACTGAGCCAGCAGGGATGTCCCAGGGTCACCGCGCTGTCAAAGTTGTCGTCATCGTGTTGGTCGTGCTCGTCGTGCTCGGTGATCATCGCGTGTCTGCTACAGTCTGGAGTAGCACAGCCACGATTAGCATGACATTTCGCCTAAACAACCTTTAAAACTGATCCCTAAGAGACCCAGTGAGTGTGAGAGCTGTAGTTTGAACTCTGTGTGGCTTGAGCTCAGCGGGAAGAGAACACACACACACACACACAGAAACACACACACACACACACACACACACAGTGTGCATCTCATGTTGTGGAAGCTTGCATGGCAACAGTTCAGTCTCCAAGTGCTGCATGCGTGGTGTGAAAGGAACTGTAACTACACACAATTTGAACGAACGAGTCGCCAACGGAATGTTGCCTCCCTTCACAGGCGTTTGATTCACGTGCAGGCAAAGTAAACACCAGAAGAGTTCTTGTTCTCGACTGCTGCAGGTCAGGGTGCAAGCTGCAACCCCCGCACACCACAACCACCACCACCACATACACCGCCGCACAGCAACGTAAAGACACAAGAGCGAGGCTTGGAGGCGGGAGAGGGAGGGAGTGCAGGCTACATGCCACTAAACTTACCCGAGCGGGTTGCAGCCTTGCCCAGCACTCGCCCCACACCCAGTGTCAATCTGGCAGCCATGCTCCTTCCACCGCCCATCTGCTGCGCGCTGCCTTGTGCCGTGTGCCGTGCAGCAAACGTGCGGCAGTTGTAGTCAAGTCGGGCGCGCGGCGCGCGTGTCTCCAACACTCCGCGAGACCCGCAAGGGGGAAGCAACTGCTGCAGACTGTGTCAAGGCCCTCGCAACCAACGACGATGTCGATGTGTGTCTTCCTTCTGCTGCTTCGCCTCGCAGGCTGAGCGATTAGAAACAAAGTACACAGCATATGGCCGGAGAGGAAAAACAGGGTCAGATATGGGGGGATGGGAGTGGGGACCCAACTACTACGCACTGGTGGTGACTATTGTAGCAGCATGCTGCAAGCAACCACAGAACACAATGTAGTCAAAACACACCTATGACCCCGGGTATGGGAAGTGTAGCTCACTCTCTTCTTGTACTCTGACACAGCGCAGACTAGTAAACAATTTAATTCACAGTCTCTCGCTGTACTCTCATACAACACAGCATAGTAAACAGTTCACAGTCTCTAGTTGTACTCTTATACAACACAGCATAGTAAACAGTTTACAGTCACTTGTTTACTCTCATACAACACAGCATAGTAAACAGTTCACAGTCTCTAGTTGTACTCTTATACAACACAGCATAGTAAACAGTTTACAGTCACTTGTTTACTCTCATACAACACAGCATAGTAAACAGTTCACAGTCTCTAGTTGTACTCTCATACAACACAGCATAGTAAACAGTTCACAGTCACTAGTTGTACTCTCATACAACACAGCATAGTAAACAGTTTACAGTCACTTGTTTACTCTCATACAACACAGCAGTCTCTAGTTGTACTCTTATACAACACAGCATAGTAAACAGTTCATAGTCTCTAGTTGTACTCTTATACAACACGGCATAGTAAACAGTTCACAGTCTCTAGTTGTACTCTTATACAACACAGCATAGTAAACAGTTCACAGTCACTTGTTTACTCTCATACAACACAGCATAGTAAACAGTTCACAGTCTCTTGTTTACTCTCATACAACACAGCATAGTAAACAGTTCACAGTCACTAGTTGTACTCTTATACAACACAGCATAGTAAACAGTTCACAGTCTCTTGTTTACTCTCATACAACACAGCATAGTAAACAGTTCACAGTCACTAGTTGTACTCTTATACAACACAGCATAGTAAACAGTTCACAGTCTCTTGTTTACTCTCATACAACACAGCATAGTAAACAGTTCACAGTCACTAGTTGTACTCTTATACAACACAGCATAGTAAACAGTTCACAGTCTCTTGTTTACTCTCATACAACACAGCATAGTAAACAGTTTAGTTGAAAGTCTCTTGTTGTACTCTAATACAACATTATAGTAAACTGTTTAGTTGTATCAGAGTATAGTGAACAGTTTAGTTGAAAGTCTCTTGTTGTACTCTAATACAACATTATAGTAAACTGTTTAGTTGTATCAGAGTATAGTAAACAGTTTAGTTGAAAGTCGCTCGTTGTACTCTGATACAACAGGATAGTAAACAGTTTAGTTAAGTCTCTCGTTGTACTCTGATACAACAGGATAGTAAACAGTTTAGTTAAGTCTCTCGTTGTACTCTGATACAACAGGATAGTAAACAGTTTAGTTGACAGTCTCTTGTTGTCCTCTGATACAACATTATAATAAACAGTTTAGGTGACAGTCTCTTGTTGTACTCTGATACAACATTATAGTAAACAGTTTAGTTAAGTCTCTCGTTGTACTCTGATACAACATTATAGTAAACAGTTTTGTTGACAGTCTCTTGTTCTCTGATACAACAGTATAGTAAACAGTTTAGATGACAGTCTCTCTATGTAGTCTGATACAACAGTATAGTAAACAGTTTAGTTGACAGTCTCTCGTTCTAGTCTGATACAACAGTATAGTAAACAGTTCAGTTAAGTTTCTCGTTGTACTCTGACACAACATTATAGTAAACAGTTTAGTTGACAGTCTCTCGTTGTCTTCTGATACAACAGTATAGTAAAGAGTTTAGTTGTATCAGTGTATAGTAAACAGTAAACAGTGCCTTATTGCAGGCTGTTACAGTAGTGAACTAGTTCCTAGTCTCTGATACTCTGATACAACAGTATAGTAAAGAGTTTAGTTGTATCAGTGTATAGTAAACAGTAAACAGTGCCTTATTGCAGGCTGTTACAGTAGTGAACTAGTTCCTAGTCTCTGATACTCTGATACAACAGTATAGTAAAGAGTTTAGTTGTATCAGTGTATAGTAAACAGTAAACAGTGCCTTATTGCAGGCTGTTACAGTAGTGAACTAGTTCCTAGTCTCTGATACTCTGATACAACAGTATAGTAAAGAGTTTAGTTGTATCAGTGTATAGTAAACAGTAAACAGTGCCTTATTGCAGGCTGTTACAGTAGTGAACTAGTTCCTAGTCTCTGATTGTACTCTGATACAACAGTATAGTAAAGAGTTTAGTTGTATCAGTGTATAGTAAACAGTGCCTTATTGCAGGCTGTTACAGTAGTGAACTAGTTCCTAGTCTCTCATTGTACTCTCAGACAATAGCACACTAAACAGTTGCTCACTTCATCTTGACAGGATGCAACATGCCATACAGTCGTGTTGTTTGTATTAATAATAAAATCGTGTGATTATATAGCACATAATCAGTCTCAGGAAGGAGCATGCTCTCAGTGCTGGAGACAGGTAGGAGACATGGATAGCACACGAAGGACGGAAGGAGAAACAGCTGCACAGACAAGTAATTATAGATGAACATAGAAGACACAAAGAGGAAGCAGGGAACAAGAAGTAATGAGGGAGAGTGTCATGGATATAGCACATCATAAGTGTTTCAGCACATTATAATGAGGTCTCATGTCGGCCACTTGTCCAAATACCAGGACTCAGCTGCTGATAAACCTCATCAACATTTCGTCCACATGTCAGGGCTGAGTCAATGAAATGCCTTGTTAGCACTTTGAGGCACGTGTAACCCTTCATTTCATCCCCATCCCAGGTCTACTGCATAAGTATGTCCACGGTAGGCAAAGGAAAGGTGATATTCACACACACGCACACACATGACTTCAACCCCAGATCCGGGTGACTAACAGTTACAGGTAAGACTGACAACAACAACAGTCAAGCCAGATTCTCATCGAAATTTTATTGTGAGTTGCACAAAGAACAAAGTTTCTTATCTCTCTCACTTGTGTTCTGATTGTACCATCATGCAGCATGAGAAACTATCGCTCGAAATGGCAAATCAAATCGTTTGTCACTTACTAAACAAGTATATTTCACATTTACTATTTAAACACAAATACTTTAGTTGAAGCCAATGCAGTGACTAGAGTGGATTACAAATTCTGCCATTTGTTTCAAAAAGAAAACTGTTACAAAATTTCAATGCAGTCTTTCAGAAGCAGCAGGTCTTTGAGAAGATCAGGGAGTGGCAAAGCCTTAATCCTCCGTAAGATGCTCTTGCCATTGGTGACATTAATGAGCTGATTGCGGATAACTAAACAAATGAGAGCCTGGAGTGACTGAGGATTGCTGCTGTGTTGTCGTATCCATGACGACAAGAAGGGCGTGGTAGACGTGAGAAGATAAGGGTGTGCACGGAACATCTGTGAAGTCAAGGTTGCCCTAGCCAGGAAGAGGAACTGGATCATAGTCCTAGAATGGTCGAAACACCAGTAAATATATGCTTGATAATTCTACATGCAAATCATTGTCATTATATGACATGTATACATTAGAGTATACATGTATATATTCATGTGTGTATGTGACTCTCTCTCTCTCTCTCTCTCTGTGTGTGAGCGCGCGCGCCAGCGTGCTATATGGAAGATGACTATGTTGATAACTTCTGTGGCCAGGTGAGTAAGTGAGTCTGAATTACTAAAGTACAACACTAGCTCATGTATCGCTTCATGCATCATTTGCTGCTGTCATAAATCTGAGCATGATGGAGTAAAAGGAAAATGAGCATTAAATTGCCACTGAGTTCAAACTTACGATTCACTGACGGCATTTATGTCCGCCCCATGTTGTATCAGGACCCTGACATTTCTGTCCCTGTCGGCTGAAACACTCTTCTCGAGAGGTGTATCACCGAACTTGTCGCGAGCATTCAGATCAGCACCGCCGAGCATCAGAAGTTCACATGCTTCTGGAAGGTTGATACGACTCGCCACATGAAGGGGAGTCTCACCATCAGAGTTGCACTGGTTTACATCACACCCCATGTCTAGGCCTTTTTTTATGACATCGAGGCTCTTGCGCTTTAGAGCCGCATGTAAAAAGTTGCCTGCCAAACAGACGAAATGAGGATCAGCTCCACCTCTAAGCAAGTAGTCCACAACCTGCAGGTCTCCATTCCAAGCAGCCATGAAAAGTGGTGTTGATCCATCCTCAGCTCGCTGATTTAGCAAGTGCTTCAGTCTTAGTCTTGGCCTTGTGTGGCTTATCTTTCTTCCTGACCTGCAAGTCATGTATATATCTTTCTCCACAAGGAACTCCACAAATTCTAAATTACCTTTAAAACAAGCAATATGTAAAGGTGTATATGATGTCGTTTGAAAAATCGAAAGGATGGTTTTCTTATAAGGAGAAGCTCCTGACTGCACCAGTATTTTTGCGATTGCAGTTCCTCTTGGCTGACCAAGGGTCAAGGCCAGGCCCAGAGGAGTATAACCTCGACGGTTAGCTTTGTTGAGATTGTCCCCACGGTGGATTAACTCCTTCACCATTTCTTCATCGTCTTCTTGAACAGCCCGATGAATACGTGGATCCGTGCTGTCTCCATACAACATATCTTCATCGAGTCTTGACATCAGTTCTACAATGTCGGTATTTCTCGAAACATATGGCAGCAGGAAGTAGTACATGGCTGCAACAAAATAAGTTTAAAATATTATTTTATAATCATTCAGCATAAATCAATAATCTGTAGCAGTCTAGTGGTATACTGTGTTATTTTTATTATTGTAAGGCTGGCCTTACACACATCGAATTTTCGCCGTGGACGGCGCGGTGATGTGCTTTTTGATAATTGAAGAAGTCAATGGGTCAACTCACACGTATCGTATCAACCACCGTCACGGCGATACGCCGTCCATACCACGTTGATAACTATTGCTTCAAATGGGAGCACTCACACTGGTCGACTGGCGCGTGTTGACCTTACCCTCCTCTAGCGCATGCGCACAACACTGAATCGCCACGTGTCGTTGTCAGTTGCCACGTGTTTCTTGATTTGTATTCGAAGATGTGTGTAGAACAAGAAGAGAAGTTTGATGGAGATCTAGATCGAGATGAATATGATATAGATATTGATGTGCTAATAACGCTGATAAAAGAAAGACCAGTCATTTGGGATAAAACCCTCGACAGTTATAAGTCTCGAACGGAGACCAACAATGCATGAAGGGAGATTTACCTTTTTCTTTGTTTTTCAATTAAATATAAATACAACGCTTTATCTAGATCATCCATCTTGAAGTGCTTCCACATGCCATGTGCCAAGCGTCGTTTTGTCCACGGCGTGTTTGAGGAGTGCACGGAGGTTAGAGGTCCAACGGCCAGTGTAGCAAGACCCAACGACCAAGCAAGAATCAACGACTCACCGTGGTCTGCGCATGCGTAGCCTGAATTTCCTGAGCATTCGCTGTTTAATGTCTATTCTCACGCTGCAATTTGGGGACTGTCATGCAATTTACCGCACTTTTCACGGTTTGTAGGCCTTGCTAGGACCTTTCCGAGTTTTGCACACGGCTAAATATATAAAAGGTATAAAAATCAAAAACTCTGAAAGTAAAATAGTACAGTATGCAGATGATACAGAACTAACCTTGGAAGATGACAGACTATCTTTTGAAGAATCCATGAGCACGTTAGATATATTTGGAAAGATATCCGGATTAGCACTAAACACTGATAAATTAAGTGCAATATGGCTGGGGAGCAAAACAAATTCACCAGTTAAGTTCTTACCACATTTACAGATGCAGTGAAACCCAGAAAAATTTAAAATTCTGGGCCTTTGGTTTACAAATAATCTCAAAGACTGTATAAACTTAAACTATGATAGCAAGCTTGCTGAAATCAGAATGCTATATAAAATACGGTTGAAGAGACAGTTAACTCCATTAGGGAGAGTAGCAATACTTGTCCTTAATCTTGTCAAAACTGGTACACCTGTGGCTACTGCTACCTAACCCTCCAGACTATATTATAAATGACTTACAGAAATCCATCTTTAAGTTTGTTTGGAATGGTAAAAATGATAAAATTAACAGAAAAATGTCCATTAAAAATATCTCTGCTGGAGACATGGGCATACCTGATGTTAGAACTTATGTGAATACATTAAAACTATCATGGCTGCGGAAAATTAAAAAAACCAACCACAGCTGGAAAAGAAATCTCATGTCCACACATAAAATAATAGAATACTTAGACAAACTTGGCCCTGCAGTTTGCCCCTTTATAAATGCAAACAGCTTCTGGACAGATGTACTAAAAGCGTATAGGATATTTGGAGAGAGTACAGTGTACGAAAAAGATGAAGAAATCCTGATAGAACCTATCTTCTGTAATGACAGAATCAAAATTGACAATAAACCCATTCTTTATAAGAGCTGGATGGAGAAAGATATATACTTGATTAAACACCTAATAGATGAAAGAGGAAACTTTTTATCATATCAAGCCGTTAAAAATAAATATGATGTGAACATTAATTGTCTCTTTTAATGGTTGTATAAAGGCCATAAAGACATATATAAATTTTAATAGAATGAATATAACAGAGTTATCTTCCTCTACACATGACACAAACAAAACTCTTAAAATAATTCGATCAGTACAGAAAGGCGCAAGGTATACTATGATAGAATGATATCCAACACATGCATGCCAAGTTGTTGTTTAAAATGGGATGAAAAGGTAAACAGAAATGTTGACTGACATGTTATATTTAAAACAATGGCTAATGTAAAAGATATCAAGTTAAAATGGCTTCAAATCAGAGTGCTTCATAGAATTCTGGGGACAAAAGTAATTCTATTCCACATGGGACTAGAGTAGAAGATGATGTCTGTAGCCTTTGCAGAGGTGAAAAAGAAGTATTCAGCATATATTTTGGAATTGTAAATATGTTAAGGATTAACATTTTGGAGAAACTTACAAAATTGTATATTAGACAAATGTAAAAATGCTCCAAATTTAATTATCAGTGAAAATCTTGTACTTTTTGGAGGCAGTAATGACTTAGAAACAGATGCTGTTCTTAACAATTATACTACATGTACAGGCTAAAGCATGCATTTCTTCTTGCAGATTTAAACAAAAAACATCCCGCAGCTAGAACCCTTTATTCAAATATTGAAACACAGGTATAACATTGAAACATTTAACGCATGCTTAGAAATAAACGAAGAAAAGTTGGCTAAACTCTGAGCAACGGCATGCACAGACCACGGTGAGTCGTTGATTCTTGCTGGGTTGTTGGGTCTTGCAACACCACCACATGTACACGTACACACCCGCACACGTACATGCGGTCATCACACGCGTACACACATGCGCATGTACATGCACGCGTACTGACATTCACACACAATCGTCGTACGCGTGCGCACACATACACACGCTCGCAAACACAATCACACCAAGCGTGGGCACACCTAGTAAGCTGTGGTCAAGTCTGGCCTTGGACTTCGGGAGTGGGTGGGGGGAAAAATAATAATGAATTATATAGTACTAAAAAAAAAAAAAACAACTTCTTCCTCGATGTTTAAAGCGAAGACATAAAGCATGCTAGCATTTTGTCATGATGTGGCTTAAACTCAAGAGTTATGAAGAAATCTTCCACTCACCGTCTACAGCGGGTTTTACAGGTGCTAAATACTTCTGCGAAGATTCTTCTCTTTAAGTTCAGTTAGCGACTACTGCTCGCTGCTCTTTTTTGTTGTTGTTGTTGGCTTTGAAAGGGAAAGTGCTTCCACCTCTCGGTGATTTCGCACTGTGGGGGATGGGGTCTTTGGGGAGTGTGGGGAAAGGGTTGCTGTTTTGTGGTGCCT
This sequence comes from Marisa cornuarietis, assembly GCA_004794655.1. Lineage (NCBI taxonomy): Eukaryota > Metazoa > Mollusca > Gastropoda > Architaenioglossa > Ampullariidae > Marisa > Marisa cornuarietis. Next base: position 182,561 of record SMMW01000633.1, read on the forward strand.
GATGCGTGGTTTCACTTCTGTGCGTGCCCTCTATTTTTGTGGGTGTTTAGGTTTTCCAAGTCTGCATGGGTGGTGTATTGTATTTGTGTCCTCTTTATCCATTGTTGATCTGCCAAGTTTGCATGAGTCGTTACAGTGCTGCTGCCCTCTTTCCTCCTGCTGCTGCTGGTGCCGTTTGTTGCCAGTGTTTAGGGGTCCTGCCACGTGTACCGTGGTGGTGTATTGTGTTTCTTTGTTTGGTTCCATGTATTGCTCTTCCTCAATTTTTTTTTTATTTTATTTTTCCAGTGTGGATGGCTATGTTGTCCTGTTTACCCCTATTCTTATTTTATATTAGACTAGAGTTTGGGTGGCTTGTTGCTATAACTACTACTAGTGACAGTATACTGTTCCATAGTTCTTTAGGTGGGTTGAGGCAGTTTCTGAGGTTTAGTCCCAGCCTATACTTATCTAGGAAATGTTTTAGTTCTTCTCTCTCTGGTTTATTTTCATTGCATTCCAACAGTACATGCGGGGTGCTAAGTCTGTCCCCACAGGCACATGAAGGTGGGTCTTTATACATTTTATAATATTCTCCACTAAGCCTCATTCTGGTTATTTTAGTTTGGTCCGACCTGATTGATGTTAGGTACATCAAGGTGAGACTAGGCTGGTCGTCTATCAGTTTTCTAGTACCTATACCTTCATTTTTGTATTTTTCTTGCCACCTTATTTTTATTGCTGGTTTTATAGCTATTTTTCTCTCTGCTGGTGAAATAGAGATGTTTAGGGTGGTGACTTTAGGGTTATTTTCTTGTTTTACTGCCAGTTTAGCTAGTTTATCTGCCTCTTCATTTCCTTTTATTCCTATGTGGGAAGGAACCCAAAAGAACTTAATGTCTCCCTGTTTCTGGTTGATTTTCTTTATGATGGACAGTACCTTGTATACTATATCTATTCTGTTTGAGGATTTGTTTTTTAAAGCCTGAAGTGCTGACAGTGAATCTGAAATTACTACATATTGTTGTTGCGTTGTGTCCTTCATTCCGAGATGAAGTGTATGGAGAGCTGTCAGTATGGCCGTCAGCTCAGCTGTAAAAGTTGAAGTGTGTTTTGGGAGTCTGCTGGAGATGGTGATGTTACCGGGTTGGTATACTCCTAATCCGGTTGTGTTTGTCACTGGGTCATGAGATCCATCAGTATAAATCTGCACGTGTTCTTTGTATGTGGTGTTTAGCTTGAGCTTTGTTTCTGCAGTGATTTGGGCTTGGTGTTGTTCTTTGTTGTATTTGGTGAGGTCAAGGTCTATCTGTGGGTGTGGAAGTGTCCAGGGTGGTGTTTGTATGTTGTCTGGTGGGTAAGGAGCTGTTATGTTAGTTTCTGCTCCCTTTGTGTTTTCTAAGTGTTGTATGTGTTGTTGTAGTGTGGGCTGTGGGGTGGGGCGGCCTGTTCTGTGTCTGTGGGGTTGAATATGAATCTGTCGGACTGGATGGTCAGGTGGGAGACATTGAATTTTGTAGTAGTAGCTAGCTGTCCTTTCTTTTATTATTAATTCTATAGGTTTCTGACCTGTTTCCGCCAGTATTGCTAGGTTTGGTGTGTACGATGGTACTCCCAGAACTACTTTTAGTGCCCTGGCCTGTACTGACTGAAGTTTAGCTAGTTGGTTTACTCTAAGGTGGACTAGCAGTGGGGCTGCGTATAGTAGTCTAGACATGACATGGGCCTGATAGAGGTTAAGGAGAGATTTAGGATTAGTTCCCCAGTTATTTCCACTAACTACTCTCATTAGGTTTATTCCTTTTTTGGCAGATTTTGTTATTTTGTCTACATACGGGGTCCAGCTTGTTTTTTCCGAGAAGATAACTCCTAGAAATTGTATCTGTGGACTGTAGTCAAGGGTTGTTTGGTTTAGTGTTAATTTGGGGTATTCTGTCTTCTGGTTTGGTTTTTGGAATATTATTGCCTGTGTTTTGGTGGCTGAAAGTTTAAAGCCATTATATTTGAGCCACTTTGCTATTTCATGCAGATCCTCCTGTATCTTATCTATTCCTATGATTTTAGGTCTGTTGGGGTCATTTGTTGGGCGTATTTCTACTTTTCCTAGGAGGGACGTGTCGTCCGCAAACTGTTTAACTTTGACATGTTTTACACATTTGGGGAGGTCTGCTATCATTATGTTAAAGAGTAAGGGACTGAGGACGCTTCCCTGTGGGACTCCATTTTCTAGTGGTACCTCGTTGGAAGTTTGATCCTCAATTCTTACAGCTATTTTTCTGTTTGTTAAGAAGGATTTGATTAGTTGCACTATTCTGTTTGGGGTGCCTATGCGGAGGAGTTTCTGAAGCAGGCCCTCATGCCAAAGCATATCGTAGGCTTTTTCTATGTCTAGAAAAACTCCGCACAGGTTCACTCTTTTTTCCGTGTGGGCATTGATAATTTCCTGCTGCAGTGCTGTTATGTGATCCATAGTGCTTCGTTTCTTCCTAAAACCACTTTGCTCTGGGGGCAGGATGTTGTTGGCCTCGCAAAAGTGGTTTAATCTCTTCTTAATAATTGTCTCAAATGTCTTGCCTAGTTGCGAGGTTAGCGCTATTGGTCTGTAGCTAGATGGGGCTGACTTTGCTTTGCCTGGTTTGGGGATGGGGACCACTGTGGCCCTTTTCCACATTTTAGGGAAACAACTTCTTTCAAGAATATCATTGAAGAGCTCTAAGATAAGGTGTTTGGTTTTCTGATGGCAGTTTTTTAGTATTTGGTAAGTGATAAGATCTGGGCCTGGAGCTGATCCTAACTTTTTGGTTGATAGGGCTTGCTCTAGTTCTTCTATAGTTATTCTGTTTGTTAGTTTGAAAGGATCTTCTTGGTTTAGAGGGGGAAGGAAGTTATTTTCTGCCTGTTCTTTGAATAACTTAAAGTCTGGGTCTAAGTTAGAGTCTGAGCTGACTTCTTGAAATTGTTCGGCCAGTAGGTTTGCTTTTTCTAGGTTTGTTTCATATTTGGTACCTTCTTTTATCAGGGTGGGCATGGTGGATCTTGGCCCTTGATTTAATCTTTTGATCTTTCTCCAGCTATCATTTAGGTTAGCATTTAGGTCTAGAGATTCTGTGAACCTGTGCCATTCCTCTTTTTTGGCTTGGAGGATAGTGCTTTTTGCTGCAGCTTTGGCCTTTTTGTATTCTAATCTGTTTTCTATGGTCTTGTGGCTTTTCCATATCTTAAGTTTATGTTTCCTGTTCTTAATTGCTTGTTCACATTCCTTGGTCCACCAGGTTTGCCCAGCATACCTGTACTCCTTACCGTTTCCATTTGGTGTTGCTGATTTGATTGCTTTAGTGATGCTATCTGTCAGTTTTTCAGTCTTGGTGTCTATGTCGTCGTCAGGGAGCCATATCTCATTCACTTCTGTTAGTGACTCGTACAGGGTCCAGTGAGTTCTTTTAGTGTTTATTCTAGAGATTAGGGGACTTGGTTGGCTTATTTTAGTATCTGGCATGGAGATTATAATTGGAAAGTGGTCACTCCCTAACGTGTCTTCTTCGTAAACTTCCCATTCTAAAACATTTGCTAGTTCTGGGGTACAGAGAGATAGATCTATGGTTGAAGTTGAGTCTGTGGAGCCCTGACAGAACACATGCGTGGGTTGGCCATTGTTTAGCAAACAGACCCTTGCATCTTCCATGGCTTCTTCTATCATTTTACCTCCTTTGTCTGCTTTTGGGTTTTCCCTATCCCAGAGTGGGTTTTTAGCATTAAAGTCTCCCAGTATTAGGTTCCCTGACTGGAGTAATCTTGTTAAGTCTTCTACTGTTATTGAATTATATTTGGTTTGGTTGGATATGTACGCGTTTGTTATTTTTAGCTTTTTTCCGGATGGAAACGTGATTTCTACACCTACTGCCTCAATTTCAGGATTTAGGTTATGGTCTATTTCTGTAGCTGTTATTTCGCTTTTGATATAGATTGCTACTCCCCCTCCTTTATGCGGTTTAGGTCTTGATTTAAATATTGGTGGGTATTTATAGTTTGAAATTTGGATTGGTTCTTTTGTGAAATTTGTTTCCTGCAGGGCGATCACTTCTGGCCTATTATTTTTTATAAAGTTGAGTAACTCGCTTTTATTACTATTTAGTGCCCTGCAGTTCCACTGTATAAATCTTATTGTTTGCTTAGACATTTTCGTTTAAAATTGTGAGGAGACCTGATAGAGTTCTTATCATTTTAGTCAAACTCGGTACATCAAGTGTCCGTAGGTCTTTGGTGGTATGTTTCACGTTTGTGACGTAGTCGTCGATTTGGGTCATCAGGGTCAATATTTCCTTTTTCAGCAGGGTCAGGTCGTCTGGTGGAGTTGTCTTGTCGCTCTTTGTTTTCTGGTGTTCTTCTTTATTCTTTGTTAAGTCTTCTATTGTTGTCTCTATGTTGTCGCTCGCCGTGATTGTCTGTGGAGTCTTTGTCTGTGTTGTCTCCGTCTGTAGTGTAGTCTGCTGCGCTGGTGGAAGCTGTTCCCTCTTCTCATTGGTTAGCTCGGATCGAGCGTTTGTTTTTTCTTTGTGGGTCCAGTATTTTTCGCTGGAAGTTTTGAGCGCTTCGCTGTAAGTTTACCTGTCGCGCATATTTGGCTGGCTTGTCTGTGGATTATTTTGGAGGGGCATCCACCATACCTTGCACTGTGGCCAGATTCTCCACAGTTTATGCAGACGAACTCCTGGTGGTCTTTTACGCTGCAGTTTCTAGTGTCGTGTGTACCTCCGCAGCGCCCACATACAGCTCTTAGCTTGCACTGGTCCGCAATGTGACCAAAGCCGTTGCAGTTAAAGCACTTTCTGTTTGATTGAATTGCTCTACTCTATATGTCAGTAGTCCTATTTTGATGCTCGTGGGAGTTTCACTATCTATAAATTCCATTAAAATTGCTTTACTAGGTGTGATTTTTCCCTTGGCTTTTATGTTGAATCTTTTGACAGCCCTGATTTTGGGTCGCCCTGTTTGATCCATCATCCTGTTAATGTCCTCCAGACTTTCTTCTAGAGAAATATTTTTAATGACACCAAGCCCCTTCTTCTGTCTTGGCTTTTTGTTTTGTTTGCCAGGGACGTAGCAGGTCACGCTGATGCCTAGGAAATTTTTAATCTCCGTTGCATTCCTTTGTTGGGCTGGGTCTTTACAGCCTATAATCAATTTGTTGGATCGTATTGAGGGTCTTACTTCCTCTACGTCTCCAATCTTTTCATTGATTTCTCTGGACATTCGTGAGGGGCCTGCTGTCACGATGTTCTTGTTTCCTTTCTCATTGGGGATGATGATAACTGGAAAGGGTAGCTGGGGGATGGTATTGTCTTGTGCTCTTGTCCTCTGTCTTGGTTGTAATTTCTTTCTTCTATTTTTAGTAGTTACGGTCTGGAAGCCGTCGTCTGAGTCAGAGACCTCGTTTATGTTACTGTCACTTTCACATTCAGTCCGTTCGTCTGGGTCGTTGGTTTTCATACTGTATTCGTTCTCTTTGATGGTGTCTGATGAGTCACAGCTACTTGATTCGCTAAGGTAGAGGTCGTCATTTATGTTTATCATATCCTGCTTTCTAGCGGCACTACGGGTTACTCTTTTACCTGCTTCCTTCTTAGTGAAAGGATTTACCTTTCTGGTTTGTTTGGGGGAGTCCCCCATTTAGACCGTTTTCTACCTCAGTTTGGTCGGGTTAGTAATGTGGGTGCAAAAAAGTAAAAGCAAGTTCGATACATCAAAGGGGGTAAGGGGGATATTCAACTAGACTATGAAAGTATGTAGCTTAACAACAGCTAAAGTGAAAGGAAATAAGGGAAAAGGGGGGGGGAGAAAAAGGTTAAAATATAGAATAAGAGAAGGAGAGGGAAAGGGGCCTTTCAGCAGTGTCTGACTAATACAATGTAGTTAAAGTTTACTTATTACTGTGATATTTGAGGATGATTAGTAAGATTACTCACGGTTTTGTCCACCACCCGACTGCGCCTGGAAGCCGTCGACTATGGCGGAACAATACCACGTGGCGATACGTCAAGCTTTGCTTTCACCCACGATGCTTACACCTCGCTGGTTGTGCCTCGAATGACGACTACGATGTTGACTACATTGACATGGGCTCGCTGCTCCCTGTCCCCATATCCAATATATAGACCCTGCTCGCTCCTGTGTCCGCCGTGCTCCCTAGACTCTCCCACTTGGTCAAATCAAGAAGACAACCCACCCACAATCATTGGGTCATTTGACGGGAACTTCGTGGCGAGGGCCCGGCCTCTCCAAATAAGACCTGAAGTCAGCCCATCTGGTAGGTCGGTACTGTATGTGACATAATGGTAACTAAGTCAGCCCATCTTTTAGGTCGGTACTGTATGTGACATAATGACAACTAGAGCGTGACGAGATACGTTGTTGGTGCGTAACGTGTCTGTCCGGCGATGTTGTGCCCCTCTTACCAGGTGTACACAATCTACGGCTTGTTGCTGGAGGCATGAGGGTAGGAGGAGGTGCCTGGCACTGTTACTCACTGTAGTGTACGTAACACACTGCTGCCATCGTTACTTAGAGGTTCACGGCTCAATCTCTCGCTGACCTCTTTGTAAAGTCATCTCCTTTCATTTTTGTTTCATGTCGTTACAAATATTTAGAAAAGCACTATAGTGCACTTAAAACCTTTTTATATTGACAGAATATGAAACACAATCATTGGTGGAAACAGCTGAGAATGATTCATTATAATAATATACCTTGGTGCATTTGCTCAGTTTATTTTTTGTTTAAATTATGATTACTTTCTTCCTTGTCGTAAATGTAAGCATATTTTCGCTTTTTTCTGAAGATCTTTAGATCACACAACGACACGAAGGCTTTTCTCTGAACTCACGGCCGTTGAGAGCCAGCACGGGTCCCGGAGCAGACGACTTGCTAAAACAAGTAGCTGGTAAAGTTCATAGATTCAAGAGTGACAAGAGGCTAAAGATAGATAGACAAAGGGTATGTCAGACAAATCAGTAACCACGGATTGTGCTTATTCCCAATCTCACTTGTCTGATTCTCCACCAGCAAGTAACCTGACGACATCACCTCCCCACCACTGGCAGACAACAAGGTGAAGGTCGTTATCAACATCAATGAGTCATCGTCATCAGAAGTGGTCATCGTGCAGGTTGACAGTGTGGCGTGTGTCTATCAGCCATATACAGGAATAGCCAAAGGTCTCACAGATACAACCACACTGCATGTAGCTCCGCACTCCACAACAGAAGACTGTAGGTGGCTGTTAAGCGGATTGATGTAGAAAACTGAGATGACGAGTTCTCTTGTGTATAGAAAGAAGTATTAACCAAGCAGTTACAATATGAGACTTCTCCCACATTACTGTAGCTCCGTCCATCGCCATGAACTGTGGACAGTCCTGCTTGTCGTGGGCTATGGTTCTTGCCGTGACCTGCTGGTCATACACAGGGGTGTGAAGACTACCCATGCTTTATATCAGCTAGCGGACAGGTGTGTCTCACTGGCTTCCACAACTCCACAGTCTATGACTATCCTAGCATACTGCTGATTGCCTCCAGTAGTTCAGTCCGGAAATTCTTGAACAGAATCTGGATATTTCTCAGTGATTGTAAAACTAATCTGATGATCTTACTACAAGAATTCTGCTATTTTTCAGTGATTTTAAAACTAACCCCAGACACTGTACAGCGCATTGAGTCGACTCTGGAGTTGAAAATTGCGCTATATAAATCTGCTTTATTATTATTATTATTTCTTCTTGAAGGACTAAACCTTGAATGACATGATCTGGCTCTCATTCACACGGAATAATTCAGCAAGATTCATAAAACATCGCTGCATAAGGATAGAAACATATAGAGGTGACTAAGTAGATTAGTAGACAGTGCCGGAGGTGAATGATCTTTGACCTGTTTATACACATCTCTGCCCTGACCCTGCATTGTCCTCGCATCGGTAATGGTGAGGACCATTATTTTTTTTATTTTTTTTTTTTTAATATCAATACATCACAATATCAATACATCACATTACATCACATTTTCATTCCCAAGACACATCCATTAAGTATAGGAGGGGGGAAGAGAGGAAAGAGGTAGAGAGAGAGGGAAAGAAAGAACTAGAGAGAACCTCCCAGCTTCCACTAACTGTGCTTTTGTTTGTTTGTTTGTTTTTTGTTTGTTTTGTTTTTTTTTTACCCCCTTTTCCTTCCTTTTCTTTTTTTCACATCCAAAAGTGACATTCTTGTTTGCACTTCCTAAGAGTCAATTAAGAATGCATACACAACTTTCATGTGTACCCTTCATGCACCTTACCTAGTCCTATTTAGAGATGGTCAACATGACCAGATCAATTGCTTTGCAAGGACCAAAAATTGAATAAAGATAACAAAAATATTAGCATCAGTATCCAAAATGGAGCATTTCCTAAGCTATTACAGATTGCTTCTGATATTTACATAACAAATTCCCACATGGAGGTATGCAAGTCTATCATGCACTTATGTCAAAACAAATTCCTGTGTACACCCAAAATTACTTAGCATGAATAGATGCCTGCCATGTATAAAGGTAAATTTTGAATCATTCCCTCGTCAATGCACAGCATCTCTAGAATGTCCCATACAAAAGTGTTTGTACAACTGACAGCCCAACTACCATATCTATTTATGGTAAATGATGAGCCATCTGGATTGCAATAAGGTGACAAAAAGATACTGACAGTACTCCAAGGCAAATCCCATCTGATTATTTATGCTGTGATAAGTGCTTTACAGCCTAGAGAGAGCTGGTGCTCAAGGTAACTCCTTATATATTTTTTTTTGTTTTTGTTTTTGTGCACTAGACTACACTTAGTGACAATTTATTAAAGAATCACAAGAGACATGTAACATGATTTCTAACACATAAACACCCTTGCCACCAAGGAATTAACTGTAATACTAACCACTATGAGAACAGGCAATGCCAAACTCAGTTTTAGTGAAACCAGAACAGCGAAGAAATATCTTACTGACAACATTTATCACACTCCTAAACATACTCAATGTCAAATCTATGACCATGCACATGTTCATAGGATGAGATTATGTGAGTGATATAAAAGTATGTTTAACCAACAAGTTATATACAAGGCTTTTACACAGTTTTTCTAAAGAGCAATCCAACACCATTTGTGTCAAAAAACCTGATGTTAACAGAGTTTGAACACAAATTCCTTAAAAACATTAACCAGTTTACACTTTCTAAAACATAATATTTTCCATGTAACAAGTATAACTGAATCAACAATACAGACCCTAATTACAGATAGTGTTGTCGTTTAGAGTCACATGGCTAAATGGGAGCCACTGACTCCAAAAGGATATTTGCGTGTTATTAATAAATGCTGCATATTGCTCTACAATATATCGTGACTTTAAAAAGGGCCTAAACTTATCCACTGTTGGTATTGCCTTCAGGCATCTGCATTTATAAATAAAAAATTTTGCTAGGAGAATAATAAAGTTCAAAGCTTTGTCAACCTCCCCCAGTTTTACCAACGCCAAACAACACCATTTCTTTACATAGCTGGATTTCTTCTAAATAATTCTGGTTATTTAACATATTCCACAGTTGGTCCCAAAAGGTTTTGCTTAGTGGACAATGCCAGAATGTATGTTCAATGGTTTCTCTGTCTTGTTTACAAAAACAACAAGAAGGAGATGTAATGAGCTTACATTTAAAAAGAAAAGAGTTTGTGGGTAAGATCCGGTGTAAAAGTCGTAGCTGAAACCATCTCAATTGGGTATCCATAGTGGTATAGAAGGGCTTTTGAAATATATCAGCCCAGTCACAGTCCTTAAATTCAGCCTCCCATTTTCTAAGTGCAGTTGGATACGTTTTATTGTCTCTAATAATATTACCATTAAAGTGGATGGGTTCCCCTAGAAATTCCTCACTGCATGTTGGAATACATTTGCTAATAAACTTTTTATAATGCCTCATCACATCTTGCCAGAATGGATTTTGAATTTTTTTCAATGCCAAATAGGCATATTCACTACCATAAGAATCAAGTTTCACTATTTCAGGAGAAATAGTTGACATCAAGCTCGTAAGACTCCCATTTTTAAGTTTCAGCCGTCTTAGCCAGCTAATTTTGAGTGTGGCTATGAAAGAGTTAAGATCTAACATTTTTAGTCCTTCTTCCCGATATGGTTTACAACTTACCGCTCTTTTGATTTTTGCAGGTTTTCCATTCCAAACAAAGGAAAATAATTTCTTATCAATTCTTTGTATCACTTCCAGGGGGGGGATCAGGTAAGGTAGTTAACAGGTGAACTATTTTAGCTACTACTAGGGATTTCACTACTGTTATTTTCCCCAGGGGTGTTAAATACCTCTTTTCCCAACATTGTAGGGTTCTTTCCATTTCCTGTATTTTGTCCGTAAAATTTAAAGTAACAATTTCCTCCATGTTTACAGAGAATTTAATACCCAGAATTTTAAAGATTCCCGGGTCCCACTGGAAATTCCTGTCTCTCATATATTTAATATGGCTATTTTTCATACTACCTATCCAAGCTACTTGAGTCTTGTCATTGTTAACTTTTAATCCTGAGATGTCGGCAAATTTATCTAGCGTGTTAACCGCTTCATTAAAAGATTTTTCACTACCATCTAAAAAACACGTAGTATCATCTGCGAACAAAGCCAATAGCACTTCTTCCTCCTTTAACTTTATTCCCTTTATACTATTATTTTTCCTTATCATTAGTGACAGTACCTCAGCACAGATTAAGTATAAATAAGGTGAAATTGGATCCCCTTGCCTGCAGCCTCTTTTTAAGCCAAACCAACCTGAGTATTGCCCGTTAAAATATATACAGGAGGATGTATTATTATACAGTGTGACAAACCATTTTATGATAGACTCTGGGAAGCCAAACAACTTGAGAGATCTTTCAATAAATGACCAGGACACAGAATCGAACGCTTTCTCAAAGTCTACAGTTAGCAGTAGTCCAGGGATCTTGTTAACTTGTGTAAAGTACATCATAGATCATCCGAATATTGTCTCCCATATATCTACCTTTCATAAATCCTCTCTGACATTCGTCAATAACCAAAGGTAGCACATGTTGCAATCGTTTAGCAATACATGCTGATGCAATCTTGTAGGCTACATTCAACAGAGAAATTGGCCTCCAATTTTGAATAAACTGTTTTGGTTTCTGATCTTTGGGTAAACAAGTAATTATGCCTTGCCTTTGCGAGACTGATAACTGACCTTTTTCAAAGCCTTCATTATATGACCTTACAAGAAAGGTTCCAATGTCCACAAAGAAAAATTTAAAGAATTCAACAGTAAAACCATCTGGGCCAGGGCTTTTGTTGTTTTTCATATTCTTTAGTGCTGAACCCGCCTCCTGCAATGTAATAGGGCCCTCCAAAGATTCTGAGTTCTCAATGGTTAACATGGGGACATCGTATAGCAGGCTACATAGTTTCACATTGTCTACTGGTCGGAATTTATACAGTTCTTCATAAAAGTGTTGGACCTCCCTTAGGATTTCATCCTGATCTATAATAATATTACCATTTCCCTTATCCAAGTATCCCATGGATTTATTCACAAAGTTTCTATTCTCCATATTGCAAAAATACTTGGTAGTTTTTTCTCCTTCTAGGACCCATTTTACTCTGGATCTCACAGCCACACCTTCCATCCTTTTGTTTCTTAGTTCTTGCAACTCATTTCTTAAGTTTTCAATTTCAGTTAAATTAGATTCCGAGGCTTTGTTTTCCAAACTTGCTATATTACTTAACAGTTGTTGTTCTGTTCTCATTTCTTCTTTCTTCCTGAATGATGCATATGAGATAGTTTTGCCCCTAATCTGCATTAACAGGGTCTCAAGGAAAAGCTGGTCAGAAATAATAAACTTGATTTCTTCCAGTGGTATTTCTCCAATTTTCTCAAAGTTGTACACTGGAAGGGCATACTGTCTTTTTACCTCTAATATTACATTTTTAATTAACTCTATAAAATTCTTGTCTTTTAACAAAGAGTTATTAAATTTCAAAAAAGGTTTATGTCGTATGAACTGTTGTTTTGTCAATGTTAATAAAACTAAAGAGTGGTCTGTTCTATATCCTGGATTAATGGAGCATCCAGCTACTATGTTGTATAGTTCGGTGGAAATTAAGAAATAATCTAGACGACCTTGTTTCCAAGTGTTAAATTTGCGCCAAGTATAGGCCCGTTTATCTGGATATAATTCCCTCCATATATCTACAAGATCTAATTTTACCATGGCGTCTGTAATTTTCTTGCGAGTACGGGGCCGGCTGTTGTTGCTGGTATAATTCCTAACATCTAGTTGTCTATTTAGTGGGCAGTTCCAATCTCCAGCAGCTATGACATAATCATTTCCTATTGTCTCAATCAAACAACATGATCAAAGAATTCAGGTTTGTCTCCACTACTAGGCCCATATAAGTTTGCTAGTGTCAGGTGTTTATTTAAAAATTCAATATCCAGGATAAGAAAACACCCATTTGGATCTCTTATAACATTATGTAGTTTGTATTCAAAGTTATTATTAAGCAATACTGCCACACCATTTTGATTGGAACTATTCCCCGCCAACCACACGTCAAAACCCCACGCTGCTCGAACAAATTTTTCCATTTTTTCGGTAAGATGAGTTTCTTGTAAAAAATAAATACTATAGTTCTGCTGTCTAAGAAAGTCAAATACATCTCTTCTTTTACCCATGTCATTTAGGCCATTAACATTCAATGTAGCTATGTTCAATCCAGAGCAAATCTTAATACTAGTCATGTTTAAAAGGCAAAATCAATCCTAGCATATGTGGACAGTAGTACGCACAGTACAGAAAGGGGGAAAAAAAAGCAAAGACATAAATGCAGGTAAAAACAAAAAGGGAGACTGGGAGAAGAAAAAAAAAAAAAGACATAAATGGGGGTAAAAGACAAAAAAGGAAACTGGCATATTTTGCCATGGGCGATATTCAGCGACGGAGGCCTATACATTTTTAATTATTTAAAAAAACAACTTTTTCTAACATAGCCAATATTTCTATACTTGCTTTGAGGGGACCTAAGCATAGGAAAACATGTCATTCTGTATTATAAAAGGGCTTCGCTATGCATTCCATTAAAAGAAAAAAGAATAATATAATATAATAAAAAAAAATAAATAAATAAAATAAAAAAAATAAAAAATTAAAAATAAAAAAAAATAAAAAAAACGCACACAAAAACAAGCAAACCTATATATATAAATAAAGAGCTTTCACGTGCCTCACTTGCTACCCTACTGTTACTAAGAACAGGAAACAGCTTAATCTGAGTTATGTAGTGCACACATACACACACACAAAGAACACACTTACCCGCTAATAGTAGTAGTGATATGAGGGTAGATTGCTATAGATAGTCCGCGAATTTTGCCACTGAGGAAAGTGGGCACAGAAACACAGTGGCACAGAAACACAGCGAAGTCACACTATTAAATTTTCCACTAGGTGATGTTCGTCAACTGTCAACTGACATCTTTTGCCAACTGCTGAGTGTCTTGATTTAGTACTTGTAGCGAGTCCTTTGTTGCATTTAGTTGTGGGACGTCTTGCACTTGCGATGGATGGAACGTGCAGGCCGCAGGATCCAGTGGTGGTGTTGTTACTGACGGTGTAGAGTGGGAGGTTGGCTCAAAGATGGAGATAGAAGACGCACAGTGAGTTTGCTGTTGTTGTTGAGGTTTCTTCCAGTTCTGTTGTTGTGATGTCTTTACTGGACGCTGTTGCCTTTTCTTCTCCCTTTCTTCCCGATGCTTCTGAGCTATTTTGTCGTGGCTCATTCCTATCATCATCTGGTCGATGTGACCGACGTTGCCGCCTCTGATCTCCCGCACAGAAAGATCAAGCAGCTTCACAAACAGCTTACCGCCAGCCGCCGACCATGCATCGAGGACACCTTCGTGCTGCTTTAAGCGATTGAGTCTCTGCACGTTTAGGTTAGTGAGGTCCTCGGTGATAGCCATGCCTGACCCCTTGAGACCGCTTCTTGCTTTTAGCACTCTGTCTCGGTCTTTCCGAGAGATGAACCTCACTATCACCGGTCTTGGCCTCGGTCTGTCTGTGAGTAACCTGCCTACTCGGTGTAATGCTGAGATTGTATTGGTGTCAATGTCTGACAGACCAAGTCTTGACTGGATGACATAGAGTACTTTCCTCTCGCAATCTTCTGCTGTTTCGTTTCTATGGTCTTCTGGTATTCCGAGAATCCTTATGGATTCTCTCCGAGAGTATTGTTGTAACAGATTGTTTTCTTCTTTCTGCTCACCTGAGAGTCGTGTTATTCTGTCAATCTCCTCTCTTAATTCTTCTGTTTGTTTTTGAAGAGAATCCACCGTTGTCTTTAACATTTCATTTTCTTTTTTGAGGTCGAAGAGAGCGCTCGCCAACATCTCTACTTTATCGTCAATTTTTTTAACTAGTGCATGATGGCAGTCCTCCATTTGCTGCTTCAATGTTTCTGTTGTCTTCTGTAGATTTTCCAGTTTCTCAACTATCTGATTATTAGACACTCCAGGAACTGAGAAGGCGTGTGTTAAGAGAGTCTGTCTGTCACATGACTGTGACGGTCTACTTTTTGTTGACATACTTTCCGATCTTTCTGCCAGATTCTGGGGGGGTGAGCGATGGTCATGCCGGAAGAAGGTCGCGTGTGTGACTTCGTCTGGTAAAAAAATGTGTGTTTTAGGGAAGTGAATGTTTAGCCTTTAAATGTCCAAGGTAAATATAATTTACGGAGACCTACTATCTTTCAGAATGGAATGGACTTAAAATCTCATCATTTGGTCTAACCATAATGGGATTTATTAAGAGATTCGGAACATGTCTGCAACAAAGGAAGGTGAAGTAGTCAGAGCTGTGTACGAGCTGTGCAACTGCTGATCGGTAGTCACGAAGAAACTGTGTTGGACGACCGCGCGAATGGACTGTGTGTGTTGGTGATGTTTCCTTTCATCATTTGGAAATGAACAATGGCACCGAAAAAAAACAAGAAAAAACAAAATTCTAGTACGGAGGAAAGTTTATTTAATACTCCTCATGAACTTGGAGAGACAGATACGAGGACCATTATTCATATGTATTCGTAAATCCCTTGCATAAACATTTGATTTTACTGGCTAAGTAACATCAGCGTATCATATTTCATGGTGATAAGTGGTGCACAAACTGTTCACTTCTCTCTGAACAACGACAACAACAATGTTGTGGCGAAACACCGCTGGCGTCGCCTGATTCATTCACTGACACACTCACTGCAAGCTGCTGCCCGGCCAATGACAGACAACAGTCACACCACATGCAGGAGCAAGACTAAACACTGAAAATATCACATTAATATGAATTATAGACACAAGAAAATCAAGATTTCATGCCCCAAAGAAACAATCAAACAACTTGACATTTCTCTTGCCGTACAAGTTATGCACAACTCTTTTTGACAGACAGCAGATTAAACAAGAACTTTCAGATGCTACAAAGAAATGTGCAAAGAGATGTTTCCTCTACTGCCTTGTAATTTCACTTAAAAGCAAAAAAACATCATATGTATACTTATATAAATGATGAAAAAAGAACTTCCTTTATAATTAACAATGCAACTTTCAAGAAACAATACTTTTATTACAATTTTTACACACACACCGCTTGGCCAGCATCCCGCACTCAGACATAAAGGGGTAGACAACTGCTACACCCTACAAATGTTTTCTTCGGACAGGTAGAGGGAGGGAACAGGTGTTTGACGCCGTCAGCAAGGAAGGCTCGGTCATGGCAAGACAGGTAGCCCTGTAAACAGCTGACAGGTGGGGCGGCCACCCGCAGGCAGACTGCTCCAGACTCTTCCTGGCGCTCATGCTTTTGTTAGCTTCCCGTCGAGGCGACAGTCATGTCACCCCACATTATATCACCCAGGCCTGAAGAGAGGTAGAGAAGAACTAAAACATTTCCTAGATAAGTATAGGCTGGGACTAAACCTCAGAAACTGCCTCAACCCACCTAAAGAACTATGGAACAGTATACTGTCACTAGTAGTAGTTATAGCAACAAGCCACCCAAACTCTAGTCTAATATAAAATAAGAATAGGGGTAAACAGGACAACATAGCCATCCACACTGGAAAAAAAAAAATTTAAAAAAAAAAAAAAAAAAATTTGAGGAAGAGCAATACATGGAACCAAACAAAGAAACACAATACACCACCACGGTACACGTGGCAGGACCCCTAAACACTGGCAACAAACGGCACCAGCAGCAGCAGGAGGAAAGAGGGCAGCAGCACTGTAACGACTCATGCAAACTTGGCAGACCAATAATGGATGAAGAGGGCACAAATACAATACACCACCCATGCAGACTTGGAAAACCTAAACACCCACAAAAATAGAGGGCACGCACAGAAGTGAAACCACGCATCAGGCACCACAAAACAGCAACCCTTTCCCCACACTCCCCAAAGACCCCATCCCCCACAGTGCAAAATCACCGAGAGGTGGAAGCACTTTCCCTTTCAAAACCAACAACAACAACAACAACAACAACAGGTAGGGGAAGGGAGGGCTGGTGTACCCGAGCCCGCGGATGTGTACACAGCTTTCCATCTCGTGTAGTATTGAAGATGCTAGTTGTGCCAGTCGAATATAACTTGTAAACATACTGTTATACACTAGGGAACTAATAAACGATTTCAGTTAACGAATAATGCAAGGGGCCCGAAAAGGTCGTCTGTCTCGGGACCTGCATTGGCTTTCGGCGCCCCTGATCTCACCACTCCCCACCCCCCACGCCTGTCAAATCGTCGCAGCCATGATCACCTCGTCCGAACATCGACAGTTGAACATCCCAGCCGTGTAAGACTAAGCCATCGCCGATAATACAAGTAGCTATTAACGCAAATGTTTTCTCCACCAGCCCACCTGTGGAGGAGCCACCCGCAGGCAGACAGCTCAGCGCTTTGTCTGAGCTGGTTACACCATGCTTTCTTTAGCTTCCCGGGGATGCGACAGTCAGTCAGCACCATATTATATCACCCAGGCCTGTCGAGAGAGAGAGAGAGGGGGACAGGGAGGGCTGGTGTACCCACCTTAGTAATTATTTTCGACATTTTTTTCTTTAAAACAATTGCCAAAGAAAAGGCATCACGGGGGCAAAATGAAGCTAGATTTCAAACAATGCTATAAAGTGTTAGGCTTCACCACTACTGCTACCTCCAATAATTGTACTCAAGTCTGTGATTACTGTGACATCACACATTTATTATGATGAAAGATATAACCCTAGTAGTGTCTTTAATCATTGTTTCTCTCATATGTCGAGTTGTTCACGTTCACTGATGACATTTTCCGATAGAAGGGGTGTGAATACTTTGATCTTTTCCATCATTTTTCCGCATTTACTTACAACTCACAACTCACCTGTACACAGCTCTAAACTGTTCATCTCGTGCTGTGATAGATCCTAGTTGTGTGCACTACAATTTCAGGCCAGAGACAGCGAACCTGCAGACCTACCAGTCCTACAGGATGAGAATTCTTTATTAACGAGAGGTAAATAAGTTAAAAGGTGCTTTTTTCATTTAGCCCTCGCCCCGTTCAGATCTCGTCTCGGGACACTCTCTGTATGTGACACCTGTTCGCAGGGCTGGGCGGCGGGGGTTTTCTCCGGGTACTCCGGTTTCCTCCCCCCTCCCTTTCCCCCCATAGTGCGAAATCACCACAAGCACTTTCCAACTAAATAAACAACAACAACAACATCGTTTTTCGTCTTGGCTAAGTCGCGATCTTATATCCTGTTGCACGAGCAGTCAGTCAGTCGTCCCTTGCCTGGCACCTGGCGTTGGGGGGAGCACATGGATAGACGCGGCAGCTGATAGGACTGACCAGCCCTCCCTGTCCCCCCCTCTCTCTCTCTCGACAGGCCTGGGTGATATAATATGGTGCTGACTGACTGTCGCATCCCCGGGAAGCTAAAGAAAGCATGGTGTAACCAGCTCAGACAAAGCGCTGAGCTGTCTGCCTGCGGGTGGCTCCTCCACAGTGTTCCCACTCCAGCTGGTCCCACACTTCTTGCTATGTTATGTAGCACAACGCAAGACATGTCATAATGATTTTCGTTGCTTAGGCGCGTTGCAAAGGCAGCAGACACTCTGGTGATTATTTGGCTGTCAATGCCAAAAATGTCAGCAAATACAACCTGCATTGTGCCTGTTGCATAAAATCCTAATGCCACCATCACCTGTAAAAGACAAAACACAAAAATGTTTTGTGAACAACTATAAGCATTCGTAGGAGATAGGAAATGTATTGACCTCCATTATTTATATATTTCTGTCACTCACATCTAAATGTAACTGGTCATTTTTAGTTTAAAAGGTCAAATTTGTGCATAAAGCTATCATGATTATTTACCTCTTGAGCCACATGCTTACAATGTGAGACATAATACTGTAAGCAACTGAGTGTCAAATTGATAAATATGTATTAAATCTAACTATACCAGAGGTTCTGGGCGCTCTGCTGCTTTATTTTGGGTTGTCTTACTTGAGTACAATGACTTCAGTTTTTAATAATGTTTTCGTACTATAAAATAATTAAATAACTTTTAACGTAAGGTTGTCAATTACACTGTTATTGTATACTAATATAGTGGGTGGCATTCGATGTTATGCTTTCGAAATCGAGGACGCGGTAGAGTGAGAGTTTATGTGAAAAAAATCCTAAAAAAGTTGACATACTACTGTCTGTTATAATGACGTAAGAGGTAGATCAATGTATGTAGTGGTGACAAGTCTTACCTACAACAAAGGTGGAACAGATCCTTATCATTGGAAAGGGTGGTCGATATCATTTTCCACCATGTCCACCACCTCAGCTATGTTCGCTTGACCGAATCGAAAACAATCAAGCACATCGACGTCGTCATATATTTCAAACGGATTTGATCGATTCCTGTCTATTCTCAATTGCCGACGCAGGACAAGCCGGTAAAGAACACAATCAAGCGCCATTGTTACTTTGGAAACTGCCGTGTGCGCATGCGTAAGTAGCCCGTCTCGGTTACGCAAGACATTAGGCCAGGGGCCAGTTGCACAACATGTTTCTAAACCTTAAAGAAGCAAAATCTCTTCTTAGCCATTTTGATGCATTGCACAAGAACATACAAAAACTTGTACTGACGGAACGGAAAAGTCAGACTTAATCAACTTTATCTTACTTAAAACAGTTTTAGTTTTAAGCATTCTAAAATTGTGGTGTGCACTTTAAACAGATTATCTAAATATAGTTAAGGGCTAAAAGTGTTTAAAATTAGAAATGTGTTGTGCAACTGACCCCAGGAGGGTTGCAGTCTAAAATTTTAAGACAGAAACGGCTTGCTTAAGGAATTAAGACGGCCCATGCAACGCGCGTTGGCGTCTCATAGGCTAAGACAGCTTGCTTAGCTTACCTGCAGTCTTAAGTCAAGTCGCCTGTGAAACGCAGCTAGTGTGACTAACAGGTGTTACAGGTAAGACTGACAGCAACAACAGTCAAGCCAGATTCTCATCGTAATTTTATTGTGAGTTGCACAAAGAACACAGTGTTTTTTTTTTATCTCTCTCAATTGTATGCTGATTGTACCATCATGCAGCATGAGAAACTATCGCTCGAAATGGCAAATCAAATGGTTTGTCACTTACTGAACAAGTATATTTCACATTTACTATTTAAACACAAATACTTTAGTTGAAGCCAATGCTATTTCGTGTACACGAATTTTCCTCCTAATTGAAATGCAGTGACTAGAGTGGATTACAAATTCTGCCATTTGTTTCAAAAAGAAAACTGTTACATTATTTCAATGCCGTCTTTCAGAAACAACAGGTCTTTGAGAAGATCAGGGAGTGGCAAAGCCTCAATCCTCCGTAAGATGCTCTTGCCATTGCTGACATTAATGAGCTGATTGCGGATAACTAAACAACTGAGAGCCTGGAGCGACTGAGGATTGCTGCTGTGTTGCCGTATCCATGACGACAAGGAGGGCGTGGCAGACGTGAGAAGGACTTTATAATGCTGTGCACGGAGCATCCGTGAAGTCAAGCGTGCCCCAGCCAGGAGGAACTGGATCATAGAGGTAGAATATTTGAAACGCCAGTAAAGTTTCCTGCAGACACAGTAAATTAATAGAAATGTTATAGAAATATAATGCTTGATAATTGTACATCCAAATCATTGTCATTATATGATATGTATACATTACAGTATGCATGTATGTATTCATGTGTGTATGCATCAAATTGTGTGTGTGTGTGTGTGCGCGCGCGCGCGCACCAGCGTGGTATATGGAAGATGACTATAATATAATCCGTTAGTAACTTCTGTAACCAGGTGAGTAAGTCAGTCTGAATTACTAAAGTACAACACTAGTTCATGTATGCCTTCATGCATCATTTGCTGCTCTCATAAATCTCAACATGATGGAGTAAAAGGAAAATGAGCATTAAATTGTCATTGAGTTCAAACTTACGATTTACTGACGGCATTTATATCCGCCCCATGTTGTATCAGGACCCTGACATTTCTCTCCAAGTTGACTTTAACACTCTTCTCGAGAGGTGTAGCACCAAACTTGTCGCGAGCATTCAGATCAGCACCGCCGAGTATCAGAAGTTCACATGCTTCTGGAAGGTTGATACGACTCGCCACATGAAGGGGAGTCTCACCATCAGAGTTGCACTGGTTTACATCACACCCCATGTCTAGGCCTTTTTTTATGACATCGAGGCTCTTGCGCTTTAGAGCCGCATGTAAAAAGTTGCCTGCCAAACAGACGAAATGAGGATCAGCTCCACCTCTAAGCAAGTAGTCCACAACCTGCAGGTCTCCATTCCAAGCAGCCATGAAAAGTGGTGTTGATCCATCCTCAGCTCGCTGATTTAGCAAGTGCTTCAGTCTTAGTCTTGGCCTTGTGTGGCTTATCTTTCTTCCTGACCTGCAAGTCATGTATATATCTTTCTCCACAAGGAACTCCACAAATTCTAAATTACCTTTAAAACAAGCAATATGTAAAGGTGTATATGATGTCGTTTGAAAAATCGAAAGGGTAGTTTTCTTATAAGGAGAAGCTCCTGACTGCACCAGTATTTTTGCGATTGCAGTTCCTCTTGGCTGACCAAGGGTCAAGGCCAGGCCCAGAGGAGTATAACCTCGACGGTTAGCTTTGTTGAGATTGTCCCCACGGTGGATTAACTCCTTCACCATTTCTTCATCGTCTTCTTGAACAGCCCGATGAATACGTGGATCCCTGCTGTCTCCATACAAAAGAGTTCTACAAGTTCTACAAGCCAGCAGTTCTACAAGGTCGGTATTTCTCCTCACCCATGACATCATGATGTAGCATATGGCTGCAACAAAATAAGTTAAAAATATTATTGTATAATCCTTCAGCATAAATCAATATTCTGTAGCAGTCTAGTAGTGCACTGTGTTATTTTATTATTGTAAGGAGGGCCTTACACACATGGAATTTTCGCCGTGCGCCGTGCTTTTTGAGAACTAAAGCTGAATGGGTCAACGCACACGTATCGTATCAACCACCGTCACCGCGATACGCCGTCCATACCACGTTGATAACTATTGTTGCAAATGGGAGGACTCACACTGGTCGACTGCCCCCCATCTAGCGCATGCGCACAACACTGAATCGCCACGTGTGCGTTGTCAGTTGCCACGTTGCCTGGTGGTTTATTTAAGTCTTTCTTGATCTGCATTCGAAAATGTGTATAGAACAAGGAGAGAAGTTTGATGTAGATCTAGATCGATATGTTATAGATATTGATGTGCTATTAACGCTGATATAAGAAAGAGAACATCAAGAACGTGAGGTCATGTTTCGAAGGCTCTGATTGGTTGATCTTTGACTTTCTTGTCCCATATGCAAATGAGCCAGCCTGGTTCGGTAGAGAAGTCTTCTCTGTACGTAGAGAAATCTCTCTGTAGCTAGAAAAAGCTTTCTCTAACTACAGAGAGATTTGTCTAAGTACAGAAAGCTTTCTGTAGCTACAGAATGGAAATATATATATATATATACAATGAATTGGCCAGCAACTTCTAAGTATAATACATGTATAAATGAAATAATCTGGTTTTACCATGTTTTTCTCTCTCTAGCTAGAAAATGCATTCTGTGGTTACAGAGCTCATTCTGTACGTACAGAACTCATTCTCTACTTGTATGTAGTCACAGAGCTCATTCTGTAGTAACAGAACTCATTCTCTACCTAGAGAGAGAAAATTCCCTTCTTGGCGCCCCATAGTCTTGTGGTATTTATGAATGGGTGTCTTCTGCGGAACATATTCCTCGATTGATTAGCCGACATTGTCGCGGGTTTGTCTCAGGCAGAACTAACGTTTCCTTGTGTTTTTGTCCACAGGCAGACACTGGGTCGTGGTGTTTAAGAATGACCTGTCTTCTACAGGTTTACAAGACACAGCTATCGTAAGCACGATACAACGAGCGATACTTGCGAGTTGCAATCTGCGATGAGAACGTTTAGACGACAATTCGCTTGCGATTTGCTATCAGTGCAAAAGAAAGTTCGGTCCTATAAAGTCCCCGGACATCGAGTCTTACAGGAAGTGACCTGTAAAAACAAAGCATGAACTGTGACCGTAAGCGCATGCGCAGACCACGGCGAGTCGTTGATTCTTGCTGGGTTGTTGGGTCTTGCTACACCACCACACTGTCCCCTTTTCTCACGCCTGTCCGCGCGGCCTGTTGTTACCGCGGGACGCGCGGTTGGCTGACCAGGAAGTGAACCTTGGACTGTCATGCACGAACACGTACACGTACACACCAGCACACGTACCGACATTCACACACAATCGTCCTACGCGTGCGCACACACATACACACGCTCTCAAACATAATCACACCACGCTGGAAACACCTGCTGTGGTCAAGTCTGGCCTTGGACTTCGAGAGTGGGTGGGGGGAACAATTACCCCCCCCCCCCATGGTTCAAGGAGAGGTCGGAGCTGCGGGAGAGAAAGGGACGGTTTCTCGAAGGTTCGACCGGGAAGCGATAAATAGTGTAGTTTGGAAGTTGTCGGGTGCTGTGCGAAATCACCGAGAGGTGGAAGCACTTTCCCTTTCAAAGTCAACAACAAA
Organism: Marisa cornuarietis; assembly: GCA_004794655.1. NCBI lineage: Eukaryota > Metazoa > Mollusca > Gastropoda > Architaenioglossa > Ampullariidae > Marisa > Marisa cornuarietis. Next base: position 205,773 of record SMMW01000633.1, read on the forward strand.
AAACATTGTCGGGTACTCAGTGGGAAATCGCCGAGAGGTGGAAGCACTTTCCCTTACAAACTCAACAACAACTTGTCGGGTGCTCTTTGTGATTTGGAAGTGACAGAGGAGAGAGAAGCAGGCCAACCGCCGACTGAGCTAATAAAATCTACTGTGCGCAGCGAATTCCATCTTGTGTTCTTGTGCAGCAGCTAACGCACCCCATTCGTAGCCATCAAAGTGGTGTTGGTTAGGCCTACAATTATATACAAAACTACGAAATCAATCAAACAAACAAATATAGATCAAATGTAAAAACAATATTAATTATAGTTCGTCAAATGTACAAGTAAACTTGTAAATGCAGCAGAGTGCGGCATCATATATATATCATGAGCTTTCATGAGCTTGCTTGTGTCACCGGATGGTCATTATGCAAGAACCAGACGTTTGTCTCACAACCACCAAATGTGAAATTCATTCATCTACGGTTAGGTCGGAGGCTGTTAGGTGACCACTTTTTTCATGAGCATGTGCATGCTTATGCCAAGGGGTGACTCGAAGATACCCACATCGCAAGGTATCAAACATATTTTGTCAAATTTTCTTTAAGGCCGAATGTCTACTTCAGGGCGGACGAGAACATACTTGAACAGGGCTTTAGAGAAACATATAAACACTTGTGGTGTGCCTAGTGCTAGGGATCATGTCACACCTTCTTCGTTTTCTGCATCGGCATCAGTAACTACCCATCTTGACTACTCTCTGAACTTCTCGTCTCCTACATCCTAACCAGACAACTCCGCTCTTCGTCTGATCACCCTACTCTCACTATTCCTGTCACCAGAACAACCACATATCGTCTCCAGACTTTTAGTTTTTGTGCTGCAAAATAGTAGAACTCTCTCCCCTTCCACATTCGCCACCTACTCACCATCAAATATTTATAAAAGTTCACTAAAAATGCATCAGTTCCTTAGGCATTACTCCTAAACCACTCAATGCTAGTCCCTTTTTCTAACCTTTTTTTCACTTTTTTGTCTGTAGACTAGTCCGCCTGCTCATCTTTCTTTGCAGATTTCTGCAGCTCTCAACAGGGCTTCTGCTAAGGCTAAATTCTTTGGGGTCCCAGGGACCCCTTCTTCAGATTTCTAAGGGGTCCCTTACAATGTGAAAATGTGGGACCCATTGACGAAAATTGAAGGGGTCCTCCGAACTTTTAATGCGTACTGTACGCAATTTTTTTGCGTTAGCAGAAGCCCTGACTCAACCCTAATTCCTCAATACGTATTCTATGCTTGTCTTTGATTACTTGTCTGCACGGCTACGTTCTCCTGCCCTGATGTGTCTGCTGTCCATGTCTCGTTCTTGTCTCAGACAATGCTCCTTGATGGGGGTGATCATGTGCGATATAAATCACGCGTTAAATCTACTATGACTGCCTGAAATTTGATATCCACCTGCTTTTATCGGCTCGCAGGAACGCATCCAAATAATCAGTCTTTGGTTTGGTCCTACGTACGAAACAGACTTACATCTGCAGTTGATGTGAAACGTGTTACTAAAGAATTTAAGAATCCACATAGAAAATACTTTTTATCTGACAAATTTAATATCTTCGGTCTCCATACTCAGTTTTTATACTTGATTACAGCCATACTAACTAAACAACTCTACACAGCGGTGCTTCTTCCCTCGCGACAGTGTGTTCCACGTTGCAAGTGCATTAACCTCAGCATGTAAATTATCAGTCGCTACATTAATTTTTGTCATGTGGATTAAACTCAAGAGTTATGAAGAAATCTTCCACTCACCGTCTACAGCGGGTTTTACAGGTGACTGGCTTGGTCCTAAATACTTCTGCGAAGATTCTTCTCTTTTCAGTTAGCGACTACTGCTCGGTGCTCACTGTCCCCAACTAAAATATATATTTATACAGACTCTGCTCCTGTGTCCGCCGTGCTCCCTACTCTCCCACTTCTGGTCAAATCAAGAAGACGACCCACCCACAACGTCCCTCGCACTAGTCACGTGGCCACAATCAGTGGGTCCTTTGACAGGTACTTAGTGGCGAGGGCTCCGCCTCTCCAAATAAGACCTGATGTTAGTCCATCTTAGAGAAAAAGATTGCGAAACTTGGATCAACTCTCAAACACAAGTAGCACTCTAGCACTCAGTACACTTACTGTGTTCTTTCTTTGTTTTTGTCGAATGGCTCACAGGACTGACCGGCTTCGTACATAACAGCCAGCCTTGACCTGTCCCGCCTATTGTTACATCGACGGTTACGAAGTCTCCTGACCCACTGGGGAAGGCCTTGACCAGAAGGTTGTACTCTTAGGGCCCTCATGCACGTACACGCACACACTCGCATACGTACATACAGTCATCACACGCGTACACACCTGCGCGCGTATATGCACGCTTACCGACATTCACACACAATCGTCGCACGCCTTTACGCGTACGCGCTCACACACACACCCATGCACACACTTACGCACGCTCTCAAACACTTTACACTTTAAGAAGTCTGGCCTTGGATCCGGGTGGTGTATGGTGGGTTATGCCGCCATGGGGTCGGGGACAGGTCGAAGCTGCGTAACGAGACGTGCGGCGGATAGAAGAAGAAGAAGAGAAGAGACAGTCCTGACTTGGAGCTCCTCTGACGACACACACAGCCGTCGCCATGACAACGGACCGTGGAATAAAGGGTTGCACACCTGCTTGACTGTTCCTGCCTTTGTTGGAGTGGAAATACCTCACCACTCGGTTACAAGCGCTACGGGAATTGCGCTCTGTGAATTTCAGTTATTTGTTGATTTAGATATAGATACAGGTAGTTTTTTTTTAATAAATTGTGTAATTTTATTTTTATTTTTCTATTTCAGTTGGGGCCACCAAATTCACTTTGCCTGGGGCCTCCAATTACCTAGAGCCGGCCCTGCTTCTAGTTGATGCTAATATCAGTACTGATGTCGAAAAAGTCAACACATAAATATAGCCTGTTGATTAAAGGAAGCTGTTTTAAACCTGTCTGACTGTTTCAGTATTAGGGTATGTAAAACTTAAATTTATATTTGATGGTGAATATAAAGTGTGATACATCATATGCTTTCATCTAACACTTCAGCAAATCTGGTTTCTGTGGATTCACCAGATGAAGATAGAACAATTGGGTTTTTAATTAGGAGATTTCACTATATTCATTGCTTAATTACATGCTTCAGCGTCTCATACGCTTCCAGAAAAGCTTTTATGAACATTTAAAAACAGACCTCAACGAAAAACAACGAGAAGGCACTTGATAATAAGATCCATTATTACTGCAGGATCTGTGGATCACCGGGTCAGGTGGTTACAGGGTACCGCTGCAGCCCTAATTAAGTTTGGTCAGCACCATTAGTTCACCGTGTGACACAGTTCTTGCTTACAATACCTTTCTACCCACCTATACGACGCAATAATCACTAGCTCGACCGTGATCGTGTTTAGCCAACAGTCCACTAGACCACCGCCTGGTTATTACTTCCGACCACCTGGACAAACGTTGCAACACCCAGCCCAGAGTCTGCCGTGTTTTCCGCTGCCTCTTCCCGATGGACCAACATCTACTCCTCCCCTTCTTCGAATGGACCACCAAACAAGCAAAACTGGTAACACAACATCAACTTCTTCGTTAGAATGTTGCGTCATGCCCCAAGTTCCGATGCTTCCATTACATGAGTAGCTTTAGTCAGGTCTTCGTATCTTCTTCAAATCTTGGTGGACATGTGAATTTGTTCGGGTTACCATAACAACCAATCGCGCTTCCATAACAACCATTTATTTTTTATTACAAATAAAACTGTATTTATTTTCTTACATATACAGTCAATTTGTAATAGGCACCATCATGAAAAAGAATATACTCAAGTGTTTACAGAGTGGTGTAGATGGACAACACATGAATATTCCTGCACATTCACACCAATATAATAAAATAATATTGCTGCATTAACATTGGGAGTTGAACATAAAAAAACTGACTAATATTAAAATTGTCTATTCAAGACACAGAATGACACTTGATTTAAGGTTTTATTATTATCTACATGATCTGTACATGCAGGTTTGGTGAGGCTACTCTCCTTGTAAAAACAATATAAACATAAATTCTCTCAATAATCTTCTCACTAACACCGCAGCGATAGCCTCAGATCCTCAGAGTTGAAAATATAGAAAAGTAACATCCAATAAGTGAAAATTGTCTTAATTTTTTTCTGATTGAAGCAAGAAAGTGTGAAGGGGGACCAAGAAGTTTAAAACGCCAACAGTCAGTGCGATGTTGACCTCACTCTGCTGCAGCCCCTCCGCTTGATTGAAAACGAGAATTTTACTGAAACAAACCCCAGTAACTTTGCAATCCCGTCCTACAGCACAATGCACCGCCAATGCGAGTCCGGTATGCCTGACCAAGGGAAGTTACTGCCGCTAGGGTCGCTGGCAACTTTATTGCGGCCGTCTGTGGATATTGTCTCCCCTGTGGCGCCATCCACCAAAATCAAGGTCGGGACGCTACAAACGGAGTACTTTTGCGACAAAGATGTCTGGCGACAGGAAAAAAGTGCACGTAAAGATTTAAAATACATCACAGGAAATGTAGTTACTTGTCTTTACTTCTAGGACCACAAGAACCCCAGTTACTACACAACACATAACATACTAAAACACACTCAACAAAGTATATTATATTTCAAGAAAACTCAGCATTGCTCAGTAACCTGGCACCAGAGTTGTGTCATTCTGGATCGCGTGATCAGTCAGCCATCCAATCTAGATATAGATATGTGTCATGTCAGTACTCCGCACTTTTATTGTCCACAGTGTACACAGGAAAGAAATGAACTCAGTATTAAATGTCTGTGGTAGGCAGCAGCTCATTCTAACTGCACGTTGCTACGCTGACGATGTCTGAAGACGAAGAATACAGACAAGTCGATCCACACTGAGCTGACCTCACCCACACTTCACACTGATTAGATGTCACCGTTAACTCTACCTGAGGTGTTTGTCAACTTTTATCCACTCACAAGACACCACTCCATCACTTCGACATCACTATCATCTTGATGTCACTACATCTTACCTTGACATCTGAGCCGAAGCCCACAGTCAGCCAGGGCATCTCGCCGTAGTACTCGTCGAAGCTCTTCTGGTCACGGTCAAGGCTGAGAAAGACGACCTCAAATTTCTTTCCGGCGGCTTGACAGGCTTTGTAGCACTCCACCAGCTTGGGTGTGAAACCGCGGCACGGGGGACACCAGTGGGCCGAGAAGTAGAGCCCTGCACGTGCACAGTCATTATCAGTTCTGGGACACAGGGACCGTGAGAGTGTGTATGTGTATGTGTGTGGGGGTGGTGGTGGTGGTGGTGGTGGTGGGAACGGAGACGAGAAACTCATTGAATGTAGCCAAAAGAATATATGTAAGAGGGACGAATAAGATCATATAAAGAAATGAAAGCTTTTTTATGGGGTAAACAACAATTTAGCTCCATTCCTCTTAGCCACTGAACCATTTTGTGGTGCCAGTTTCATGGACAGAATGGAAGTCTAAGACAGGTATGGAATAAAGTTTAGTGTCAGTTTTCGTGAGACCTAGACACAGTCATTCTAAACAATCGCGCTATTTCCTGACATTAAAACACACCTGCTTAAGTCCAGTAACGTCCATGATAAAGACTATGATCGATTCGGGCAGTCCGTATCGAGCATGCAATCCATTCCGCGATGATTATTTTCTTTCTGAACAAATCCAGTGTTGGATAAACAGAAAGAACCACCTATCTGGCATCCATGCCAGACCTCATACGTGCGGCGGTTTATACAAGGGCGTGTGAAACACATGGCCCCAGGTCAACTTATCTGAAAGTTAATTGACGTCAGTACACAACACCTCCATTCTTCCACCCCACCCCTACTCCGACCAAGTCTCTCGAATTTCGCCGCAATCTACTAAAACTAATGAACTATGGTTTTTATGGGATACTTTACAAAACAAGTAAACAGTAGCAGAGAAAAGTTTTTGTTATATACGTCTATTTGTCGTTACTATGACAACCCATTTACGCTGCCGCCTTTCTGATAGGGATACACGAGGGCTCCAGTCTACGTGTGCGAGTACCTACTCCCTCCTCTGTGGTAGCAGAAGCCTTTCTTGCGGCTATGGGTGTGGCATACAGCTGACATCATATACGGTTTTAGTTCTGCTTATCTCATCTTTAAGAGTGCGAGCACGCACACATACACACAGTCTCTTGCGCCATTGTTTTTGGTAGCTTAACAGTCTGTGTGACAGGCTGCTGCCGTTTTAAATACAGCACGTGGTAATGACGTGTCATGATATTCACAGCTGAATGACTTAGCAGCGCGGGAGGAGAGGGGGGGGGAAATTGCTGTTTTATGCCGAGGCAGCAACTAAGGATACATCACGGAAGGCAGCCAGCCCTGTTAACAACACAGCGTGTCCGGGACGAGAGTTGAACCCAGGACAGCCAACCCTCACTGTATATGGTGACAGGCGCTATATCTGCTGCGCCACTGGACCGCCCTTATTTACGCGGGAAGAGAGAGAGAGAGAGGAGAGTGAGAGCGTTCCTACAACTAAGTGCACTAAGGAGCTAAATATAGCTCAGCGCAGAATAAAGTCGAGGTAGAGAAAATAAACAGGAAAATAAACACGAGGAATATAGACACTATATATCAGCTATGGTACCCGTTTTTATTATGATTATCCACACTCGTGCATCTGATCTGTGTGTGTGGCGCGTGTGTACGAAGTATGATACGTGTTTTTATTATTATACACACTTGTACATCTGTGTGTGTGTGTGTGTGTGTGTGTGTGTGTGTGAAAGAGAGAGAAAACTATGATACGTGCTTTTATTATGTTTATACATATTTGCCCATAGCTGTATGTGAGAGACATTGTAAACAAACTATGATACGCATATGTTTGTAATATACAGTGGCGTAGGAACCGGGGGGGGGCAAGGCCCCTCCCCTTAAAAAGAGGCTGGGAAGACAAGAATGTGAACGTCATTCATTGTCAGCATGGAGCTGCCCCCCCCCCCAAAGCCGAGCATCTTCCTACGCCACCGATATACTTACGGATACCTGTGTTTGAGAAAAACACTATACACGAGCTATGAATCGCTGAATCGCATTTTTATTGTTCGTAGAACGGTATGTACACCTTAATGTCACACAGAGAGAGAGACTATATACTATATATGACACGCATTTTGTTATATTAATTTGTACACACGTATGTGTACCTTATGCGAGAGATGGAAGGAAGGAGGCAGGGAAAGAGCAGCGAAAGAGAAAGCGAGGTTCAACAGTCAAACTCAAATTAAAAAAATGCTCTCTCTCATTTCAGGTCTCTCTCTCTCTCTCTCTCACACACACACACTACAGATCTCTGCAAACATCAAGTTAGATCAAGACAAGACAGAACAGACTGGCAACGCGCTGCAGTGATGTCTCTTGAACCACTCACCGACCACGTATCCCTCTTCGGAGAATGAATCCACATCGACTGGACCGTTCTTACCCACCACGGTCTCTCCAAGAATCGCCTTTAGTCCAGACATTTGTGATAGCAGAGCAGATGTGACTAACGTATCGGTGGAAACGATCTGTCGTCGCTAAACTGCTGGTCACGTGCGCCTCCAGAGTTCTCGGTCCTGAAAGGTCGCCTCAAAGGTGAAGGTCGAGGTCAAAGTTAGTTGTCGTCTGCGGGATTTTTCTGGCGTTGGCCAGTCAAATTATGGATCAGTTGAAAGTGTAGACCACCACCAATGTTTTTCAAGCTTTTATTGTAACAATATCTTCCAATTCATCACGTATTTATCGTTTGACAACATTGGTAAAACGAAGAGCGGGGTAGCAGACGTTACGAGAGGAGATTTCAGGATGGCGGGGTAGGACATCTGTTTACTATGGGGCGCCAAGAGGGGAATTTTCTCTAATATGCTATTTCTAGCTATACATTGCAATGTATAAATACAGAATGCAATATCTGCTGCGCCACTGCTAGAAATAGCAAATTTGAGAAAATTCCCCTCTTGGCGCCCCATAGTTTACAGGGCGGCCTTCTAATTTCCTTCTCCTTCCTCATCCAGGTATAAGCATGGTATGAGTAGAGGTGTGGTATGATATGCTCCAAGTATAAGCATGGTATGAGTAGAGGTGTGGTATGATATGCTCCAAGTATAAGCATGGTATGAGTAGAGGTGTGGTATGATATGCTCCAAGTATAAGCATGGTATGAGTAGAGGTGTGGTATGATATGCTCCAAGTATAAGCATGGTATGAGTAGAGGTGTGCCACAGTGGTATGATATGCTCCAAGTATAAGCATGGTATGAGTAGAGGTGTGGTATGATATGCTCCAAGTATAAGCATGGTATGAGTAGAGGTGTGGTATGATATGCTCCAAGTATAAGCATGGTATGAGTAGAGGTGTGGTATGATATGCTCCAAGTATAAGCATGGTATGAGTAGAGGTGTGGTATGATATGCTCCAAGTATAAGCATGGTATGAGTAGAGGTGTGGTATGATATGCTCCAAGTATAAGCATGGTATGAGTAGAGGTGTGGTATGATATGCTCCAAGTATAAGCATGGTATGAGTAGAGGTGTGGTATGATATGCTCCAAGTATAAGCATGGTATGAGTAGAGGTGTGCCACAGTGGTATGATATGCTCCAAGTATAAGCATGGTATGAGTAGAGGTGTGGTATGATATGCTCCAAGTATAAGCATGGTATGAGTAGAGGTGTGGTATGATATGCTCCAAGTATAAGCATGGTATGAGTAGAGGTGTGGTATGATATGCCCCAAGTATAAGCATGGTATGAGTAGAGGTGTGGTATGATATGCTCCAAGTATAAGCATGGTATGAGTAGAGGTGTGCCACAGTGGTATGATATGCTTCAAGTATAAGCATGGTATGAGTGCAGGTGTGGTATATGCTCCAAGTATAAGCATGGTATGAGTAGAGGTGTGGTATGATATGCTCCAAGTATAAGCATGGTATGAGTAGAGGTGTGGTATGATATGCTCCAAGTATAAGCATGGTATGAGTAGAGGTGTGCCACAGTGGTATGATATGCTCCAAGTATAAGCATGGTATGAGTAGAGGTGTGGTATGATATGCTCCAAGTATAAGCATGGTATGAGTAGAGGTGTGGTATGATATGCTCCAAGTATAAGCATGGTATGAGTAGAGGTGTGGTATGATATGCTCCAAGTATAAGCATGGTATGAGTAGAGGTGTGCCACAGTGGTATGATATGCTTCAAGTATAAGCATGGTATGAGTGCAGGTGTGGTATATGCTCCAAGTATAAGCATGGTATGAGTAGAGGTGTGGTCTGATCATCAACATATTAAAGTTTGGTGCCTAATTTTCATGTTAAGTGGCCTCCACTTTTAAAGCTTTTGCATAAAAAGCAATTCATTTAGTGCCGTGACGCTAGGCAGAGGGAGAAAGATTAGGAGAGAAAGAAAGAGATACAACAAGACGGGCAGACAAACCCACAACCCCCTATGTTCATTTTCCTGGACAGCATTAAGCGAGAAATACGAACATCACTCTTCCATCGGTGGGAGGCCTCCATATGCTTCATACGCTTTGCAGACGACATTAGTCTGATGGCGGGCACCAGCAACCAACTGTAAAACCTGACTGCTATACTGACAGACAGTGTGAACGCTTATGAAATGGAGACCAGCACCGACATACAGAGTGGAGACAAGCACTAAGTAAAGTCATGGTCAATGGCAACAACAATTAAAGCAGAAATCTACATGAACAGAGTACAGCTGGAGAAAGGAACAGCTTTAATAACCTTTTGTCAGCTGGTACCAGTTACCAATAAATGGATGATACAGTAAATATACACAAGCAAAATGAAAAGCTATGGCCTCTCTCTCTGTGTCTCTCTCTCACTGTACAAAGTAAATAATCCTACATGCACACAAACAGTTTACTGACTAGGTGTTTGTGACAAGAAAAGTCTTTATTATCTTCGACCTTATGACAAGTCTAAGTGTGCTTGGTAGTGTCTGCAGTGTGAGACAGACCACACGCTCTATTTAAAGAATATAAGAGATCTACTAAACTAAAATAGATTCGGCTTCAACAAACAACCACCTTTTCTTCATCTATAACTGTAATATCAGTGCAAACTCTAGGAAATGACTGGCAGTTTTTATCGCCAGGGGAAGTTATCTCCTTTCGGATCGGCATCAATTTTCTGGCGGCCGTCGGAAGCGATCGTCTCCCCTGTCGCGCCATCCACTAGAATCAGGGTAGGAATACCCCGCAGATTGTATTTCTCGCCAAGAGTAGTCTGTTAACAGAGAAAAACAACTTCAAAATCAACGGCATAGGGGAACATGTAAGTGAATTCCTTGTCTGAAGTATGCACACTCATTCGACTACCAATTCTAGAATATGTCTGTCCCGCTTACATTGGTTCTCTGTCCGACTCGTCGCGTAAACTTGGACCCAGGTACGTGAATAAATGTACATCAATAGCCTTGTGATTCCTACACTAGAGTGTAGTGATGTCAGCGATGTTGACGCACATTGGAGATTTCAAACACGAAAAAGATTTTGCTCTGTGATAAGCAGAACATCTCCCTACTTCCACAAGAAATGTCCTTCAGTCACAATGTTGACCTGCTATTTTGACGAAATGTTTTCTACTTAACATCATTATTTTCTGCATAATCTTTACTTTTTAAATTTCCTGAATGGACAATTCTTTGTTGTAGATGTTATTGATGACGTGATATTACACTATTACTTAATAGATACTTGTTTGTTGTAGATGTTATTGATGACGTGATATTACACTATTACTTAATAGATACTTGTTTGTTGTAGATGTTTATTGATGACGTGATATTATACTGTTACTTAATAGATACTTGTTTGTTGTAGATGTTTATTGATGACGTGATATTATACTGTTACTTAATAGATACTTGTTTGTTGTAGATGTTTATTGATGACGTGATATTATACTGTTACTTAATAGATACTTGTTTGTTGTAGATGTTTATTGATGACGTGATATTATACTGTTACTTAATAGATACTTGTTTGTTGTAGATGTTTATTGATGACGTGATATTATACTGTTACTTAATAGATACTTGTTTGTTGTAGATGTTTATTGATGACGTGATATTATACTGTTACTTAATAGATACTTGTTTGTTGTAGATGTTTATTGATGACGTGATATTATACTGTTACTTAATAGATACTTGTTTGTTGTAGATGTTTATTGATGACGTGATATTATACTGTTACTTAATAGATACTTGTTTGTTGTAGATGTTTATTGATGACGTGATATTATACTGTTACTTAATAAATACTTGTTTGTTGTAGATGTTATTGATGACGTGATATTACACTATTACTTAATAGATACCTGTTTGTTGTAGATGTTATTGATGACGTGATATTACACTATTACTTAATAGATACTTGTTTGTTGTAGATGTTTATTGATGACGTGATATTACACTATTACCACTCAGCTCAGCGCATTAGTGACGACATTAATAATAAGTGACGTCACACATAGCAACAATTAAGGAACGATCGAGCGACCTTCTACTTATCTGTGCGTGTAGTATATAAGCACATACTCTGTGACAGCGACAGTTGTACTAGTGAATAATAATACAGTTGTACTAGTGAATAGTGATATAGTCGTATAATAGTATAATATAGTATAATATAATATAATAGTAATACAGTCGTACTAGCGACTAGTGATACAGTCGTACTAGCGACTAGTGATACAGTCGTACTAGCGACTAGTGATACAGTCGTACTAGCGACTAGAGATACAGTCGTACTAGTTAATAGTGATACAGTCGTACTAGCGACTAGTGATACAGTCGTACTAGCGACTAGAGATACAGTCGTACTAGTGAATAGTGATACAGTCGTACTAGCGACTAGTGATACAGTCGTACAAGTGAATAGTGATACAGTCGTACTAGTGAATAGTGATACAGTCGTACTAGCGACTAGAGATACAGTGAGATATAAAGTAACAGGACATTGCGATAGTCTTTTATGGACGAATAGAACGATAGTAAAACTGTTAAGTAGTTATACAACAATATCATGAGTAGCCTACAGACAAGGTCGGTTTCTAGCAATAGTATCTTTGGTAGTCCATTGTCAGAATTTCCCTTGACTGAACTTCCAACTCGTTTGCAAGTTGGCCGTTATTTTCTGTCTCTGAAGGACACCAGCAACAGGGACACTTGGTTCCCAAGTTTCTCAGACACTGATAGACCTGTGGACTCGAGCTGCAATTCCCTCACAACCACTCATGAACGTCAAGCTCAAAGTGTCCCCATTAATGGATGAAGCTTCACACTGGTCGCCCTTTGCAGAGGTTCATTTGCTCTTCACACTTGAACGAGCTTCCATTCCGCCAGCTCTGCAAAACACTCATTGGTCCAGCTGAAGGACACACGCCGTGGAAAGAACCGACTGGAAATGCATTGGCTAACTGTGCATCATTGCCACTTTCTGCAGAAGGATTTCGACTCTTTGCCGACGGAGATGACGATGAAGTCAACAGGAAGCCAGCAGTGGACATAATAAAGACCATTCGCCAAGCAAGCTGGTGGGTCTCAACAGCGTCAGAGAATTTCGACCTCCCACACTCCCATGCTCAACCATTGCAATACTTACTGCCATCAATGGAGGAACTGACCCTGGAACCCCTTATCACAAAGCACCTCTCAGATGAAGAACTCCAGCAGCCTGTCACTATGGGATGGATGCAAGGGATGGTTACATTCGAGCTGTCATCAAGAGACTTTATGCCGTGATTTCGCACCAAGCAAGATTTTCGTTTACCGCGTGACTAGAAATGAAAACCGGTGCCTGTACTGTTTATAATTATTGTCTGACGCTGCAAACGATATCAGAAACTGATCTTTTTCTTGCATTTATTAAATAAAGAACTTTTGACAACAAAGGAAACATTTAGTTTAATAAACATGATTTTTGCATTTTTGGGGCAGAAAAAGGGAGGGGTTCTGCTCATTGCAGATTTTTTGGCTATACATTTTTGAACTCAGCACAGCTGGTTGCAGAAAACCCCAGATGTGCCTGTTGATCCGTTACAATTCATTGGATGAGGCTACACCCTAGCCTACACGTCTATGCTCTACGGTGGTTCTCTAGTATTTCTGAATAAGTGTGGGCAAACTGGGTGAATTTGGTGACGTTCCTGGATGGTTTTTATCGGATACACTAGTGCAGACGTCACTATCAGCTCACTGTATCTCTCCCTGACGTCACCATCGCAGCAACTCGGTCATCACTCACGCTGACGTCGGTATACTTCCTCAAACAGCCCTGTCGTCACTGTCTGATCACTGACGTCGCTATCACTACGCCTCACCTTGACGTCACTACACCTTAGCTTGGCATCACTACACCTTATCTTGATATCCCTACACTTACCTTGACATCACTACACTTTACCTTGACGTCACTACACTTTATCTTGACGTCACTACACTTACCTTGACATCACTACGTCTTATCTTGACGTCACCAGACCTTACCTTGACGTCACTACTCCTTGCCTTGACGTCACTACACCTTACGTTGACATCACTACACTTAACTTGACGTCACTACACGTTACGTTGACGTCCCTACACTTAACGTCACTACGCTTTACGTTGACGTCACTACACTTACCTTGACATCACTACAACTTATCTTGATATCACTACACCTTACCTTGACGTCACTACTCCTTACCTTGATATCTGAGCCGAAGCCCACAGTCAGCCAGGGCATCTCGCCGAAGTAGTCATCAAAGCTCTGCTGATCACGGTCGGAGCTGAGGAAGACGACCTCGAACTTTTTTCCGGCTTCTTGACAGGCTTTGTAGCACTCCGCCAGCTTGGGTGTGAAACCACGGCACGGGGGACACCAGTGGGCAGAGAAGTAGAGCCCTGCACGAGTAGAAAAGAAGTGAATCAAAGCATTATTCTGGAGATGAAAGGTGAGGGATGTCATGTGTGTGGGTGTGGTCAGACAAGGTTATGTACAGTAACAGGTTATGTGTTTTACGGGTGCAGTGTGTATGACCCTCTTGTTACAAGGTGTAACGCGTACAATAATGTTTTCACGTACACCAGACGTCTGTCAGGATGATGTGCACTTTCTTCAGATTGTAAATGTCAGTTCTACCAAGTCTCGGCTCGCTAAAAACCTGAGTTTAACCCGAATTACATTAAATACCGTCCCTCCAGCGAGTTAGAAGGATGGGTTTATACCCCTATCTGCTTTCTTCCTCTTCTACCCGTTTCTGTACTGGATGAATGGGCTTGACTCATTTCTGCTCATTTTTGGTTAGTGGATTTAATGACCAGAATTAGTCGTTTGGTGCTGGCAGGAGTGACGTGGTAGGTATGCCGCTGGCATTTCAGGTACGATTTATAGTCACTGAGCACGATCTGTAGGTGGCTAGGGGGTTAGTCATTTGACGCCTCTCAAACTCCGCTTTGAAAAAGGAGTGACGGGAGACAACCTTTCGAGTGGCCTTGGCAGACATCAGAATACCACGTCTTTCATCCGATTTAACCCAGTCGTGTGCGGCCATTGTGACTGAAATAACTGTCACTTCTGGGAACGTGAAACGCACATGGTGATGACTTTACTAGGAGCTTCACTGGGTCCTAACGTGGGACTAACACCACGTTCAGCACTAACGTGGGACTAACACCATGTTCAGCACTAACGTGGGACTAACAACACGTTCAGCACTAACGTGGGACTAACAACACGTTCAGCACTAACGTGGGACTAACAACACGTTCAGCACTAACGTGGGACTAACAACACGTTCAGCACTAACGTGGGACTAACAACACGTTCAGCACTAACGTGGGACTAACAACACGTTCAGCACTAACGTGGGACTAACAACACGTTCAGCACTAACGTGGGACTAACAACACGTTCAGCACTAACGTGGGACTAACAACACGTTCAGCACTAACGTGGGACTAACACGTTCGTGGAACAGGCTTGGCGGAGGTTAGCCTACGTCACTAAAGCTTGACCTACAACACTCTCCGGAAGATATGCCTTGAGTCAAAAATCTTTCGCAAAAAAATAGGTCTTTGCAAGAGGTCTTAACCCTGTGACAGATTTCTTAGAGATAACGAATTTTTAAAATCACATCTAAATCATCATTTACTGCCGGCAGTTTTCTGTAGTCGAGTACATGTACTCGTCAAACATCCTGATTCCTGCTACACCACTCTGTGTGACTAATATCCAGTCACAACAATGTTGCTACTCGTGTTCTTTATCTTTTCTTTCTCTTTTTGTTAGAGATAAAGAAAAATAATATGCATGTGGACAGACCAAAACTTAAGGGGTGTGATACAGCTATACAAATCTTTTGCTATACTCACACATACACAAACCTATAGGTATACTCACAAGTACATGTGAACATGGATGAGAATAAGAACTTGAGAGGACTAGCTCTCCCTATTCTCTCTTCCCCCCCCCCCCCAGAATTTGTAGTGCTCTTGGGTTTCGTGTTGTTTGGTGGCTGACTAATGTTGATCGGTGCTTTTAGTTACGTTTGCCTGCCACTGTTCTGGATTGTTTTTCTGAGACAGTGCCCCATTGTTGTCGTCTTCTCTATCTAACGGCCTCGAACGCCATATCTGCGCCATTTCGATTCCGGTTTTTGGTTTGTTGGATTAATTCTCCACTTCCTGCAGTTCTTCAACACTCTGTGCGCTAGGGTCCATTTTCCTTCCCCGTTACTTTAGATCGTAAATATCCGTGAGTTAACAAGCGTGGACTCGATCCTCTCATCTCTTGTCTACACCCCGGTCTCCTTCTTCACTGTCATCGCGTTGATGAGTTGATAAGCGTGGACTCGATCCTCTCATCTCTTGTCTACAGCCCTGCCTCCTTCACTGTCATCGTGTTGATGCAACTTGTGTGACAGTCATGTGAGCACCAAAACATGGACAGCTATAATTTTGTCGTTGCTGCCACTTTAATACTTGCACATCACGTAACATGATAGTTTATCACGTGTAAATATAAACACTCACAAACACAATTCCTCAAATACCATGTTAAAAAGTGAGAAGCAGACACCGCGGACAAAGACATAAAACTGAGTAGAAACAGATCTGACTACGTGTAGCTGGTATCCCGTGAGCCACTCACCGACCACGTAACCCTCTTTGGAAAACGTCTTGACGTCCACAGGCCCGTCCTTGCCCTGCACGGTGTCGCCTAAGAGGGCCTTCATACCCGACATTGTGATGAATGTGCGCTGATGAGGTCGTCAACTTGGCCGCCGCCCGCCTGGCAGTGAGAATCCAGGGAACCACTGCAGAGTGTTATGTACTGACGCCCACCATGGCGGAAACTCACGTTGATTGGTCCGTCAGGCAGGGTGAAGGTCGTCCGCCATAGACTGGAAACGCTGTGCTCGCAGACGATGTGTGTGTGTGTGTGTGTGTTGAATCGGCAGTGAATTCCATTAGTCAGTAGCTTATAATAGGACGTAGGACACCTCAGTAGATCAAGCCTTCTTTGAGCTAAAAATGTATTAAATGGCGTCGTGCTAAGTACAGCCGCCCTAACTGACAGAGAGGCTGCGCGCCATTGAACCGTCTGCCAAGGCGAAGGTCGTACGCTATCGATGGTTAGCACCGCGCCTTGCGCAAGGGCGTGTGTGTGTGTGTATGTGTGAATTTGCAGTAAAAGGCGTTCGTCAGCAGCTGAATATAGAAGTGGGACACCTCGATCGATCTCCTCTGTCAGCTAAATATCGTGTCCGTGTGTTTGTGTGTGTGTGCGCGCGCGTGACGAGGAGGCACGTGCGTGTATGTAGGTGTGTGTGTGTGTGTGGAGAGAGAGAAATGGGTCGTCTTGACCGATCTGTAGGTGACGTGTTAGAAGCTGAAACTATATAAATTTCAACTCAGTTTCTTGCTGCTTTCTGACCGTGTGCCTTTCCCCCACTTTTGTTGACATGTCCATCGCTGTCCTGATTACTTCATGCTGTGATGAATGTCCTGCTTATTTCTATCAAATTAATACAAGTTGTTAAATTGTGTCTCTTATTAGTTAAATTTCAACTGCCAACTATCTTCGTCGTTGTGAACAACCTGCAACCTTCATGTGTCTGTTGGATTGATTTGGCTGGACTGGTGACCCAGGGCTGACAAGGCTACTTGGCAACTGTTGCCAAAACAGAGACCCTAGGCCTGGCTGTGGTCTTTTGTGCGGAATTAGGCCGACGACTCAAAGGTTTGTGGGATTCTCCATGCAGCTTCAACTTTATTTACGACGGAAGAAAGGTCCTTTTATCGTCAACCAATCCCTTCTGATGCGTCATTAACTGCTGATGAAATATTCAAGAAAGCAGGATCGTGGAACCGTAAATAATTGACATCAGGGACTTGATACAGTGGAACCTGTCTGCCCTTCGCCTCTGCAGTTAGGGTGTTTAGGAGAAAGGGATATTTGCCCGGGTCCCGTAACGATCACCTCTTCTTAAAGGACTACATGTGTACTTGGGTGCAAAATGTCGATCTGTAATATTTGGCTGAAGCTCGTGCAAGATATTTTCTCCCCAAATGCGGCAAAGAAAGAGGTGAAAATCGCCACATCACGTGTTTCCATCTTCCACACGCCCTGTCCCGACCTCTGTGTTGTGAACCTCTCAGTGTGAGGTCACGTTTGAAGGCGTGACTCCCGAGAAGGGAAGTAGAGTATACAATACACCCACATTTGGAGAAACAGCATCTTGTTCTCTTTATACCGTGCATCTCATCGAAACCTACAATCAAAGCGTAGGTTGTGGGTATGTATATGTGGGTAAGTGTATGTGGGCCTCCCTTCCAAGGAAATGGAGGTGTGATGGTTGTGACGGATTTCTCGCATGATATTCTTTAAGATGTTGAACAGGACACGTGATAGGGGTCACTCCTGAGGGACGCCCATCGTTATGTGGAAAAGGCTTCCTACATCTAGTAATACTCCGCTCATTGAGCTCTTGTACAGCTTGTACGAGGCCCTCTCCAATATTAAATTTTCGCTTCACGTGCAAAACTCTTCCAAACGCCTTTTTAAAGTCGACGAAGTTGAGGAAGAGATCCAGCTAGTGCTGTAGAAATGTTTTTTCAGTATGCGACAGTCCAAGATCTGTTCAGCTGTGTTCCTACCTGGTCTGAAACCTGTTAGCAGTTCTTTTGCGGTGATGTTGATGTGATTCTGAATTACATTTTTACTTGGGTTTTGTTTGGCGATCTTTGTGTAGATGTGGCTCTGTTTGCTGATTCTTTCTTTTTGAATGGGTATGGCTAGTGATTGTGTCTTTTCTCTGGGACATGTTTTGCTTATCAGATTCCTTGACACAGAACAGATCAGTTGCCAACAGACTGACGGTGCTAAAGCATGTAGGATGGAGACCGCACTGACAGGCAAGAAGTCCGAGTTAACATCAAGAGATCTGCACAGGCGGAATAGAGCTCGAAGATGTAAACAACTTTACGTACTTGGTTGGGGGGGGGGGTCTCCCTTTCCAAAGAGGCGGCTGCACGGCAGACATATACATCAGGATCGCAACAGCGACAACCCTAATGGACAGAATTCGGTGAAGCAACAGTATGAGGTTCGCTATGTACAGACTTGTACAAGTCTCTTGTAGTTTCCATCCTGTACAGTTGCTATCTAGTACATGTTTGTACAAGTCGCTTGTAGTTTCCATCCTGCTGTACAGTTGCTACCAAGTACATATTTGTACAAGTCTCTTGTAGTTTCCATCCTGCTGTACAGTTGCTACCAAGTACATATTTGTACAAGTCTCTTGTAGTTTCCATCCTGCTGTACAGTTGCTACCAAGTACATATTTGTACAAGTCTCTTGTAGTTTCCATCCTGCTGTACAGTTGCTACCAAGTACATATTTGTACAAGTCTCTTGTAGTTTCCATCCTGCTGTACAGTTGCTACCAAGTACATATTTGTACAAGTCTCTTGTAGTTTCCATCCTGCTGTACAGTTGCTACCAAGTACATATTTGTACAAGTCTCTTGTAGTTTCCATCCTGCTGTACAATTGCGAGACGTGAACTCTGGTGATACGGAGAGGAGAATCCAAGGATTCTAGTTCAAGTGCGTGAGGAGGCTACTCCAGATCTTCAGCAGAGAGCGCAATAATAATAATAATAATAATAATAATAATAATAATAAATGAAGATTTGTATAGCGCATATGCACACTCATAGAGAGCATGCTCTTAGCAAGGCCAGCGACTGTACGGAGCACGGTCGCCACTGTGAAGGAGTGCAGGCTGGTCTGATTTAGTCATGTGTGACCTGGAATGGCACTCATTCTTAATGCACCCTTCAGGGTACCTTGGAGGATGATCGCACGGAGGTCGGCAAATGTGGAATGGACTCATCATTCCGTACATGACCAGCTCACCACAGAAACAGGCCTACGAGGCGAGCTTTGTCAGCCGCTGCATCTACCCAGGTGTTCCACCCCGACTACTAGTACCCACGGACCAGCATAACCGCTTATTGTCAGCACCAGGAAGGGGATGCCTGTTTGTATAAATTATGTTTGTGTCTTGCAGTGAGCATTACAAAATCATTAAAACTTGTGTGCCCCACTCGTCAAGGCAGCCACTAAATACAAGTCAAAGCACTTAGAAGTACACCTGTTGTATCTCTACCTGCTCGATCAATTCACATCTTAGTGTGTTCAGCAGTTGATCACGTGGGCTATGATTCATACCCTCTTTTACTTTAATCGGGATAATGTTATTTTTCATACGGCGCTGTTACCATTTTTGGACCCACCTTGTCGTGACTCAGGTGAGAAACACGAGGAGGGTAAGCTGGTGTGTTTGTGTGTGTGGATGCGTTCTCGGAAGGGAGTGATCAGTGATGATCCTTCCGTTCCTTCGATGTCAAACCTAGGAGAGTGCTGTGCCGGTCAGCCACCCTTGTTCAGCGATGCGCGGCAGCTTGCCAGCTGTTGCCTGACAACACCACAAACACCGAGTGTGTCTCAAAAGAGGGACACTGCTGCCTCAGGTCTCTTGAAAACACAGAGAACGTGCGCGCGCGCCAATGAACTATGCAGGTCAAGTGTGTGTACAAATCGCATGGCAACACCTAGTCAACACACAACTTCATTGTACTCACATCCTTGTCTCTGTTTTTGTTAAGACAGACTTGCATCTCGCAATAAATGAAAATACCATCAATTCCAAGGGGAAAACTTCCGTCTTTTGTATCCCTCAAGTCGCTGACATTACTGACAATGTTCTTTAAAAGGTCCCTTTACAGATTTATTTATACCTTGTGATCGAAAATGTTGTCTATATCAGAGATTTTCTCGGCTTCCATTTAGTGAATAAAACTATTTCTATTAGTATGTCACGATAGCCTTGCCGAATTTCATGACTGGATAAACTGTCAACGCGCCCTGACTTTTCCAAACAAACAAACAAACAAACAAACAAAACCAACTCTGTATAAAAGCCTTCCAGCAGTGTTACAGCGAGCTGGGTTCACCATCACACAGCTTCCTTGCCTCAACACACCTTTATTAAGGATTAGTAAAGACATATAATCAAAAACACCACACAACAGATTTCCCTCACCTTTATTAACCGTTAATAAAACATCTAATCAAAACCACCTTCTGAAATCACATAGCAAACTTTCCTTACCTTTAGCCTTCCTTACAAACAGCTCGGCCCATTGATGCCATTCACTCTTGAATACGACAAATACATATATCCCCTACCCGCCGCAAACAATAATAATAAAAAAGAGGGCATGTATAAAACTAAAGCATTTTACTTCTCCAGTCAAAGCAAAATGATGAGAGGGAAACACGTATCACTACTCCAGCTGACTCGGCCATCTAGGCCTGCACCATCACGTCCTCCCTCCTCTCCCCTCAACCCGTAAAGAAAGGAATGTGGTCTTGTCTCACGAGCCTCAGTCTTCGGTACCGGCCTTCTACGCCTCTGTCCTGTTGTCTTTATAATAATAATAATAATAATAATAATAATAAAAAATAGGTGATGTGCATAGCGCATACTCACGCTCACAAGGAGGGTGGTTTTAGCGCTGAAGACAAGAACGAGACATGGACAACATACAAAGGAACAGAGGGACGAACAACAGTAACGATGACTACTAAAAGAAAATGTAGAAAAGAAAGAGGAATCAGGTAACAAGAACTAAGTGTCGTGGGGAAGCAGCAATAAACGGAAAAGGTCTGGGGTGGGGGGAGTTGAAAAAGGGAGTAGCATTATGTGAACTGTTGTTAGGAGTAATGTTCAAGGAAAGGCTGTGTTTTCAGTGCACCTTTAAAAGATGTAATGGTGGGTAGGTGGCGGATGTGGAAGGGGAGAGAGAGTTCTATTATTTTGCTGCACAGGAACTAACATTCCGTATGTTGTTGTTCTGATGACAGGAATAGTGAGATGGTCATCAGACGAAGAGTGTAGTTGTCTGGCTGGGAAGAGAAGTTTAGAGAAATACTGCGACCTCAACACTGCTTCATGAATGGGACCACTACCTAGCTTATGTTCGTTGGCTAGCACACCGCCAGTGACTTGCAGGGCATGAGAATGTACAGTAAATCACATCAACATAAAGATCATTCAGTGCTTTTATGCTGAGCTTAATGTATCCAATGATAATTTATCCAAAGAGAAATCCTGAGCGGCAGAGGAAGATTGAACCTGCGACCCTTACTTTGAAGCTGTTAAGAGAGCCATAGCTGGAGTGAGAGAAACTGCAGACAAAGCTCTCCTCGGTAGTGCAAGCAGCAAACTGCTCATTAATGGAGGCTTTAGATTCATGTAAGATTATCCTATCCTTATTATACTATGGCATTCTAGCTGGAAAAGATAAAATGTATTCAAGAGTTCTATTATTTTAAAAAAGTAGCAGATTGTTTGGCACTGAAAGATAACTTGTATACAGTATAAAAAAACCCTCTGAAAAAAGAAACATTGTTACAAGTCCAATGAAAAAAAAATCTTCCATAAAAAAACCTGAAAATACTGGACGAAACAGTTCCAATCACTATTAGTTTTTAAAACTGCAGAATTTCTGCGTGACAAAGAAAAAGCAGCCAAAGGAACACATAGATCTAAACAGTGTCTCACAAAGTTTGTTTGTTTGTTTGTGTTTAACGCCGTGTCAGCAACTAGGGCTATATCACGGCGGGTGTCTCACAAAGATGTTGCTGTCAAGCTACATATATATATATTATGCCACACAGAAAATGGGATCCAAAATATGGTCAATACTGCCTTTCTGTTGCATTATCATGTCTAGTACTTTCTATGATAACACAAACATACCTGAATGTAATTTCTAAGCTACAAACAACAACACACATAAAGTGAATTTTGATTTAATACTTGATGTCCTCTGTTGTCATGAGCATATTTCTGCATTAATCACATCACTATTGTGTACAAAGTTGCAGGTAGAAGCACACTAGCTCTATAATTTAAGTAAAACATTTAAAGAAATAAGCCAACCTCACTCCCTCATGGAAACATAAGTAAATTACAACTTGCAAGAATTAAAAACATAACAGATAAAAATACAACAGAAAAAAGAAAAAATTATTTGAATGTTCAAGACCAATAACATGGAAGGAAGATTTAGTGTGGTAATTTGTGCTGATGTCTCTTCCACTCACCTTGTCATGCCAACAAAACTACAAAATTTATGCACAAAGGCATACAACACACATCCTTACATTCAACACTTCTTGTAATAGCTAATACTTAAAATCACTGTAGAAGACACACAAACTTAGGACATCTGGAGATGCACATACTACAGTGTCATCACAGCATGTTACTAGAAAAAGCATGTTTTTATTATTTGTTTGTCACAGCTTTGCATGCTAGTTCTAAGCAAGGAAACTATTTAAATAAATAAAGGAGATTATGGAACAGCCACACTAGATGGAAAGTTAAGATGGCATTGGCCGAGTCTTACCCATTACTTTCTCTCTCCCCCTGCCCGTCCCCTCCCACACACACTCACAACACAACTTGCATGACTTTGCTGTCCATGTGCTAAACACATTATCCACAGAAACATGTCAAAATACAACCATGATAATCAATGTTGAAGTTTGTAATACAAAGTATTAGGTTGTAGATTTACAAAGACTGATATATAACAATTGAGCACAGAAAACATTGTTCCAACAACCCAGACCTTTTTTTGATACTATAAAGTGTGCTTACTATATGTTTTACAATAAAAAGACCTCACTATGACCTATGAACCATGACCTTGAGATCACACCACAGGCTCTGTTGCTACCACAGTGTGGAATGGGATAAGGCAGCAGTGAGAAAAGGCGACATTACAGATACTGATGCTTGGAGCTGAAATCAGTAGTCCTCAGCCCAAGGGTTTGCCTCTAAAAAATTGTCAATGACCTCCTTCATGGCCAGGTTGGGTATCAGCTGATCTTGGGTTAGGTCCATTCTTGTCACTGGATCAAAATGACCGACTCTCTGGCAAACAGGAAGTTACACGTCCTTGCTTCAGAAAGAGTTGTAACAACTCATTCAAAAGAGGCTACAAGGATCATTGCCAACAGATTTGTTAATTCACTCCATTTATGCTAAAGATGGCTACAGAATACTTCGTCATCTTGCTCTTTGCACAGAGAAAATTTTTTTTTAACCTACTGCTACTCTTTACACTTCAAGGTTTCTTGTATCGTTTTGTTTTGCACCAAGATTTTTCAGTCAACAGTGAAATAGCTTCGGAGATGACAAACTTCTAGTGTTGGATCATTTACAAAACTATCATTCTACCTCCCCTGAAATGAAATTTTTTTTTTTTCACAGATTGGAAAGTTATTTTTTTGGATACGCTCTCCTTCTGAATGTCTTGATGTGGTCTTTCTTGTTCTCATTTATTTTATTACTTTGTTATTGTTATTATTGTTATTTATGAACCACAGAACAGTGTTCTCACCAGACTGAGGCTGCTTCAAGTTACATGCAATTCCAGACTCTAAGCCCTGCTTGAGACTAGGGTCGACTATAGAATTTTGTAGATCTTCACCATTAGTGGTGTAAATGTGTAAAAAGATATGTTATCTTCAAGACTATATGAAACACAAAAATCTGTAAATGTCATTCAAACACAATAAATACAAACCTGTAAATGCTCAATAATGTCCTTTTTGTCATATGTAATCCCACTTGGAGTGATCACAGGTTCACGCATGATTTCAAAACTGATTCGCCCACAAAGGTTGTCAGGCACTTCTCGTTTCTGTGAGAAAGAAAATTAACAAGATGTAATCTTCAAGGAAGCTAATGAACTGATAGAATGTGAGTCAGCAATCTAAAGGTAAGCTTGTGGCAGTTATTGAGATATACATTATGTTTCGATGACTTGTGACTGAATCAGTCATGTGCAGCATGGGTCATCAGCTCTCCAACTTACCCGCCTCCTTTCATCAAGTTGTGCAAATAATTCATTGATCTCTTTTAATCGCAGGTCCTGAAATTAAAATAAGGAACTTCAAGCTCTGCACAGGCAAGGCCATGTGGCCAACCCATTTTGGTATAAACATTAAGAATGTTAAAAAAAAAGAAAAACATACTCTAGCTTGATGGCATGACATTTTTTGATTTTGAATAAGTAGTGAGAGCTCAATCCTGCCAGAATAACATGAAAAAAAACGAGTAACATCAGGTTCAAATAGAAAATCTCAGTCTCTTGCCATTCAACACTGTCAGCTTTTCCTCAATAGTGCAAGATTAAAAAACAAATGTCAGGCAATCATCCTTTTACAACTAACCATAGAAACAACATACTCCAGACTGACATTTACAAATGAGAAAAAAAAGCGCAGACTCCTCAAAACAAAATAGCTACTGAGGTATAATGTAAAGTTAGTTTTAATTAGGTACAAACAACTTACGTGGTCATATTCTATTCGCTCAGTTTCCTGTGTGGTATCTTTGTCATGACCTCCCTTTTTCACACCCTCAATTTGTCTTGAAATGCAAACAAACAAAAAAAGAGGTAACTCACTATAATTACAAAAATAACTTTCACTGTTACAAAGTCTACAAATTTATTGATTTTATATCCATAGCGACCATTGTTTCTGATGGTGGTAACATTTATACTAAAGTAGATTTGTGAACAAATCCGATATGTTCCATTTAATTGTAAGGATTTTCTGCTTTCTGCAGCATGCAGCTGGGTAACTGGCTAAACTTTCACTTTTGGATGGGAAAGAATGGTTGGAGCTAGCAGGAGGTGAGAAGCACATGCAATGCTGTCTACCCTAGTACTCATGCTTCATTCATTATTTCCATCTGGACCCACAAGTACCTCACCTCTCACTTCTGGGTTGTATCATTCTTGTCGGGAGAAGGGCTGGGGGAAATTCAGCCTTTAAGCACACAACTGGCTTCAGAACTCACTCGTAGTGATTTAAGAAATATACTAATGCCTACATAAGATTATATTTTAAACTTAAATTTTGATTTGTACACAGAATAAATATTTCAATTAAATGGATGTTCAGTTTATTAGAAAATGTTAATAAAAACTAATTAAATAATATCAAGATAATGCTAGTCCTTTTTCACTTTTAGGCTTGTTTTCCTTATGCAGTGTGAATATGAACTTTACAAATTTTTGCATTTATTATTATTAAAACGTCTATCACCTTGCAAAGTAATATAAAGGAACAACATTTTGCCATTACCTATTAAAAATCATCAAACATTGATATTCTTCCTTGTGCATATAGAGAAAGCACATCTGACATATTGTAAGAAAATAAATGTTATAAGATATATTATGCTTATACAGTTTTTCTTTACGATGATAAGATAACTTTTGTATTTTTTAATGAAAGGGGAAAAGAAGAGGAAAAACTGAGCTTAACAGAAGATCTGGACAACACAGCCACTTTGTGAAGAATCTGATTCAAAAAGAACCTTTATGTACTGAACAAACTAAAATGTTACCTCTTGGGACCATGCATACATCATCTTACAAAATAAATCAATAAAATTACTGACTACACTGTCACTATTCCTTTCCTTACCTCTCTCTCTCTTCACTGACAAGTTTGTTCAAGTAAGACTGGAGCGCGATCTCTTGCTGAATTCGTTTCTCTTCAATCATATTCCATCGACGCTTTTTAGCCAGCCGTAGTGCACCAGTTACCTCGTCTCCAAAATTCAGTTTCTGCTCTTTCGCAAGGTCATGGGCTAAAAATATGTCAATGTCAGTTCATACTTTGCAGTCTTTAAATGTCTGATATCACGTCTACTTTGACACAAATGAACTACACTGTACATGTTTTCTGCACTGAGATACAGTCTTCATACATGCTCATATGCTTATTTCTATGGAAGTCTGCCCTTTTCACATGATAAATAATTGTGATAGTGTTAATATTAGAAGAACTAAAGACTTGAGCAAACAAAAGTGGTGGGAGGAAAGTCCACAAATACACATTCGGTATTGTAAACTGTAAACTGGTCAGATTAATTCTTCTTGCATACATGTCATGTTAATTTAAAATATTCTTTACTAGAGACACTGGGGAAAAAATTGACAAGACCTTTCATAAGATGTGTGATAGCCTCATCGTACATGCCCTTCTCAACCATTGCCTGCCCCAGGAAGAAGTGACCCTTGACCAAGGATCTGTCCAAGTCTAAGGCATGATGACAGTCTTGTACTGCAAGCTCCCAGCTACGCAGCTTGAGGTAACATAATGCACGATTGGTATAGTATGTCGGAGTAGCTGGGTTTTTTGTCTGGAACGGAAGGAAAATACTATATATCATGGAACCAAAATATGTTCTAAAGTATCATTTATTAACCTTTCCATCAAGGGTATTAAGAGTATATGCATCTATTAACCTGTGAGTTTATGTATGTAATGTTTAAAAAAAAAACTCACTAGTAATACAGTAGTAGTCGCAGAACGATGTTTTAAACATAGTGTTGAAATATTTGCAGATATTTGCTAACGTGTGTTCACACACACACACACACACACACACACACACACACACACACACACAAGGTTGAATATACAGTTTTATAGATAAGGCACCTGCTATCATGGAATATTCAATGACCGCTTTTCCCATTTCTGGAAAATTCAACAATGCCAACAAACAGCACAGGGATTCTACACTAGTTTGGCTCACTGGTGCTCATTTGAAACCCCCCCCCCCAACAATTACACGTTTCTTCTATCTGCCTATCACTATCTTCTATCCAAAGTACACAGAAACGAATTTATAGTTCTCACCAATCAATGTCGTATCAATGAGTATTTTGTCATAACTACATGTAATATTCTATGTTTCTGCACAGACGCCACTTACAATTGCTTTTGTGTAGCACTGTATTGCATCTTCGTATTTCCTGGCAGCAAACAATCTATTACCTTGATTTTTTAAGTCAACGGAGCTCATGATTATAGCTTTGGGGTTCGTACAGCACAAAGAAACACTTTAAACATCAATAGGTCTGATTACTGTTTACTGATTCATCTTCACCGGAACACTCCACTATCCCAGGGAGGCATTCTTACTCTGTAGCCGCAGCATTTACATTTGACAATAACTTTGATAAATAATTATCTAACGTTCTTAATAAGTTGCTAACGACTAATAATATACACTCATTCGCTTATAATTGTATTTATAGATTGTAATAAAATAAGGCAATAAAGGGAATGGTTAGGAGACAAGGAATGGAAAAAGTGGGCACTGGTTATTTGCGTTTATTTTACGTATCGTCATTTATGTACGATGAAATAAATCGATCGCATTGTCAAAAGTTTTTAAAGACTCAAGAATTTTGACGAATCTTTTGGCTTGATTTGTGCTACAGACTTTCAGAAAATATTTATGTTACTTCCACCACTTTAGGAAAACGTACATGTAGCAGACGACACTTTGACAGTCTGAATTTACGGCAATTTAGTTGTCCAAAAATATACTGAACTTTATGAGGATTACACTCTAAACCTAATAAAGCATGCTGCTATGCCAACATTTATTTCAAGTTGGATGTTTCAAAAACAATTTTGCGGAAAGTCGTAAAGGGCGGCTCTATTGAAAATAGCAGGGCTTCAGATGAAGGTATGTGGAAAATAGATGAATTTCGTGTGTGCACAAGCTAGAACTCCAAAGATATTTACCTTATGTTGATGATTAATACCACCTTATGACTTTTAGGGTATATTTGTCTTAGCCCTTTTTCCGTGTTAAGGACAGATTATGATATAACACCGGAGCAGTCAAGTCGAAACACGAATTATAGCGAAAACGGGGAAAGGTAACCGTACTTTTGGGTTGGGTTTATCGTTGATAGCTCGAACTTTGTATTACGCGTCCATGGTTGATAGGCAACAAGAGAACTATATCTGATGCCAGGTGATAATTCCTTATGACAACTTTTTCTTAAGGGCTTTGAGATGGACAGAATATAGGAGACTGAATTTCACTTTTTATAGCAAATTACGATCCAGGTATGTTTTGTTTTTGTTGTCGAGAACGGTTTAGGTGAATGGAAGGTTAGAAACTCAATATTTTTTCAGTTTTTCTTTAATACTTTTTGAAAATTGCATGGCAATTTATGCTTTAATTTTGAGAAAATAACAGATTCTTCTATTATGTAGTCTGTCTTGTGGAAGTAAGGATAATTAGCGGTTGGTGCTTTTGTTTATTTTTTTCACTTTAAATATTATTTACTATATTTATATGCAGTATGATCAAGTATATGCACATAGTAAAAATCACGATAAGAAACAAGTAATTCAAAGCACTAAGGACTATGGATAATATTTAAAATAACTATGAGATATGAAGTCTTAGATTGAAAATACTTCATGAGGAAGACATTATGGTGACTATAATTTTCAGTCATGAAGAATAAAGAAATAACATATTTTTCACCGCTTTTACAGCGTTGCAGGTTGATCTTAAACCTAGTCTCTCCCTGTGGATGAAAAATAGGTTAAGTATTCAGAACCTTAACTATCCATGGATTTTAATGATCAGCTTGCCTTGAGGGATCTTGCAGAGCAAAAGGAAAAGGAATGGAAAGACTTGTCTGAAAAGAGGTTGGCATCATTTGTAAATTTTCAACATGTGATAGATAATGTTTGCTGGAGACTACACTGATGTTTTTTTTTATTAAGGTTTCTTCATTGAGGTTTCTTTATTTTCACTGATTAATCATAGTGGGAGTTCAAAGCATCCCTTTCACATCTTCTGCCCTTAATTTGGGCTACATCATCACCTGACATATCCCTGGACAATCATATAATACTTATCTTTTTCATTTGGCTTATGTACCTATTCCTCAGATCAGTGCCATAAGACTTGATGTTTAGGCAACAAAGACACTGGTTTGTTTCCTGGTTCTTTCTCGACTTAATTACACCAACATTTTACTTGCTGATCTACACCAAATGATTGGCAGACTACAGAGAGCTTAGAACAAGTCTTTTTCTTAATTCAAGAAAGCATCCTCACATCACACCTTTTCTCCACTTACTTTGCTGTTTACCAGTCTAAGCTCGTTCATTACAAGCTGACTGTGCTATATCATAACTTCATTTGTGGTTTCTCCTTTTATCTAATATGCTGTCTACTGTCCATCTAGACACTTTCATTCATTGCCAGAGTACCTTATCCTTCATCTACGAAAAATTAGCATCGAAAGGTTTGGTGTGCAATCCTTCTCATATGCTGGACCCAAACTATGGACCTCACTGGCATTTTCAGTTCAAACCATTCAGCTGATTCTGTTTCAAGAGTGTGTTAAAGGCTTTCTTATTTCAGGACTAGCTTCTCTAGTAACTCCGTTCCCACATCAGTCATGTATTGTCCATGGCTCAAATGTCTGTATGTCTGTACTGTGTGTGAGTATTTTGGTAAAAGGGTACTATTACCCTATCGATTGTATTCCATATGCAAAGCCTGTTATTGTGAAGAGTGGAGAGCTTGACCCTGTGCATCATTATTGTTATAACTATTATTCTTCAATTGCATCAGTTAATTTAATATGTTCATTAAACTTTAATACAGAGAGGCAAACTGTGCATTCAATGAAGTGCAATAGTAACATGCTTAAAAATGTCCAAACAAGCTTGTGATCCCTAAATTGCTGTGTAGGCTTCAGGTTCTAGAGGACAGTGTGAAGCAGAAGGATGGGTTGCTTAAACAGCAGCAAGAGCAGTTCATCAAGTTGAAGGAGGACTTTAAATATAACCTCTCTCTGCTGGAGGAACGTGATCAGGAGTTGGAGCGATATGACTTGGCTTTCGCAGGTATACCAGCATGTGGACCTCTTAACACTGCAAGTGATACAATAAGAAATGTGCAGCAGAGGACAAAATGTGTGCTATGTTGTCTTTTTTTGTTGCAGATCTAAAGGCACAGCTGAACGTGCGCAATGCAGAAATCAGTGAACTGCATATCCAGCTGGACGATGTGAAGAAGGCACAGGAGAGGGAGCAGCTTGCTCGAGATGATCTTCACGCTTCATATCAGCAGCGGCTCAGGGAAAAACAAGCAGAAATTGAGGCATTCAAAAGGTTTGTTATGTAGTTTCTTGTTGCAGCATTTCCTCACTAGTAAGACACTGTCCCTGCTTTGCCAGCTTTCCTCACCCTCTTTAATGAGATGAGTAGTGTGCAGTGGCAAGTATGTGGTGTGTAATATGGGGTTTATAGTGTATAATGTGTATAGTGTAATATGTTGTGTAGAATATGTAGTGTGTAATGTGTAGTGTTTGTGTAGTGGACTTCACCAAACTGTTGGTGACCATAGTTGTTTTATTCCTTCATGCTGTTGTAAGAAGACAGTAGATGGAAGGTTGAACTGCTGTCAGATTTCAGGTCATTGTTCGATGAGTTCTCTCCTATGACCCCAACTGGCACAGTGGCTCGATACTTGACTCAATAATTTGATTTTAGATTAAGTTTTTGTTTTGAGAAGTTTTGTTACAGATCAGTCTTGTAAGTCTTGTAAGTCGTACTTTTGTTGTTGACTTTCACTGCCATCTTCTGTGACATTAATAGCACAAAGAATGGAGAACTCACTCGGGAGCGTGCTGAGTTTGAATCCTTACGCCGAAAGCTTCAGCGGCAGTTGGCGGACCTGGAGGCTGACTTAGACAGGCAACACCATGAGCTCACCACAGGTAAAATGTTTTTTTCATTTTTTTTGTTCCTGCTAATGCATGTCCAACCTCCTCTGCTACCAAATTAAAAAATTAACACCAAATAAAAACTCAAACCAAATGACAAAAATAAAACTTCATACCTGCTTGTTGCATGTGACATATAATCAGGTGTTAACTGTCCTATATATATAGTGATATAGTGATCAGGTGTTAATTGAGTCCTATATTGTGATATAGTAATCACAAGGGAGAATACAATACCTGATAAGGAGAAAAATGTTCTGGTGTTGATAGTTGATATTCCGAATGCCAGTAGCATAGATTGTGTAAAACAGAAGTATTAGCACAAGTATGAGCATGCACACTGATGATTGAGGTAGACACTGGGTTTATTTTTGAAATAAGGATAAAGATGTTTTGTATAACTTCCATTTTTTAAAGTAAGGATGAAGGATGTTTCCTTTAAAACTGCGTGCATGGTTTCATGCTCAGTCCTGCAACTTGTACAAGCTTTATTTACCATAATTTGCCACATGTTGGAAATGTATAAGTTGATAGTGTAGAAATACAACAAATAAAGTCATGGGTAAAACATTTTAAATCAATGATTGTTTGGTGATCCCAGAGTTTGAAGATGCCCTGAAGAAAAGGGAACATGAATTTCGTATTCAGACTGATGAGATGAGCGCAAAAGTGTTGGAGTATGATCTCAAGGTAAGGGTCAAACATTTAGGCCAAGTAAATCACTCTAGCCTGTTTGCTAAGACTAGGATTTCCACTCCAAGTCTCCACTAATGCAAATAAGTACACTTGCAACACTTTTTTCATGGAGAACTGCAAAGATTATGATGAAAGCATTGATTGTGCTTTCCATAAGGCAGTAAATTGATTGGTTCTGTCATCTGCACTAATTTTAGTGGCTATCAACTATCACATCACTTGTACCTTTTTCGTTTTTTAGTAGTTGCAGCTATGACCATTAATATGTGTCTTCAGGTTCAGCTGTAACCATCACTATGCATCTTTAGGTTCAGTTAGAATCATTACTGTGCATGTCTGTAGGCCCAGCTGTTGGGCAAGGAGATAGAGTTACTGCGAGGGGAGCGAGAGAGACATAGCACTGAGGTGGAGGCAGCCTCCCAGTGTCACCGTGACTTGGAGAAACAGCTGAAGCAGACGCAGTGGCAGCTGGCTGACACCACTGCCATCAAAGACGCTAGGTCAGTAAGCATTCATGTTATCTCAAAATGGATTTTACTGCATCCTAATAAAATAAAATAAAATATGCAGAATGTCTGGTCAGAACACGATTTAATTGTGTCCTTGTTCATCAAAGGACAAAACAGGCTAATGAACCCAATGCTATATTAAAGTTGTGCATTCGCTAACACAGACCCCATTTATGTTTTCACTGTGTTTTTTGCCAACATAACGGAAACTAAAATGATTGTATTTTCAGGATCAAAGACTTGGAGGAGCAGCTCAAAAGGCAGGAGAAAGCTACAGCTGTGCTACAGGAGGATTTCCACAGAAAGTAAGTTCTTATCACTCTTCAGTGTGTTGAGCATTCTCTGTGTGACTACATGTATATCATGGACTTTCACTACTTCTGGGTAACATATAACAAACAGCACTAAAGAAATATCTCCAAGGAACATATAACTCAACAGCAACCGCATGATTGCACATTAAATTGCCTTTGGTGACTTCTTGGAACATTGATAACAGATATGCTGAGCTTGACAAGGCCATGCGAGAACGAGAGGCAAATGTACAGCGACTGAAGTCAGCATGTGAGGAAAAAGAACAAACACTGATTGAACAGGCACAGGCACTGCAGTCCAAACTTGAGGACGCTAATATCCAGATCCGCCAGCTCCAGTGGACCAACAATGACCTTAAGAAGGACCATGAGATGCATACTGAAAAGTAAGTAATTAAGATTTTTTGCTAGAGCTGGTTCTGGGAAACAACTTTTTAAACAAACTTTACCCAAACACTAACACTGTAGCATCTTTCTTGGCCCTTTCACAAGTGGTCATAATGGATGGTCAGGAATGATTTTGTAATTTTTGATTGATGTTTATCCTGTGATTATATTAGTTAGGATTTGGCCTTGGTATGTACTGGGAAAATCTGAATGTTCTTGATCGGGTGTCTGTCATACAAGTAGGTCATGATCATGTAACCTTACATTTGGCATCCATCAGACAAGCAGTTAGCCCTGATTTAACGTTAAATTCTTGATCTTTGAATGCTTGTGTTCCAAATCCTACTTGTAAATTTGTCTTATGAGATATGCTTGTAGTAGAGTTTTACATCAGCTGCTAAACTAATGCATGGTAATGTTTATATGTATAGAAAATCATGTGCCATTTTGCCTCAGAATATACCTGGTCTAGATTTATGTGACAGGCTACAAAATGAGTTACTAGCTTTAAAGACAAGGTGGGACACTCACGTCAAGGACATGTCGCGGGATGCAGTGACTCGAGATGTGGAACTGCAGGGTGCACAAGAGGAGATCAGTCGACTACGTTCAGAACTTGCTCAGCGCAAAGATGATCTTCTCAGGTTAGATTATCCTGACATGGCAAAGTTGAAGACTTCATTAATTGGGAAAACACTTGTAATTCTAAAGTTTGGAGTCAAAATTTTAGTCTTAGATGCACTGTCTTATAAATAACCCACTTTTGGTTGTGAACATGTGTCCTCCACAGATTTGGGCCATTTAGGGTCTTAAATTGCTGGAGCAGACCCATTTCATAATTAGATGTATGAAATGGGGCCCTTGACTGTCTTGCAAAAACTTCTCAAGCAATCAAACAACCCACCTTTCCACGTACCCACATTTTTTTTTAAAATGAAGGATACGTTGCCATGTTTGAAACAGGCTAGTTAGGGTAGGTAGCACTGATGTTTATATCTCTAGACACTTAAAATCTTGTCAGGTAGCAGACTGCTAATGTCTCATGGTTAACCAGCTCTGGACACTTGTAGCACAATCAGGTTGCACTGACTGCTGACATCTCATTTTTAACCAGTTTTAAGACATTTGGAACAGTAAACTGGATAGCAAGTTACCATCTCTCTGAACAAGTTTGTGTTTGAACCTTCCATGTTTTTGGCATGTAGTTGTGATATTTAAATATGGTAGATTATCTCCAGAATATGAATGATGGCTTTGCAGGTACAAGAAAGAGCTGCTACAGGCAGTGGAGAGGGAAAAGACTTTGGAGCAAGCTAAGGCCCAGCTCGACATAGACTGGCAGCGACGCTGTGAGGAGATGGAGCGACGACAGTATGACAGATCTGAGGATCTCATTGTCAGTCTTACTGGGGCACGAGATGAGGTGACGATGTGTATTTATACAGTACATGACAGGATGTTTGTTAGTGCATGTGGGTTCATGTGTGTACACCAACGTTTGCATGTTTTTGTCAAACTGTATTCATTTATTATTTATTCCCTGACTGGTATAAGTTGATGATGGATGCTGGTTCACCGGTAATAGTTGTGGGTGAGTAACAACTGTATAGACATAGCAGCTGACCTGGCTTGCCACAGGCCTGTTGTGAACATGTCCTACATAGAATGATAAATGTTTGCAAGCTAGTTTTTTTTTTCTCTGACCACTAGGGGCTTCCTCCTGAAACAGAGGTGTGATAGTCAGGTTTCTCACTGGATATTCTCTAAGAAGTTCAGGTTGAACAGTGCAGGTGATGTAGGGTATCCTTCATGAACACCTACTATTGACTGTTAGTCAGTAGCTCTGTGCAAAAACCAGGAATCTTAGGCCCCTGTCTTTGGTTTCACTTAATCCAAACCTACCACTCCTGCCTATAGTTGGTATGCATCTGGATCTGTCTTGGCGTATAATACAAACCGAATGTTTTTCCTCAGTGCTGCCTTTATGACCTTTTCCAGGCGAATATAAAACTCAACTTCGTTGTCTTTATGTATGGAAGTTGGAGTATAGACTTGGCGACATTATGAGGCCTGGTAGAGATGCGAATGGAGATTATCATGCCATATATTGATGACAGCACCAACCATTTCTGAGTATACAAGGAAGACCAAGCCATGCTCATTTCTAGTTTTCTCTCCTCTATACCAGAGCCTGTGGCTTCGTCTATTGTTGCCGCTCCAAACCGTGCCATCTGATCTCTGTCAGTGCCACAGTGTTCCACCAGTATC
Source organism: Marisa cornuarietis (assembly GCA_004794655.1). NCBI lineage: Eukaryota > Metazoa > Mollusca > Gastropoda > Architaenioglossa > Ampullariidae > Marisa > Marisa cornuarietis. The sequence goes on from SMMW01000633.1 coordinate 241,308, forward strand.
GATAACCAGTAGTGAGTTCCCTACACCTTGCTGCATTGGTGTCAATGTGTTAATATTTCCCATACCATTGAAAGTCTTTTCTCTCAGCTTTATTGGTCATTTGGCTCCAGTAGCAGACTTTCAATGTCCCCTCTCCAGTACAATAAATCATTTTCACTGTCTGTCCTTGTTCTGTCTCTGAGCTTATACACTTGGTGGTGCTCATCTGAGTAAGACCACAGCCGAAATCCTTTAAACGATGGGTTGCCTTGGTTGTGAACATGTGGATCCTAACTCTGGCTGATGTTTTCATCACCGAAAGCCTTTGCCCAGTAATATCTATCGCCTCCTGTTTGTCTTGCCCTCATTGTCTAGAGGAAAATGCTGTAAGTTTATCATCCATATTCTGGATCTGCTTAACTCAAAGTCTTTCTAAATGTTGAAAGTTTTGATTTTGTAGTGATTTGGTGTGTAAATTACTAATCAGCTTCACTTCAGCTTCTAGTAATTAATGAGATCATGAAGATAAATCTATGGTATAAATGGTATTTGGTATAGAGTATTTTTTATTGTTAATAGCAGGAATTTAATTAAAAACATTGCTAACTGGGTTTGACATCTAGGCTTTAGCTGCAGCAAAGGAGAAGAGCAGAGAACTTGAGCAGGCAACCATGTTACTACGTGCATTGACTCGTGACCATGACCATGTCTTGGCAACTTTAAAGAAACATGGTATTCCTTTGGACAAGAATCTTAAGGTATGAAAGGTGATGCAATATTGAAGTCACACTAGTGTGTACATGGATGTATGTACCTGCTATTTTGTTTTTCATTTTAATCCATTAATTTTAATGTTTTAGTAGTTGAAGATCTGGGAGTTTCAAGTTATATGGAATTTTGCTGTTTGAAGCATGAATCTTTAGGTCTTAAATGTGTGAGCGTTTTTCATGAGAGCATTTTCTTAATGTGGTGACAGATTTCAAGGGAGAAATACAGTGACCAAGAGCTGGAGAATCTGCGCGAACAGAACAGCGGACTGCGAGTGGCTTTGGCAACCATGAGACAGCAGATGGAATCCCTTGGCCAGGTCATCCCTCCTTCTGTGGCTGTCAGCGCTCAAGTCAGTCCTGGTGAGCAATCAGCCATTTTGTCTGAGAGAAACCATTATCTCTGTGAGAAATCATCCAAGAATATGTCTAGAACTTTGTTAGCAGTTTGAGCTGCAACAAGAACAAAAAGAAAGACTCTGTAAGCATTTGCTTGTAGTGGATGTTTTGTACACCTGATGGTTTCTGCATGTAGTGGGTGATTCATACACTTTTAATGATTTTTCATGTAGTAGATGTTTCATGCACTTTCTGATGGTTTCTGCATGTAGGAAAAAAATTCAAACAGTACAGCTACAGTCCTACTGTTTTGAACAGTCAACATTTCATTTGTCATTCATTTACACCATCATCATTTGCTGTCAGAGTATTGATTTATATCAGTGAGTATTGGTTTCTCAGAGTGAGTATTGGTTTATATCCAAGGAAGGAGTAGCAATTTTCTGTCTAAATGTTTAGGTCAGGCACTGAATAGTGTTACTCCTAGTTAATGGGCTTGGTTCTCGTGTGTTTAGGTAAGGCACTGCATAGTCTTACTCCTTGTTAATTAATGCTTGTATCTGATGTGCTTAGAGTACACCGAGTCCCTTGAAAAGGAGCTAAAGGAATTGAAGAGACAGAATCAGGAGTGGGCAGAGAAAGTTGCACAGGTGGAAAAGTTTGGACATCTGGTAGCTAGTCCTCCACAAGACAGCCAGCACGTTCTCTCAGAAGTCAAGGACGCTGGAGTTCGCAGTCATATCTTGTCTCTGAACAACATGATGGGTTAGCTTTGTGTGTGATCCTCATGAACTATACATCAGCATGCGCTTAAAGGCTGAAAGTTAAATGTTGAAAAAACCCCCAAACTTCGAAGTCTCTGTCTTATATCTCTGTCTTAAAATTTCTAGTAAGTCTGCAGGCTAAAAGCAGTTGATCCTGATGTCTCTGTTGATGTCCAGCATTTTATTCAGAGTGGTGATATACCTCTTAGAATAATTGTTGATTTTTGTCGCTTATCCAAAGGTGTACTGCGTGGAGAGAAAGTGGAATTAGCAGCGGTAGTGAAAAAACAGCAGGCCAGGCTTCAGCACCTTGAGGCACTTCTGGAGGAAACTTCCAAACAGGTTGGTTGATGTCTGATACAAGCTTTTGTAAATGGTGTTACTTAGTCTCTTCCCAATGACCCATTGTAGCTGTTGAAGAATCAGGAGCAGCGGATTGACATCTATAATATAAACAACTTCCAAATCAGTCATTGGTTGATGAATCACAAAGATCTAACTTAGATTCCCAGTAATGTGCAGGTGTTAAAATAACGAAAGGGACAGCACTCTCTTAGCTAATCAGTGCAAGAGTCAACTAATAACCCACTGAATGCAGGTTATTTGCCTGTGAGGTTAAGATTTGGCTGGAACATCCTTGAGCATAATCATACGGTTGTATATGAAAAACAGTTGGATCAAGGACTAGCCCTGAAAATCATTGCACTAGAATTATTGTTTCATGATGGGGGTCAGAATTATCTCTGAATATATTCCAGTAGAATAAACGCTAATATTCTCACAGAGTGTTTAAGGAACATTACATCAAACAGTTACTGTGTGCAAGCTTGAATTAAAGTTTCATGCAACTGCGTGGCTGTAAATAAATCTGAGCAGGATGGTATAGGGAACAATGAAGATTGCCAGTAATCACAGTAATTTGAAAGCATAGGTAAAGGGAACAAGTCATCTTCTTTAGGGCAGTGCTTCAAACGGCTGTCTGTAAGCCATGGGATGGGTTTGGTGTTGTACTTGTGTGGCAGCAGGTTCTGGTGGCAGTATCACAAGATGTGCTGTAAAGGTTTACTCTCTTAGTGTTTATCCTTCCCAAGATTACCTAAAAGGTACTTAGGGTGATGCACTTGCCCAGGGAACCTGTCTTCCCATGCTATGCTGTAGACCACTTAACTGTTGGAACTTGCAGTAATTTGCAGGAAATGAAACTTACATACTAGACTGGATTATGCATAAAATGACTCAAGACAACAACACCGGTATCCAGTGGACCTTCACCAAACAGCTAGAGAACCTGGACTTTGCAGATGACATTAGTCTCCTATCTCATCATCAGCAGCATGCACAAACCAAACTGAGTAAGCTTTCAGAGAAAGCAGAGAAGACCGGCTTAAAGGTCAAAAGAAAGAAGATGAAAATCAACAACAAGCAGGAACTACCAGTTTAACTTCAAGGAGAGAACATCCTGGAAATAGACCGCTTCACATATCTGGGGAGCATCGTCAACAAGGACGGTGGAGCAGACGATGACATTAGAAGCCGCATAAACAAGGCTAGGCATGCTTTCAACAGCCTACGCTGCATCTGGAAATCTCGACCATTATTCCTCTGCAGTAAGACCCGCATCTTCAACACCAATGTGAAGGCAGTCCTACTGTATGGCTCAGAAACCTGGAGAGTGACAAACACCATCAACAACAACCTTTACCAACTGATGCCTTCGCCATATTTTGGGAATAAAGATGGCCTGAAAAGATCTCCAATAGCAGCCTGTGGAAAAGAACTAACCAGAATGCCACTAGTCAAGACATCAAAAAGCCCAAGTGGGTCTGGAAAGGACACCCTGCGCATAACAAGTTGACACCATTGCCAGGCAGGTACTTGACTGGAACCCTCAGGGGAAGAGGAGAGTTGGGAGGCCAAAGCAGACTTGAAGAAGATCAGTAGAGAACGAGGCAAAAAATGCCGGAACCACATGGGGCCAACTGAGGTGGGGGCTGCCCAAAACCGGGTCCGCTGGGAAGGTGTTGTTGCAGCCCTATGCTCCTCGAGGAGTAACAAGGAATAAAGTAAACTAAACTTATATTTACTTTCTCCCTTAGTAGGGTGTATGTGGATTTAAATCCCCGACTGAACACTGGCTCTTTGGTTAGCTATTCAACTGGAGAAGCTCTAGACTACTCATCCTTGGGGGCACAATATGTGAGGGAAGCATATTTAAAAAGTTCAATAGTGTTGAGGATTTGAGAATAGCTAGAAACTGCCCAGCAGATGACGTAAATGCATGGTCTGCTGTTAAATTAGATGTTGGTTTAATATGACATTGACAGCTTGACTGACACATTAGGTCAAATTTCTTCTCCCTTTTTGATGCTGACAGCCTCAGGAACTGCAAGTGACCGTTGAGCAGCTACGATATGAGAACGGGGCACACCAGAGGAGACACGCAGCAGAAGCTGCAGCCTTACGCCAACAAGTTGCCCAACTACAAGGGCAGTTGACAGAAGCACAACGAGAAGCTGACATGTTCCACCAGGCCAGTGTGGAGAACAACGCAGAACTGACAGCTCTACGAAACCAGGTCTCTAATTTGTGTATGCATGTGTGTGTGTGTGTGTGTGTGTGAGCATGCAATATGATATTAGTTGGTCACAGTGGTCCTCTTAGGGGTGGCATTAGGGGTGTGTGTGTGTGTGTTGGTTACAGTGGTCCTTTTAGGGGTGGCAGTAGGTAGCTGTTGAAGCCAAGGGAGAGCACTAAAAAATGCCATATATAGTTTACCAAAAACCCAAGTCTGGTCCCTTGCTGATTAATGACTTCCATTTTTCTCCAGGTTTCGGTGTTGAAGCTAGATTTGGCAGAGAAAAGACCTGCCATCAACTTTGGCGCACAGGTCTGTGTGATATGAAGATGAAATATTCTGAATTTTCCTTTTGAAAGTATGAAGTACTCCTTTACATATTGTGACAGAGGTTATTCTAGGGTGTTGCCTTGCATGAGTCCCATAAAACTTCACTGAGGGGCTCACAGTTTATGAGTCAGCACAACTAAGCACCCGCAAAAATATTGTATCTGGTGCACGTGGGTAGCAATACTTCAAAAGTTGTTTTTGGCACTCTTCCTGCTGGCTTGAATCAAGGCTAATGATTGCAGTTTTCAAACTGACCAAGTGTTATTCACCTAAAGAGCTCCAAATTTTGTGGCGGGAAGTAAATTGTTGAAGTACATACAGCGGAAGTAATTTGACTTTTCCAAGTGCATTAGAAGCAAGCAAGCTGAAAAGGAAGCAAAAGCAACTGTCTGATCTGTTATTTTTCATTCATGACAAAAAAAAAAAAAAGAGATTCAGCCTCTGCAAGGATGGACAGATAGAAAACTTGTAAACATTAGCTAACAGTACCAGTGAGACTGACACAAAGATTAATAGGTTTGAAAATTTATGATGTTCTACCAGAAAGATGATTTATCAATAATAAATAAAAATATGTGTATATGATTAATCTTCAATTTCTTGCTATAAATAGTTTTGGACTATTTTGTTGTATGTCAAAAATAAATATGTATAATTATAAAATAAGTAAGAATGTGTTTGTTTTGATGGGCTGCTTGTTTCCTTTGAAGGAGCCCCTTTTCTTCTATCGAGAGAGCCCCGAACCCCATTTTTTGAAATCCTAGAATAACCTCTGTTGTGATTTAACAGAAAACAACAAATCCATGAGTGACTCAGTCCGTTTAAAATAAAATTATTAAGCTAAACTGATGCAGTATGCATCCACATTGTATCATCTATACCGGTGGGACATCTATTGTCAGATGCTAGCTTCTTTTGCTCTAAGGGACATAACTGTTGATGTCCTACAGGAGCTGCTGATTCAGCAGTTACAGGAAGAGTTAAGCTCCCTTCGGAATCGTGCAAATCAGCTTGACATAGATCGTCAGGGAAAGGGGGACTATTTTGCACTTCTTGGTGATGTGGGAGGTGGTACTTCTGTGTCCGAGTGGAAAAGTAAACTTGTTCGGGCAGCCAAACACATTGCGCAGCTTGTGAGAGAAAAGCAACAGCTGATAGAACTCAGCAACAGGCTCCGTGCAGAGCTCAAGCAAACAGGTAAGTGACGAATTGCTCTGTCTGCTGAGAGATTGGGTGGGGATTGAATGTAAACAGGTAAGGGATCTTACTCCACATTTTTATCTTTACATAACTCAAGCATTTACCTGGCCAGCTATCTATGCTGAGATTACAACATTTTTGTAAATGTTGATGGGATGGTGTATTGTCCATGTGTCACTTACCCTGTTTGCTTGAGTTCTAAAGTCGATCTCAGGAATGCAACCTATTTGTAATTTGAGGAACCCTGTGTGTTATGTATGTCTAGTAAAGGTCTCTTAAGTCCAATTGAAATCATTGCAGCACTTTATGCACAAGAGTGGATTATTTATTTTGAAGGTATGTACAAGAGTATTATTTACATTGAAGGTATGCAGATGTCAGTTGGAGTGGACAGACTGGCAAGAGCAAAACACCTTCCTGCATCTGTAGAGCCTAAGGACCATTCTTTGACAGGTCGACTGTCACAGCTAGAACATCTACAGTATCAGCTGACTAAACAGGTGAGGAGCAGTAATGACAAAAGTACAAACTCACCTGGTGGTTCAGATTGGGGGCTGGTTAGGTGGTAAGCTTGTGCAGCTGGTCAGTGTCAAGGCACTTTCTTGATTTTTTTTTCTTGAGCATTGCAGTGAGTATTTAATCCTCTAGAAATTTTATTTTGTGTGGTGAATATGGAAAATAATAGCATCAGAATAGAAATGAGCTATAAATAGGGAATGGAAACTGGCCTTGGCACCATGTGGTGTGTTTGCTATCTGCAGGAGTTGCAGTATGCTCAGCGGTTTGCACCCCCAGTGCAGGGTGAGGAGGATCTTCATGGCATCCCAGAGAGGGAGAAGGTTGAAGCCAAGGATGTTGGTGAGCTAGGGGAGAGGCTGTCACCATGGCGAAAGTGGGATGTACTGCCTGTAACGTTAGTCTTTCATAATGACCCCTGTGGTAACAGTGAAACAGTATGTTGTGATGACCCTCTGTGCTATTAAAGGAACATTCAGTTTGTAATGATGACCTCTTTGTGAATGCTGCTGATCAGATTAGTGCTCAGTGCTCACTGTAGACAAGAGTTCCCATGCGTAACTGTCCTGAGACTTTAATAACACAGTTTACTCTCAGGCTACACTTTACAATCCTCTGATTCTCTAGACAAGCCTTTTTTAAAAAACATTTCACTATTAATTTTTTATCATCACTTATCAGATGCAGGTTGCATGGAACAGAAGATGACTTCATCAGGTAATGTTCCTGCCACATCGTCTGTGCTTGCCAGTACGGACTTCAGCCTTTCTTCAGTGGGTGGTCAATCCCTGCAGGATGTGTGGCGACTCCTGGACAGTCCAGCCAGCCCAGACCTGATTAGTGGCCGACAACCAAGTAGTAAGTTGTCATGTGTCGTTTGGAGAAAATAGAGTTTGCTCCTTGCAAGCTGATGAATATTTGGTAGCCATCATCACAATTTTATGTGTAATGCTGCAGTTTCTCACTTATAATCAGTTTTGCATGCAAACTGAAACTTTTATCATAAAATGTGAGCTTATATAGAACACTGCATTTAAACAGCAGATGAATGATGAAGTGAGACAAACCCACATGCCTACAGCTGCTTGTGTGTGAAAGGTATTGTTAGTATCATGTAATCAGAGGCTACATTTTGGCTCTAAACATGGGGTATAATTGCATTAAATGCCTTGTTTTATCTGTAGGTTACACCACTAGTGTCAACAAGCAGAGTCGACGTTTGTCTGATGGGGATGATAACATGGCTGTGCTTGGTCGTCGTTTGGCAATGGACAAAAAAGACCACACATCTGGTACCAAGGTCAAAGCAGTGGTCAATAAAGTGAGAAAGGTGAAGACACCCCAGCGGCCTGGTGTGAGGAACTATAACCTTAGGGATGATGGAGAGGCTGGGTGATGCCCTGCTGCCTTTAGTGAAATACGTGACTGTGATACTGTACCGTGTTCAGGGGCTGCAATACATGTGATGAAAACAAGTGAGAATGTGTTGCATGTATGTTTGCTAACACTTGTGTAATATGGATATTCCAACAAGATCAGTGTAACAGGTGTAGTTGCATATTACAAGACCAGATCCACGTTACAGGTGTAGTCACATTACAACAAAGCCAGATCTGTGTAACAGGTGGGTCAGACATTACAACAAGGCCAGATGTGTGAAACAGGTGTTCAGATTTTACAACAAGGCCAGATCTGTGTAACAGGTGGGTCAGACATTACAACAAGGCCAGATCTGTGTAACAGGTGTTCAGATTTTACAACAAGGCTAGATCTGTGTAACAGGTGGGTCAGACATTACAACAAGGCCAGATCTGTGTAACAGGTGTGTCAGACATTACAACAAGGCCAGATCTGTGTAACAGGTGTTCAGAAATATTACAAGTAGACCAGATCAGTGTAACAGGTGTAGTGACTTATTTTACAAGACCTGATCGGTGTAACAGGTGCTATAGTGGTGAGCGTGTAAGACAGGAACGTGTGTGTGTGTGCCTGCAGTATGCGGCTGAGAGCCGCCCGCTAGCAATGTTAAGCTGGCGCACATACTCCACGTGGGTGTGAGCCTTATCTCCGCCGCCCCGGGATTACAGCTGATAATTCCGCTGTGCTGGTCCTGCAGAAGCCCGAGGTCGATGGTAGTGTAGGGGACTGGCGTCTGACCACAAGCTGAAATCAATAGTTCTCAATAGCTCAAGAGAGGGAAGATAACAGGCAGGGGTAGATGAAGCTGACGCGACGACAGCCATGGACACTGGAAAAAGGCCGCGGAGGCCAGGTGTTGGTGACAGCGCTTCAGGACGCTCTGTCCCTTCCCTTCTTTTTCCTGTTGTTTTGGCTAACCGGCTGGGGGGTTGCGCGTGTGTGTGTGGAGAGTGGAAAAAAGTGACGTGTGGGATCTGAACACCGCTTTATAACTGCGGAGATGTAGCTTGTTCGTGTTGCCCAGGGCAACGACTTGTCCTCGCTTTATGACTAGGGTCCCTGGGGTGGTAGCTATGAAGGGAGGAAAAGTCGTTGCCAGTGACAACTTGGAGAACTCCAGGAAAAGCGACTTGTTAATTAGACCCGGCAAATGATATTTTACCCTAGGAGCCATAGTTATAAAGTGGTGACAAACATGCCTTGGGTAAACAAACATAGTGTGTACGGGGGCCTGGGCATCACCTCGTAACTGCACAAACAACGCTTTTCCCTGAGTTCCCGACTTTGCCCTGGGTACTCGCTTCATAACTACCGCCCCAGGAGTGTAAGGGCGTGGAGAGTCCGGCCACGACATGTTGGGCAGTGTTCTGACATCTAGTTGTCCGTCCTTTCCTTGTTCTAAGGATCCATCGTTGAGGATTTGGGGTTTACAGATTTTATCATTCTATACCCAACGGTCTAAGACCACCACCCACCTTCTCATTTCCCAAAACTTAATCGGGAGAAAATATACCGCCTAAACTAGTACATATACCGCCTAACCTGGCATCACTTAACCTTAGTACACCCTTGTGCAAATTAATTCAAACTCCATTTGGTCATTTTTCGCGAGCTTTTTTTTTTAAGCTATGTACATATTCCATGACAAGATGTTTACTTTGTGATATGGAGCCAAAAATTTCAGGGATGATGATATAATGTTGCTGTTTTGCGGGATAAGGGATCGTATCATATTTTTAAATAAACACTATATCCGGTCATTTCCAAACCAGATGCCTTTTAATATGGATGTTACACCCAGAAAGCGTGCAAATATTGTGACTTTACATATGCACCGTGGAAAGACCTACTGAGACATGGCCAAGACTGTTGGTGTCAGTTTAGCCACTGTCAGCTGCACCATCAAAATGAATGAAACAGGATCTTTTAAGCCAAAGCAGGCCGGCAAATGTGGCAGAAAGAGGAAAACAAGGGAGAGATGACACCAGTGATGCTTTACAATGAATAGATATTAATTCATAGACCGATGGAAGGGACCTCTTGGAAGTAGGCAGAAAATCCTACAGACCAGTGAAAAAGCAACTCCTGACCTAAGCGATGAAAGTCAAGTGTTACAAATGAGGATGGAATTACAAGCACTGGTCTCTGGAAGACTGGAGAAAAGTTTTAGTGATGAAAGTCATTTCTTCGTCCAGGGGCAGCGAATTCAGCACGTTCGGAGGTTCTCCGGCGAAAAGCTGCGTAATGCCCACATCGACCAATGTGTGAAACACCCCCCCAAAAAAATGTTTTGGGGATGTTTTAGGTACGATGGCGCTGGTTCCTTGCACCCAGTCAATGGCATGATGCGCTCAACGCAATACATTGAACTGTTCGGCAGAAGACTTTTTCCAGACCTAAGAGGTTATTCTCTGACGGATCTGGCGTTTTTCAGCAAGATGTGGCCCCATGTCATATCGCGAAAGAACTCAAGAAAATTCTCAAGGATAATCAAATAAAAGTACCGCAGTGGCTTTGAGACTCTCGTGATGTTAACCCCGTTAAGAACTTGTTGTCTATTTACAATCAGCCCCTGCGAGGACTGGACTGCACTACAATGGAGAAGCTGATTCAGGCCTTAACGTGTGGTACATAGACACTAAAATCCAGCAAGACTACTCAAAACTGGTAGATTCAATGCCAAATCGCATCAAATTACTGCTGAAGAATCGAAGTCATGTTATAGACTGATTTGAGTGTATTAATATTTTTCTTACAAAAAACCTGAACAAACTGATTTTTTTTTTACTGTTTTCCAGGTTTGTTTCAATTATAATTGCACAAGGTATACATGTACCGCCTAACCTGGCATTACCTAACCTAGTACATATACCGCCTAACCTGGTGCCACCCAACCCAGTACTGCCTAACCTGGTGCCACCTACCTAGAGGCTGCATATAGTACATTGCAGTGGCGTAGGAAGATGCTCGGCTTTGGGGAGGGCAAGCTCCATGCTGACAATGAATAACGTTCACATTCTTGCCTTCCCAGCATCTTTTATGGCTGCCCCCCTTGCCCCCCCCCCTGTTCCTACGCCATTGCATTGGTTTTCTCAGTTTTTGCTGTTCTCTGGCTTGGCTGTCCGTAAAGCCGCATTTTAACACCTGCATGATTTTTATTGTTGACCGAGTCGTTAACTATTGATTAAGTTGTTAATGCCATTGATTGGGGTTTCTGCTAACGGTAGACACTCTACGAGATAGTTTGTCGGGTTCTAACGCCGAACAAGATATGTTGCTAATTAGAAGTGTGTGCTCTTGTGTGTGTGTGCGCGCGCATGTGCATACGAGTGAATGTGTATGTGAGTGTGTACACATGAAGATGTGTGTGCGTGTGACAGGCAGACGCTGTCGACGCATGGCGATTACTGTCACTGATAAATGAAGGATAACAATAACTGACAAAGACAGACAAGAGTCGGTTTAGGTGAAACAAAATCTTAACTACTGGAGGCAGCATAGGACATAGAATACAGCCATTGGACAACTGGCAGCCTTTGTTGATGTGTACTCACTAGAAATATCTTAATTAGTGGGGACAACATAGGACATAGAATACAGCCAGTGGATAACTGGCAGCCTTTGTTGATGTGTACTCACTAGAAATATCTTAATTAGTGGGGACAGCATAGGACATAGAATACAGCCAGCGGACAACTGCCAGCCTCTATCGATCTGTACTCACTAGAAAGCTCTTGCAACAATCTCCATTTGTTTAGCAGACAACAAAAAACTTCGCCATCACCTATCCACTCAGCCTCGCACACGCGCGCGCGGTTTGTCTGTCAGACGGCGGTACCATCACGGGTATATTGCCCACCCGCTGTCGGAAAGCTACTAGCACCTGCTGGCGGTGACGGCAGACCGATGACGGCGGTTGTCGTAGTCAACGACGTACTTCTCAATCATCGTGGGAGCTCTCCAGGCCGTCGTGTCGCTGGCGCCTGTCTGCTACACGTGTCAACAGTCTTTGATGGTTTGGCAAGGCCCGGTGCGCATGTGTGCTGGACTGGCAAGCTGATGCCTGCACGCGCGCAGTTGTAGCGCAGACCGTATATCGAAGCGCACATCTTAAGAAATTAGTCTTGCGCGGAAAAGATCATTTTTTACAAATTTCAGGTGGACGTGACTACACCCGTTGCGGCAGGAATTTTTGTGTTACCCGACGCCTTCGTTGCAGTTTAGTGTCTGGACTCTGAGAGGGTTGCAAGTGGTCATTGTCACCGTGGTGCTGGTACAGACAGGTGGTGCTGTGACAGATGACTGACAGACAAGCCGGGGGTTGGCGCCGGGGCACCATGCTGCTGAGGCTGGTAGCTGCCGTCGCTCTTCTCAGCGGAGGCACAAACAGCCGGAGGGTACGTTTGTAATCAAACTAAAAACTAACATGTTTCCTGGTTTTTCTCTCCAGCCCCCCCCCCCGTTTAGCTTCCTTTTACCTTTTTTTGAGAATAGTGGATGAGCTCAGCGCATTTGAAAACAGCACGAGTCTTGCGATGTCTGCTGTATGTGCATCATGACAGAAGTGAGAGATGTACGACTCTTGCTGTGCTTGTGTCTTGGTGTTTCAGTCTACAGAGTGTGATGTTTATTGAAGGCACTTGCTGTATCTGTTCAGAAATAAGTTGTTCTTTTATCTTGCTTTAGCATTTTGCAAATGGGTGATATAATAAATGTGCAATCGCTCCTCAGCTGTTTAATAGAGCAAACGATGTTATCTTCATCTTGTCGCCACAGTATCAGAACTGATGCTGGACTTAAGTAGAACCAGTCTCGCTACAGTTAATATCGATAATGTAAAGTGGTCATTAACAAAACATATGAAGCACTTAGTTCTCATGTCTTCTACCACCGGTAATTGGTAATTAGCAACACCTCATTACAGACATGTCGACTGGTGCTGTACCCTCGTTTGACCACACTGTGGGCACCCCACTCATAAAGAAACCCAGCCTCGACTCCTCTGGCTAACCTATCACCCTGTTTCCCGTACTCGAAAAGGTAGTGCTGCCTCCAGCTCCTGAATCGCCGTGATATAACCTTAGTTACACAAACAAGCAACCCCAGCTCCTGAAACACATCTGCAGCCACAATGTACTCGAGCTGTTTCAGTCAGTGTGTGACGAGAATCATTCGACCTTGATGGTGTCGCCTTGAGTGATGTAGTCTCTGCTTGCGACAGGGACAACATCTCACTACTCTAGTGCTGTATCTAAGACACTCCACTATGACATCCTTCAAATTACTTTCGGTTTTCGGTGTGTCTGGCATTGTTTTGAACTGGTTCCGGTTCCTAGCTGATTGATCATACTCTGTGGTAGTTGTTGGCTCCACATCCTGCTCCTAGGAAGTACGGGGTGCCTTTTATTCTCTGTCTACATCCAACCACTTGGTCCTGGCATCCACCACTAGGGTCTGCGGTATGACATGTATGCTAATGACACACTAGGGTCTGCGGTATGACATGTATGCTAATGACACACTAGGGTCTGCGGTATGACATACATGTTAATGACACACTAGGGTCTGCGATACGACATAAACACACTAGGGTCTGCGGTATGACATGTATGCTAATGACACATTAGGGTCTGCGGTATGACATGTATGCTAATGACACATTAGGGTCTGCGGTATGACATGTATGCTAATGACACATTAGGGTCTGCGATACGACATAAACACACTAGGGTCTGCGGTATGACATGTATGCTAATGACACATTAGGGTCTGCGGTATGACATGTATGCTAATGACACATTAGGGTCTGCGCTATGACATGTATGCTAATGACACATTAGGGTCTGCGGTATGACATGTATGCTAATGACACATTAGGGTCTGCGGTATGACATGTATGCTAATGACACATTAGGGTCTGCGGTATGACATGTATGCTAATGACACGTTAGGGTCTGCGGTATGACATGTATGCTAATCAGTGGCGTAGGAAGATGCTCGGCTTTGGGGGGGCAAGCTTCATGCTGACAATAAAAAACGTTCACATTCTTGCCTTCCCAGCATCTTTTTTTGGGGGGCGGCTGCCCCTCTTGCCCCCCTGTTCCTACGCCACTGCTAATGACACACTAGGGTCTGCGGTATGACATATATGCTAATGACACACTAGGGTCCGCAGTATCACATGTATGGTGATGATGCATAGCTGTTAACGTCTGGCCTCGCTGCCAGCTCCAGCAGGTGTGCACCACCATACATTACACAGCACACAGCAGACTCTGTGAAAGCCCGGAAGTCCATTAGATGGACAAACTTAACTAAATGTCGACATCACTGAGGTTCTTCCAACAGCCTCTGCAGTTAAAGTGAAATGTTTGCAATCCTCGGCTTCTTTGACTTTCTCTCCAATGTGCACCTCTTTATCCGACCGTTAGCATCGAGGTCTCATTATCTTTTGATTCTCACGTCAATGCAGTCTGTAAGTCCATCTTTCTTGAGCTTCGGAGCATCAGTCACACCCGACTCTTGCTGTCAGTTTCTGCCACCAAAAGCTCATGTCTGCTGTTGTGTTGTCTCAGCAGGATGGCTGCTACTTGCTCCTCCATGATCTCTAACCGCCCACTGGATAAACTTCAAAGAGCTTAGACTATTGCCGCTGGTGTTTTCTTCCTTAAGAGACGAGCAGACCACGCTACCCCCCTCCTCCGCGAGCAACACCGACTACCACTTCGTCAGTCAGTCAGTCGTCCCTTGCCTGGCACCTGGCGTTGGGGGGAGCACATGGATAGACGCGGCAGCTGATAGGGCCCGCCACTCTTGCCTGTTTTGGGCAATAGTCAGCAGGTCCTGTACAGGACGACCAGTTCAGTCTTTGACGTTCGTAAGCCAGTTCTTTCTCTGACCACCGCGGCGTCGGCCACCCTCCAAGGTGCCTTGAAGGATAGTCTTCGACAAGGTGTCGTGCCGGGTTACATGGCCAAAGAAGACCAGCTTACGTCGCTTGACTGTTGATAGTAGAGGTTCCTGGTGTCCTACCAGTGTGGCAATCTTGTTTCTTACAAAGTCGTTGGTTTTGTGTTCTTTGTATGAGATCCGGGGCAGCCTCCTCAGACACTTGTGCTCGAATGCCTGGATTCTCCTTTCTGTTTCGGCGAGTAGAGTCCACGTGTCGCATCCGTAGAGCAGGATCGGCACTACCAGGGATTTGTATAGCCTGTACTTGGTAGTGAACCTTATCTTGTGGCTATGCCAGATCCTATCTAGCCTAGCCATTGCTGCTGTTGCTGTTGCGATCCTGATGCGGATATCTTGCGTGGAGCTGCCGTCCTTGGAGAGAGTGGCTCCCAAGTACTTGAAGCTGCTTACCTCTTCGAGCTGTACCCCGTTCATATAGATCTCTGCTTTGCCGTTGCCATTGATCATAACTTTGCTCTTTTCTGTGCTTGTCTCCATTCCATATGCGTTTGAGCTGTCTGTCAGTCTGTTAGTGAGGTCTTGCAGTTCCTTGTTTGTACCTGCTAACAGATCTATATCATCTGCAAAGCGTATGTTGCAGATTGGTCTTCCACCGATTGAAATGGAGGTATGGTGGTCATGAAGAGCTTCAAGCATGATGTTCTCCAAGAATATATTAAACAACACGGGTGATAGGGGACATCCTTGACGTACCCCTACTGTGGTACGAAAGTAAGCTCCTATTTGGTTGTTAAGCAAAACTGTACTCGTTGAGCTGTTATACAACGCTTCAACGACTTGGACAAGCCCTTCTTCAATGTTGAATTTCCGCATCACATGCCATAGCCCCTCGTGCCAGACTCTGTCAAATGCCTTCTTAAAGTCAATGAAGTTGTGGTAAAGGTCCCACTGATGCTGCAGATGCTTTTCTATAAGAAGACGACAGTTGAAGATCTGCTCAACTGTGCTTTTACGTGGTCTGAAGCCAGCCTGTTCTTCTGCTAGCAGCTCTTATGCTGTGGTTCTGATGCGGTTCTGTATGACCTTCAGCATGACTTTGCTTGGGTGACTGATAAGGCTTATTGTTCTGTAGTTCTGACAGTGTTTGCTGTTTCCTTTCTTTGGGAGGGGAATGATTAGTGACTGCGTCCATTCTCTGGGCCATTCCTTGCACTCCCAGACTCTTTGGCACAGAACAGTTAGGGCTTTTGTAGTTGCTTCCCCACCCTGCTTGAGCAGCTCAGCTGGTACATTATCAACGCCTGGTGACTTTCCTCCCTTCAGACTATGTACAGCTTTTTCGACCTCTTCCCGTAGGACTGGTATGTCTGCAGGTTCACTGTCTCTAGTCTGGTTGTTTTGGAGAATGTTGGCGTCGGTCTTCAGCTGGTAATTGTAAAGGTCCTTGCAGTATTCTGTCCATCGGTTGAGTACAGCATTGCCTTCTGTGAGAAGGTGACCATTGCTGTCTTCGATGACTGAGATCTTTTGCTGGTCTGTCTTAGTGAGGGTCTTTAGAAGTTGGTAGGCCTTTTTGCTGTCACCTCGTGCCATTCCAACCTCTATGTCCTGGCACTGCTTGTCGATCCAGCTCTCTCTAGCTGCCTTCATCCCTTTCTTAATGGCACAATTCACTTCTTTGTATTTGGTTGCTGCTTCTGGTTTGCTTTTCTTTTCTCTCTTCAAGGCCCTCCTTTGGTCACAGAGGTCTAGTATGTCGTTCGTGACCCATGGCTGTTTCTTGTTTCTATGTCGCCCTAGAACCTCTTGGGCTGTCGACAGTAGCACCTCTTTGATGTTTCCAGAGAGGGTGTCTACATCACAGTCTACCAGGTTCAGTGCGCCAAATTTTCCGCCAACCGTGGCCTTGAAGACTTCTGCAACCTTTGGGTCTTGCAGCTTCTCCAAATCAAAGCGAATTCGGGGAGTGTTTGAGAGTCGCTTCGCTTTCAGCCTCAGCTTCAGGTTTGTTAGAACAAGGTCATGGTCGCTGCCTATGTCAGCGCCTGGGTACGTCCTTGTCTTGGCCCTGTTGATGCTGGATTTGAAGCGTCTCGGCAGTAGGATGTAGTCGATCTGATTATGGACCAGTCCGTCTGGTGAGTGCCAGGTGGCCGTCCTTGATTTCTTGTGGGGATGTAAGGTGTTGGCTAAGGTGAGTCTCTGGCTCTGTGCGAACTCTAGGAGTCTGATGCCCCTGTCGTTGGTTTCACCAAGGCCAAATTTCCCCACCGTTCCTGCCCATTGCTGGTAGGCGTCTGGTCCGACCTTGGCGTTCCAGTCTCCGAGCACAACCAGGATGTCCTTTTTTGGAACTGCCTTCACAATCTTGTCCAGTTGTTGGTAGAATTCTTCCACTTCGTCGTCTCCATGTGTGGAAGTTGGAGCGTATACTTGGACAATGGTGACATTATGAGGCTTCGCTGAGACACGAATGGAGATCAGCCGGCTGGATACGGGTGTACAGCTGATGACGGCCGCGGCCACCTTCCTGTGCACGAGGAAGCCCACACCGTACTCATGCCTGGTGTCCTCCCCACTGTACCACAGTCTGTGGCCGTCTTCCGTCACTGTTTCCCCAAATCCTGTCCATCTGACCTCCGCCAGTCCCACAATGTCCCACTGATACCGTTTCAGCTCGTGTGTGAGTTGGTGCACTTTTCCGCACTGGTATAACGTGCGTACGTTCCACGTGCCAATGGTTGTTCCTTCTCTTAGTTTGATTTCTGTTTTGGTTTCAGTCTTGGTCTTGGTCTTGGCTCCAGTAGCACACTTTTCGCTGACCCCACGCTGGAGCCTCCCGATAGGGTGCGCGGTCGTTGTTAGTCCGGGCCGCGACCGATCCGGCATGTTATCTCTTTTCTGGCGTATATCCATGGTCCTTTCCTTGAGCTTATACACTTGGTAGCGCTAATCCCTTCTCCAAGTGAACCACAGCCGATTGTCGGCCTGGTCGTGAACACGTAGGCGCTGGGCCCTGGCCGGTACTCTCGTCGTGGAGAGTCTTCGCCCACTGATGCCGTGTTAGTATCAGGATTTTCTGTAGGGGTTTACTCCCTTAGCCTTTATCTTTACCACTTCGAGCTGGCATTGATTATAAAATGGCCACACTGTGCTACCCTTGTCTTCACGGTCTCGCTCCACCAAACCTGTTTGTGTCCACGTTTGAAGCTTACAAGTGCGGCCTCAAGATCTACCTCTAACAAATATCTTTAGTAATCAAGTGAAATCGTCCGCTCACTCCTCAATTCTTCATCTCCATCCATACACTTCGTTTATGTTTGTCACGGTGTCATCTTTGTGTCTCTTTATTTTATGATTGACTGTTGGTTCGTCTGTAGTCGTTTGTTGACAGCACATTGAGCTTGGGAAACTGCGCTGTGTGAATTGTATAAGAGCCGGCGTTAGGGTGGGGCGAGCAGGGCGAGCGCCCCAGGCCCCGCGAAAGGAGATTCTGTGGTACAGTGTATAGCCTACACTTACGACTAAAGGTCCCGCATATGACATTTGCCCATGGCCCCGCGGGGCCCCGCGTATTCCTAACGCCGGCTCTGTTGTATTGTTAATTGTTATTACCCCATTGATGGTGTCAGGGTTGAACGTGTTGAACAGTACAAGTATCTGGGAACTGTGATTGATGATAAACTCACTTTTAACGCCAACACAGAGGTCATTCACAAGAAATGTCAATCAAGATTGTACTGTCTACACAAACTCCGTTCCCTGAATGTTAACAAAAAGGTTTTATGTTCTTTTTATAGATGTTTTATTGAGTCTGTGTTGACATTTGGATTTTTATGTTGGTATGGAGGACTGAGGGCTAGAAATAGGAATGTGTTAGATGGAGTGGTGAGGGCGAGTGGGAGAGTGATTGGGGATGAACAGGAGTGTCTGAGTAAGTTGTATGAAAGACGAGTAGTACGGAAGGCAAGAGTGATTGTGAAAGATAGTACACATGTGTTAGCACAGTATTATCACCTTCTCACAGTATTATCACCTTCTCACAGTATTATCACCTTCTTCCCTCCAAGAGACGTTATTATGTTCCAAGAGTGTCCACTGCCCGCTCAAAGAATAGTTTTATAAATAAGTCTGTTGCCCTTCTTAACAAGTGATGCAGGGGCCTGTGAGTGTGTGGGCGTGTGCGTGTGCGTGTGCTTGATTTTGTAAAGACTGTTTGTGGTGATGTGTATATTTTAGGATGTGTGTGAATTGATTGTTTATTGTTGTGAGCGTGGTCAAGTTTTTAGTATATGCCAGTTGCTTCACTACGTCTTGTAATTTCTCCCTGTTGAGATAATAAAGTTGAATTGAATTAACGTTCACCACATGTGACGTCTCACGACTCCTCAAGTCTTCCTTGTGGGTCGATTCCGACCACAGAAGCTTCAGTGGGCAAAGCGGATTTCTGCGAAGATACAAAGGCGATGACTTTACGCGAGGTGGCGGCACAGCACGTCTTGACGTCAGAAATAATATGGCGGCCGGAGCGTTGGCCGCCAGGTGGCGCTGACAGCACGTGCAGCGGACTCCAGACGTGAGTTCGAAGCGCTGCCGGCGGATGGTGGACGAGGTCTGACAGGTGGCGCTTCGTGCGTCGCCGACAGAACCGGCCGCAATACTTCAACAGAACTGGCAGCAACAGTACGTCACACGCTCTGCTGCAACAGTACATCACACACGCACTGCAAAGACCAGAACTGCTGAAACAGTACGTCACGCACGCACTGCAAAGACCAGAACTGCTGCAACAGTACGTCACACACGCACTGCAAAGACCAGAACTGCTGCAACAGTACGTCACACACGCACTGCAAAGACCAGAACTGCTGCAACAGTACGTCACACGCTTTACTGCAACAGTACATCACACGCTCTGCTGCAACAGTACGTCACACACTCTGCTGCAACAGTACGTCACACACGCACTGCAAAGACCAGAACAGCTGCAACAGTACGTCACACACGCACTGCAGAGACCAGAACTGCTGCAACAGTACGTCACACGCACTGCAAAGACCAGAACTGCTGCAACAGTACGTCACACGCACTGCAACAGTACATCACACGCTCTGCTGCAACAGTACGTCACACACTCTGCTGCAACAGTACGTCACACACTCTGCTGCAACAGTACGTCACACACGCACTGCAAAGACCAGAACTGCTGCAACAGTACGTCACACACTCTGCTGCAACAGTACGTCACACACACTGCAAAGACCAGAACTGCTGCAACAGTACGTCACACACACTGCAAAGACCAGAAGTGCTACAGGAGTACGTGACACTACTGCAAGACCTGGAGTGGTGAAGCAATATGTCCCACGTAACATGCGGTGGCTGTTGTATTATGTTGTACTGTGTATAACGTGCTGTACTGACTGTCGTACTGTACTTATCTACCTGCTGTACCTGTGTGACGTGCGTGTTTCAGTATCGATACTGTGGACAAGGCTGCTGTTTGCACGAATACTGCGCCTACCACACCATCTGCTATCCCAAGATCCACTGTAACCTGGGCTGTCCGGACGGCACGTGCGAGCAGGGCACCTGTATGCCCCTTGCCCCGTGCAACACGTCCACCCCGTGCTCGCTGGGACACGCGTGCGACTTCCACTTCAACCTGGGCTACCACACCTGCCAGTACAACCTGGACGTCGGCAACACCTTGTGTGTGGACAGGGAGGGGCGCTCCATCCTCAAGCCTCTCACGTGATGCGGAAACACCCCCGCCCTGTGGTGAAGGGGAGTGGGGGGGGGGAGAGGTCGTAGCTATGGGGTGAGTGTGGAGGGCATTTTAAACAGGACTTTAAAACATCAGGCGTTAGTGAACGTCCGCCATGCTCACCGCCTAGACACGAGCCGTATAACAACGCCACTTGTTGCCATGCCAACCTGACACCAGAAGCAGCTGACAATAGCATGACTGTGTTCTTTAATAAGTGACACTGACATCATTTCCTTGCGATATTTTGCCGTGTGGCACAGTGTACTTTCACCAGCTGATCCAGGTATTCAACGGGTACATAGCCCCGTATAAGGTTGGGGAAAAGAAGGCAGCGAGGAAGAGATAGACACAAAAATCTCACCCCGAGACACCCCGAGACAGCCCTCACTTCTCAACGATCGTAAAGTGACAGGGCCACCTTGACTATAGTGACAGGGCCACCTTGACTCTAGTGACAGGGCCACCTTGACTATAGTGACAGGGCCACCTTGACTATAGTGACAGGGCCACCTTGACTCTAGTGACAGGGCCACCTTGACTACAGTGACAGGGCCACCTTGACTATAGTGACAGGGCCACCTTGACTACAGTGACAGGGCCACCTTGACTATCCCTCTCTTGTATGTAGCAGACCTCGCATGGCCACAACTCCTTCCAGCAAGTTGTAGTGTGTGCGGTGTTTTGTGGACAACACCAGTGTCACGTCACCGCGCAGTGTATCAGTCTCTCAATTCTTTAACACATACACGGAGCCTGACAAACACGTGTTCTTTCACACTAATTAACAGAAAAAAATGACTTGTCTAACGAATCTCTCTGCTTTACTAAGTATGAATACAAGAAGAAAACAAGAAAAATACACAAATGAAAAGTCAGTTAAAAAAACGATTCCTACATCCAGATTACTTTAAAATAATAAAATGCCTAACCTTTGAGTCCTGCCTGTCTGAATATCTACAAGAATACCTACTCACCTAATCCATCTATATACTCCTAAACGCCCTACTCAACAAATTCTTCTTGTTAATTCCTACTCTACGCCTACTTTTTTCGTCCTCAACCTCTCTCTTCTCCCACCTGACTAACTGCTCCTCGCGCTCTCTCTCACGTCATTTCCTTTATTTTTTACATCACCCATACACGTCTTCGGAACAACTGACGTCATTCACGCTCTTTCGTTCTTCCACATTAATCCTTATAAAATGTCAGCTTAATCACGATAAGTCAATAACTAATAACAATGATACCTGACAACAAGGAGTTGACTAGTGTTAGCACACCTAACAAACTCAGTATGCGGTGTTCTGTAGACAAGGAGTTGACTAGTGTTAGCACACCTAACAAACTCAGTATGCAGTGTTCTGTAGACAAGGGGTTGACTAGTGTTAGCACACCTAACAAACTCAGTATGCGGTGTTCTGTAGACAAGGAGTTGACTAGTGTTAGCACACCTGACAAACTTAGTATGCAGTGTTCTGTAGACAAGGAGTTGACTAGTGTTAGCACACCTAACAAACTCAGTATGCAGTGTTCTGTAGACAAGGAGTTGACTAGTGTTAGCACACCTAACAAACTCAGTATGCAGTGTTCTGTAGACAAGGGGTTGACTAGTGTTAGCACACCTAACAAACTCAGTATGCGGTGTTCTGTAGACAAGGAGTTGACTAGTGTTAGCACACCTAACAAACTCAGTATGCGGTGTTCTGTAGATAAGGGGTTGACTAGTGTTAGCACACCTGACAAACTCAGTATGCGGTGTTCTGTAGACAACACAAGGAGTTGACTAGTGTTAGCACACCTGACAAACTCAGTATGCGGTGTTCTGTAGACAACACAAGGAGTTGACTAGTGTTAGCACACCTGACAAACTCAGTATGCGGTGTTCTGTAGACAACACAAGGAGTTGACTAGTGTTAGCACACCTGACAAACTCAGTATGCGGTGTTCTGTAGAAATGAAAACTCCAGCAGTTGCCTGATGTCCAGAATGCCCGACTAACTTATTTTATGTAAGTGATGGTTGCTAAGGCTACACTATGTTTAATAATAAATTGCGGCAAAGTGAAAATAATAGCTGTTGTATAGTTTCGTCTTTCTTTTTTATTCAATGAGCATAATATTCAACATGTACATGACATTTACCACAGACATATCATTCAAAGACACTTTTCAATCTTAAAACACATTCATTCAGTACAAAAGGGGGAGCAAGAGTAGACGTGGAGGTAAGAAGAAAAGATACAGAGAAAGAGAGAGTGAGGAGAAGATGGAGGTAGTGAGGACATCCCAGCTTCCACTGTTTGTGTTTATATTAATAGTTGATTGTATGGTTTCCACATCAATTCACACAAGTCTAACTTATTATTTAATATACTGTAATATCTTTCTATGTTGTATTTCACAATCCTCGGAAAACCGAGCATAGTAGGTACATTATTTATCCATTTGCATACATAACTATAATGTTTTGCTAACAAGATGATTGTCTAACACTTTGTCAGTAGAAATGTCGTCTTTCACAACAAATAAAATCAGTTTTTCGGAAAAGTTAAATTGTCTGAGTACTGTACACTTAATGATCATAACAAAATGTAAATCTCTTCACAAAATGCTATCAACCCGACATTGGCATGACAGACGGCTTATTGTTTCTTCTTCGATGAGATACATTACAGCACATTTGGGCGAGTTGACAATCTTTCTTATGAAAAGGAACCTGTTGTTAAAATTCTATGAAGAATTATTAACTGAAGCCATTTTAGTTGATTGCTTATTGCTGTCATACGGCAATTGTTAAATACAATGTTTTCATAGTATTTTTTCAAAGCTAGAGTCCCACTTCACAATTCTACCAGGGAAAGAAAATTTCCAAGCATTAGTTGTACAGATTTATTCATTTAAAATTATCTCCCATACTTTTTCTGTCCTTTCTTTGGTTCCTTTCATGTTTTTAATTTGTAATTTATTTTGAAACTGTTTAATTGACTTTAGAACTCTTGAAAATTGTAGACTGTTAGTGGTCAGGTTAGGAAATTAAAGCTGAACCTCCAGGTGTGTGAAATAATCACCGTCATGTCTGACTCTATAGATATCTTCTCGCACCCCATCAAACTTATTTTGATGTTTTCATGAAAATAATTATTTGAATTTGAATTAAATTTTTCATTCAATTCATCATTTCTTGAGTTGAAATTTCATTTTGAGGATTACGTGTCTGGGGATTAAGTGTCTGGGATTAAGTGTCTGGGATTAAGTGTCTGGGATTAAGTGTCTGGGGATGAAGTGTCTGGGATTCCTTAAGTAGACTGTGTGGTTCCCTATAACAATATTTATGTTATAGTAGAGACATCCTCCATTAAATTCATCAATAGTCGTGGGTGTGCATTTTACATATAATCGTTTAAAATGTTTCAAAACATCATGCCGAAAAGGGTTTTGTATTCTATTGATTAGTGACTTTACAAATTTACAGATTCACTGCCTAGAGAATGTTGTCTAGTTCAGGATACAAGTAAAGTGCTGCCGGGTTGTAGAACAATCTCTTTAGTCAACTGATTTTTAATGCAGACCAAAAGTAATGGATATCAACCATTTCCAGACCAACCTTTATGTAAGATCGACATACAACTTTCTAACTGATCTTGGCTTGCTTTTCACTCCATAGAAAATTAAAAAATACCTGTTCAATTTCTTTCAAAAATGTATCCTCTGGTCAGGTAGGTTAAGGAATAGCTAAGTTAATTTTGACATGGCTCAGGTTTTTAAAACTGTTATTTTTCCAAGTGGGGGAAGCTGAGGCTTACTCCATGAACAAAGTAATTTTTGTATTTCAATTAACTTATCATGGTATTTTTGAAATGTACGGACAGCGATCGGAATTGTCTTCGTTGTCGTCAATTTCGTACATGAAGAACATGCAGAGCACAAAGACAAATGAGAAAAAGAGACTTGGCAATACACAGTGACACAATGTGAGTCCATGATGGACTACAACCACCCAAAGTATTGGCGAAAAAGTAGTCGGTGATGCAGGTTGTGTTTATGGAGGAAGAAGTCAGAGGTAGACTGGAGGTGGGTCCGGGGCAGAGGAGAGGCAAACAGTGATGTAGATGAAGGATGTTTTTAAACACACAAAGAAGCAAGTTTGACGACTTTATTACCTTTATTTATTTATTTGTCAAAATATCACATAATGAGCGAGAACTGTGAGCACTGCACTGCAACACTGAATACTTTTGTAGCTGTAAGTAACATGTGCAAATGTTGAAAAAATAAACTTTGTGTGCACGGTCGTACGACTCGCCCATCGACATTGGCGGGCACTTAGTAGCCACCAACACAATTCTCGTCTGTCTGCAGCATGTTGTCAGTGAATTGTGTGTGGACTGTTAACTGTACAGCATTAGTGTGGACTGTACAGTGTACAGCATTAGTGTGGACTGTACAGTGAACAGCATTAGTGTGGACTGTACAGTGAACAGCATTAGTGTGGACTGTACAGTAAACAGCATTAGTGTGGACTGTACAGTGAACAGCATTAGTGTGGACTGTACAGTGAACAGCATTAGTGTGGACTGTACAGTGAACAGCATTGGTTGTCTGCCAGTAGCAGGTGTGTAGATACCAGGTGGTATTGTGGTGTTGGTCTAGCAACAGGTCGTCTTCTGGCTCCCAGGCCCACGACACTCACATCCCGGCACTAAACTAACAGGGGTTGGTGCTGTGATGCCCCACAGAATGTCCTGGTCACACAGATAGTTCGGCCACAGAATGTCCTGGTCACACAGATAGTTCGGCCACAGAATGTCCTGGTCACACAGACAGTTCGGTCACAGAATGTCCTGGTCACACAGATAGTTCGGCCACAGAATGTCCTGGTCACACAGATAGTTCGGCCACAGAATGTCCTGGTCACACAGACAGTTCGGTCACAGAATGTCCTGGTCACACAGATAGTTCGGTCACAGAATGTCCTGGTCACACAGATAGTTCGGCCACAGAATGTCCTGGTCACACAGATAGTTCGGCCACAGAATGTCTTGGTCACAGGCAGACAGTCTGGCTCACTATATTTGCAAGTGGTTTTTCGCAGTTGGCAGACTAGAGGCCTCACATGATTATCAACAGCCTAATACTTCAAAAGAACCTTCACCCCCACCCCCCCATTTCCCGAAACCTGTTGCGCAGAGGTGTTGCAGGTTATGATATTATAAAGTCTGACTGTCATGTAGTGTGGTCCAGCCTTGTATTATTGCCCACCTGAAGAAACTGCAGGTGTGTTTGTCTCCAGTCTCCAGGTGACAGAATTAACTGCAATAGTGTTCACCATATTTTATTCATTTTGCGGCACTGAAAACCACCCCATGCACCTCAAGCTGTGTGACAGTATGAAGGCTTGTAATACAACCTGCTCACCCAACTACACTCGGTGGTGTCTAGACTTGTAGTGTAGTATGTGGACTTGTAGTGTCGTGTGTAGACTTGCCATACCACAGGTCTCCCAACTGTTGCTGACACTGTTCAAGTCTGTAGATCATGTGACTTGCGGCTGTCGACTTGTAGTAGGTCCTCAAGCTGTAGGTCACAGTCCTCAGTCCTGTAGTTCAAGTAGCCTGGTGGCTATCTTACAACTGTTAGCGATGGGAGGGAGATGTAGAGGGTCGGTCTTGTGACAACGAAGGCCGCTCACAGTTTTGTCGACTCAACTTTTATCTTACGTCGGCGGGGAGGGGGAATCGGTGTTTGGTGAGTCAGGAACTTGTCGGCATACGACATCCGCTTCTGTGAACAAAAACCCACAACAGTTTCTAAAAGTTGTTCCAATCTGACTTGTAAAATAATTTATTAGAAATATGAAATGACACACGTTAGAGGGCAAGAAATCACGATGACAAGGAAGGACATTTTTTCATCTTGGTTACAGAGTGTCAGCAAGTTAGTGGACTTTGGAGAAACTTTCAATTTTTGTTTTGGTCTTTGAAAGCAACGGTCTTTAATTTCCTCCTCATTTATTTATTGCTTACCTTATTTATTTACCTCACAGTTTGTCATTAACACGAGTAGCAATAGGTTATCAAAAAATGTGAAAAGTAAAAGCAACACCCATAGCCTAGTGACCGTAGAGGAAATGAACCGTAAGTGGTTCACCGTGTCTAGAGCATTAACTGTGAGTCTGAGCTCACCTTCCACCTCCCACAAGACACACTTCTGCCCCCCCCCCCTTTGCCATTCTTGGTACACGTGTGCTACATGTGCAGGCGTTTTCTAGCAACAGGCCACCAGTGACCATGTGCGTGCACACACACACACACACCCCTCCCTACTCCTCCCCACACACACAAACACACACCCGAGCGCATTTTCTTTTTCTGCATACAGTTCCTCCAAACTGAGAAAGCGGCTGTGACTGTTATGCGGAAATTCCCTCACCTTCCATCACACTGAGCATTTTTGTTCTTTGCATATTGAACATCACAACATGAACCAGGAGTAATACTTTTTCAGTCAAACGGTGTGGTTAATTCAAATTTTATGACTGGACGCAAACTAAATAAAAAAAAATCCCCCGTTTGAAAGCACCCTACTCAAGCGAGTTTCGACCCGCGGCGTCAGAAGTTAGTCGAGGCCGTAGTCAGACTATTTTTATGTTGAAGGCCTACACGTGAGAATACATGATCTCAAAACAAGCAGTTTGGTTTAGTTTAGTAGAGGGGACAAGTCTCAAGGCTGATGCAGGAGATACAGTCTGAAGGAATTTCATGGGCCACCATTAGGTCGGCTTGTTGGATCAAATCAGTCATCACAAACTTGACATTCGGTTAATTGTCACTGAGGGCAGAATATGGCAGCTGTCACGTGTTACACCTGCTGCTGACAGCTGTGAAAGCACGTGTAAGTGTGCCTGTTGTCTACCTGAGATTGTACTACTAATGTTGATTAAAATGTCATTTTTATGAAAAGCATACATCAGAATATCACACAATACACTTTGATGTCCGTCTGAAGTAACCTGGAGCATTTACTGCAAAGACCTCAACAAAGTGAATCCATTGATACTAAAATTATTTCTTTAGCTTAATTACACCTGAGTAAGATCATTTTTAAACATTTTGTTTCCTTTAACTCACGGGAGTCGTGCCCCTTCGGCACAGGCCGTTCTCTCTGGACGCATGAATTTTTGTTATTTTCAAAAAATTGTACAAATATAACCATGTAGTATATATTTATGGATTTTGATTTGTTAGATAGTTAATATCAGTAGAATTCACATGTTTTTTAACCTGAATTCGCATGAAGCTCGACTATTTTTACAGTTAGATATCCGGGAGGGTAAGTAAACGGTATCCCATAAAAAGTTGTTTTGGAGTAGACTACCACACAAACTAGGTCCTATGACCACAAATATGGCCCCCAACCCAGTTTATATGTCAGAAACCACGTGGAATGATCCTGTGCAACAAGCACGTCCGTTTAGTCGTCAGACAGCGTCTTGAAATAAAGTTCGAGTGCCTTTTGCACTGAAAAGCGTTCTTTGAATCGCCATTTTCGAAAGGCAGTGACTAGGTCTAGAAAATTCTAAATTTCCTCGAAGAAACAATCGAGTAAATAATGTCAAAGAAGGTAGCTCTAGATAAATGATTCCTTAAGCGATTTCCGCAGTTAGCTCCCTTTTTACCGATAGACATCGAAGAAAAAAATATTTAACACCCTCCGTAACTCCTCTTACGGAGCGACTTTAGCGCTCACGCGGGCCTCCGTAAAACGCTGTACGGAGCGACTCCATCTATAA
The DNA here is from genome assembly GCA_004794655.1 of Marisa cornuarietis. Classification (NCBI taxonomy): domain Eukaryota; kingdom Metazoa; phylum Mollusca; class Gastropoda; order Architaenioglossa; family Ampullariidae; genus Marisa; species Marisa cornuarietis. The sequence goes on from SMMW01000633.1 coordinate 269,667, forward strand.
CAAATGCTTAATATTTTTGAAATCAGGAAGAAAAAATTATTTCTCTATGTGCTTTTTTTTGTGGTTATTATTGACTAAAAAGTCCACTTAGAGTAGTGCATACCTCTGTTTTAGGTGACTTGTCTCTTAAAGAAATGAGTTTTGGGTTGTCACGTGTGCCTTGGCTGACCTCACTGTCACGTTTTAGGTGTGGAGGCGGCGATCTTGGGATTTTGATGTCACGTGGGACTCCACTGTCCCGTGACCCTTGGCTGACCCCGCTGTCCCTTGACCCTTGGCTGACCCCGCTGTCACGTGACCCTTGGCTGACCCCACTGTCACGTCCCTCCTCAGTGACCCATGTTTGGTCTTGAGGCGGCGTTCTTGGGCTTTTGCTGTCACGTGGGCTGCTGGCCCCACTGTCACGTGATCCTTGGCTGACCCTGTGGTCACTAGTCTTCCACTCGCGGCTGGCTGCAAGCACAGGAAGGGGGGGGGGAGCTGCATGAAAGCAGGTCAGTCAGAAATTCTTTGGAAACGTTCGCCGTCGTTGTGTACCTGACCCCATGTCACACAGTGAGTAGAGGCTTGTACACAGAATGTCAGTGACGTCAGCGAACATTCCACTGCTAACTGACAACTAAGTGATACTACAGTACATTCACCACACAAGACAGACAGACAGACAGACAGACAGACAGGCAGAAAAAAGAGAAAGAAAGAAAAAGAAAGAAAAATAAAGAAAAAGAGAGAAAGAGAAATGAAGGAAGTGTGTAGCCTTACGGTGGGCGCTGTCTTGGCTGAAGCCTTTGTGTAGAAGGCCACGATGTATGTTGTAGGTAGAGACACTCAGTGGATTCTCGTACATGTCGTCTTCTACCGAGAAGGTCTGAAAAGGACAAAAATAATGTCTGACTGTTCCTCACTCTTTACAGACACACAAACACAGAGATGACATGTGAGACAGAGAATAAAGTTGTTGTTTTCCTTGACGCTAACTGGGCAGACAGGATGTCAGTCTCTGACCAATAGTACAGGTAGGACTCTGACCACTAGTACAGGTAGGAGACTCTCTATACAGGATGTCAGTCTCTGACCACTAGTACAGGTAGCACTCTGACCACTAGTACAGGTAGGAGACTCTATACAGGATGTCAGTCTCTGACCACTAGTACAGGTAGGAGACTCTCTATACAGGATGTCAGTCTCTGACCAATAGTACAGGTAGGACTCTGACCACTAGTACAGGTAGGAGACTCTATACAGGATGTCAGTCTCTGACCAATAGTACAGGTAGGACTCTGACCACTAGTACAGGTAGGAGACTCTCTATACAGGATGTCAGTCTCTGACCACTAGTACAGGTAGGACTCTGACCACTAGTACAGGTAGGAGACTCTATACAGGATGTCAGTCTCTGACCACTAGTACAGGTAGGAGACTCTCTATACAGGATGTCAGTCTCTGACCAATAGTACAGGTAGGACTCTGACCACTAGTACAGGTAGGAGACTCTATACAGGATGTCAGTCTCTGACCAATAGTACAGGTAGGACTCTGACCACTAGTACAGGTAGGAGACTCTCTATACAGGATGTCAGTCTCTGACCACTAGTACAGGTAGGACTCTGACCACTAGTACAGGTAGGAGACTCTATACAGGATGTCAGTCTCTGACCACTAGTACAGGTAGGAGACTCTCTATACAGGATGTCAGTCTCTGACCAATAGTACAGGTAGGACTCTGACCACTAGTACAGGTAGGAGACTCTATACAGGATGTCAGTCTCTGACCACTAGTACAGGTAGCACTCTGACCACGAGTACAGGTAGGAGACTCTCTATACAGGATGTCAGTCTCTGACCACTAGTACAGGTAGCACTCTGACCACTAGTACAGGTACGAGACTCTCTATACAGGATGTCAGTCTCTGACCACTAGTACAGGTAGCACTCTGACCACTAGTACAGGTAGGATTCACCATACAGGATGTCAGGTAGGAGACTCTCTATACCTACTACATTTGGGAGAGAGTATTGGCAAGTGTGAGTGTGTTGGGTCAGAGTTAGCGGCGTCGAGGTGCCTATAGGTGTTCAGGTGTAAATCCTATCCCATCTTTACTGTTATAGGCTGGAACAGGAGGAGCCACTTGCATATAGTGACGTAGGCCAGGGGAGCTCATTTGCATACAGAGAGAGAGGTGGGGTAGAGAGGTTACCTGACCTGACTCTGTTAACCTCAATGTTGTAGAGTAGGTACTGTCTAGTGCTGTATACCTAGTTGTGCTCCATGTTGTAGATGGTCAATGTTGTAGAGTAGGTACTGTCTAGTGCTGTATACCTAGTTGTGCTCCATGTTGTAGATGGTCAATGTTGTAGAGTAGGTACTGTCTAGTGCTGTATACCTAGTTGTGCTCCATGTTGTAGATGGTCAATGTTGTAGAGTAGGTACTGTCTAGTACTGTATATATAGTTGTGCCCCATGTTGTAGAGTAGGTACTGTCTAGTGCTGTATACCTAGTTGTGCCCCATGTTGTAGATGCTCAATGTTGTAGAGTAGGTACTGTCTAGTGCTGTATACCTAGTTGTGCTCCATGTTGTAGATGGTCAATGTTGTAGAGTAGGTACTGTCTAGTACTGTATACCTAGTTGTGCTCCATGTTGTAGATGCTCAATGTTGTAGAGTAGGTACTGTCTAATACTGTATACCTAGTTGTGCTCCATGTTGTAGATGCTCAATGTTGTAGAGTAGGTACTGTCTAGTGCTGTATACCTAGTTGTGCTCCATGTTGTAGATGGTCAATGTTGTAGAGTAGGTACTGTCTAGTGCTGTATACCTAGTTGTGCTCCATGTTGTAGATGGTCAATGTTGTAGAGTAGGTACTGTCTAGTACTGTATATATAGTTGTGCCCCATGTTGTAGAGTAGGTACTGTCTAGTGCTGTATACCTAGTTGTGCCCCATGTTGTAGATGCTCAATGTTGTAGAGTAGGTACTGTCTAGTGCTGTATACCTAGTTGTGCTCCATGTTGTAGATGGTCAATGTTGTAGAGTAGGTACTGTCTAGTACTGTATACCTAGTTGTGCTCCATGTTGTAGATGCTCAATGTTGTAGAGTAGGTACTGTCTAATACTGTATACCTAGTTGTGCTCCATGTTGTAGATGCTCAATGTTGTAGAGTAGGTACTGTCTAGTACTGTATACCTAGTTGTGCCCCATGTTGTAGATGCTCAATGTTGTAGAGTAGGTACTGTCTAGTACTGTATACCTAGTTGTGCTCCATGTTGTAGATGGTCAATGTTGTAGAGTAGGTACTGTCTAATACTGTATACCTATATGTGCCCCATGTTGTAGAGTAGGTACTGTCTAGTGCTGTATACCTAGTTGTGCCCCATGTTGTAGAGTAGTTACTGTCTAGTACTGTATACCTAGTTGTGCCCCATGTTGTAGATGCTCAATGTTGTAGAGTAGTTACTGTCTAGTACTGTATACCTTAGTGTGCCCCATGTTGTAGATGCTCAATGTTGTAGAGTAGTTACTGTCTAGTACTGTATACCTAGTTGTGCCCCATGTTGTAGATGCTCAATGTTGTAGAGTAGGTACTGTCTAGTACTGTATACCTAGTTGTGCCCCATGTTGTAGAGTAGGTACTGTCTAGTGCTGTATACCTAGTTGTGCCCCATGTTGTAGATGCTCAATGTTGTAGAGTAGGTACTGTCTAGTACTGTATACCTAGTTGTGCCCCATGTTGTAGAGTAGGTACTGTCTAGTACTGTATACCTAGTTGTGCCCCATGTTGTAGAGTAGGTACTGTCTAGTGCTGTAAACCTAGTTGTGCCCCATGTTGTAGAGTAGGTACTGTCTAGTACTGTATACCTAGTTGTGCCCCATGTTGTAGATGCTCAATGTTGTAGAGTAGGTACTGTCTAATACTGTATACCTAGTTGTGCCCCATGTTGTAGATGCTCAATGTTGTAGAGTAGGTACTGTCTAGTCCTGTAAACCTAGTTGTGCCCCATGTTGTAGAGTAGTTACTGTCTAGTACTGTATATATAGTTGTGCCCCATGTTGTAGAGTAGGTACTGTCTAGTGCTGTAAACCTAGTTGTGCCCCATGTTGTAGAGTAGGTACTGTCTAGTGCTGTATACCTAGTTGTGCCCCATGTTGTAGATGCTCAATGTTGTAGAGTAGGTACTGTCTAGTACTGTATACATAGTTGTGCCCCATGTTCTAGATGCTCAATGTTGTAGAGTAGGTACTGTCTAGTGCTGTATACCTAGTTGTGCCCCATGTTGTAGAGTAGGTACTGTCTAGTGCTGTATACCTAGTTGTGCCCCATGTTGTAGAGTAGTTACTGTCTAGTACTGTATACCTAGTTGTGCCCCATGTTGTAGAGTAGTTACTGTCTAGTACTGTATACCTAGTTGTGCCCCATGTTGTAGATGCTCAATGTTGTAGAGTAGGTACTGTCTAGTACTGTATACCTAGTTGTGCCCCATGTTGTAGAGTAGGTACTGTCTAGTGCTGTATACCTAGTTGTGCCCCATGTTGTAGATGCTCAATGTTGTAGAGTAGGTACTGTCTAGTACTGTATACCTAGCTGTGCCCCATGTTGTAGAGTAGGTACTGTCTAGTACTGTATACCTAGTTGTGCCCCATGTTGTAGAGTAGGTACTGTCTAGTGCTGTAAACCTAGTTGTGCCCCATGTTGTAGAGTAGGTACTGTCTAGTACTGTATACCTAGTTGTGCCCCATGTTGTAGATGCTCAGTGTTGTAGAGTAGGTACTGTCTAATACTGTATACCTAGTTGTGCCCCATGTTGTAGATGCTCAATGTTGTAGAGTAGGTACTGTCTAGTCCTGTAAACCTAGTTGTGCCCCATGTTGTAGAGTAGTTACTGTCTAGTACTGTATATATAGTTGTGCCCCATGTTGTAGAGTAGGTACTGTCTAGTGCTGTAAACCTAGTTGTGCCCCATGTTGTAGAGTAGTTACTGTCTAGTGCTGTATACCTAGTTGTGCCCCATGTTGTAGAGTAGGTACTGTCTAGTACTGTATACCTAGTTGTGCCCCATGTTGTAGAGTAGGTACTGTCTAGTGCTGTATACCTAGTTGTGCCCCATGTTGTAGAGTAGGTACTGTCTAGTGCTGTATACCTAGTTGTGCCCCATGTTGTAGATGCTCAATGTTGTAGTGTAGTTACTGTCTAGTACTGTATACCTAGTTGTGCCCCATGTTCTAGATGCTCAATGTTGTAGAGTAGGTACTGTCTAGTGCTGTATACCTAGATGTGCCCCATGTTGTAGAGTAGGTACTCTCTAGTGCTGTATACCTAGTTGTGCCCCATGTTGTAGATGCTCAATGTTGTAGAGTAGGTACTCTCTAGTGCTGTAAACCTAGTTGTGCCCCATGTTGTAGAGTAGGTACTGTCTAGTACTGTATACCTAGTTGTGCCCCATGTTGTAGATGCTCAATGTTGTAGAGTAGGTAGTACTGTATACCTAGTTGTGCCCCATGTTGTAGATGCTCAATGTTGTAGTGTACTGTACTGTATACCTAGTTGTGCCTGTCATGTTGTAGAGTAGGTACTGTCTAGTACTGTATACCTAGTTGTGCCCCATGTTGTAGATGCTCAATGTTGTAGAGTAGGTACTGTCTAATACTGTATACCTAGTTGTGCCCCATGTTGTAGATGCTCAATGTTGTAGAGTAGGTACTGTCTAATACTGTATACCTAGTTGTGCCCCATGTTGTAGATGCTCAATGTTGTAGAGTAGGTACTGTCTAATACTGTATACCTAGTTGTGCCCCATGTTGTAGATGCTCAATGTTGTAGAGTAGGTACTGTCTAGTGCTGTAAACCTAGTTGTGCCCCATGTTGTAGAGTAGTTACTGTCTAGTACTGTATATATAGTTGTGCCCCATGTTGTAGAGTAGGTACTGTCTAGTGCTGTATACCTAGTTGGGCCCCATGTTGTAGATGCTCAATGTTGTAGAGTAGGTACTGTCTAATACTGTATACCTAGTTGTGCCCCATGTTGTAGATGCTCAATGTTGTAGAGTAGTTACTGTCTAGTACTGTATACCTAGTTGTGCCCCATGTTGTAGATGCTCAATGTTGTAGAGTAGGTACTGTCTAGTACTGTATACCTAGTTGTGCCCCATGTTGTAGAGTAGGTACTGTCTAGTGCTGTATACCTAGTTGTGCCCCATGTTGTAGATGCTCAATGTTGTAGAGTAGTTACTGTCTAGTACTGTATACCTAGTTGTGCCCCATGTTCTAGATGCTCAATGTTGTAGAGTAGGTACTGTCTAGTGCTGTATACCTAGTTGTGCCCCATGTTGTAGAGTAGGTACTGTCTAGTGCTGTATACCTAGTTGTGCCCCATGTTGTAGAGTAGTTACTGTCTAGTGCTGTATACCTAGTTGTGCTCCATGTTGTAGAGTAGGTACTGTCTAGTGCTGTAAACCTAGTTGTGCTCCATGTTGTAGAGTAGGTACTGTCTAGTGCTGTAAACCTAGTTGTGCCCCATGTTGTAGAGTAGGTACTGTCTAGTGCTGTAAACCTAGTTGTGCCCCATGTTGTAGAGTAGGTACTGTCTAGTACTGTATATATAGTTGTGCCCCATGTTGTAGAGTAGGTACTGTCTAGTGCTGTATACCTAGTTGTGCCCCATGTTGTAGATGCTCAATGTTGTAGAGTAGTTACTGTCTAGTACTGTATACCTAGTTGTGCCCCATGTTCTAGATGCTCAATGTTGTAGAGTAGGTACTGTCTAGTGCTGTATACCTAGTTGTGCCCCATGTTCTAGATGCTCAATGTTGTAGAGTAGGTACTGTCTAGTGCTGTATACCTAGTTGTGCCCCATGTTGTAGAGTAGGTACTGTCTAGTGCTGTATACCTAGTTGTGCCCTATGTTGTAGATGCTCAATGTTGTAGAGTAGTTACTGTCTAGTACTGTATACCTAGTTGTGCCCCATGTTGTAGATGCTCAATGTTGTAGAGTAGTTACTGTCTAGTACTGTATACCTAGTTGTGCCCCATGTTGTAGATGCTCAATGTTGTAGAGTAGTTACTGTCTAGTACTGTATACCTAGTTGTGCCCCATGTTGTAGATGTTTAATGTTGTAGAGTAGTTACTGTCTAGTACTGTATACCTAGTTGTGCCCCATGCTGTAGATGCTCAATGCCCCTTCTCTGAGCCTTGTCTTTACTTGTCTCACCTTAGAACGTGCGAGGTGAGTTCGTTTGTTCTGCAGGTATCGGTGTTGTTTTGGGACGTGAGCTGGTGACGTGGCTATCATCACACCTGCAACAGACACACATACATATTGACACACGGAGTACACGTCTGCAGCTTAGATTATACAAGGACTAAGTCCTCGACAGTGACATCACACTGCTGACTTTCAGGCCGTGATGTCACCTCTGACTCCATGATGTCTGAGTTCACACGTTCGGCACTTTCCCACTTTGTCACCTGACTGCACGCTGATCATTTGACTGTTCGTAATATTTGACTTCTTACCTGGATTCCTAAAGCCACCTGCAGGCCGGGAACTGTGATCCACCAGGACACTCATGTCCGGCACTGACCCGAACTGTGGTCTCGTGTACTCGTCTCTCCTCGTGTTGTCTGCAATGTTTACAACAGGCAACATCATTTCCTGTATCTCCCAGCTGTGGGTGAGCTCGGGACAGACTCCTGGTTATTCGCTCTCGTTATCAAGAGATGATAGAAATAGTGTTTCTTCGCTCTAGTTATCAAAAGACGATAGGAAATGTTCAACGACTGGCAAGGCAAGAGAGAGAAAGAGAGAGAGAGGGTGGAAGTGTGTCGGGTAGACTGTAAAAGGTGGACGTACTGTGCGATGGACCTTGTGTGAGACTTTATGTAACGGTTTTGTGTGTCAGTGTGTGAAAGCGTTTCAGTTTGTGTGTGTGTGTGTGTGTGTGTGTGTGAGTGAGAGGGACTTTATGTGTGTGTGTGTGTGAGTGAGAGGGACTTTATGTGTGTGAGATGGACTGTGTGTGTGTGTGTGATAGACTTTATGTGTGTGAGTGTGTGTGTGTGTGAGATAGACTTTATGTGTGTGAGTGTGTGTGTGTGTGTGTGTGTGTGTGTGTGTGTGTGTGTGTGATGGACGTTGCGTGACGCCGAACCTGAAGATAATCGCGGAGCAAGAGGCAGTTTTCCCCCCATTGTCGCGGGGTCTTCTGACGACCAGCGGGGGACTCGAGGTAAACAAGGCGGAGGTGGAGGGTCATCTGCGAACGATACACAGTCTTCATTGTTATCTTCCTCGCCATCAAGTGAAAGTGTTTGTGTGTGTGTGCGTGTGTGTGTGTTCATGTGTGTGTGAGAGAGAGTGTGTGTGTGTGTGTGTGTGTGTGTGTGAGAGTGTGTGTGTTAATGTGTGTGAGAAAGAGTGCGTGTGTGCGTGTGTGTGTGTTAATGTGTGTGAGAGAGAGAGAGAGTGTGTGTGTGTGTGTGTGTGTGTGTGTGTGTGTGTGTGTGTGTGTGTGTGTGAACACGCGTACGGGCCTACTAGAGAGGAACACAAATGGCTTTTACATTCTGTCATAAAACTTTAACTTTGAATCGATACTGTTCAAAACATACCGAGAGTTATCTTTATACATAATATAATGTGTGTGTGTGTGTGTGTGTGTGTGTGTGTGTGTGTGTGTGTGTGTGTGTTTGAGCGCACGTGAGGAAGTGTCTACTGCTACAAAGAAGGTGGATATATATTTACCCCGGACTGGAGAACCCATGGATACATAACCGGAGTTGGCGGTGTCCACCGGTTCCCCACTCTGTAAAAAAACAAAAACAAAAAGAAAGTGAGTTTATGACCAGTGACCTGCGGTAACATCAGTAACAACTACTGGAGTAGTAAGTATGTGCTCTTCATCTCACCTGATCACATTCCTCACTTCCTGCTACTTTCGCCTCACTTTAAAGGGAGCTAAGCGATACAGACTATTCCGGTGAGAAAATATACGGAAAAGCAAGTAAGAAAAGCAAACAAGTGGTGAAAGCCCTCAAAAGGTGTGCAACTGTTACCACCTTGCTAATCAACAGGTGTGCAACTGTTACCACCTTGCTAATCAACAGGTGTGCAACTGTTACCACCTTGCTAATCAACAGGTGTGCAACTGTTACCACCTTGCTAATCAACAGGTGTGCAACTGTTACCACCTCGCTAATCAACAGGTGTGCAACTGTTACCACCTTGCTAATCAACAGGTGTGCAACTGTTACCACCTTGCTAATCAACAGGTGTGCAACTGTTACCACCTTGCTAATCAACAGGTGTGCAACTGTTACCACCTCGCTAATCAACAGGTGTGCAACTGTTACCACCTTGCTAATCAACAGGTGTGCAACTGTTACCACCTTGCTCATCAACAGGTGTGCAACTGTTACCACCTTGCTAATCAACAGGTGTCTCACTGTTACCACCTTGCTAATCAACAGGTGTCCCACTGTTACCACCTTGCTAATCAACAGGTGTCTCACTGTTACCACCTTGCTAATCAACAGGTGTCTCACTGTTACCACCTTGCTAATCAACAGGTGTCTCACTGTTACCACCTTGCTAATCAACAGGTGTCTCACTGTTACCACCTTGCTAATCAACAGGTGTCCAACTGTTCCCAACTTGCTAATCTTGGCGGCGAGTTCCGTGAAATCGTGTTGAAGAGCGAGGCAGGCCGCATTGTTGTTGTCACAGTTGAGTTCTTTGCTGGCCTCCCGACCCCCGGGAATGTGCATCAACGCTGAGCAAAACTCACTCAGTCCATTGGCCGCCGCAAAATGAATCGAAGTTGGAAAGAGTTTTCTTTGAGCCCTGTAGAGACCTGCAGACAGCAAACTTATGTAGTAGGATATCTAGTGATACCTATCCACACACACACACACACACACACACACACACACACACACACACACACACACACACACACACACACACACACACACAGAGCTGATACGATTTCTCAAACTTGCATAATGTCTTGGGTGTATTATACTTGCTTGTTCATTCATTCAGAATAAGGAAGACAGGAAGCGTGGACACGAAGAACGGGGAAGTATAACAGACCACACACACACACACACACACACACACACACACACACACACAGATACATACACACAGACACACAGATACACAGATACACACACCTTGTCTGCTGAGGAAGATATCTTTGACTCTATCCTGACAAAGCATCAAGGTGTCGGCCAGGTAGCGGTCGAGGGTTCGGTGGTCAGACATGGCCACACACTGACGCAGGAAGTGACAACTGTCCAGGGTCCGTCGGTCTACCTGCAGGTAGGTGAGGGCGGAGTGGAGGGTCTGGCAGCCCACCATGACACTGACGTCATACGTCCCGGGCGGCATAACTGTCACGTGACAAGTCATGTTTGAATAACAAGGGGGAGCTATAGTGGGAAATGTTATTATACTGTTATCATGTTTAAATAACACGGGGTGAGGGAGAAGCTGTCACGTGCTGGAGTGAACGACAAAGGCTGTCTTACCCTGACGATCTCAAACATAAATGTCAAGGATCTGCCAACTCTCCTCATCTACAATTATTCTTAATTATTCGAACTTTAAGGTCTGGGGCCAGTTGCACAACACGTTTCTAAACCTTACAACTGTTCTAAAGAAGCAAAATCTCTTGTCTGCCATTTTGATGCATTGCAGAAAAACATACAAAAAATTGTACTGACAGGGCGGAAAGTCAGACTTAAAAACTTTATCTTACTTAAAGCAGTTTTAGTTTTAAAAATTCTAAAATTGTGGTGTGCACTTTAAACTAATTATCTAGATAGAGTTAAGGCCTAAAAGTGTTTATAATTAGAAATGTGTTGTGCAACTGGCCCCTGACCTCTGGAATGTGGCGTTCGCCGAACCTAAATTCAGGGAAGTTGAAAGATCGCATAATGCAGCGTAGGACATGTCGTCGCCATGACGATGTACATAGTCATTGGTTGTGTGCTGACTGTACAAGATACGGAGCAGGTGGAGAGAGGAGGCTACTGACAGGCCCACCATCACCGACTGTTGAGGGCGATTAGTCAGCAGGTTGTGTACAGGACGACCAGTCCAGTCTTGGAGTTCTTACTCTGACCACCATGGCGGGGACTAACCTTTAACTAAGGTGCCTTGAAGGATAGTCTTCGACAAGGTGTGGTGCAGGTCATATGACCAGAGACCAGCTTACGTCGCTTGACTGTTGATAGTCGAGGTTCCTGGTGTCCTACCAGTGTGGAAACAGTGCTTCCTTCAAAGTCAGTGGTTTTATGGTCTCTCTTGTTGTCGAATGCCTGGATCCTCCTCTATGACCACCTCCCCGTGGACGAGGAAGCCGACACTCTGGTCATCTGATCTCTGTCAGCCCCACAATGTCCCACAGGTACCGCTCAGGCTCGTGGGTGAGTTGTTTCACTTTGACCCATTGACGAGCTGTGCGGACTTGCCACGTACTTAACATGTGCATTGGACTTGTACGGTGTGCACGTGGTAGTAGAATGATGATGATGTTCTTTCGCTGTTGAGATACTGGTGGATATCCGTCTTTAGACACTGTGGTTCCCAAATACTTCAATCTGTTCACTCCCCCCCCCCAGCTGTACTCCGTTGATGTACATCTCTGTTTAGCCGTTGACCATGACTTTGATCTTGTCAGTGCCATGTCTCCCCCTCCATACAATGTCAAACTGTCAGTCTCTTGGTAACATCTTGCAGTTTGCATGTATTATAATTTATATCAGATCAGCAAATAGTCTCTTGTATACGGGCCTCCTGCCAGTAGAGATGGCGATGTAATGGTCGTGAAGGGTTTCTCGCGAGATGGTGAATAGAAACATGTTGAGCAGTATCGGCGAGAGGAGGCACCCTGCAGACGCCCCCTGGTGTGTGAAAGACGAAGCTGACAATGATGATAGGGGAGAGAACTTGCTGTTAAAATAAACAAACAACCCTATAAATTCATTCAGCGACGTCCGGGCAACGACTGGTCCCAGACCCTAATGTCCAGCATGCGATCGTGCTGTGAGGATCGTCAGACTAAGAAGAGCCGTACAGACGCAGACAGCCAATGTTTCAGGGAACATTTCGTGTTTCCAAGGCGACAACCATCCTCATCCTTACTGCTATTGTTGAAATCATTCAGTCACTCCAACCCCCCCTCCCCATCTCTCTCACTCTCTCCCACACACACACACACACACCTGGGGCTTTGAATGTCAGGACACACGAGTTGAAGGGAGAGACGGGACATTCTTGACCAGAACCCACGACGACCTTGACCTCATTCGTGACCTCTTGACTGAAAACAATGGCTATGCTTGTTCCGGGCTGAAAGAATGAAAGAAAGTAGACGACATGAGTGGCGGGTGGCTGAACTTGGCACGTGAGTACCGAGCGCTTAAAATACACACGACAACATGGCGACTGTACGACAATCATACGTGGGCCAAAAGAGCGCGCGCGTGTGTGTATATGCGTGTGTGTATGTGTGCGTGTGTGAGAGAGAGAGAGAGAGTGAGAAAATGAGTGACACGAAGTCGGTAGGGAGATTTATTGATACTTGACCTGGGAAGTAATTTAGCTGACCTTTAAAGGAGTGATGGAAGGGACTACAACGCCCTCACTCCCTAGCAAAGGAAAGATGAGATGAGAGGAAAGTAAGTGGCGAGGACGAGGACGATAACAAAAGTCTTACTTCACGAATGTTTTCGGGGTACAGCTTCATGGCCACGTCAGCTTTGCTCTGCGGCCGCTGGTTGGTCTCGATGATGTTGAGCAGGGCAACCATCATCTTGCGGAGCTCGTCCTCCCTCTGACCACAGTCCAGAACTGTCCAGTGTGACGTCACCTCAGGATGGCCGAAGACTTCCTGCACGTTTTGGTCGTCGTCAATGGTGACCACCACGACAGTGCTGGCGGCCGGCGGAGGGTTGAGCAGCGACGACAACCAGGTCTCGCGCAGACAGCGGAGGAGCTGGGAGGTGGCCAGCAGCACCCACACGGGACTTTGACACCACGCCGACGTCACATCCGGCGGCTTTTTCTGGTCATACTTGTCGACCTCAAGGAGGGTGTAGGTGATTTCCGTGAAGCTGCCCACAACACCTGCACAGTAATCTCCCCACTCCCGCCCGTCTGACGCCAGGAAAAACGTGACGTCACTGGCGGACGTCGTCATGACGTAGGTTTCCTTGGTAGCTGAATGCCTGAAATACGTAGACGTTTCTGCTGATATCAGCCAATCATTAACGAGGATTAATTAATGCCACCCGTCATTAGATGACAATGGGGGATAGGTAATACTTCGGACATGACAAATATCGGTTTGTAGTCAGTTACCACAACACACACACACACACACACACACACACACACACACACACACACACACACACACACACACACACACACCATTACTGAGTTAGATACCGACAGACAGGTCCTGTTGCTAACTCTCAGTGTAACATGTACTGATAGAACACTGATCGACCATTAGTATGTTATGTACTAACACGTACTGTGTGTCAGGTGTGAATGCATACCTGGCCGACTGTTAGTGAGTTATGTACTAAAGCACCTGGAGCTGACAGGTACTAAGGCTCTAACACAAGCGGTATTACAGTTGGTATGTAGGTGACAACAGAATACAGGTGACAACACACGTGTATCACAATACAGTCGGAAGACAAATGGCGAAGTAGTTGGACTACAGGTGACTGTACAGTGTAAAGGTGAAAGGTAGTCTTGAGGTGGTCTACGTCTGCTCACATATCAATGTTGACATTTCCTCAACGTCCTTATGATCAGATCTCAGGTCTTACCTGGCATTACTCAGACCTTTATCCTATCTTTAACCAAACATTTCTCCACAAAAGAAATAAATGTAAACATATCAAAAGATTTTCCCAACCTTTATGATTCCCCACCTAGCGCCGTGTCTGGAGTCCCTGATGTCCCTCACTGCAATCAGTTCATAAAGGAATAAAAAAGAAGGCAGGAAGCCATGCCCTGTGCCTTGTATGTGAAATGGCAGAGTGAAGGAGTAAAAAAAGCCACACCGTACCTTGAGACAGAATTGTTGTAGGTGACAGCCAGCGCTACTGCAGACTACCAGCATGCACACAACGCCGGTGTATACACAGGTATGTAGACACAGCTATTATATATAAAAGGTGATCAAAGAGCCTCTCTCACAGCTCAGTCCTCGCACCTGCTGACAACTGTCACTGAAGTCGGCAAACGTGGTTCAGGTAAAAGGACTGGAGTCAGATCGTGATCATAGCACTCATCTCAACCTACTTGTCTTCACTTTTATCTTTTAAATCGAACTGTTAGCCTAAACAAACTTGTTGCTGCAGTTTTTTCATGTATGACCGCCACAGAAGAAGCAGCAGGTGTGCAGGTGTTGAGACAGAGACTTGACTGGTCCTGTGGCACAGCCCTGGTCTCTCCACTGATCGGGTAGTTGGCACGAGGCGCACTGAGCTCTTTCACAGGCCACTGGGGTAGAAATAGCCACCCAGAGCACCCGCCGCTATCATTGTGTGAGGCAAGTACGAGGAAGGCGAGACTACCTGCGTACCTGTGGTAGATAATAAGTAAACTTGTTACTGTATGTCACGGCTGGAGGGGAGGGGGAGCGAGGGATGTGGAAATTTCTCCTGAACCAAGATTAGACCTTAGCGCATGAGTGTGACACAATGGTGATCAAACAGTTTACACATTTACCATTCAATGCTTGGTTATTTGAGCTTTACGTGGTGCCAGCAGCTAAGATTAAAGCGTGGTGAACATTTACCACACAATCGACACGTGTGGGACACGAGTAGGATAAGGGTAGGACCCGTCTTCTTACTCGTGGAGCCCACGTTACCTGTCTTCTCCCTCCCCCCTCTCTCTTTTTAAAAGTGAGAGTAGAGAAGCCTCAAACAGACCTCTATGATATTTAAAAAAAAAATTCTTCGCCTTGTAAATAAGGCCGGTGATATAATAAATGCCATACTGCTGTGATGGTACTGTGAGAACGGTGAGGCGACTCTCACGTGGGTGTGAAATATCTCATCTGTATTATAACTGATCTCCATTTTATGTTTCTGAGCGAAATAAGTTCTCACGGGACAGTCAGGAAAAACAAAGGGGATCGCGATAGACTGTAAATGGAAAGAAGTCTGGATGTACTCATACAGTATTCGCCCTCTCTCACTCCCCGCCTTCACTTCAGGGAGACTGTAAACACTTGTTTCTTTCAAAAAGTGACAACATTAACGGGTTTAGAAGACAAAACAAAATCAACGCACAACCAGATTTGACGTGTGCGTGCGTGCGTGCGTGCGTGTGTGTGTGTGTATGAAATGAATCTCAGTCAGTACAGTAAGTCGTTGTTTATATGTTGCACTATCTGTAGTGCAGTAAAGTACAAGACCAATGTGTCTGAGCTACTTTCTTGTCAGTCATTGTCTTAGTCCCCACCCTAAAAACACTCTTCTTGCTGCACCTGCATGTGTGTGTGTGTGTGTGTGGGGGGGATGCGTGTGCAGATAAGCCATGAGATGAGCTATTAGATGAGCTATGTGTGTGTGTCTAATACTGGAGGTCAGCCTGCCTACTGTCAGTATGCAAACAAAAGTCACACTACAATAAATCAGCAGCTGGCTAAAGCCTCGCGGAGCAGGACTGGGAAGGTCTGGAGTCCACATCCGGGTCTCGGGATTTATTACATTTGTTCCCGTCGTGAGGCGGCGGGAAATTCCCTGGCGCTGTCCTGGTGACCACGACCTGTGAGCTGCAAGAGATAACAACAACATGTTGAGTGAAGATGGTGTCGTAAAGTCGGGTACACTCAATGATTTTATGTTGGGGTAAAGCTCCTTACTTCAGGTCGGGTACAGACAATGACATCAAGTCGGGTAGAGCTCACTACAGCAAGTCGTTACCACGATAGCAAGTCGGGTAGTGGTTGTAACAGCAGGTTGGGTAGAGACTGTTGCATTATCGTTTACTAAAATAATGTTTTTGATGTGCTGTTGGCTTCATTGGCGTTGAACGTCTGACACCTAACGTATGGCCCTGATATGTGTGCCTGTGTTTAACATAAGTATGTAACATTACAAGACAACATGTTGGCAGTGGTGGCATCTGTGAGCTTCGTGTAAGCAGTGCACACAAAAAATCCACCCAAAAAATTGAACTGTAGACAAAACAGGTAACCGTCAAAACAACGCGAGGTCACGTGACTTTCCGTGGGGCTTTCCTGTCCAATGATATAAAAATGACTGCACCATCTCACCACCAGAAGTGAGCTTATCAACCTGTGAAATGTTTTTGTTCAGGTAAAGATAATCGAGCATTTATACTTTTAGAAGTTTTGTTATTTAAAGGAGACAATAAGTCATCCATTGTGCCGCTGCTCCTAACCGGCGCTATCACCAGGCCCTCCAGTATCGAGGGCAGTCCACAGGTGAAGTGGACAACATACAGATACAATCACATACAGATACAATCACAAACAAACCTTGCACTTGTTTAAAAGCAACATCAACATCTACTTAAAGACGAAGGAGCATAAAGAACAACAAGGTCGCTGTCAAAATATTTCCAGGTGTGAGAGATTAAGGGCTTCCACGCCTTCATGCATCCAGTCTGATGATGTACATCAACCTGATGAATTATGGGAATTTAGTGAGTCAGTTGATGACCAGCATCAACTTCAGAGGGCAGCGGTTACACCTCATGGAGTGTCGACGATGAAGAGAGGAGTCTTATCTATCGATGATTTCTTTTCGCGTACCTGCACCTTTGCACAGAATGACACGAGAATAAAATTGAAGAACACAGACGGGTGTTGCTGGTCACCTCCACCTCCATCGAAGAACTTCAGCGTCCCTTCCTACAAATTTGAAGATGACTTGGAGACCGCAAACAATATGAGACAATTATCGACTTGGTTTTCTCAACAATAACGAAAGAGTAAAGAACAGCACAATCAGGCCCAACATCGTGTCGCCACTTCTACCCAGCGCCGTCTTTTTACAATAATCTGGAAAAACTGGAGCACTGTGACCGACATCTGTGAAAGGCACCCCCCTACTCCTGTCCACTCTTCCCCTTAAAGCTTGTGAGGAGGGGGGAGGGAGGGCGGTGCATGCAATCATCTTGTCGTCTGCTGGCTGAATATCTAGAGAGGGGGATGGGGGCGGATGAATATGTCGTCTGCTGGCTGAATATCTAGAGGGGAGGGGGATGAATATGTCGTCTGCTGGTTGGATATCAAGAGTTTTGATATGAAGTGTCATGCTCTGAATACCTCTTGTAGACGAGGTGTCATGTCTCCTGATGACGTTCATGGCAGTTGTGTCGACTTTCTGGACAAACAACAAAATTCGCTGTCAGTGTCTCTGTCAGGACAGTTTTCCCGATCTTGCAAAAATCCGCCTCGTAGTGAGACTTATCGAGAGACGCTGTCGGAATTTCCCGCTGAGTTGGACATTCGCCAACTGTTGGAGGAATGTGTCTTCGCATTTCCTGGCCAGGGCTCATGTCACGGGCTGGAGGCGGAATGTGAGACACCAGGGGATGTATGATCAAAGGTTGAATTACCTGCATGACGTAATACAAGCCACTGAACCATTGGTTGCCGTTGGCTGGGTTGATCACGTGGTGTTTGTCGGGTCTTTTTGCGCATCCTCTTCGTCGCGACAACGATGTCGACGTCACTGCTCCGTCAGCGCATTCCTGGCAAGGTCACTGACAGGAAGGTGAAAGTTGAAACGTGCCTCACATTCAGACTCTCGTTTATCTCTCGTTACATCCAGCGGACGTCCTTGTTCAGACTGGTTGTCTGGCTGGCTGTCTGGCTGGCTGTACACGAAAGCTGTTTTGCGAGTGTTTATCATTCTAGATATTGCTAGATAGACACTTATACCGTTGGCCCTTGTCAAATGAGAGATATCTCCTCGGGGGTCTTCCTAAATGAAGGAGAAAGAAAGCCTCACCATGTCTCATGCCAAACCTTTAATTGTCCCTCGTTATTTGTCTGACTGGCTGCTTGTCTACCTGTCTGACTACCAGAGGAAGGCGAAGAGGGAAAAAAAAACAGATGGATGGAGGGATGGAAGGGAAAGTTAGCGAACAAGTGGAGTGTGGTGAAGGTGAAGGTGAAGGTGAAGTTCTACGACTTTGCACCTTTAATGGCAGTCACACCCCCCCCTCACCCCACAGCCACACGTTCACACCTGGCACATCCGTACACATAGTTGCCGCGCGAGTCTCTCCCTCTGTAAGTTTATGTGAATGTATGTGACTAGTGTGTGTGTGCGAGTGTGTGTGTGTGTGACTAATGCGCGTGTGTGTGTGTGTGTGTGTGTGTGTGTGTGCGTGTGTGCGTGTGTGAGAGAGATAGAGATAGAGACAGTACGTTAGTATACGAAGTGTGGCAGAAAAGTAATGAGACTGATTAGGGGGGTGGGGAACCACAGGAATGTCTTTTGAGGTCGAAACTTCCGTGAGTGAGGGGGCCGTGTGACATGGGGGTTGTCATGGTGGAGCATCCATCTGTCGGCAATGTCTGGTCTCACGCCAGCGACACTTTCAACGACGTCTTTATAAAAAAATTTGGTTGACAGTTTGTCCTGGAGGAACAAATTCTTTGTGGACGATTCCCCTTCTATCGTTCCCCAACCCCCCTATTCACCTGACCTCAGCCCCATGTGACTTTTTCCTTTGTCCTGAACAGAAAAAATGTCAAGGATGTCATATCGGGATTTGAGAAAAAATTCACAAGAGTGTAAGGGACATGGTGAAGACCACCGGTGGAAGACTTCCAGCGCTGACACCAAAAGTGGGAACAACGTCTCCATCGTGTGTAGCTGCTCAAGGGAACTAGTTTGAAGGGGAGAGCATTGATGTTTGAAAAAAAAATTTTGATAAATAAAAAAATCAGTCTCATTACTTTTCTGCCACACCTCGTATATATATATATTGTGTGTGTTTGAGAGATAGTCTGTGATGTCTGTGTGTCAGTGAATAGTGCGTGTGTTGTGCAATACCCATAATAATAGGTTTCCACTTTGTTACATTTTTAAAGAATACTCAGTGGGAAAAAATCCCAAACAAAGCAAACGTTAGTTTGAAAATCACTTCATCCACATAATCCCGTTAGGACTCAGTGCGGCAATTCAATGAACAGCTTTTTAAATCATGTATCTGCCCTCAAAATACTTATCTGACAAATAAATGAGCAAATTTGTGCTTTGTACATAAAGATATTTTCTTTTTAGTCATTTACTTATGTATTATTTACTTCTTATTATATAGGTTACAGAGTCTGTGAGTGTGTATTTGTCAATGACGTATGCAGTGTAGGAACATCTATACATGCAGGTGTTTGTGTAAATGTATATTTGTGTCGTGTAATTACGGAAAAATAACAGGAACGGACCCCCAGACTGCTCTGACTTGTATTGCGGATCTTCCGTGTACAAACATGTAAATGCAGAATTGTGAAAGCGGCCAAAACATCAAGGTTGTTGAGGTGAGGCCTCAAGCTAGCCTGTATGCGGTTTTCTTCCCCCCAAAGAATGTTGACAAGACATGTTGGAATGTGGAAATCCCTCCTCCTCCTCCTCCTCCTCCTCATCATCATCATCATCATCATCATCATCATCATCATCATCATCATCATCATCATCATCATCATCATCATCATCATCATCATCCAAAAAGCCCTCGACTAGACCTCAACACCACTGCGCACAAACACTGCGTACAATGAGTCGAGTAGTTAACAAAGATTGTTTCTCTTATTCCTTGTACATCCTCCAGTAACAGGAAGCCGCCTCAGTGGGAAGATGCATAGGTTGAACTTCTAATTATCATCAGCGAGGAAACTCCAAGTATTGCCTGGGTCAGTGGGTCTGGCCTCGGAGTTCTTTTACTGAGTGTAACTCGGTGGTCTGGCCCTGACGTCAGTAACACCGGGGGCTGTTGACAACAACACCACTGATGTTAGATGTACCTGTCAGTAGATGTACAGGTGACACAGCTTTTAACCTACCACCCTCCTTCCCCCCCTTTCCCCTTCCCCACCACCCCGTCTTTATGGTGACAGACACACTTCCTGGATCGGAGCGCAGTCAGGACGAGATTTGGACTCCAGTCACCTTCACACCCCAGCAACGACGATGGAGGGATTCTTGTACTAAAACTAATTGATGTTACTGATCGTGTGTGTGTCTGTGTGTGTGTTTGTGTGTGTGTTTGTTTGTGTGTGTGTGTGTGTGTTTGTGTGTGTTTGTGTGTGTGTGTGTGTGTGTTAACTGCCGATTAGAATAGTCAAATAACCCTTTTCATCATAATTCTTGTTTGTCTTGATTTGTTAGTCTGAGCATTTATCATTCATGATGAAAAAGAAAGAAAACGAACAACAACAACACCCCCCCCTTCAAAACAAAAAACAAAACAAAACACAAAAAGAAGCGAAGAGAAATGGGAGACTCTGTTGCACAGATCGTTGTTGATGACCATGCGATGCGATGACAGAGAAGCATGTACATATATACACCTAGACCTGACTTATTTATTTACATGCGATGTACAATCCAGCAAAGCTCCTGTAACTAACAAATAATATACAAAATAAAGATGTCATGACAGCTGTTTGTATCTTCAAGATTTGAAGTTGGGGTTATCATCGTTTGATGGAGCTGATGGTGAATGTAAGCGCAGACCTTGAAATACATGGGAGATAAGGAGAGACAACTCGTGTCAATCGTCAACAGTGTCGCCCCATGATGACGACGGGTGGACACCCCGTTATGAGGAGGAGCATCGGCAATGTTGGCCGTGCACCAGACACTGCGTGGTAAGCAGAGCGGAAAAGTCACTGGGGCATTGCAGCCGTTCACCTAGCCTCTAGCCTCTAGCCTCTAACCTCCAGCCTTACAAGCTCCACTCTCTTGTGTGCCTACCACCGGGTGTATTCACTTGCAGGCACATTTTGCATTTGCTTTGTGTGATTTTCCAGTCCCCCCCCCTCCCCACGGCGGGCCTACGTGCCGCCAGTCTCTTCACTAACGGTACTGCGTGCGGGAAACAAACAAAACTCAAACAGTTAAACAAACATTTCACACTCACGTGATCCTTGTCACAGGGTCGTAAGATCGCCCACGATGAGGGTTTAGTCGACTGCCTGCTCTCACCGTGGAAACCAAAGGGCTACCCCACCAGGACCTGCACTACTACCTGTGAGAGGTAGACGTTGGATGTCAAGGCCGCCAGAAGTCGTCGTTGTCACAGGAGAAGAACGTCTGCTGGGTCCCCCCCCCCACTCCAAAGCACCGGAGTGAGAGAGTGAAGGTAGTTTAACGGCAACTAACAGCATTGTAACCGTGGAGTACAGTTAGGGCGGACAGTACTGGCACCCTGTCTGTCTGTCTGTCTGTCTGTCTGTCTGTCTGTCTTTGCAGCTTTTGTCTGTCAATTTTTTTTATTTCTGTAAGTTGTCACACGTTGTTAAGTCATTTGGTCGGGGAAGAGGTGTGAACTGTGTGGTGGAGCTTGTGAGGGACTGACGAGTGATGATTGTACATATTATTCTGTTACAACATTAAGTTGACGTGTGATGATTGTACATATTATTCCGTTACAACATTATGTTGACGTGTGATGATTGTACATATTATTCCGTTACAACATTATGTTGACGAGTGATTATTGTACATATTATTCCGTTACAACATTATGTTGACGAGTGATTATTGTACATATTATTCCGTTACAACATTATGTTGACGAGTGATTATTGTACATATTATTCCGTTACAACATTATGTTGACGAGTGATTATTGTACATATTATTCCGTTACAACATTATGTTGACGAGTGATTATTGTACATATTATTCCGTTACAACATTATGTTGACGAGTGATTATTGTACATATTATTCTGTTACAACATTAAGTTGACGTGTGATGATTGTACATATTATTCCGTTACAACATTAAGTTGACGTGTGATGATTGTACATATTATTCCGTTACAACATTAAGTTGACGTGTGATGATTGTACATATTATTCCGTTACAACATTAAGTTGACGTGTGATAATTGTACATGCTGGTCCCCTACTACATTATGTTGACGTGTGATGATTGTACATGCTGGTCACAAATTGCAGAATTTTTGTGTTCACCCAGTGCATGCTCACAGGTTAATATGTTCACTTAGCACATGTTCATATATGCTTTGTGTTTACTCAGCGCCTGTTCACATGTGCGTTATGCTCACTAAGCACATGTTCACATAATGTGTTCACTCAGTACATGTTCATATATGCTTTGTGTTCACTAAGCGCATGCCCACATAATGTGTTCACTAAGCAAATGTTCACATATTGTGTTCACTCATCGCATGTTTACAGCTGCATTGTGTTCACTCAGGGAATGTTCACATATTGTGTTCACTCAGCGAATGTTTACAGATGTATTGTGTTCACTCAGTGCATGTTCACATATTGTGTTCACTCAGCGCATGCTCAGAGACATGCTACACAGGCCGACATCAGGGGCCGATAACTCTGACCGTGGGATCACGTGCTCAGCAGCCTTTGTTCACAGCCCTCGTCGTGCTACCCGGTCTCTCGTCAACGACGTCTCGCACTCGTACAAAGTTAAAACCAAACTGTGGGAGGGAAGCAGTGAGTGGTTGTCAAACTGTCGCCTTGTAACTGACACTCACTCCACTGAAGAGCCTACAGGCAACAAATGGTAATAAGGGTAGCTGGCTGTACCCAGCTCCGAATCAGGCGTGTTATTGTGTATGCGTGTGTATGTGTGTGTGTGTGGTGGGGGGTGGGGAGAGGCTAGGGAGGGAATATAGTCCAGGATCTTGCACAGTTGAGTTGACACGATGCATCATTTACACTTTTGATAGTGTGACCACACTGCGGGAAGATGAGTGACTACACCAACGGTTGGCCCAGTACAGTCCGCGGGCCGAGTGTTTGGACCGACACGTCTGCCACAATGTGGTGGGGGGGGGGTGTACTTGTTCTCATAATGTTTTATTTGAACTTGGTTAATTTGAATGAAATTGAATTTATCAACTACGACAGCCTTAGAACTCGACAGTGCGTGGCAGCCTAACCCAAGGTACAAAGATAACAAACAACTTGGTGACGTGACAGTCAAACACAGACAAGGTACAACAGTAACATACCACGTGATGACGTGACAGTCCACACACAAGATACAGCAATAACAAACAGACCTGGTGACGTAACAGTCGAACACAGACAAGATACATCAATAACAAACCAACCTGGTGACGTGACAGTCGAACACAGACAAGATACATCAATAACAATCAAACCTGGTGACGTAACAGTCTAATACAGACAAGATACATCAATAACAATCAAACCTGGTGACGTAACAGTCTAATACAGACAAGATACATCAATAACAAACAAACCTGGTGACGTAACAGTCTAATACAGACAAGATACATCAATAACAATCAAACCTGGTGACGTAACAGTCGAACACACAAGATACAGCAATAACAAACAAACCTGGTGACGTAACAGTCGAACACAGACAAGATACATCAATAACAAACCAACCTGGTGACGTGACAGTCGAACACAGACAAGATACATCAATAACAGTCAAACCTGGTGACGTAACAGTCTAATACAGACAAGATACATCAATAACAAACAAACCTGGTGACGTAACAGTCTAATACAGACAAGATACATCAATAAAAATCAAACCTGGTGACGTAACAGTCGAACACACAAGATACAGCAATAACAAACAAACCTGGTGACGTAACAGTCGAACACAGACAAGATACATCAATAACAAACAAACCTGGTGACGTGACAGTCGAACACACAAGATACAGCAATAACAAACAGACCTGGTGACGTAACAGTCGAACACAGACAAGATACATCAATAACAAACAAACCTGGTGACGTAACAGTCTAATACAGACAAGATACAGCAATAACAAACAGACCTGGTGACGTAACAGTCTAATACAGACAAGATACAGCAATAACAAACAGACCTGGTGACGTAACAGTCTAATACAGACAAGGTACAATAGTGACGTGTCTGATGTAGCTGTGAGAGAGTATTGGCGGCGGCTGACTTCAAGAGAGAGGCTGGTTTATTGTTATTGTAAGTCGGCTGAAGCAGCTTCGGTAAACACCAGGATGTAGGATGATGTCACATTGTTATCATCCCATCTTCACTGTCTGTTGTGTAGTCACGTGGCGTGGGTTTCCGTACGTCACCGGCCCGCCACATAGTTTAGATGTTGTCCACATCGCGATGTACTTCTCAATCTAACACACAGGCTCACATCGCTGGTCGGGACCCCCCACCCCCCACGACCTATAAACCTCTATCATCATAAATCCCCCGAGCCCTGAGATCACGGTGAGAGCAGATAATTAACATACAATGCGCGTGCACGAACACACACACACACACACCTTTTCCATTAACTTAGTGACCTGTAGGCGTGCGTGATTCCTGCCTACACACGGCTGGTTCGTGACACTGTCAGATACAACATATTTAGTGACACTGTGAGATACAACATACTTCCTGACACTGTGTGAGATACAACATACTTCCTGACACTGTGTGAGATACAACATACTTCCTGACACTGTCAGATGCAACATACTTCCTGACACTGTGAGATACAACATACTTCGTGACACTGTGAGATACAACATACTTCCTGACACTGTGTGAGATACAACATACTTCCTGACACTGTCAGATACAACATACTTCCTGACACTGTCAGATACAACATACTTCCTGACACTGTGTGAGATACAACATACTTTCTGACACTGTCAGATACAACATACTTCCTGACACTGTGTGAGATACAACATACTTCCTGACACTGTGAAATACAACATACTTCCTGACACTGTGTGAGATACAACATACTTCCTGACACTGTGTGAGATACAACATACTTCCTGACACTGTGTGAGATACAACATACTTTCTGACACTGTCAGATGCAACATACTTCCTGACACTGTGTGAGATACAACATACTTCCTGACACTGTGAGATACAACATACTTCCTGACACTGTGTGAGATACAACATACTTCCTGACACTGTGTGAGATACAACATACTTCCTGACACTGTGAGATACAACATACTTTGTGACACTGTGAGATACAACATACTTCCTGACACTGTGTGAGACACAACATACTTCCTGACACTGTCAGATACAACATACTTCCTGACACTGTCAGATACAACATACTTCCTGACACTGTGTGAGATACAACATACTTTCTGACACTCTCAGATACAACATACTTCCTGACACTGTGTGAGATACAACATACTTCCTGACACTGTGTGAGATACAACATACTTCCTGACACTGTGTGAGATACAAACTTCCTGACACTGTGAGATACAACATACTTCCTGACACTGTGTGAGATACAACATACTTCCTGACACTGTGAGATACAACATACTTCGTGACACTGTGAGATACAACATACTTCCTGACACTGTGTGAGATACAACATACTTCCTGACACTGTCAGATACAACATACTTCCTGACACTGTCCGATACAACATACTTCCTGACACTGTGTGAGATACAACATACTTTCTGACACTGTCAGATGCAGCATACTTCCTGACACTGTGTGAGATACAACAGACTTCCTGACACTGTGTGAGATACAACATACTTCCTGACACTGTGTGAGATACAACAGACTTCCTGACACTGTCAGATACAACATACTTCCTGACACTGTCCGATACAACATACTTCCTGACACTGTGTGAGATACAACATACTTTCTGACACTGTCAGATGCAGCATCACTAGTGACTGTACTGTAAGTATAAAGATATTCAGTGGCGTAGGAAGATGCTCACCTGTTGAGGTGTGTGTGTGTGGAGGTGTGTGTAGGGGAGGGGAAACTCCATGGTGACAGTGAACGATGTTCACATTCGTATCTCCTCAGTAGCTTTGTTGAGGGGGGGGGCTGCTGTCCCTTACCCTCGGGTTGCTACAATGATATATTTTCTGTATGACTTCCACTTCTGATTGCAAACATGACAAACACCAGTGTCAATGTTCATATTTTATACAAATGTACGCAGACGTAGACAGTTACATCCGCAAATCACTAGAGCTCACACGGAGAGTGAATGTCAAAGTAATTATCGTAATTATCCAAACTGGATGTGATGAGGACCGGAGCAGCCTCAACAACCAGCACACTGACAATCAGTCTCACTAAGTCATTGCACAACTTCACATAAGACCTGGCACATCCCACAAACACAGACAGACAATCCACAAAACATGTCTGCACATCGTAACATTTGGTATACGGTCTTCATAAATACCAATGGTGATTTCGGGGGTTAAGGGTCAATCACCGTTGTATTCATTGCACTGATAAGTTCTCCCTCCCTACAGAACATGTCCACCTTCGCCAGCAAGTATGGCGCTGTGTCTACCAACACAGGTTCTACTCAAAGCTCAATACTCAACAGGCATCGACACTCAACAAAAAAGTGTTTCAAATGTAACGGCAAGTAACGGGGCGACAGCTGCACGTGAAAACATTCTGGTCACCGCTGCATGAAAAGTGTGAACGTGAAAATATTGCGATAACAGCTGCAACCAAAAGTATGGTAATGTATACCACCATCAGTCACTGGGGACTGTGGTCACACCGGGACATGACAGTCTTGTTGTAACAGCTGCTGGTAAGATACTGTAAAGTCTTGTAACAGCTGCTGGCAAGATACTGTAAAGTCTTGTTGTAACAGCTGCTGGCAAGATACTGTAAAGTCTTGTTGTAACAGCTGCTGGTAAGATACTGTAAAGTCTTGTTGTAACAGCTGCTGGCAAGATACTGTAAAGTCTTGTTGTAACAGCTGCTGGCAAGATACTGTAAAGTCTTGTTGTAACAGCTGCTGGCAAGATACTGTGGTAACAGCTGCTGGCAAGATACTGTGGTAACAGCTGCTGGCAAGATACTGTGGTAACAGCTGCAGGTAATGGTAGTGTATGGGGACAAGCACACCACCCACCATAGAGTAAGAGTTGGACGAAGACACTGGTGGTAGCGGCTGAAAGTATGTCGGGGGTAGCAGCACGTGCACCTAAAAGTACAAGTCATTCTGTTGCTAAGAAACCCTGGCGTCTGGTACTTGTACACACCGGTCACTGATATCACAGATCCTCTCTCTGGTACAACAATCACCAAGTGTATTAATGTATTAATACACTTTAAACACAACCACTCTGCCTCGCACTCATCAATCGCATGTACTTAGAACTAGACAT
Source organism: Marisa cornuarietis (assembly GCA_004794655.1). NCBI lineage: Eukaryota > Metazoa > Mollusca > Gastropoda > Architaenioglossa > Ampullariidae > Marisa > Marisa cornuarietis. The sequence goes on from SMMW01000633.1 coordinate 297,074, forward strand.
GCAGTTTGTACTGACTAACCACTCACACATTCACACAAGTCTGTCCGCGAAAGCAAACACGAGTTTGCTGTACAGGTGTGGAGTTGACCCCCATAAGGTAGAGTCAGCTCGCTAACACTCGTGACACACGAGAAGTCACTTCATGCACTCAGCCCTCCACATTGTGACCTCCTCCTCCTCCTGGTGTTGCGAGGGTTACAGTAGCTCGTACTCTCGACACGAGTCTTAAAGTCTTGTCAACTCGTCCACACCATGGCTTGCAGCAACAACAATGTGTAGGTGGTGCTGGTGACGCTGCAAGATGTTCGTCAGTTACTTTCGGCGTGGTGGTGGTCGGGGAGGAGGGACCGGCTCGCTGTCCGTCTGTTTGTCTGTCTGCTGCATGTGTTCAAGAAACTGTCCGCCTAGTGACTGGCGGTTCTGAGGAAGAAAAGACAAAATAAAGTCGCACTGCACAGCAAGTGTTGAGCGAGTGAATAAAAGTTGTTGGCTGACACGCATGAGTGAACACAGGGGGTAAGAAGAAGAGGAAAACAAGAGGGAAAAAAAGAGGTCGGAGAGAGGTGTAGGTCTCCTAGGGTCTTCGTCTGTGTGTGTGTGTGTGTGTGTGAAGAGAGAGAGAGAGAAAAACAAAAAAAAACGTATTTTATTTTAGGCATGTACTTCAACACAGAAGACATCTAGAGTTGGATGGATGAAGAATGTGTGGGCAGGTGAGAAGAAGGTTGGCAGGTAGAGGAGGGAGCGCACTGTACCGTCAGGGATGATGTCGATGTCCGAGGCCTTCGTGTAACGTGGGCAGACGAAGAGAGTTCGTCCTCTTGGTCCTGCTGACACAGCAACAAAACAGTTTGTTTACATGGCACTCACACAGTAAATATCAGGTCGCTCGTCAACAACCGCCATCAACTGTGGCCACACACCAAGCTGTAACTATCTCCAACATTCTACAGGAAACAAAGATTCAGAGACCACGAGCGGCACTTTAATGTCCAGGTGTGTTCTGTGAGATTTACACCTGATAGTAGACCACACAATAAATACAGTGTTACTAAACAGTCTTATGTCAGACAGTGACAACAGTCGGTTATGTCAGACAGTGACAGCAAACTGCATGTTGGCAATTGTTATCAGCTGACCCACATTGTGGTGTCATGACGACAACGACAAGGAAATACAAACACCAGGCAACTGCATACAAACTGAAGTTTGATTCTTGCGGCAGCTTTAGAAAGTGTCGGCCAAAAGACATTTCGCAAACAGTTCACCTGGTGGGAGCTGTGCCCCCCCCCCACAGACACACACACACAGACACAGACACAGACACACACACAGACACACAGACACACACACGTGCACACACGCAAACGCATGCACGCGAAGGCTCAGCCTCAGGCAGACTTACATGCACATGCACAATGCTATCGCTAAATGCACTCAACACCACATGCACATTGTTCAGGAGTCGACACACCTGGTGTAAACTACTGGTCAACACGAATTGTAGGAGACATTAATGTACAGTCCTTGTCACCTGACATCAACATGCACATCTTGTCTGGGATACCGATACCCCAGGACAGTCACACACAGATACCCCAGCACAGTCACACACAGATACCCCAGGACAGCCACACACAGATACCCCAGCACAGTCACATACAGATACCCCAGTACAGTCACATACAGATACCCTAGTACAGTCACACACAGATACCCCAGTACAGTCACATACAGATACCCCAGTACAGTCACATACAGATACCCCAGTACAGCACAGATACCCCAGTACAGTCACACACAGATACCCCAGCACAGTACAGTCACACACAGATACCCCAGCACAGTACAGTCACACACAGATACCCCAGCACAGTACAGTCACACACAGATACCCCAGCACAGCACAGTCACACACAGATACCCCAGCACAGCACAGTCACACACAGATACCCCAGCACAGCACAGTCACACACAGATACCCCAGCACAGCACAGTCACACACAGATACCCCAGCACAGCACAGTCACACACAGATACCCCAGCACAGCACAGTCACACACAGATACCCCAGTACAGTCACACACAGATACCCCAGTACAGTCACACACAGCACAGTCACACACACGGGTCTATACAAGGTTTGACAGTGTGTCTATAGATGTTATATCATGTATAATATATTCACACACGTGTTTTAAATGACGACATTCCCATAGAGATGACAATGCTCCACATTACATTGCGATAAGTACTTTAAGTGATAACATGCCCACAGGAAGTTTAATAAGTTTCATGCAGATACATGTGATAAAAACATTTCCGGTACACGCGTATTAAATTTCAGATGCACATGTGAAATGTGTGCTTAATGGCTCACAGCGAGCGCCAAGCTTTGCATGACTGCTGGTCGCTGCCAGTTTTTGTCACAAACACATGGTGCAAGCTTTGGATGATTACAAGCAATTCAAACAAAGTTAGTGCACAAAGACTTGGTCACATGCTTTGTTGTGTGGCTTTGCACTGCAGGCGGTCACAAGCAAGTTTGAGGCTTGTACGTGTGTTAGAGAGTTAGTGGTCCGTGACCACCAGTGCAGGCTACTGTATGACAGGGATCATGGCAAAGACAGTATCAGGCTACTCACCCATCTAACCCATCGTCCTAAACACAGATGCAAGAAAGTCCTTGTTAGGCCGGCATTGATCAACAATTAGTTAATGGTTATTTATCAGCTTTTAATGTTTTCTGGCACTCGTTAGTGACAAACCTGATAGATTCAGTTATCACAACTGTGTTAAGTGAGAACTTAATAGGTCTTCATTAACTAATTAGGTATGCATGGAGCAGATGTCTAGTCTTCTGCCGGTCTCCATACTGTGACAGACTGGCAACATGACCCACGACACTTCTGTACTCACTCATTCACCAAGACCGTAGAGTATAACAAATATCCAATAGAAAACTACTGGACCCAGTCTGTCACGGGGGATAAACATCTTGACAAAACTTCACTAGCGGAGATCAGAGATGTGACATGTCAATGGAGTGAATACGAATGCACACCCACTCTACTCAGTGTTGAATGCTTGTGTGTACAATAATGTTCATTTTGTTGTTGTTGTTGTCGTTGACCTGTGACAGAATGCTAGGCTCACCATTGTCTAAAAATAAACAAACAGACAAACACAAGCCCAGCCTAGAACTGTTCACAAGGAAGATCGTTTCACGTGTTGTTAACAGTTGGTAAGTTTGATACCAGACAACACAGACCACAAGCAGCAAAGTCAAAGTTGGTGACCTCACCTCGCTGTCAGACTTCTCCACTGAGGCCGACAGGGTGCTGTCACGTGACCCCACGCTCCAGCCGCTGTCACGTGACGACGAAGAGCCTGCAGACAGACAAAGCACAACACTTAGCACAACACAGCACAACTTTTAGCACAACACTTAGCATGGCACAGCACAGCGTCACGCAGAAGAACTTTCAGCACAACACCTAATATACACAGCACAACAGAGAACAACACCTAATACACACAGCACAACACAGCACAACACCTAATATACACAGCACAACACAGCACAACACCTAATATACACAGCACAACACAGCACAACACCTAATATACACAGCACAACACCTAATATACACAGCACAACACAGCACAACACCTAATATACACAGCACAACACAGCACAACACCTAATATACACAGCACAACACAGCACAACACCTAATATACACAGCACAACACCTAATATACACAGCACAACACAGCACAACACCTAATATACACAGCACAACACAGCACAACACCTAATATACACAGCACAACACCTAATATACACAGCACAACACAGCACAACACCTAATATACACAGCACAACACCTAATATACACAGCACAACACAGCACAACACCTAATATACACAGCACAACACAGCACAACACCTAATATACACAGCACAACACCTAATATACACAGCACAACACAGCACAACACCTAATATACACAGCACAACACCTAATATACACAGCACAACACAGCACAACACCTAATATACACAGCACAACACCTAATATACACAGCACAACACAGCACAACACCTAATATACACAGCACAACACAGCACAACACCTAATATACACAGCACAACACAGCACAACACCTAATATACACAGCACAACACCTAATATACACAGCACAACACAGCACAACACCTAATATACACAGCACAACACCTAATATACACAGCACAACACAGATGTCAGCAAACACACAACTCAGTCCAACTAACACTTGGCAAGTGACACTTGGCACAGCTGCTATTACAGGGCTGAGTGCCACTGACATGACAACTCTTAGCACTACTGCCGCACACGCTCACTGCCATGGATACGCGCACACTGCTACACACGCTTGCGCACAGCTGTCGAGAGCGCGTGTGACGTACTTCCGGTGCTGGCGGTGCTGCTTCTGTCTTGTGTGGGAGGCTCAATCCTGGGCTTGCAGTACACCATGGACTTGGGTGACTGGCGGGGAACAACAGGCTCCTGCCACAGAGTCAAATGTCCACAGATTCACTTGTATATCTACTGTCCACGGTCAACACGCTACTTCTCCACCTTGTGTGTGTGTGTGTGTGTGTGTGTGTGTGTGTGTGTGTGTGTGTGTGTGCGTTATTGTGCATGTAAATGTGTGCGTGTTTGTGTATGTGCGTGTGTGTGTGACTTACAGAGATGGTAGGTCTGATGCTCTCTTTGTTCTTGCCCCTGCGCATCCAGCTGAAGATGTCGCGTTGATCTCTGCCCGAGTCGTTCCTCTTCTTGAGGTACTCACTGCGAATTTTCTCCAGCTCCTTCTGCAACACACAGGACATTCTGACACTGACACCTTGACAACACACAGGACATGTCTGACACTGACACCTTGACAACACACAGGACATGTCTGACACTGACACCTTGACAACACACCGGACATGTCTGGCACTGACACCTTGACAACACACAGAACATGTCTGACACTGACACCTTGACAACACACAGGGCATGTCTGACACTGACACCTTGACAACACACAGGGCATGTCTGACACTGACACCTTGACAACACACCAGACATGTCTGGCACTGACACCTTGACAACACAGAGGACATGTCTGACATTGACACCTTGACAACACAGAGGACATGTCTGACATTGACACCTTGACAACACAGAGGACATGTCTGACACTAACACCTTGACAACACAGAGTACATGTCTGACACTGACACCTTGACAACACACAGAACATGTCTGACACTGACACCTCGACAACACACAGGGCATGTCTGACACTGACACCTTGACAACACACAGGGCATGTCTGACACTGACACCTTGACAACACACAGGGCATGTCTGACATTTCCCCGACAACACACAGGACATGTCTGTTAGCTTGTAAGTGGTCCTAGTCCCGTGTTACGTGTCGTGTGCTGTGTTTGGTGTTATATATCACATACAAGTACAGGTACACAGGTACGTATAAGTACAGATGAAGGACTGTCATGTATGTACAGACTACTGTGACGTATAACTTCAAACTCATGGGCACTTCAGTACTGATGCACTGTTAAGTATAAGTACTGACTCACTGTTAATTGTAAGTACAGACGCACTGTTAAGTTTAAGTACAGACGCGCTGTTAAGTATAAGTACAGACACACTGTGCTGTATAAGTACAGACGCACTGTTAAGTATAAGTACAGACGCACTAGCACACAGCCGGGTACATAGGGCTGTAGGGCGGACAAAGTAAAGTCCGCGGGTGAGGAAGACAGTGGCGGCTACCTGTCTGTCCTTGAAGCTGACGGCGGTGTTGCGGCCACAGCGCTGCTGCCAAGAGTTAAACAACATCTGAGCCTCGTTGATGCTGATCTCCCCTGACTTGAACAGCTCGTGGATCTCAATCAACTCGCTCTGCGTGCGCGAACCCACTGCCCCTTGTGGAAGTGCGGCCCCTGCAATGTGACAACGAGGCTGTAGTACAGTACATGTCTTACTGTCTGATCATAACGAGGCTGTAGTACAATACATGTCTTACTGTCTGATCATAACGAGGCTGTACTACAATACATGTCTTACTGTCTGATCATAACGAGGCTGTACTACAATACATGTCTTACTGTCTGATCATAACGAGGCTGTACTACATGTCTTACTGACTGATCATAACGAGGCTGTACTACAATACATGTCTTACTGTCTGATCATAACGAGGCTGTACTACAATACATGTCTTACTGTCTGATCATAACGAGGCTGTACTACAATACATGTCTTACTGACTGATCATAACGAGGCTGTACTACAATACATGTCTTACTGTCTGATGATACCACCTTCATAATAAGACAGTTCTACAATAATGTCTTCCTCCCTAATGACACACACACAAACCACGAGAACAAAGGCACCCCGGGTACTGCTACACTCACCCCCCTGTCTGGCTGTCATGCCCATGAAGGCAGCAGCGTCCGGAGGGACAGGCGGAGGGTTCCTGCGTGGATTTCCTGCGGCCTTGAGATCGTCGACATGCACGCGCTTCAGAACTGATGTCAGGGATAGAAATTAATTAGCATTAGTATTATGCCATGACACGTGTGTCAGCTGATTGTTATGGAGAGAGAGAGAGGGGGGAGACAGAGATATGTATATTCTATCTGACGATGACGATGATTATTCGGATGATGAGGACGATGACAAAAGAATACTAATGAAAGGACTAATACTCACCATTGTCCATCGACTGTGCACGCGGTGGTAGTTGTGGAGGAGGTCTGGGCGATGTGGGTGGCGGTGGTAGAGGCGCAGAACGCAGTGGGGATATCGGGGGCGATGTCAGGGAGCGAGCATAGCGGCTCATATCTTCATACAGGTCGTCACCTGAACAAATCACGTGGTCACAGGAAACTTCTCTACCTGCTCTCGTCCTACCTACCCTGACTGTATCGACAAGTCTCCTCAACATGCACACATGCTGGCGGAGAAATATTAGCCTCTGTCTGTCTGTCTGTCTGTCTGATGGATGACCAGAAGCAGCCAGTCTCATGGACTGTTCCAATAAGGAGTGGGGGGGAGTATCATTATGTAATGTGGTGGCAAAGCTGTTAAGCTTTCTATGGAGGAGAGAAGACTGAGCGGACCCCACTGTTAGAAGTAAGAGAAAGGTTTTACCTGGGTAGGAGACAGGAAGAGAAAGGCTTTACCAGGGTAGGAGACAGGAAGAGAAAGGCTTTACGTGGGTAGGAGACAGGAAGAGAAAGGCTTTACGTGGGTAGGAGACAGGAAGAGAAAGGCTTTACGTGGGTAGGAGACAGGAAGAGAAAGGCTTTACGTGGGTAGGAGACAGGAAGAGAAAGGCTTTACCTGGGTAGGAGACCTCTGACTGGTGCAGTGTGACGTAGTGGGCGTAAAGGTCCTCCGCGTGCTGCATCGTCTGCAAGGTATCAACACAAGAGTTCATTCACACCTGGATCGCTCACCTGTCCTACTGTTTTTGGGATGTCATTTTGATCGACATAAGAATAGATGCTAAGGTGAAAAATGCCTCCTCCCCTCTCGCACATACCCGCACATACCCGCACTTACTCGTACATACCCGCACTTACTTTAAATAAGTTTCTCTGGAAACAATAAACCCACAGAAAACTCGACCATCGTCAAGGCCTACGGTCTTTCCCGGGTACTGCTAGGCTGGTACGTGTCCAGGACAACAAGCAGCAAGCCTACCATAAAGTCGATGATGTAGTTGCCGAGGTCGTCGAAGTCGTTGTGAAAGGCCAGATCGGCGGGGTCAAGGCCGTCACAGTTCCTGATGTTGTAGGCCCGGGAACTACCCGCACACTCCACCAAAGCTGAGCAGAACTCAGCCAGTCCGTTGGCCGCAGCAAAGTGCAGCAGAGTCGGGTACTTGCAGTTGGCGTTTTTCTGTGAGTCTGGAAACACGAGGAGCTGAGTTACACGAGAGAATAAACTTCATCCAAACACTGAGAGAGTTTTCTTGTCTATTTTATTTCAAATTCCACGGTAGAAAGGATTTTATTGTCTGCCCTGGCGGCCTGTGCCAAAGACTGTGTAAAATACTTTTCATAAAAAAGAAATATGCGAATATAGCCACATCTTGAGTGTGTAGGTCTAAAGTATGTGTGGATAACCATATCTTCCGGGTGCAGGTGTACGAACACCCCCCTGCTTGTATTTCCTACATGCTGGCTGTTAGAGAATTCAGTTTGTACTGAGCTCGACCCACTCATTGGGTCAATCATCAGCGCTCTTCTAGACATGAAATAAAATGATTTCAATCATTGCTGCCACAGTTCAAAGTTCAAGGTCCTCACCTGTCGACTCCGAGTCCGGCACGCCCTCAAAGATGGCGTCCAGCACGTTGTCGCCGGGGAGGGAGGAGACGAAGATGTCCTTCAGGCGCAGGTCGAGCTCGTGGTCATCAGTCACACCAAGACACTGACGCAGGTAATGAGTACTGGAGAATACCGTCTCCAGCACCAGGTAGGACAGGTGAGTCCGCTGGGTACGTCCACCCGCCGTCACCGTCAGGTGGTGCTTGCCCTGGGACATTTCTAGAGACAGGCGAAACACAGAAATTCTAGCAGAAATAAATAAGAAACAAAAAATGAGAAACTTTATCAGACACACAGGTGGGAGTGTTCATCACAGACAGGTTGGACACATCGCTAGTCATGCCAGAGACGGTACTGTCGTCAACTGACGAGAAGTCAAAGTAATGTAGTACAGTAGACTGGACAGTGGACACCCAGTGTCAGTGACTAGGGATATGTCTGTGTCATCAGTAGGTGCAGGGTGGCTAGCACCCTGTGTGCACCTCTCACCTGGCGCACAGAAGGTGAAGACACAAGAGTTGAGGCGTGACGTCACCACTGGCTTCTCGCTCTTGCCGATCTTGACCACCACCTCGCCATCCACGCCCTCCGTAAACACCAAGGCCACCAGCTCGTTGGGCTGCAGGAAAAAAACTTTATAAAGCAATGTGTCAGGTAAAGCAACCTTTGTACAGCAATGTGTCAGGTAACTGGGAAATAACTTTTTTTATTTGTGTGTGTGTGTGTGTGTGTGTGTGTGTGTGTGTGTGTGTGTGTGTGTGTGTGTGTGTGTGTGTGTGAAACAACCTCACCAGCGACAGAATATCGGGTACATTGTACAGTTATCTATCTATCTCTGACCGGTGTGTCACTACTGACGACGACTCGTGAGCAGGAATGTGTGTGAGTAAAGAGACACTGAGTATCATTCACAATACTTGAGAAAGCGGATATAATAAGAACTACACACGTAGAAGTGATACCAGACGAAGACAAGACGTGAATGTGAGACTCGGGTACATTGAGAGGTCTGGGGGAGGGGTTGTTCCCTACCTCATACACTGTGGAGGGGAAGAGCTTGACGCCCTGTTTGGATCTTGAAGGAGTCCGTTTCTTGCTGGACTCGGTGGGCTCCGCGGTCTCCACGTGCTTGCTATGGCGACACCTGTCTACAATGTCCAGAATGCCAGCCACCATTTGTTGTACATCTTCGTGGGTCTGGCCAGGGTCCATGTGCCTCCACCCGGACGTATCGTAAGTATTTGCGGTGCAGCGATCCACGTTTTCCTTGTCCATCAGCGTGACCACCACAACAGCACTGCTGCCAGGAACTTTCTGCATTGTGAGGGAGAACCACCCGGCTTTCTCCTGCATGTAGTTCAGGGTGTCAGGGGACGCTAGTAGCAGGACCACCAGGCTGGTGGTGCACGCTTGCGTCACTTCCGTTGGATTTTCGTACTCCATGTCGTCGAGCTGCAGAGTCTTGTACGTGACCTTGCCCTTGAAAGCGTCCAGCTGGTCAGCGAGGAACTTTCCCCACTCCAAGCCATCAGATGTCATGAAGATAGTAATGTCATCAGACTTGGCCATCTTTGGACATCCCTCTGAATACCTACCACAGACAACAAGAGACCTTACAATTAATATGGTGGACACATTCAAATATCTTAAATCCTGTAATAAAATAAGTAAGATAACATTTAAAGAGTTAACCCAATACTTCTGATTGTTTTTTTATATTACTCTCAACATGGGTTAATCTGAACACGGGTATTTTTCACCGAGATGTTTGCGAACTGAAGATTCACTCCCACCCGGCTAGTGTTACAAGCCTCGACACACTGCCACCCTGGTATCAGCAGACCTGTTACAGCTATCGACTTCCTCTAGCAAACAGGGGTAGGAGGGACTAGCTACCTACACCCCCCCCCCCAGTCTCACTTTGTCAGTTAACGCTGGTACACCGCTGAGCAAACACATGTCATCCACCATTCAGAAGAGAGCGAGTGGACTGTGACAGTCGGCCTGTGCTCACCTGTATCAAAGGTCACACGCAGCACTAAATACCGCGAACCCTGACGAACCTAAGGCAAGAAATCCAGAATACCCACGCACGAAGCACCCGGTAAAGCGGGACTGAAGTAAGTCAACTCGGTCAGTAGATTAATTAGTTCTGTCACCTGTGGGATGTCGGGGTGTACGTGACTCCTCATACCTCTACAGGTACTCATACCTCTGCTCACCTCACTGAACTTGAAGGTGTACTAAGGATGTCCCACATGACCAGTCGACCGAATCGCCAGTCAGTACAATAAGTATCAGTCCTACACCAAGTGCATCCGATGAAGACACGGTTGAGTGGAAACACTAACTAGTGACATTTAAATCTCAGTGAATCAAAGACTATGAAGGGGTTGAAGGTGAAGACAGGAGAGAAAGGTCTCAATGTTACTGAATGTTCTCGCGGCTTGAGACACGAACCCCAGCAATCAAAGTCCTCATAATGTCTGTGACAGTTGGATAAAACACAGAAAGAAAAACACTCACAGCCTGAGGTCTGGAACAGGAAGGAACGGCCTTTCCTTGAGTATCATGGTGTCCACCAGACACTAGAGACAACAGTCGTGTGCTGGGCGCTGACCACAACATGTGACAGACAAGCAGGGGGAGCAGTATATATACAGTACGTGTGTAGGTATGTGTCTCCGCTGACGTCACGATAAGCAGCGGGAAACTCCGTTGGTCATGCGTGGTTTCCGAAATAGAAGACGACTTCCTGGTGACTGTTGCTCCTCGGCGACGGTGACTGCTGTCGTCTGACGAGTTTATCAACGTTCATCAACGCACGAGCAGCGAGAACAGTTGCGTTACCTCATGCAACAGGACCCCAGACAGACAGACAGACAGACAGACAGACAGACAGACAGACAGACAGACGGACGATTCGGTGATGGGGGAAGTGAGGGTTGGGTTGAGGAGAATGAACCGTGGGGTGCATGAGAGACCTTCGACAAGGTGTCATGCGGGTCACGTGACCAAAGACCTGAAGGACAGTCTTTGACAAGGTGTCGTGCCGGGTCACGTGACCAGAGAAGACCAGCTTACGTCGTTTGACTGTTGATGGTAGAGGTTCCTGGTGTCCTACCAGTGTGGCCATCTCCGGGGCAGCCTCCTCAGCCACTTGTTCTCGAAGACAATGTTTACGCCAGAGACAAACAAATTGGGACAAACAAAGTCTGATCTTATCAAACAGACGCCGATACCCAGGGGATGTGAGGGGACCTCGCTTAGACTCCAGCTCACACTCGCATGTTCGCAAAAGAGGAAAACAAAATCACTGTCACGAGAGCAGTTATCTCCCTGATGCAAAACTGCATTAGAGACCCGAACCAACCCTCCGTGTTACCCTCCGCGGTGTCTGTGTCTCCACCACAGAGTGACGGGGGCTTCTTCATCCACTCGCCCCCCCACCCCCACAAACTCTTCCCATTCGCACAACCCTCGCCCTTTCCACTGCGCTTTTTGTTTTAATAATTCGTGTGTGTGTGTGTGTGCGTGTTACATCGACACCATAGCTGAACAATCTGCCAAATGTCTGCTACTTATAGTGCCAGCCATCGTCAGTCTGCTGTTTGTATGTCACTGTTAGTCTGCCATCTGACACAGTCACTGACACTTGTACTCTGTCTCTTCTGTTTGACCTATGACACATCCACTGACAGTCAAAAGCTTATATCACATCGTCTATAAATACAAGTTCCTACTTCATACCGTTGTTTAGTTATTGTCACACTCACACTATAATATTTCCCATAATTCTCTATGCCATCGTCGAACCGAGGACAGCAGCCATTTTCCAAACTACTTTCATGTGACGATAAGCTCAGCGCAAGTCCTGTGTGCACCAAACTCATGTTCGTGAAATACCTTCCCTGTCTGATACCCTCCACAATGGCCTGGCGAATGGAAGCATAAAACTCAATTATCTTCGCCTCGCTCACTTGTAAATACGCCGCTTGTGGGGGGGGGGGGGAGGAAAGGCCCGAGCTTTTTATAGAAAGGGAAGGAATGAAGTTTGTCACCTGTACACGCAGACAGCTTCCATACACACAGGTGTGTGTCCACATCTTCACTTCGCTCAGGTTCTCAACGACAAACACCGACTTCAGATGAGAGCAGCCGTCAGGACCGAGAGGAAGTTTAGAAGGGAAACTGTTGAGTGTTAGTATTCATGATAACCAACACAACTACACACATCGGTAATACAGGGTAATACAGGGATTTGATTACATGTTGCAGCCTGCACTGAACTTTGGACACCACCAGAAACTGCAACACCACAGCTTGTTAATCAGGGTGGCTGGAGCTGACGGGTAGGTAGACACTAGTGTGCTCTCTAGACAGTTACTGACACACCATGACACACACACACACACACACATACACACACACACCATGTTATTTCAAGGTGCAGATGGTCTCAAGCGTGTCATTCTGTCAGTCTTGATACTAAAAATACAATCTCTATGCAGCCTTCTCCTTCAAGGCGAACTCAAAGCACGTGACAAAGAGAAGAATAGAGAGAACTGAGAACTGCTAGGAGCCCAAGATCGTCAGGTCTGGAATTGAGGAAGTATGAAGAATCAGGAAGAAGTCGAGAAAAATCCAGGACAGAATAAATACACTTCTCATCGGAGAAGTCATGTTGTACACGCACAGGTACATAAATTAAACATGAGAGGAATGTGTAGAGCGAGGTCCGTGTAGGAGACACTACAGACTGCTTGTGACACACTGTCGCCATTTCCACAAGTAATCCCAGCAAACACAACAAAGATGGAGGACATGGCGGAGACAATAGTCCACAGGATCCGGTACAGGAAGATGTTGTCTACAAATCTCAAGGACTTGGAGAAACTATGACCAGCCCCTGACATTTGCTGTGACCAACCTGTGACATATACTGTGAGCAACCTGTGACATATACTATGACCAACCCGTGACATATACTGTGACCAACCTGTGACATATACTATGACCAACCTGTGACATATACTATGACCAACTCGTGACATATACTGTGACCAACCTGTGACATATACTGTGAGCAACCCCTGACATATACTGTGACCAACCTGTGACATATACTGTGACCAACCTGTGACATATACCATAACCAGCCTGTGACATATACTGTGACCAACCTGTGACATATATTATGACCAACCTGTGACATATTATGACCAACCTGAAATATATACTGTGACCTTACCGAGACATACTGTGAGTCCTTGACCACCCCAAGGACGAAAGCAATATTCCCACCGAATTTCGTGAAAGTGGGACCAATGGCGTAGAGTCACATAAACCTCTCTCTGTCTCTCTCTCACTCTCACAAGGACAGCCACTCTACTTTATTTATGATGTTAGCGGTGGCTCCATATGAAGGGGGAAATTTACTACGCAGGGCTTATTGCGACATTGCTTTAAAAAGCACATTTTTTGCCAGGTCGTAATTTTAAAGGACTTCCAGTGACAGAGAGAAAGAGAGAGTGAGAGAGAGAGAGAGAGTGAGAGAATGAGTGTGTCAGCAGCACCACAGCAACAGAGACGCCGGGCCAGCAACTAAATCTATGTCACGGTCTTAAAGGCGAGCCCGACTGCAGCATAAAGGGCTGGAAACAGAGCACAAAGTATCACAAAAACAAATTCCGTGGTATTTTATAATAAAGAGGCATGACAGATTTTATATTAATATTTTTCTCTTAAGCACCATAACAATAATAATACACATGGGAAAATTAACTCAAATGCGCCCACTTAGTAACAGACAATCAGTAATAATACAACGTAGACTGCAATGACCGGGATTGTTGTCCATTAAATTTTGATGTGATTGACTTACCAGTCTGTTGAATGAATTCAGTTTGGACCATTTAATTATTTTTAACTTCATTCGAAGCTTCTAAATAAAGTTCCAATCGGCTGTATTCCACATTCAGCTGCTTCACTTTCTGAGCAAAAAAAAATGACTTCTTGAACAGGACAATCTGAGTGATGTTTCTTCATTTGACTTGAGGACATGCACACTCGCTGTTACAAATACTTCGATCGTAAGAGAACCTTCAGTACATGAGAGTAATTTTTTCCCGCTTTCCTAGTTGAAGGTGAGAATGCCGATGTTTGAAGGCTTATATCATTAAGCATAATTATTTTCTCATATTTTGGGTATTATTATTTTAAAACAAAGTTAATCCGATAATAAAAAAAAATGTTGCACGCGTCTTGTCCTTTAATAATGGCGGAACATAGATGAACATGCAGACAACATTGCCCTGGTTTTCCATACTCGGAAAGACATCCAGGGGAAAAACAGAGAGGGAAAGACAGACATGAAAAGACAGACAGAGTCGACCAAGCGGCAAGAAATGTGGGGCTCAAGATCCACACGGACAAAACCAAGTTGATGAAAGTCAAAAGCCCGAGCACAAGGAAAAGAAAGGCACGAGGTGAGGAGTTGTACGAAGTGCAGGGGTCGTAGTTATCAAGCGAGAGAAAGTCGTTTTCCCAGGGCAAAAGAGGGAACTCAAGGAGAACCACCTTGTGATTGAAGTTATAAAGTGGTGTTCAGACCCCGTGGGCGCTACTTCATGTTTCCTTACCCCAGGCCACCCTTGTTACCCCTTAACTACAACTCCATGGGGTAAAAAAGCATCTGCGGGGTGTGAACACGGCTTTGTGAACATGGAAACAAGACCCTTGTCCTTCAGTTCCCCATGCTGCCCAAAGGCACAGACTTACCCTCGGTTTATAACTACTACCCCAGGACTTAAAGTGTCTGAACAGTTACAGTAACATCGACAAAGACATCTCCACCTGTTCTCCCTTATGCCTCAGAAACTCAGAAAACCAAGAAGAAGATTGTGCGCCGACTCACAGGTTTCGAGGGTCGATGCTGCCGTCAAATTCTCAGAATTCAGTGAAAACAGCGAGTCATGAACAAAACAGTCAGCAGACACACAGGCATCATCATCGTGGAGGATGTGAAACAGAGGATGGAGGTGGCTGCGCTCCGTTCTGCGGATGGAAAAGACCAGGTGTCCACTCGCTGTCCTCAGATGGACAAGACTTGGTGTCCACTCGCTGTCCTCAGGTGGACAAGACTTGGTGTCCACTCGCTGTCCTCAGGTGGACAAGACTTGGTGTCCACTTGCTGTCCTCAGATAGACAAGACTTGGTGTCCATACGCTGTCTTCTGATGGACAAGACTTGGTGTCCACTCGCTGTCCTCAGGTGGACAAGACTTGGTGTCCACTTGCTGTCCTCAGATAGACAAGACTTGGTGTCCACACGCTGTCTCAGATGGACAAGACTTGGTGTCCACTCGCTGTCCTCAGGTGGACAAGACTTGGTGTCCACTCGCTGTCCTCAGATGGACAAGACTTGGTGTCCACTCGCTGTCCTCAGTTGGACAAGACTTGGTGTCCACTCGCTGTCCTCAGATGGTCAAGACTTGGTGTCCACTCGCTGTCCTCAGGTGGACAAGACTTGGTGTCCACTCGCTGTCCTCAGGTGGACAAGACTTGGTGTCCACTCGCTGTCCTCAGATGGAAAAGACTTGGTGTCCACTCGCTGTCCTCAGGTGGACAAGACTTGGTGTCCACTCGCTGTCCTCAGATGGACAAGACTTGGTGTCCACTCGCTGTCCTCAGTTGGACAAGACTTGGTGTCCACTCGCTGTCCTCAGATGGTCAAGACTTGGTGTCCACTCGCTGTCCTCAGGTGGACAAGACTTGGTGTCCACTCGCTGTCCTCAGGTGGACAAGACTTGGTGTCCACTCGCTGTCCTCAGATGGACAAGACTTGGTGTCCACTCACTGTCCTCAGGTGGACAAGACTTGGTGTCCACTCGCTGTCCTCAGATGGACAAGACTTGGTGTCCACTCGCTGTCCTCAGGTTGACAAGACTTGGTGTCCACTCGCTGTCCTCAGGTGGACAAGACTTGGTGTCCACTCGCTGTCCTCAGGTGGACAAGACTTGGTGTCCACACGCTGTCTTCTGATGGACAAGACCAAGAGGAAGAAAGAAAGACAAGGGCAGGCCACTAGGTTCGTGGTGACGAACTGTCGAGAAGGAGGTGGAAATGGCGGGCAAGACCTGGGATGAAGTCAGCTGCTGGCCCAGGGTCGAGTTGGCTGTAAGAGGTTCGTTGGCACCTTATGCTCCATTCCGAGCGAAGACCATTAACCAACTAACATAGGTAAACAAAAGACAACAACGACAACTGCGGTGTGCAGGTGATGGCAGGTCCGTAAGCATGTTGACAACACAGACAGTCTCAGCATGATGACTACCGTGGAGACTTTTAGAGAGAGAGAGAGAGAAGTGGAATAAAATTTGAGTATTGCCGATAGGACACGGTAGGATGAACAAAAAGCGGTGTGTGTGTGTGTGTGTCCCCCCATCCCGTAGCCAAGAATTAAATATCAACAGCTGACAGTCTAAAGTAACACCAGCAAGTGACGCTGACACGACTCAAGTAATTTAAACGAGTCTTCAGCCATTCATCTGTAAAGACCCCGGTATGTGTCACACACCTGTGCAGGTGTACAGGTAAGTTGGGCTGTGAGCTCATTGCGGGAATTTCTTATCGTTCCCTCTCTGCAGGCCTGAGTATGGGGTAGACACAGCAGGTGTCTGTGTGTCTGGGTTTCGCTGCAGTTTCCGGACGCACCCTTGTTCAGTCGTGTGGAATGATGTTTGTATTATTCTCTCAGTTACCTGCATCTTCAGATGACTAAAGGTAGAAGAGATCGTCAAGTGCACTGACCAGGTGGAAGTAAGGCCTCGAACGTGTGTCTGTACCAACACCTCCAAGCACAGTCCCTGCAGTCGAAATACCCCGTTTCCATGGCTACTGACTGAGCACTGGGCAGTGACGTGGAACTACCCAGTGACAAACTCGTAGTTTGAGGTTTGTCCAGCAGACGATCAGAGAGACTGGCGAGTAGTGAGTTGCAGTCACCCACAACACAGGACACGACAACAGCAGACCTGAGCTTGATGGTGGCACAAATGGACAGAAAGGGTAGAATCATTGAGTAGAATCATGAGATATTCCGGACGATCTGAGGAAGAGAGGGGTTCACCCTAGAACGGCAATCCTTTCAGTTGCTTTACAGAGGCTGTTGGAAGGACCTTGGTCTCGTCTTTCATTTAAGTTTGTTAATGGACATCCGGGCTTTCACAGTCTACTGTGCACTGTGTGGTGGTGCAGACCTGCTGGAGGTCAGACAGCAGCAACATGTGATACTGCAGACCCTAGTGTATCATCAGAATACATGTGATATTGAAGACGCTAGTGGTGGATGCTGGGACCAAGTGGATGGATCTTTAATTATAGTCAATAAAAGAGGCCTCAGAATAGACCCTTGAGGAACCCCTATTTCCAAGGAGCAAGGGACAGTCAGTCATTCACCTCCCATAGCAACAGATGGATGGTTGTCATGACAGGCTGACTGAACTGATTCCAGGAGCTTGTGGCTAGAGTAAAGGTCCAGCAGCTGGAACAGCCCAACCTTTTGAACCCTGAGGACAGAAGAGTGAGACAGGAAGAAGAACGACAGTTTTGGGGTCATTAGGGTCAAGGCTGGGTTTCTGTAGACATGGCAACAGAATTCTCAGACATCGGGGCTACAGCAAGTCACGTGGGGGTGATTGATCATCGATGGGGATCTGAAGAAAGGTTCCCTAGGAGCCTGTCAAAACCCCAGTGTCGTCATCATGGTGATCACGAGACCAAACACGAAGTTCAGAATATGCTTAGTATGACAGGGCTAATGTAAGCAGTAGGATAGGGCTAATGTAAGCAGTACGATAGGGCTAATGTAAGCAGTATGACAGGGCTAATGTAAGCAGTACGATAGGGCTAATGTAAGCAGTATGACAGGGCTAATGTAAGTAGTATGACAGGGCTAATGTAAGCAGTATAACAGGGCTAATGTAAGTAGTATGATGCAGGGCTAATATAAGCAGTATAACAGGGCTAATGTAAGTAGTATGATGCAGGGCTAATATAAGCAGTATAACAGGGCTAATGTAAGTAGTATGATGCAGGGCTAATGTAAGCAGTATGGCAGGGCTAATGTAAGCAGTATGATAGCGTTAATGTAAGCAGTATAACAGGGCTAATGTAAGTAGTATGATGCAGGGCTAATGTAAGCAGTATAACAGGGCTAATGTAAGCAGTACGATAGGGCTAATGTAAGCAGTATGGCAGGGCTAATGTAAGCAGTATGATAGCGTTAATGTAAGCAGTATAACAGGGCTAATGTAAGTAGTATGATGCAGGGCTAATGTAAGCAGTATAACAGGGCTAATGTAAGCAGTACGATAGGGCTAATGTAAGCAGTATGGCAGGGCTAATGTAAGCAGTATGATAGCGTTAATGTAAGCAGTATAACAGGGCTAATGTAAGTAGTATGATGCAGGGCTAATGTAAGCAGTATAACAGGGCTAATGTAAGTAGTATGATGCAGGGCTAATGTAAGCAGTATAACAGGGATAATGTAAGCAGTACGATAGGGCTAATGTAAGCAGTATGACAGGGCTAATGTAAGCAGTATGGCAGGGCTAATGTAAGCAGTATGACAGGGCTAATGTAAGCAGTCTCGGCTAATTAGGGCTACACTAAGTCTCTCACGATTTACTCATCAAATCTGAACATTTCCGCTGAGTGTGAGAGTCAGCGATACGAGAGTTAGCGATATGAGAGTCAGCGATACCAGAGTATCAGCGATACGAGAGTCAGCGATACCAGAGTATCAGCGATACGAGAGTCAGCGATACCAGAGTATCAGCGATATGAGAGTCAGCGATACCAGAGTCAGCGATACGAGAGTCAGCGATACGAGAGTATCAGCGATACCAGAGTCAGCGATACCAGAGTATCAGCGATACGAGAGTCAGCGATACCAGAGTCAGCGATATGAGAGTCAGCGATACGAGAGTTAGCGATATGAGAGTCAGCGATACCAGAGTATCAGCGATACGAGAGTCAGCGATACCAGAGTATCAGCGATATGAGAGTCAGCGATACGAGAGTATCAGCGATACCAGAGTCAGCGATACCAGAGTATCAGCGATACGAGAGTCAGCGATACCAGAGTCAGCGATATGAGAGTCAGCGATACGAGAGTTAGCGATATGAGAGTCAGCGATACCAGAGTATCAGCGATACGAGAGTCAGCGATACCAGAGTATCAGCGATATGAGAGTCAGCGATACGAGAGTATCAGCGATACCAGAGTCAGCGATACCAGAGTATCAGCGATACCAGAGTCAGCGATACCAGAGTATCAGCGATACGAGAGTCAGCGATACAACGAGAAGAGTGTGAGATACAAGTGTGTGAGATACAAGTGTGTGAGATACCAGAGAGGCTGAGGACCTGTTGTTCTCACATTTTATGTGATAGTAGCGACACTGTAACACGGAGACAAGGAATATTAAACTTGAGGAACAGTTTCTACACATGACACAACAGAGACCACGTGGGTGAGTCTGAACAGTGAACAGCGAGCGAGTGAAAGTTACAGTTGCTGTTATTGTTCTATCACAAGGCAGGTCATTGTAGATGCTGCTTCAGTTTCGAAATGTGTTTGACACGAGCATGTCATGACAGTGTAAATGTGTGTGCAAGTGGCAAACCTTGTCCCTGACATGACAGACTGTCAAAGCGCTGGAAACAGGACTCGCACCTGTGACCAGACTGTCACGTGACTAGACAATACACCTGTCAGAAACACCTGGCTAGTAATCATCTCCGATGTGAGATTATTAATGAGCAGGGCGAGAAACGACGATGAACTCTGTTACAGTGGTGTATGTAGCATCTTGGACAACTCCGAGTGTTACACATCGTCAACATTGCTTGTAGTCGCTGATGGTTGGCTGCAGATGTGGATGTGATGCATACATCAGTTCATCAGTTGGCTGTGAGTCAGAAATACTCAGAATTACTCACAACTAATATCGTGGGTGTCAGGCAGTGATTTCTGGAGAGCCAGCAATGCTAGGAACACGTATCGTGGGTGTCTTTTAGTTTCCGGGTGTCTTGCACAGAATCTTCCTGTTGATCCTAAACCCCTTCTACCCAACTTGCTATAACAAGGGTGTTATTGTGCTCCTTGGTGTAAACATATTTCTAGACTCTTTCTATGTCCTTAATTTATTTCTAGGCCCAGGAGATTTCCTCAGCCTCCTCCCTCGTTATAGAAACAAAACCTCATCGGTTGCCTGGTATAATAATAAACAATGATTACAATACAATCCCTGTGTAGCGCGTTTCTCAGATTGACAGACACTTGAACAACAGACAGGAGGAGAAATAGTCGCCCGACTACAAGTGGGGCAGGGAGGGAGGGAGGGAGGGAGATATGGGGGTGACAAGTGAAGATGTGCTTACGAAGGAATGACGCCTTACAAAGAGGTGACTGACTGTAAAGACGGGGGCCTGTAATGTCGACACACTTCTCGTTTCTACCCTCGCAGGTGACCTAGTGACCGCGAAAACGAGCCCAGATACTTGAGCCACCATGTGCTAGTCAGGACCTACCTCGGGTAGTTTGTGTAGCTACTAGTAACCAGCTAAACAGTCAGCTTGTCGCGGGGTCACAGGCTGACCTCGAAGCTTATCGGGGGGGAAAACCGAGCTGGTTAGTGTGTGTGTGTGTGTGTGTGTGTGTGTGTTGGGGTAGTGGTGGTGGTTTAAGCTGCTGGCGCCGATTTAGTATTTTGCAGGAGGAAGGGATAATGACCGAGGGAGGAAACGTGAAAACTCGGAAGTGAACAGGTGGCACGTTCAGAGAGAAGAGTACGTTTGTCGACACAGGTTACGTGCCTTTGTTGCCGTGGTGACAAGCAACGCGCTTGATGAATGACTATCCCTACCTTAACTATCCCACCTTAACTATCCCACCTTAACTATCCCACCTTAACTATCCCACCCTATCTCACCCCTTTGCACAAGGCAAAAGCAAGGGCAGGAAAATGAAACATCAAGAACTTGGTGACTTAGTAAAAGCGCAATGACCACTCAACCTCCTCTCTCATACATGAGATCACTGACCACTCAACTTCCTCTCTCATACATGAGATCACTCAACTTCCTCTTTCACACATGAGATCACTGACCACTCAACTTCCTCTTTCACACATGAGATCACTGACCACTCAACTTCCTCCCTCATACATGAGATCACTGGCCACTCAACTTCCTCCCTCACACATGAGATCACTGACCACTCAACTTCCTCTCACACACATGAGATCACTGACCACTCAACTTCCTCCCTCATACATGAGATCACTGACCACTCAACTTCCTCTCTCACACATGAGATCACTGACCACTCAACTTCCTCCCTCACACATGAGATCACTGACCACTCAACTTCCTCTCTCACACATGAGATCACTGACCACTCAACTTCCTCTCTCACACATGAGATCACTGACCACTCAACTTCCTCCCTCATACATGAGATCACTGACCACTCAACTTCCTCTCTCATACATGAGAACACTGACCACTCAACTTCCTCTCACACACTAGGGGTAGTTGAGGGTAGGGTGCAGAGTGACGGTTGATGAAAGCGAGTGAAGTGGCACACTGGTCAAGTCTGCTCACGATGTAAGTTAGTGAGACACAGCGAGCACAATAATACAGATAACACAACACAATATTGTCAGGCCTCTACACATGCTATACATCACACACACAATCTCAGGTATTTCTGTCACGTCTGTCATCCTCACTCACTTTTATCAGTCCTTCATTCAAAGTCACTTTTCCTTTCATCTCTTGGTTCCACAACCTCTCGCTAGGGGACAGGAACAGTCGTGTCGCTACTTAATCTCTGTTGTACCATCACCGGCACCAGGCACAGGAAGTTTAGTCTTAACTAATCAACACATTGTGAGTTAGGCCTCCTGTATCCTGTATCTGATCATGTGTTGGTATGTGAGTGAGTTCTCACCTTTGTAGTAGACACGTGATACCTGTGTTCATAACTAATCGTCACCACAACTCATTCATTGCAGGTGTCAAACACTTGATCACTTGTACTGGTCCTAATGTTGTCTCAGCCTGAGGTGACCCGAGGCAGTGCAGCAGGTGTGTCTATTGTTGTATATAATATGTATAGAAACACTTTGTTCACTGTAGTTAACATGAGCATGAACACCTGTCAATCTTACCTGTAACTAACTGTGTACATTAATACAGTTGTACTGTGTAGTGAGCAATCGAGACAAAAGAAACTTCACTGTAACACACGTCACACAGGTGTTGGTCACACTGAGCTTAAAGTATAATGTACCTGTACCAGTGGCTTCATTATACGTTACAGTCAGTTCACTAAATATGGACATTACATTGTTCATACTATAGTGTGTTACTGTGTTCACATGTAGACTGCATGTGTTACTGTGTTCACTCGTATTGTGTTATGATGTGTTCACAAATATAGACATTGCATTGTAATACTATAGTGTTACTGTGTTCACATGTAGACTGTGTTACGGTGTTCACTCGTATTGTGTTATAATGTGTTCACAAATATAGACATTACATTGTTCATACTATAGTGTGTTACTGTGTTCACATTAGAATGTATTACAGTGTTTACATGCAGAATGTGTGACAATGTTCACATGTAGACTGTTGTTACTGTGTTCACTCGTATTGTGTTATGATATGTTCACAAATATAGACATTGCATTGTAATACTATAGTGTGTTATTGTGTTCACATGTAGACTGTTTTACTGTGTTCATATGTAGACTGTTACGGTGTTCACTCGTATTGTGTTATAATGTGTTCACAAATATAGACATTGCATTGTTCATACTTTAGTGTATTACAGTGTTCACATGCAGAATGTGTTACAGTGTTCACACATAATGTGTTCATAATCATAGAGCATTATAATGATCATTGTATAGTGTGTTACAGTGTTCATATGTAGATTGTGTAAGTGTTCACATGCAGAATGTGTTACAGTCTTCACATTAGAATATGTTACAGTGTTTACATTAAAATGTGTTATGGTGTTCATATGTTACAGTACAGTGTTCACACTATTGTGTTACAATGTGTTCACAAAGACAGCGTGTTCGTTCCAAAAGATTCACACGTGTAGTGTATCACAAGGTGTGTTTACACCAGTGGGTCTCAAGGACACAAAGTGTAGACCAGATTATTAAGCGAATTTCTTGAAGACGCACGTGCAGCCCTTCCTTGTACTGGACTTCAACTAACACAAGGACTGAGGACCCTGTAATTAACACAGGACTGAGAACCCTGTAACTAACACAGGACTGAGGACCCTGTAATTAACACAGGACTGAGGACCCTTTAATTAACACAGGACTGAGGACCCTGTAATTAACACAGGACTGAGAACCCTGTAACTAACACAGGACTGAGGACCCTATAGTTAACACAGGACTGAGGACCCTTTAATTAACACAGGACTGAGGACCCTGTAATTAACACAGGACTGACGACCCTGTAACTAACACAGGACTGACGACCCTATAATTAACACAGGACTGACGACCCTTTAATTAACACAGGACTGATGACCCCATAATTAACACAGGACTGACGACCCTATAATTAACACAGGACTGACGACCCTGTAATTAACACAGGACTGACGACCCTGTAATTAACACAGGACTGACGACCCTGTAACTAACACAGGACTGACGACCCTGTAACTAACACAGGACTGACGACCCTATAGTTAACACAGGACTGAGGACCCTGTAATTAACACAGGACTGACGACCCTGTAATTAACACAGGACTGACGACCCTGTAACTAACACAGGACTGACGACCCTATAGTTAACACAGGACTGACGACCCTGTAACTAACACAGGACTGAGGACCCTGTAATTAACACAGGACTGACGACCTTGTAATTAACACAGGACTGACGACCCTGTAACTAACACAGGACTGACGACCCTATAGTTAACACAGGACTGAGGACCCTATAATTAACACAGGACTGAGGACCCTATAATTAACACAGGACTGAGGACCCTTTTATTAACACAGGACTGAGGACCCTGTTATTAACACAAGACTGACGACCCTGTAATTAACACAGGACTGACGACCCTGTAACTAACACAGGACTGACGACCCTATAGTTAACACAGGACTGAGGACCCTATAATTAACACAGGACTGAGGACCCTATAATTAACACAGGACTGAGGACCCTTTTATTAACACAGGACTGAGGACCCTGTTATTAACACAAGACTGACGACCCTGTAATTAACACAGGACTGACGACCCTGTAACTAACACAGGACTGACGACCCTATAGTTAACACAGGAATGAGGACCCTATAATTAACACAGGACTGAGGACCCTGTAATTAACACAGGACTGAGGACCCTGTAATTAACACAGGACTGAGGACCCTATAATTAACACAGGACTGAGGACCCTGTAATTAACACAAGACTGACGACCCTGTAATTAACACAGGACTGACGACCCTGTAACTAACACAGGACCGAGGACCCTGTAACTAAGAAAGTACTGAGGATGCTGTCATTAAGAAAGTACTGAGGACCCTGTAATTAACACAGGACCGAGGATGCTGTCATTAAGAAAGTACTGAGGACCCTGTCATGCTCGTTCAGCTTAGGTAGCCAGCTCTGTCTGTTTTCACTCACTCTTATAAGAGAGAAAAGAGAGTAAAGAGAGAATACAGAAGATACTAACAGTGACAGAGTGTGAAGTGGTCATAACCAAACGATTTACAGGTAAAACTCCTGTTACCTGTCTGGAGACTGTGGAGGTGGGTGTACGGTGCACAGGAACCTGGTGACGTGCAGGGTTGGCGCACTCACAGCGTCACGGAACAGCTGTCGGCAGCTTAATTAAATGTTGATGTGGTCTGATCTGATCTTATTCCTTTGAAAGTCTTCTTGAGATCGATCTTCACAGACGCTGTAAGTGGAAAACCCTGGTGTCGTTTAACTTGTGCAAGTGTTGCAGACGACACTCAGTGCAGTGGACTGCTGATGTCCTTTGTGAAGCATACCCCGAGATACTGCCCCTACCTCTGGACACAGGAAGTTAATGTCTCAATTTTTATCCGACTACTGTCCATCACAACTGGCGCCGCAGTGACAGGAAGAAAGAAGTGGTCAGCGCGGGCGCCGTAGGGCGAGACGAGGAATATGTTGGGCAGACTGTGGTGGACTCGTCGTCTTACATTGCCTGTCGGAGCAGCGCACTGCCGGCAATAAAGGGCCGTAGAGCTGTGTGCACACACACACACACCAGACCTTCCCTGTATACCAGGAAGTTGTTACTGGGCTACACTGGGCTACACTGGCCTACATGTCACCAGCCAAGTCACCGCTGACGCCACTCCATGCACTTCCAACGTCCGCCTATCTCGGGGTTAGGGTCGCACGGGTACCTCTGGGTAACCGGGTAACCTGGGGGGGGGGACTGCGAGGCCACAGGGGTATGGGTATGGGTATAGCACAGCTTCAAGTTCACAGCAAAAGTTGTGAGTTGTTTCCGCTTGTAGTTTCATTTGTGCTGATAGCTTTTCTACATAACTACACGCGCGCGCACACACACACACACACACACACACACACACACACACACACACACACACACACACTTACTTTTGACTTACATACTTGAATTTGAAAATTTGAAAGTGTCAAAAATATTAGTAACAAATAAACTAATATTACTCCAAGGCCTTCCATCTGTCAGACAGATAAAACTTTAATATTCCGAGGGATGAACATTATTTACAGATGAACCTCTAGTGCTGAGACAGACGAACCTCTAGGCGCCATTGTGTTTGATTACAAGAGACTGGACAGAGTGAGACTGCAGCCAGCCGACTATACTTGGTTGTAAGGACACCATATCTCTTGTTATTATCAGTCTGCCAGAGCAGATAATGCCGACATTCCTGGCCTGTTCCGGACTTGAGGGCTGAGTTGTTATGAAACCCAGGAATCTCACTGCTAGCTGCCGGTTCTAGGAAACTGAGAAGCGCTGATGAGGACAAGAACTGAAGCTGCTTCATACGAGGATGTTAAAGACAGCAGAGAAGGGCACACACGCACACACACACACACACACACACACACACACACACACACACACACATGCGCGTATATACACAATGCATATATATATATACAGACATACACGCGTACACACACGTCCAGATATCCACACATAGAAGTCCATACAGACAGGAAGGCACAAAGAAATGCTTAGTCAAACCACTAATAATCCTAAGATGTTCATTACACAGAGTGAAGTAGTCTTAACCTACAGGTACCTCCACCTACTGTCCTGTTCCTCCAACAACAAGGAAGCAGCACGTGTGAGCTTCGTCAACATCCTCCGGCTTGTGGATCGTGAAGCATGTCCACTGGTTACCTCCGGGAACAGAAGACTCCAGCGGGTATAGCAACAGAAGGCTCTTGTGTTTGTCATCATCAGGTGCGCGAATAATAATAATAATAATAATAATAATAATAATAATAATAATAATAATAATAATAATAATAATAAACCGGAAGAACGCGAAAGGCTCGTCCTTAAGTCTCTTCCGGTTTCTATAGGGTCATTGTTGTCATCATGGCTCAGGTACAAACAACATCACGGTTTGCTAAAACTACAACATAGTTTGTTATGAATGTAGTCATTGATTTAATAGAGACACATTGTACATGTGTCATCGATAGAGCCGGGAGATAAATACGATAAAGAAAGACCCCCAGACGTCCACAATAACGTGTAAACTAACTTTCTCACCTGCATCATAACTGGGATCATATTACACACACACGTGTGTCACTTATTTTATAGAGACATGAGTACAGAATATTAGACAAACCATTCAGAATAATATGTAAACACACACACACACACACACTAACATATGCATACACTCGCATTCATATCTATAAACTAAAACACATACAACACAACCATCCACGAACACATAGACCATCACTCATAAATACACATGCACACATATAAACAAGTGACACACGCATATATAAATATATATTTGCACGTCTAGTATACACACACGCACGCATATTCATATATATACACACAAGCATACCCAAAGATGCACCGTCACTACCATCAAAACATTTCCGACACAACAAAAGAGGGGCACAAACAGGTAGACAAATCAACATTCACGGGTGCATGGACCAGGAACAGCACGCAGACAGGTGGCCATCACAATCTCTGGCAATGTGATTCCAACCAACCGGACACTAGGTCTGCCAGTTGTGAACAGTTCTACCCGCTATAAGGGGAGTAAATAATAAACAAGTGAATGTCTGTCTTATGTGCGACCTCCCAGACATCCCAAGGTGCAAACTGCCCACTGCGCATGCACCAGGGATGAAAGATATCGGGTGCCCTTCGCCCCCAAACCTTTGTCTCTGACCTCGTGCAAACAAAAGGTTTTGTGAGTTGGAGCTGGCGGGTGACACAATGACGACTGTAAGTATCTCGCCCTCCCCTCACTTTCTTTGCTACTGCTTGTTGTTTTCATGGTTGTAGACGACACCTTGCATACCCGAGTAACAGGAACTGTTACAGGTAAACAGTCTCAGTATATGTTTGACCCGACAATCACCCTAACCACGGGAACTCATTTTAAAATGAAGGAGAGAACATTGATGTGACATCATCTCATGTCCGCACTGTGGCCATGTCATAAGAATTTAAGCAGGAAGTTTGGATATTAGCAATAAAAGCACTGCTAGGCGTGCAATAACAGGTTTGATTGTCTATTCTGGTCCAATATGCGCACGCACGCACGCACACAGAGACAGACGTTCGCTTCGCACGGATCACATACAAGCACGCAGGTACACACAGCGATTTGTTATCGTGGCTGACAGTTTTGACTTTATCTCCTCACCTGTACCTGCTGCTGCATATCTCAGCACACAAAGTGTCCCCCTGTACAGCACACCTGTGGCTGTAGTAATGTAGAGTTATCTGTCCATGATCTGACGTCCATGACCAGAGAATAAAGAAATATTTCCTAGATCATCATCATCATCCAGTACTGCAACATCACGATGCCATTAATGTGTGTTTTTGTTGTGTCGTTGTTATAAAAGGCGGTTCGGTGGCGCAACGGTTAGTGCCTGTCACCAATACAGTGAGGGTTGGCTGTCCTGGGTTCACCTCTCGTCTGGAGCACGCTGTTCTTTCTCTGCATGTGGCATCTGTTTACAGGGCTGGCTGCCTTGCCGTGATATACCCTTAGTTGCTGGGTCGGCGTAAAACACCAAATTCCTCCTCCTCCTTTTCCTCCTCCTCTTGTTGTTATAAAATAGTTTGTTATTCTGTATTTAAAAACAACGCTTCTAAGAGTCGGTGAAAAATGTTTTGCTTTTACGGGAACGTTACATTGTTCGTGTTCGCTCCTTAAAGTCCGTTGTTGTTGTTGTTGACTGTTTTCTTTTCCCCAGGTCAAGTCTAATTTTAAAATTGGAGGCATTTTGGCTGCTCCCCTGACACCGTTCACAGTTGACGGGTAGGCAAAGAAAATCACAATTCTATCATTTTCTGTGGTATTGTATCCACAATGTCCTTGCGCCATATTGTAGGAGAGTGTAAAGTAAACATAGTATGATAGTGTGTGATGGGAGAGTGGTAACGGCCATACTCACACATCTGTAACTAGTATGATAGTGTGTGATGGGAGAGTGGTAACGGCCATACTCACACATCTGTAACTAGTATGATAGTGTGTGATGGGAGAGTGGTAACGGCCATACTCACACATCTGTAACTGGTTGTCGAGTTCACGTCAAGCTATGCTCTACTCCCTCAATGTTGGTGACATTTAGAATGCATGCCGAACTCGAGACAAACAGTTTATAAAAATGTACAGACCAACAAGCTGGGTTCAAAGGATGCGAGAATGAAAAAGGCAGGTACACATTCGTGTGTCCAAGACAAACACAGATAATTGATTGCTGACCTTTGAACTCGAGTTAGTGATTAATTAAGACATGATCACTGAGAAAAAGTCCAGCGGTAAACAGGCGGCACGGCCAGCGGAGAGAGACATGACGTCAGACAAAGAGATGACTTCAGAGAGAGAGATGACGTCAGAGAAATATGACGTCAGAGAAAGACATGACGTCAGAGAGAGAGAGAGAGAGAGAGAGAGAGAGAGAGATGACGTGTGATGGAGACGAGATCCCAGCTCAGAACTCCCGATCTCTATTTTTGGTACACAAGCACTGGAACATTTGCATAAGATGAACGATTTCTTATCAACATTACCTGTCAACCTGTACAGAAATACAGGACGTAAACTCCATATAAACAAATCTACAATTTCCGATGATACTTCTTTGCAATAAATTTCACATAACAAGGTTGCAATGTCTGTTAGTAATTAAGAACACACCCCATCAACTTGGCAGACGTCACGTGACGTGACCTTTGTTCTTACAGAGACCTGTGGCTGGACTCACTGCCGCAATATGCAAATTATCTCGACACCCACGACATCGACGGCGTCTTCAGTGAGTTTTGTTGACGGCACACAATCACACTGCACTTCTTCGGTTGCTTAGTAAACATTTCCTCCTGCGCAGAGCAGATTTCACTTTACTTACAGTGAGGGTTTCTTATAAAGTGAGGAAATGCTCTATATTTAGCACCAACTCCATCTTTAGTCACAGATCACATTCTTCGATGAATCAAGGAACAGAAACGGGAAGTATCCCGAGAATACGAAGTAAAAGCTGAGGCTTAATGAGGTGATTATCAGTAATCAATCAGAAATATCCACTAAGCCATCATGTAGTGTACGCAGACGTGCAGGTCGTGTAAGTCAGTGCACGTGTCTGACCTGTAGGACATCGTTCATAGGATGTGTGTGTGTGTGTGTGTGTGTGTGTGTGTGTGTGCAGTCCTAGGCACTATAAGAGAATGCCCGTCTCTCTCTCTCTCTCTCTCTATATATATATATATGTGTGTGTGTGTGAGTTGTGTACATTTGTGTGTATACGTGGGTACAGTTCTAGGCACTATGGGAGAGGGGATGTCTCTCACGATGGAAGAGAGGAAGAGAGTGGCGGAAGCATGGATGACCCAGATCGCCGATACAGTGAGGTGAGAGGTCAAGGCCAATCCCATCACAACCATCCCTCCTCGTCAATGTTGTGCCATCTGCAGTGTTATCTTATCAAAAGCCTAGATTATGGCTGTCAAATAAAAAGAAACCTTTAAGCCTTTACAGCATTTACGTGGAACTTATACAACAAAAGAGTAATACACTTGTACCGCCGTAATACACATGTACCGCAGCAATACACATGTACCGCAGTAATATACATGTACCGCAGTAATACACATGTACCGCAGCAATACACATGTACCGCAGTAATACACATGTACCGCAGTAATACACATGTACCGCAGCAATACACATGTACCGCAGTAATACACATGTACCGCAGTAATACACATGTACCGCAGCAATACACATGTACCGCAGTAATATACATGTACCGCAGTAATACACATGTACCGCAGTAATACACATGTACCGCAGCAATACACATGTACCGCAGTAATACACATGAGGAAATCAAATAAAGCAAAGAAGCTGACAGACAGTAGAAGAAAATAATGTGTAAAACATAAAACATGAATTTACATCAGTAAACAAAATGGCGGCGACAAGCTCTGTTTACCTGCCAGAACGTCGACATTGAAGTCACGGGATTTATGTCACACACAAGACTGCTGCGCGCCCACCCGGGTAGGCCAGGGGGAGGTGGGGGCCTCAGTTCGGGGTTTTGAACTCTACCGCATGAACATCTAGTTAAGAAAACCTCGCTCACACAAACACACACTTAATATCTTTCCTCAACATACAAACCTCAAACTCACTTTGTACACATACATACTCACCTTGTAAACATACAAACAAACATCATCATTCCCCAATCTCTCTCTCTCTCTCACACACACACACAATGCATGGGATGTGTAAAGCGGTCAGTTAGTGTTACATCTTTGGTAATTTTTACACCTCACTCTTTTGCAAAATAAACTAAACTTTTAAAACAAAACAAACATCTTGCCACGTGGCTTGCTTGGGTACCTGCGACCTTGAGCAGCATGCATACTTACACCTGATATAAACTCTTGCGATGAAACACCCGCAACCTTCACCCCTTCTCCACCAGAAAAAAGCCTAACGAACGAAACTGTTGAAACAACATTCAAATTGTTGTAAAAGTCGAATGTCCCTGTGTGGATGTAAATAACAAAAATGAGTTTTTCCAAACCTAAGATAATTATTTGTATTTATCTTTATTTCCTTCTTCTGCTTCCGCTGTCTCTAGTTTGTTTGATATAAGTATATGAGAATGTAACAACAGTATTTGTTTGTTTGTTTTCAAATAATAAAAGAGGTTTGATGCTTCTTACATTTTCAGTTTGAAGACCGTTATTGTCCAAGTGGGCGCCGGAAATTTGAAGGAGTCGGTGGAACTGGTTAGAAGTGTTGAGACCATTGAGCCAGTATATATATATATAATTATATAGTCTGGTCTACTGCAGACATGGCGTTGATGAGTTTAGTCATATCGGTGGTGTGAGAGAACATTGATAATATCAAGGGAGGTTAGAGACAGGTACCTCTAGTCTTGAGGTCCAAAGGAGGGGGGACGGCTTTGCCCTGAGAGTCACATTTATTTAGTGACTCGGCTGCTGCTGACTGTTAAAGCATCTTGTGCGCGTGTTTTGTGTATTTGCTGTGCGTTTAAATATTTGCTGTGTGTGTGTGTGTGTGTGTGTGTGTGTGTGTGTTATGTTTGGGGGATTTTAGATGTTTTGTATGGACAATGGCGTGTAATGGCGTGTTTGGTGTGCATTATGGCCTGTATGCCGATATGCATGTTTGTGTTTGTTTCTGTGTCCCACGTGTGCGGGCAGGCACGACATGCTGAGGAGATTGGAGCGACAGCCATCGCTTGCATGTCTTCTTCCTACTTCAAACCCACCACAGAGGGTGAGTCTCTGACCTGCAGGTACCCACAGCTGTGCGGAGGGGGGTGGGTGGGTGCGGAAACAAAAAGGGTGGTGGAAGTGAGATAATAATTACCCGTTAATGGCCACCCGTTCACCATTACTGTCGCCACTTGGGCAAGGGATTCTTTACACGATTAGGCTCCGTGGTCGTCTCCGAAGAACAAAACAACAGTAAAGATAGAAAATCGGAGTGTAGTGTATGTCGAGGGTACACTGTTGCCAGCCTGGTACAAAGTGCTTGATAACAATGCCGCACGTGTTTTTCACTGCAGAGGTTCTGGTAGAGTACATGGAAAAAGTGGCTGCGGCGGCGCCCAAAACGCCTTTTTACTACTACGACATCAACTTCATGACTGGACTTTACTGTGAGTACTCCGGGTGGAAAACTTGACTAGGGTTACTACTCTGTCGTTCTGTGTGTGTGTGTGTGTGTGTGTGTGTGATGTTTAGTGTCTATGTATTGTTGTATTTCCAGTCCTGTCTCTCCTGGCTCTATTTATTGTTTGCACGTGTCAGTGTGTGTGTGTGTGTATTGTATTTCCAGTCCTATCTCTCCTGGCTCTATTTATTGTTTGCACGTGTCAGTGTGTGTGTGTGTGTGTGTGTTTCCAGTCCTATCTCTCCTGGCTCTATTTATTGTTTGCACGTGTCAGTGTGTGTGTGTGTGTGTGTGTTTCCAGTCCTATCTCTCCTGGCTCTATTTATTGGTTGCACGTGTCAGTGTGTGTGTGTGTGTGTGTGTGTGTGTATTGTATTTCCAGTCCTATCTCTCCTGGCTCTATTTATTGTTTGCACGTGTCAGTGTGTGTGTGTGTGTGTGTGTGTGTTTCCAGTCATATCTCTTCTCGCTCTATTTATTGTTTGCACGTGTCAGTGAACACAGCGCGCTTTCTAGAGCTGGCCGCCGACAAGATGCCCACACTGGCAGGAAGCAAAATCTCATCCAGAGAGTTGCCCAACCTGCTGGACTGCACTCTCGTCGCCGGGGGGCGCTATCAAGTGATGATAGGAACCGATGAGGTGAGGCTATCCGTCATTACTCAACACGTACACACGGACTACATCCCCTCCACCACCACACATACACACACAACTTACCGATGTATCTATTATTAACACACTACTGGGCGCTTTGTAGGTTTACCCTGATTTATCTGATAATACTTTGTATCATCCAACATCACCTGGACATCCTCGTGACATGATGAGGAAGTGACTTGTTAGTCTTTGTGTTAGTAGCTACTTTAATCAACTCTGTCAACATCTCGTCCCCCGTTTCCGATAACATAATTATCATCTTTTTTTCTGTAAAACATAAAAATCTGTGGCAGCAATTCCTGACAGCGCTGTCCCTGGGAATCGACATCCCCATCTTAAACAGTTTTCTTGGTGGCATCTACAGACGACTTAAGGAGGCCTTCGATAATAACGACCTGGAAACTGCACGTCAGCAGCAGGTGACTGTCACGAGTGTTGTATCCTGTAGACAGACAGACAGACAGACAGACAGACAGACAGACAGACAGACAGACAGACAGACAGACAGACAAGCTTATGTGTGTCTCACTGTATATCTCAGTTGTTTGTCTCAGTAAAATGATTGGGAGGCTCAGTGGGCTGATGGGAAGTGTGTTTGAGTGTGAAGCTACAGGTCGCAGGTTCAAGGCCTGCTCGGGCCCGTGGCTGGAAAATCCCTACCTCCCGTCCATCCAGCAACTGCCTAACAATAACGGGTACCTTACATGTTATGTAAGATTAATAGGGTACTTGTTACCTAAGATAAGTAGTGGGTACCTGTTATGTAAGATTAAACATTTTCACGCTGCTTTGTCCCCCAGATCCTGGCCCGTAGACTCACACACCTTCGTGAGAAATACGGTAAGTTGTCAGCTTGTTGTTAGACAGTAACTAACATCACTTACAGCTGATCTTAAGACAGTAACTGACATCACTTACAGCTGATCTTAAGACAGTAACTAACATCACTTACAGCTGATCTTAAGACAGTAACTTACATCACTTACAGATGGTCTTAAGAAAGTAACTTACATCACTTACAGCTGATCTTAAGACAGTAACTTACATCACTTACAGCTGATCTTAAGACAGTAACTTACATCACTTACAGATGGTCTTAAGACAGTAACTTACATCACTTACAGCTGATCTTAAGACAGTAACTTACATCACTTACAGCTGATCTTAAGACAGTAACTTACATCACTTACAGATGGTCTTAAGACAGTAACTTACATCACTTACAGCTGATCTTAAGATAGTAACTTACATCACTTACAGCTGATCTTAAGACAGTAACTTACATCACGTACAGCTGATCTTAATACAGTAACTTACATCACTTACAGCTGATCTTAAGACAGTAAATTACATCACTTACAGCTGATCTTCAGACAGTAAATTACATCCCTTACAGCTGATCTTATAACATCACTTACAGCTGATCTTATAACATCACTTACAGCTGATCTTAAGGCAGTAGCTTTTATCACTTACAGCGGATCTTAAGACAGTAACTAACATCACTTACAGCTGATCTTAAGACAGTAACTAACATCACTTACAGCTGATCTTAAGACAGTAACTAACATCCCTTACAGCTGATCTTATAACATCACTTACAGCTGATCTTAAGACAGTAACTAACATCACTTACAGCTGATCTTAAGGCAGTAGCTTTTATCACTTACAGCGGATCTTAAGACAGTAACTAACATCACTTACAGCTGATCTTAAGACAGTAACTTACATCACTTACAGCTGATCTTAAGACAGTAACTAACATCACTTACAGCTGATCTTATAACATCACTTACAGCTGATCTTAAGGCAGTAGCTTTTATCACTTACAGCGGATCTTAAGACAGTAACTAACATCACTTACAGCTGATCTTAAGACAGTAACTTACATCACTTACAACTGATCTTAAGACAGTAACTAACATCACTTACAGCTGATCTTAAGACATTAACTAACATCACTTACAGCTGATCTTAAGACAGTAACTTACATCACTTACAGCTGATCTTAAGACAGTAACTAACATCACTTACAGCTAATCTTAAGACAGTAACTTACATCACTTACAGCTGATCTTAAGACAGTAACCTACATCCCTTACAGCTGATCTTAAGACAGTAACTTACATCACTTACAGCTGATCTTATGACAGTAACTTACATCACTTACAGCTGATCTTAAGACAGTAACTTACATTACTTACAGCTGATCTTAAGACAGTAACTAACATCACTTACAGCTGATCTTATGACAGTAACCTACATCCCTTACAGCTGATCCTATAACATGACTTGCAGCTGATCTTAAGACAGTAACTTACATCACTTACAGCTGATCTTAAGACAGTAACTAACATCACTTACAGCTGATCTTAAGACAGTAACTTACATCACTTACAGCTGATCTTAAGACAGTAACCTACATCCCTTACAGCTGATCTTAAGACAATAACTAACATCACTTACAGCTGATCTTAAGACAGTAACTTACATCACTTACAGCTGATCTTAAGACAGTAACCTACATCCCTTACAGCTGATCTTAAGACAGTAACTTACATCACTTACAGCTGATCTTAAGATAGTAACTTACATCCCTTACAGCTGATCTTAAGATAGTAACTTACATCACTTACAGCTGATCTTAAGATAGTAACTTACATCACTTACAGCTGATCTTATTACAGTAACTTACATCCCTTACAGCTGATCTTAAGACAGTAACCTACATCCCTTACAGATGATCTTAAGACAGTAACTAACATCACTTACAGCTGATCTTATGACAGTAACCTACATCCCTTACAGCTGATCTTAAGACATGTTGTTAACGGCATTTTTCATTACCATCGTTTTTAATAATAATTCGTGCACGTGTGTGCGTGTTTGTGTATGAGAGAGAGAGAGAGAGGGTGGGTGAGTGTACAGACCAAAAGCTGCTAATCAATCTGTACAAGCCCGCTGTACATCCACAGGTGGGGGGCCGGCCATGGTGAAGGGAATCATGAGGTGTCTGGGTGTGAACCTGGGCTCAGTCCGCCTGCCCCTCAAGGACCTGTCTGAAGAGCAGGTGGCGAGCCTGAGCCTGGATCTCAAGGACATCGGGCTCACGGAATAACACGTCTTACACAGAAGATGTCTTCTCCAGCAAGTAGAAGGTTAATCGTGTGGACACCAACTAGTATAGGGTTAATCAGACGACGTATACAAAAAGACAACAAGGTGGAACACAAACTACTTCACATTCGTAAACAAGTACGTAAACAGAACTCAGGTCAGAGGTCTAAAGTCGACCCCTGGAATCCATTGTCTTAATAATAAGAGACTGAGCCAAGCTGCAGTCCAGAGCAGTGCCACAGAAAAAACATTGAGGTTTTCAGAGAAAGCAGAGATTTGTTCTTGTGATGTCCAGCTACAGACATCGACTGCTTACACGTGACTATCATGGGCGGTGTGTCAACAAGTGTGTGACTGTACAACAGAGCGCTGACCAACCTGAGGCGTGCAACAGGGAATAAGTCCGGCCATGCTGTTTTAGCTTCAGTCCAAAGCAAAAGACAACATTGTTAGAAGAGAAAACTGTTTTAACCTTTACATAATATTTTTAATTAAAATAAAGTGCTTACGGTGTCTTTTCCAAGTGTTGTTTCCATGATATGTGTATTATCCGCTAGGAAACAAATCTCCAGACATATCAGTACTATCCCCATATTTTATCTTCAGACATGTTAGTACTATAATCATATCTTATCCCGTGATGCCCTTCCTCGTCCACCAAGGTACAAGTGTACAAGCAGGTGCCATGCCACAGCTGGTGAAGGAGTCGCTGTGGGAAAATATACAGAACAATATTTTGAACTCCAGACGAAACCCTACACAGTACATCCTGAAGTATGAAGGGCAGTGTGTATGACAGGGGGACGTAATCGTGATGCTTTAAACTGAGAGAACAATAACAACAATAGAATTTCTAAAGGGAATTACCCCGGGTAGGTGTGAGCTCAGTGCGCTGAACACTAAAGACTACAAAGGAACCGACAGTCGGTACACAAAACATAAACATCAGCAAACAGACGACACCATGACACAAACAGAATCTAGACGCATGAATGAAGAACTGAGAAGTGGGCGGAAGTATTCTTGAATGTGCAAGATTTTTCTTGAAGAGATGGCTTTGGGGGACACATAGGAAGGCTTTAAACGTAGACACAGCTGGAAGAGAAAGGAGCAGAGAGATGCAAGCAGTGGGGATGGAGAAGAAAACTGGGATGTTTCCCGTCTGATGCCTTGAACAGAGAGGAGGACAACACAGGTAGACCAGGTGGTAAGGTGTCTGTAGGAACCAGAGGAGGGGGCAAGGGGGTAAGTCGCCCCCTAAAGAAAGATACTTAGGGGTTTAGGGGACAAGAATGTGAGCATGGAGTTTGAAGCTGAGCATCTTCATGCACCACTGTGTCAGTAGTTCAAACAGGTGTGTTGGGACAAGGCCGTGAAGACTACGGAACCACAGTTAATGTGACCATCTTGTAATCAATTCCAACTTAGCAGCCAGTGAGGCTCGCGGAGGAGGGTTGTAGCAAGAACTGATTTTTGTCAACGGAAGACAACACAAACATTATTCTGAGCCCTTTGAAGTTTGTCTAGTAGATGGTTAGAGAGTTGTAGTAATCCAGTCGGGACAACACAAGAGCTTTTTGGTGGCAAAAACCGATCCTGTAGATTGAGAAAGTTATATCTATCAAAGTGTCGAACGGTGAAACGAGAGAAAGAGAGAGAGATAGAGAGAGAGAGTATATTCATACTACTGACTGCTACGGTGTTACCATCGTCAAGTACCTTTCCCAGGTCTTTCAACTGTGTATCTAAATATATCTACACCTATATCTACACCTATATCAGTGAGAAGTGCCGGGGAAGCACCTGCACAATTGATGTCGTTTAACTACGTGAGCGGTGGTGACAGCCTCAGGTGTGCTTTTTGTTTTTGGGCTGTATCTGACCTATATGTGTGGATATCTACCTACTTATGTCAGCGGGAAGTGAGGGGAAATACCCGCTGATCACAGAGTTGGCCTTGATGGGGGCTGAGTGGCAGATAAGTTCGAGTCACTGAGTGTCGATATTTGTGTAATTAGTACTGAGTGTCGATATTTGTGTAGTCACTTAATTAGTACTGAGTGTCGATATTTGTGTAATTAGCACTGAGTGTCGATATTTGTGTAATTAGCACTGAGTGTCGATATTTGTGTAATCACTTAATTAGTACTGAGTGTCGATATTTGTGTAGTCACTTAATTAGTACTGAGTGTCGATATTTGTGTAATTAGCACTGAGTGTCGATATTTGTGTAATTAGTACTGAGTGTCGATATTTGTGTAATTAGCACTGAGTGTCGATATTTGTGTAATCACTTAATTAGTACTGAGTGTCGATATTTGTGTAGTCACTTAATTAGTACTGAGTGTCGATATTTGTGTAATTAGCACTGAGTGTCGATATTTGTGTAATTAGTACTGAGTGTCGATATTTGTGTAATTAGCACTGAGTGTCGATATTTGTGTAATCACTTAATAAGCACTGAGTGTCGATATTTGTGTAATTAGTACTGAGTGTCGATATTTGTGTAATTAGCACTGAGTGTCGATAGTTGTGTAATCACTTAATAAGCACTGAGTGTCGATATTTGTGTAATCACTTAATTAGCACTGAGTGTCGATATTTGTGTAATTAGCACTGAGTGTCGATATTTGTGTAATCACTTAATAAGCACTGAGTGTCGATATTTGTGTAATTAGTACTGAGTGTCGATATTTGTGTAATTAGCACTGAGTGTCGATATTTGTGTAATCACTTAATTAGCACTGAGTGTCGATATTTGTGTAATTAGCACTGAGTGTCGATATTTGTGTAGTCACTTAATTAGTACTGAGTGTCGATATTTGTGTAATTAGCACTGAGTGTCGATATTTGTGTAATTAGCACTGAGTGTTGATATTTGTGTAATCACTTAATTAGTACTGAGTGTCGATATTTGTGTAATTAGCACTGAGTGTTGATATTTGTGTAATCACTTAATTAGTACTGAGTGTCGATATTTGTGTAATCACTTAATTAGTACTGAGTGTCGATATTTGTGTAATCACTTAATTAGTACTGAGTGTCGATATTTGTGTAATTAGCACTGAGTGTCGATATTTGTGTAATTAGCACTGAGTGTCGATATTTGTGTAATCACTTAATTAGCACTGAGTGTCGATATTTGTGTAATTAGCACTGAGTGTCGATATTTGTGTAGTCACTTAATTAGTACTGAGTGTCGATATTTGTGTAATTAGCACTGAG
This sequence comes from Marisa cornuarietis, assembly GCA_004794655.1. Taxonomy (NCBI): domain Eukaryota; kingdom Metazoa; phylum Mollusca; class Gastropoda; order Architaenioglossa; family Ampullariidae; genus Marisa; species Marisa cornuarietis. The sequence continues at coordinate 337,018 of SMMW01000633.1, forward strand.
TGTCGATATTTGTGTAATTAGCACTGAGTGTTGATATTTGTGTAATCACTTAATTAGTACTGAGTGTCGATATTTGTGTAATTAGCACTGAGTGTTGATATTTGTGTAATCACTTAATTAGTACTGAGTGTCGATATTTGTGTAATTAGCACTGAGTGTTGATATTTGTGTAATCACTTAATTAGTACTGAGTGTCGATATTTGTGTAATCACTTAATTAGCACTGGGTGTCGATATTTGTGTAGTCACTTAATTAGTACTGAGTGTCGATATTTGTGTAATTAGCACTGAGTGTCGATATTTGTGTAATTAGCACTGAGTGTTGATATTTGTGTAATCACTTAATTAGTACTGAGTGTCGATATTTGTGTAATTAGCACTGAGTGTTGATATTTGTGTAATCACTTAATTAGTACTGAGTGTCGATATTTGTGTAATCACTTAATTAGTACTGAGTGTCGATATTTGTGTAATCACTTAATTAGTACTGAGTGTCGATATTTGTGTAATTAGCACTGAGTGTCGATATTTGTGTAATTAGCACTGAGTGTCGATATTTGTGTAATCACTTAATTAGCACTGAGTGTCGATATTTGTGTAATTAGCACTGAGTGTCGATATTTGTGTAGTCACTTAATTAGTACTGAGTGTCGATATTTGTGTAATTAGCACTGAGTGTCGATATTTGTGTAATTAGCACTGAGTGTTGATATTTGTGTAATCACTTAATTAGTACTGAGTGTCGATATTTGTGTAATTAGCACTGAGTGTTGATATTTGTGTAATCACTTAATTAGTACTGAGTGTCGATATTTGTGTAATCACTTAATTAGTACTGAGTGTCGATATTTGTGTAATCACTTAATTAGTACTGAGTGTCGATATTTGTGTAATTAGCACTGAGTGTCGATATTTGTGTAATCACTTAATTAGTACTGAGTGTCGATATTTGTGTAATTAGCACTGAGTGTCGATATTTGTGTAATTAGCACTGAGTGTCGATATTTGTGTAATCACTTAATTAGTACTGAGTGTCGATATTTGTGTAATTAGCACTGAGTGTCGATAGTTGTGTAATCACTTAATTAGTACTGAGTGTCGATATTTGTGTAATCACTTAATTAGTACTGAGTGTCGATATTTGTGTAATCACTTAATTAGTACTGAGTGTCGATATTTGTGTAATCACTTAATTAGTACTGATTGTCGATATTTGTGTAGTCACTTAATTAGTACTGAGTGTCGATATTTGTGTAGTCACTTAATTAGTACTGAGTGTCGATAATAATGCCGTTGAAATTAATATAGTTTGTCAAGAAAGTCTATGGTGAATACAGGAATAGCCTAGAAGCAGTGAGGCAACAACTGAATAACACCAACAAGAGGGAGAAAGAAGTGAAGCTGACATTATAGAACTTTCTTGAAGAACAAATTCAATAAATGCATGACAGCTGTAAAGGTACAGTCGAACCTCGATTATCCGGTCTTCGATTAACCGGGCATTCGGTTATCCGGGATCACCTAAAAAAAGCCCCCCCAAAAAAAAAAAACAACAACCAAAAAACAAACAAACAAACAAACAAACAAAAAACTGCTGGACACCACAAGACCGTCAAGATTTCGCCGCCAAGATTTCCGACTACGTGTGTCACAGTTTATGTTTTCTTTGTCGACGGGTTTGTGAGAATTATTCTAAAATGATTGAAAGTATAGCATCTGTGCACCAGCCAGGCGATCCCTTGCTTGAGAAACCATGAGACTTCATCCGATACAGGAGGAGTTCCAAACACTCTCCCTCCCCTTTTTCCAAATTCCGACGACTGCCACTCGTCAACAAGTTTTGATATTTGTCTTCTGCTTCAACGCTTTCCTTGTAAACAATTGTGTACACAGTGCGAGTCACACAGTCCGTGAGGGCGACGGGCGACCCCTTGTTCCCAGTTCATTCAGTTGGTGTTCGCACCTCCAGGGTAGAAAGCGGCTTCATTAAGTTGGGGGTCCGGTGCTACAAAAACTGCAAATTGTTGAATGTGTCAAAAAGGGAGAATTGGTTGCTAAGCTTTCATCGGAAATCCGTGATACGGTACCTTCTCTAGCATTTGCGAAAGTTTAGAATTATTTTCCATTACCCGGATGACGGGCTGGCTGGTCATTACACCGGATAGTCGAGGTTCTACTGTATTTTTTAAAATTATTTTAATACCATTAGTTGTGGATCACAATATTTATTGATAAGTAAATTATATGGTTGAACGTTTTTTTAAATTATGAAATTAGAAATTCTTACTGTGATTTAGATTTTGTTATCAATGAATAATGGATAATAGTTCTTGTAATTCTCATAGGGACAGGTGAGTGGGTTTGAGAAAGAGCAAGTTGCTGACATGCTCGTACTTTTCATTACTTATCCATGCTACCATATTTTGCAGACATACTTGTATCTTGTATCTGGTCTTTTAAAATTAACAAAAAGCAATGGGGGATCTACTTGTGCCGTCAGTGTTCCTAAAATCGCAGACTTTGAGAAACTGTTTCGTGGTGGACTCTGAGCGTTACAAACGTGTGGTCTGGTCAATGGGAGGGAACTGTGATGGCCAGACTGCTGTCTGATCTTCCCACAAGCGATTTGTTTTCAGAACTTATAGTGAACATTTCATTCATACTAGCAAAGGAATTGAAGTTCACTTTAACCTGCTTCTTAAACTATTCTGTACAGAGTTGCTTTGTGTGAGACACGTTGACAGTTCGTCTAACCAACATCAGCCATGTTGGAAAAGCGTGAGCCACAAGTTAACAAAGACTATTATTTAGACACCAGTAAGGGAGGCTATTTATTGTGTGGGGAATAGGACATCAATAATTAAGTTTTAGCAGAATTATAAACGACTTGTAGTTCTCTAGAATGTTTACATTTTGAATCCAGTCTCATTGCTCGGCACATTAGATGTCAATTAGAACAGCAATGGCTCTGAAATCCTATCATCATTTTCACAATGCACTAAGCCTCTTGATAAAGGTATGCCAGCTTGTTTTTTTTGCGAAGCCTGCCACTCGATAAAAAGTGTTTTCATATAAAGTTGTTTCAACATTGTTTACAAAGTCAGAAGTATTAGTAATTTAATGACACCATGAAAAAATCTGATGTCTTAGCAGACTCATTCAGCAGCTGCAATGTGGCATTCTGGGATGAGGTGAAGTTTGAAATAAGCAAATTATGTCGTGCATTGATGGTACCCAAGGTTCATTCCCAGGATCAATCTATTTTAAAGCTCTTAGCCACAAAGCCCTCCACGATGGACCTGATGCTAACCTGAAAATGTCAACACACATTCATTTGCATGTAAAAAAAAAATCACTTCGATGATATGCACACTTTATGTAGGGCGTATTCTTTAAACTATCGGATTTACTATTAACTGAGCGTATGTTAACTTATTTAGCTTCTGCCATGTAAATCTTTCAGAGCTTTATATAGTTTATAGTACATGTTGTCAACTTGTCCAGTTACCACAAACGTGGTATGTTACAACTTTATATTAATCATAATATCAACGCTGCATCACACGTAGTGCCTAAGTCTTTTATAGATGAGCACAGCGTTCTTACAGAGTAACACGCGACGGCCATAACAGAAATGACGTACCTGTGGGCGGAGCTATGCACAACAGTGACGTCACTATGACGTCACTATGACGTCACTCGGCCTCTGCCGTCAGCTCGATTCATTCGCTTGCTGTCGTCTGCTCATTCTACTCAATACGCGTGACAATCTCAAAAAAATACACAAAATATATCCTTCCCAGACGATTTAGTCAGTCTGTCAAATAAAAAGTCAGCGCATGCTGAAAATTCAAAACATCCAGGAGCAAGCCATTTAATTAATATGACGCCGCGTTCCTTCAAATCAAGTGAAGATAGTAAATACTACATGATGGGTCATACGACCAGCAAAGCGAGCGCCACCTAACGGTTTACGTGATAGCGACACAAGCGAAGTTTCCAGCTGGTGGAGAGGCCTGTAGCGCCATTAATTGCACAAATTCTCGATACAAATGTCGTGGCAAATCGTTTTTCAGATTTACACAGAATGAAGCAAGGTTAGGTACATGATTTTTTTCACAATGCGTTCTTTATAGACTTAAATATTATTGCTCGCTGAAGAATATCGATGCTGAACAATGTCGTCTGCTACACTTCATTTTTACGATTGTATACATGGAATGCGTTGTCAAAAAGTGATTATAGATTTGATAATGTTGGTAGGTTGAACAATTTTATGAAAATTCATATTGTCGTTTATGGGAAGTTAATGATTTGTTGATGACATTTGGTAATTAAACGAACGAACGAAGAGATCAAGTGCACATGAAGCCTGCATCAATGTTATATTGATGGCTGTTTCCCCCCCCCCTCCTTGTGACTGATGCAAGCAGTGGGTGCAAAGGACCAGGCGAGAAGACTTACTGAGGAAAGATATAGGAAGTCTGTTTAAGTCTGGCTACTGCCTGTATAGTGACTATTTTGAGGACTCACACTTCATGAACGTGGCTACAAAGAATAGGCTGATGGTGCAGCATCTGTACCTCAGTGTGCGCTTAAATTTGATTTTAAAAGAAAACACAATGTTGTTTGCCAGTCAGTCTTCAAAGCGAAACAGGAAGTTTATAAAATTGAATCACTTATGATTATTTTCCATGTCATAGCATTCTTTCTTATTTGTTATTTAGCTGTGTATTGATTTTGTTTTCATCCTAGGATCACTTGAGATTTACTTCAGTAATTTGAAGCCAATTGCTTTTACTGTGTTATTAAATGCTTACTGAAATGCTTCGCAAGGCATTGTAAAATGTTTTTTTAGTCAAATGTTTTCATAAACTGGCAACTTTTCCTGTATTTCAAAGTATTGAAATATTGTTTATGTCATGTTATTGTCCTATTTACAATTAATTTTTACTCCTTTGTACCTTTTTGACACTTCTTTTTAAAGATTGACTGTTAATATATTATATTTATTTTTTAATCCCGGTAGACCCAGTGGATCATTAGTTAACTCAAAAGTAATGCCGGTTGGCCTGACTGTCAAGTACAAATAAATTTGAAATGTGGGCTTGATGCAGACCGTGCCTTTGAGTACGTTGGTGCACTAATTTTCATAACACCATGACCACTAATTTATCTAATTGGATTTTCTTAATTCTGATGTGTGTGTGTGTGTGTGTGAAAGAGAGAAAGCTGGCAAGGATACTCTTGTTCACATGCCATATTGACTCCCTATAGGTAGGACAAAAAAACAAACAAACAAAACCATCTCACCAAAAAAAAAAAAGTAAAGGATTTAGTGCAAGAAGTTTTTTTTAATTCAAACAACAATAATACAAAAAGATGCAGGTCAGTGTAAACATTCTCTTACCACCTACTGATGTAGGCCTATTTTTTGTTGGTTGCTAGTGTTTATGAAGAAAATTATGTACCCAAAAAACTTAATGGATAATACGTACACAGTGAAAAATATCATCATGATGGTGCGCACACTACTGGGCTGAGGATGACAAACGATCGTTTCATCGGGTTCATGTAATTATCTCCCCTGACTATTCTTCCCGTAGACCGCTAGGGTCGCTGCGCGCAACGCCGTCCTCGCTGTTTACATAGCGGACTTCGCGCTATGACCCATCTTGTAGTATTCGTTACCCTGAATTGTTTGTAAGACAAAGGGGTGGTTCTTGAGTCCCCTCTTCCCCTTTATGCCATTGTAGTTGTGGGTCCGGGCTAAATCAGTTGAAAATAAAACAGCACGGCCTCCGCCAAATGCTTTAGCGTGTATCCGCCACGCAAAGCCAAACTGCATGCCTGGAAAAGAAAAAAGACTTTTTTAAAACTTGCTGTAAACATAATACGTGTTGTCTTAATCCCTTTCCATATCCGCCACCTTCCTACAATTAAATCCTTCAAATCTGCACTGAAAACGCACCTCTTCCTTGAGCATTACTCCTAACACAGTCCACACAATGCTCGTCCTTCTTACCCCCCCCCCCTTCCGCTCTTGCTACTTTTCTCCCCATCTTTCTCTGCACAATCACTAAACTCTCTGTTCCTGTTACTTGGTGTCTTTTTGTGTTTTCTATCTTTGTTTTCTGTTTGTTGTCAGTACTGTTGTTTATTCTTACGTCCCTCGTGTTCTATCCATGTAGTCCATGTCTCTTCCCAAGCGCTAAGAGCATGCTCTCTATGAGTGTGAATATGCACTATTAAAGTCTTCATTTATTATTATTATTTATTATTAAATGAGCACTAGTATCATAATACAAAAGAAAAGGAAGGAAACCGCTAAGGATGATTCATAATTATTTTGTAACCAAGCTATGGTGGTTACAGAAATTGGCTGCAATCAATGCCACCATAACAATAGCTCTATTATTTTTTAGTATGTCATTTGACATGTCATTTGCTTTATACAATAAGATGGTATGGGAACCATTAAAGAGAATAGCAATAGACTGACTCATCCTAACAAATGAGAATAAAACATTTACCAAGCGTGTCCTTTTCTCTGGGTCTGCATGCAGATCCCAATCAAGGCGCCCTACTTCCTCTGCAACTTGTATGGGAAACTAATACCCTGCTGGCAGTTCTCCCCAGGCTGTTTGTTCTCCCAGTTCTCTCTTCCAATTAACCTTCTATGTATGTCTTTTACAAAGTTCCTTACTTCTACAAGAAGAGACTAGGTCCCGCGAACTTTTCGCTTGTTTAGCTGAAACCAAAGACACATGGCAAAACATGGAAGAACACAATAGCAGAGAGCATGTAAAATAGTGATCTTCGCTGGCTTTGCCGTAGTTTATGATGTCTGGAAAATATCACTAATTTTGATTACTTTCCCATTTGTCATATGTTTGATTTGTGACCCATACTTATTTCAAGTTTGTTCACTATGGCCCAATGAACATTCCAATTAAGTCTTATCTTAATCTCCTACCTTTCTCCTGCAGCACATATGGCATAGTCATTTTGATCATTAATGCTAACATCCGTCTTAAATCTTTCTGCACAATTATGAATCACAGAAATTGCACTTACTTAATGTTTTGTGGAGTCAAACTGGATGTAGTGGCCATGAGGAATCCAGCTTTTTCAGCTGTATAAAGAAGCTGCCATCTGCTTTTACAGATGTTGGGGGCCAGTTCCTAATTCTGCGACCGCTAATAACTTTAAATGCCAGCAGCCAGCTATCTGGAATGACAGCCACCGGCCCCTTCAACCCTTCCTCTGCTTCCTCGAGGAACTCCACCACATGGAATAAGGCCATCTGCAGAAAAAACTCATGAAGCTTATAGGCATTTGAATATAAACATTCAAAGCCTATATCTCGACACACATCACTGTTATATAGAATTTATCAAACAAAAGCATCTTTAGCAATCATTATCAAGCACATCCAGATTTTTCTCATAGAAATACAACCTAATCTGATGCAATTTTTTTTTTTTTAATGAGACCAGCAACATTAAAAACTATAGCCTTTAAAAAATTACCACTAATAACAGAATAGAAATGTGTAAGGCAAGCATAAATAAACTATGTACGTGCACAGCATATTTGCACATAGTTCAAATGCAGGTGTTAAACACACCGTACCATGGTACATTTTAGGATAAATTTTGCTTTGTATGGTAGCATAACATATTTTGCTTCAATTTCATGAATCCCCTTGGTCTCAAATGTTCCAGAAAGATTGGAGGCCTTTACAATACCTAAATTGGATGAAGAAAAGGTTTTCTCATTAGTACTGCCAGTTTGGAAAAAGTTCAATGTTGTCCTAAAACGCTCAAGAACTAGCATTATGTCTGAATTTTCTAAAGAAAGAATATTTTGAATCAAGTAAAAAAATTTTTTGACAAAGTTATTACCATCTTATGTAGAAAAAATTAGACCCTTAAAGTTAATTTGTCTGAATTGATACTTCCAGTCACAATCAGCTGTCAATGGGCCGTCCCTATGAGGTTTTTTTTGGTTCACCACTGGGAACAGAATTCTTATGTTTAAGCGAAAGGCCCATCTGCACTTTTTCAGATATTCTTTTAATTACCTGCTGATGTGGACAATTTTGTGTTCGAACAAGTCATTTAAGCTGGCCTAAAAAGTTCTCAAATGGAAATGCAGAGTAAGAGGTCCAAACATCATCAGCACTATGTGACAAAGCATGTATATTATACACCAAAAATCCCTTACCATACAAACGCTCTGCTTCTTGACTAAATAAACATAAAAGGTTATGAGCATAATCAGCATAGCTCACACACAGCTCAGGACTTGCAAGACAAAAAATAGCAAGATATAAGAGAAGAAAATGATTATTCTGTCTATAAGAAACCTGGTTTTTTAAAGCTACTATACCAGTAAACAGAAGGAACTGTCGAAACTCTGTTGCTTTCCAACGATCAAGTTCACACAATGACCTACACTTTCTTGCAAATTCACGAGGGATGTGTGTTCTGAAATTAAGAAGGCTGCAGGAGATCTGCTGAACAGCATGTGAATGAAGCTAATCCCTGCACTGACAGGACTTTTTGTCCAAAACCATAACAACCTTCTCATAACTCCAAGATACACTAAATGCATGTTATCTAATGGAAACTGTGAAACTATTCCTACAGAAAGAGGTCTGAGAGGAGATTCTCCAGTTTTGTGATTTGAAAAGTACATTTCATCAAATTGAGCATCAGTTCGTAGGGTGCAGCCAAGCTTAGGGTAAACATTTCCATCCCCAAATCCTTTCTGTACACACTTCTCACTGCCATAATAGCCAGAATGACCTTTCACTTGCTTTACAAATGCATGAGGTGTATCACAGATAAAACATGACAAATTATTCTGTACACGGTGAGGGCTACCTTCTAGCTGCACTGGCCCCTGCTGCAGTTCTGTCATATTCCTTACAAAGTCTTGTAAAAACATCTTAACACCTTCTGGCTTTTTCTGCCCACAGTACAAGCCAATTACAAAGAAAGTGTCTCTGTGAAGAGCAAGGTCCGTGCTGAAGAGCTATACTGTCTCTAGCAGGCGCCCTTCTCTGTGGTCACCATCCATCTTCTCTTTCACAAAACTCACAGGCGTGCAAAAGGAGACAAGTCTACCCACGATAAACGCTCGTCTCGCTTACTGAAACTATTTTATGCCACAGCACATAACCCGGTAGTTTGAACCACCAGCTATGATCAGTCGCATGATTCGATATATGGCCCTCTAAACAGAGCTCTGCAAGCATATCTACACATGTCAGCACCGGTATAAAAATATTCCTCTTTTGATTAGAAATATTGATCGAAATAATAAGAAACGCAAATGGATATAATCTCAAGCCATGTTTTATGTTGTAAGCCTTGTCAACGTCCACACAGCAGTGAAACACATGAGTTCTCAAAGTGTTAGTTCCTATATAGTTCATTTTGCAAACTTTTACATTTTTTTGTAACTGGCTAACATTAGCCTAAAAATGGCGACGCACGGTGTGTAGAGGGATAAGAAGATCTCAATTCTTGTTTACAATTTTTCAAAGAGTCCAGCATATGCGATGGATGACCCCTCAGAACTTAACGAGACGAATGAGTTGCTCAGAGAACATTTTTTAAGGTAGTAAAGTTGTGCATCAGGTCATTCAATGATAATTTTTCGCATTCTGTCAGCCTTTATCACGCTGTGCTCTTTTTTCCCTGTCTGCGTGAGAAAGAGAGCTCAACATTTTAAAGAGTAGGCTTGAGCCGATTTAAAGTAGGAAGTGAACAGCAGTTCACCATTATCTATAACATCTCTATCGTTATCTTTAGCACAGATCGGAGCTGAGAAAAAAAGGAATGTAAACAAATAAAATTAACTCACTATAGACTGTAGTATAGTACAGTCAGGTAAAATATACAACACCAATCATCATCATCATCATCATCATCATCAAAACCAGTTGAGAGAATTGTACTGAAATGTAGTCGAGAGGCCATCAGCCCATCCAAGCATTTGGAAATATATATATATATAGAATTGCACAACTAAGACAGTAAATTATTATACTAAAAGATGTTGCTCATCATCCAGCATAAAAATAGAAATATTACTGGATATTTAATCACAATTTGGGCCTCTGGCAGTCATGAGTGAACAAGTTTAAAAAAAAGGAAAAACTGTTGTGAAGTTTGTTTCTTCTGACTTTTGTCAGCTTTATTATGTAATTAGTAACATTTCTGATTAAGGTTGCACTAGTTGTGTTCAATATAATGTGAACTCCTTTATTAAGTTAGCCTGCAGCCCACATTAAGGGGAAATGAGGTCAAATAGTTACATCCAAATACACAGTTCAGTTTTGAAGAAAAGTTTGAGCAAAGCATGCAAAAAGACACATTAATACACAGTATATATATACTTACACACACATATGAATACACACCAGTATATATGTATGTTACTACAACATGTCCCAGATCCTTATTTTGACAGCCTGATATATAAAAATAGAAAATCAGTGTCAAACCAGAATTGTTTTTTGCCATGAGTTATGTCTGTGTAGAGTGCTAAAGGTGTTTAAAAAACTTGTTTAGGGTTTTGGGCTTATGCAGTGTATGTAAATCAGCATACTTAGGGTAAATAAATATAAAGTGTGGTTCAGTTTCATCACAGGAGAAAAATGGACACTGTAGGGGATGATGATCAACAAAATACCCAAATTTATGAAACTTCAGATTTGTTATCCCTAATCTCAACTAAATGACTTCATAGGCTTTTGACAGAGTCTGGCACAAATGGCTATGGCATGTTGTGGGAAAATTCAGCATCAAATAGTGTCTCATCCAAGTCATCACATCACTGTATAAGACCTTAACGAATGCAGTGCTGCTGAATAACCAAATAGGAGTGTACCCTCACATAACAGTAGTGACCACCAAGGTGCCCCTTATCACTTGTGCCATTTAACATCATGTGTGAAACCTTCCACAACCAGCACAGTTCCATTTTAGGTAAAGGGCCAATTTGCAACTTACACTTTACAGACGACATTGATCTGATGGCAGGATCTAAGAGTGAACTGCAAGACCTTACGAACAGACAGTTCAAACATATAGAATGGAACCCAGCACAGACAAAAGTAAAGTCATGGCCTTTGGTGATGGCAAACCAGAGCTCTACATAAACAGTACAGCTCAAAGAAGTAAACAGGCATAATTAGTTGGGAGCCATCCTCACCAAAGGTGGCAGCTCCATGACAGAAATCCGCATCAGGATTACAACATTAACTGCGGCAATGGCTAGGCTGGACAGAGTCTGGTGCAGCCATAACACCAGGTTTACTGCAAAGTACAATCTGTACAAGTCCTTTTTAATTCCTCCCTTATGGATGTGGAAAGTGCACTCTGCTCGCAGGTAGAGAGAGGAGAACATAGGCATTAGAGAACAAGTTTCTAAGAAGGGTACTCTGGATCTTGTACAGAGAACAAAAAACAATGACTTTGTATAAAGCACAGAGCCCCTACTTGCAACACAATGACTTTGTATTAAGTACAGAACCCCTACTTGCAACAGTCAAGAGGCATAAGTTGGTCTGGTTCGGCCGTGTGACCTGGCAAAACACTTTTCCATAGAGAGTTCTTCAAGGTATTCATGAGGATGGTCGACGGCGTAGCGGCCAGAGGAAGAGTTGGCTTACAAGCGTGAAGGATTGGACTGGTTGTTCCATATGCTCCTTCCAACAACTGGTATCAGTCAAGGGATGAATGTTCCATTTAAGCTACAAATTTCTCAACAAATTCAGTGATTTGTAGTTTCTTTCTTTATCGTCTTTTTTTGCACTTAAGTGATTTTTTTTTAGATGATATGATTTAATCATTATAACCTCATACCAGTTCCACTGCTTCCTGATGAAGCTGAAATGATTTTTCTTTATCATAGTGCCAAGGAGCTCTTTAGGTGGCGGAAGAAAGAGAAAGGCTCCCTTCCGCAAAGAGGTGGGGTAAAGGACTTTGAGCCTGATGACTCCTGGCTTCAAGCTAAGCGTCTGGAGGCATTCTATGAAGAGGAATTATTTGTCCTTGGAGAGCCTAGAGTGGAAAAAAAGTAGGGGAAATTTTAACAACTTTATTTCTGACTTTCATTGTGTTTAACACCTATTTTTTGAACATTTTTGTCAACACCTCCCACCTTGGGATAAAAGAAAAATGTTACAGCTATATTGTACATGTACTGAAATTGTTATATGATCTTGATAACACTCTCACCACCTTATACTTTTTCATTTCAAGGCTCATTGCTAATCACTCTGTTCTTGTTCTTTTTTCAGTGGGAACCTTGTTCAGGGGTCATGGGATGAAAAGATTGGTCTAGTTAGCATCGAGAAAACGGTGTGAATATAGTTACTGCCCTTGCTACTGCTGCTGCTGCTACTGTCTTATGTTTGAGCAATGTGTAGTGTTAAGCTTGCCATTGCCATCAACTAGGTCTTGATTTTAGATAAATGTTCATCAGCTTGCAGCCTTTAGCCTGTAAATATATTTATTTACATTGATAACTTAAAATCATATATGAAGCAGACAAACCAAACATTTCTTGTATCCAGCTAAAATTCACCTTTTAAATCAATTGTTTGCTTGGTTCAAGTTCATTTTGTTTTGAATATATTGACTCTTGTTAGTTAAAAAAAAAGCTTGTGGCTCTTTGTCTGCAGGTCAGAGTCCTGCTACTTGCAGCTTATGTACTAGTTAATTTGCAGTTTGCACTAAAAGTCAGTCCTAACCTCATCTCGTTTTTGTTCTTTGTTGAACGATCTTGTTACGATTCCAGGCCAAGTTTTGGATGAAGATGGGTTTTGTTGAAAATAATCGCAACTGGCTTTACCCAGAAGAGGCCTTGTTTCTAATGGAAGTAGTAAGTTATGCAGGCTTTCTTTAGTCAAATATTTAGGTAGGCACATTGTTTCTGTATACCAGATGTATATCATTCACTTGTAATTTGAGTCCCAACACATTTAGATATTCTGAACAAGTTAAAATTTTGTCTCGGTTTGTCTGTGATTGAGCCTTGAAAAACTTATTGTGTTAATGTTGCTTATTTCCAACTTTGTTTCATTAACAGTGTCTTCGCTGTTTTATGCAATGTGTATGTAGACTGGTATTTGTGATGTCTTTAATTAGAGAAGTTACAATCAGCCTTAACATCTTGATTGAGCTGAATCAGGTTTATAGACACACTATTCTAGCACGAGACAGTCTTGGAAATGTGCTGTTTTGAACATAATTTTTATATTTATTTATTTATATTCCATTTATACACACATAAAACATATTTCTATTATATTGGTAATACATATATTTATCTAATGTGTACACAAACACATTTTTATGTTAGCGATAACTCTCTCTGTTTCTTCATGCACTCTGTGTTTGTAGAACTGTCTGGAGGTACAGCATCATGGTTTGTCTCTAAGTCTTCAGGAGGCATACAATCTTTTCTTGTGCCCAAACACTACTCTCAGCTTAGAGGAATATCAAGTGTATGCCCATCTTCGTCGTCTTGGTTATGTTGTCCTTCGCCACAGTGGGAAGTAAGCTTACTTTTTTAGATTGCTTTTTGGCTTGCTCATGCACACTCAGATGCCTTCCCATGCTGTCATCTTAGCTGCATTTAATAGTCTTTATTACAGATATGATTCTCAGAGAATTTAGTTCTTCTCACCTGGGAGATGCCTAGAACAGTTAGGTCAAGACCAATACTGGCGGTGAATGCTCTAATTTCTTGAGGTTTTGAAAAAGTCTTAGTCTGGAATTTAAAATTAGAAGCACAGTGATATTTTGTGTTTGAGCTGTATGTAACTAAACATGAGACATTTAGTTCATTCTTTTATGTTTTGAATTTTTCAGACTAGAGTCCACACCTTATGAAAGGAAGATCAAGCTAGACAAACACTGTACAAAGAAGAAGAGAAAGCACGACCGACCAAAACAAGGATCAGGGGAACCTGTCTGTACACGCACAGCAACAGAACCAAGTGATGCACAAGATGATGTGAATAACAATGCAAGTCACACAAGCAGAGGTTTTTCTGCTAATGTAACACATTGCAGACAGGAGGCATTGAAGCATACTCTGCAGGAAGAGGTTGTTATTGCTTTGGACCACAATACTGATGCCAGCAGAAATGATAATATGAGTGTTAACTGTGGCATTTGTGAAGTGGTTAATAGCAGTGTGGCATGTAGTGTTGATGTCACTGAAAGGTGTGAAGGGGTTAATACCAGTGGGGAGTGTAGTGCTGATATCACGACAAGTAATCATGGGAAAGGTAATGTCAGCAGCTGCTTTGAAGATGTAACTGACAGAGTATATTTAGCTAACCACCGCAGATGCTCAAGTGAGAAGATTACTGGCACAGTGGATGAGTGTGATGAACCAGTATCTAAGAGGCAAAAGTTGGAAAAGTCTTCTGATGATGGTCAAAGCAAAACTGACAGTGCTACCGACCCTTGGACACTTGCGACCCTCAAGTCTCACTTGAAGCAGGCCGACTGTGCAGCCTCTCAAAGTTCATGCAAATACACAAACTGGGATTTTAAACAGGTTCAATTTCCCTGCATTGCAGGAAAAGATACAGTGGTGCTAAGTCTCCCAACCCAGCACCTGTTGCCTCAGAATATCGAGTTAAATGAAGATTTTGATGATGTTTGTATGTTTGATGTTGACGAATACAGACATCAGCAGGAGAACTCTTCGTGGTGTGCAGGAGATCAGAGAGACAGCTACAGTCATCTGGTACATCTGAAGTTTTCATATGCAGATTGGCTACAGAAACACTCCACCCCAGTACAAGCCAGCAACTGGGGGGAGTGGAAGAGAGAAATGCAGAAGCAAATGGATTTGTCTTCTCTTACATCACCAGTGTCACACCTATGGCAAGACGAGGTCACTCCATTGTTACAACCTGAAGATGCAACTTCAACATGTAAATGACTTACCATTTTCACTCTGTTCTTTTTTTTTTTTAGTAAGTAACGGTTAGGGATGCTTATGAGTTATAGAGCATATATCTCACTGAATTCCACAGTATGTGTAAAGTGCATGTTTTGCTGGGATATATATATATATATATATTTGTCTCATACAATATGTGTAAAGTGCATGTTTTGTCAGGTGAGAGTTTTCAAATATCATCACACTCCCCAGCAGAGGCAACTATAAGTCCAGTCAGAACAGCTAAACGCAGTTTTTTAAAATATTCTATTCGTTGTCTGCAGATGCAGTTTTAAGCAGACTGAGCATTATTCAACCATTCCAAAAGTCTTTTGAAGTCAAGCAAAGGTAATTTTGTTGTTGGTTTTTTTTTGCATGCTATTCCACATTGAATTGTATTATTCAGAATTTCATAAATTACTTAAAAGTGAACAGATAGTTTATCTGAAACAGTAAAAATATTATTTCTTGCAGCAACCCAGTGAAACTTTCTTTTGATGTTTACCTTCCTAATACTACATTCAAGAAGACTAGTCCAGGTCTACCTGATCATAGAATCTGTGTTTCCAGGTAAGCATTCGCTGCTTTTGTGATAACATGCATCCTAATTCAAGTTGCAGGTAAACTTAACAGGCATGCAGACTATGAAAAACAAAATTCTTTGATGGGAAACTTTAATTGATTTTAAATAAATCTTGTTTATCATCCAGCATGTGTTACTTGAAAAGCTACATGCATGTCAAAATATGATGACTATTTGCATGCACAAACAGCTTTTTCCAACTCAGATGTTTCGTGTTCTTAAAATCGTAGTCAACGCTGATGGTATTTCAGATGTCTGCAGCCTCCTGACCCATTGCAACTACAGTCAGCCGTGGCTCATCTGTCAGACAATGTCCCTCTCCATTGGGCTGTTGTCATCTCAGGAGAGATTTCCTTCTTTGTACTTGAAAACATAACATTACCAGTCAATCCTTCACCTCTTGGTTGACTGAGGAGTGGCCAATAATTGACTTTTAGGTAAAATAAATAATTACTTAAAACATCTTTTCAATGTTGTGATGACTTTTTTTATTGTTGTTTTCTAAGCACATTTGATTTTGATGTGACCCATCAGAACCTGGTGCTCATCTCCATGTTGTTGGTTCTGCTGCCATCCTGTTGTCTCTGTCATGTGTCATGTGTTATCATACCTTCTCTACATGTAACCTTGTGATACTCTGAGCAGATTACCATATTAGGTTACATTTTTTGGAGGGCTAGATATTTTTATGAGATATGGCAAACTGCCAGAATGCCAGTCGTAGGTTGGGAGGGGGGTGGTTGGGAGTGTCTGGATGTAGAGACAACAGGGCAGAAGGGTGTAATAGGTCATTGCGCATCACTGCTGATACTGGTCAATTTGTTTCGACAATAAATAAGTTATTTTTTAATTTTAACTCAGGTGTTGTGCGTAGTTGTCGTTGTTATGGTGATCTCGCGAGTATTTTTTGTGAGATGGAGGTGAGCTGCACATAAACTTGCCGCCAGGCACGGAGCTTTAGGGCGGAGTGCCGGCCACTGATGAGGGGAGATAATAGGATCAGCGCCTTACCGACCTGACTGCCTCCACAGACACGGAACCCCCACCCCTACCTCCCTACACTCCGTACTGCCACCCTCCTGTCCCCTCGCGTGACATGACGTCACACAGTCCCACCGGTCCCACCCCTCACAGGAAGGGGGCTGGGTGGTGTGACGTGGTGCAGCTTAGAGACGTGGTGGGGTGAGGAGGGCGATCAGGAAGGGTGGGTGTAGTTCCAGGCCTCTTGGACTTGCTGCATCCAGCGGGTCGCCTGTCGACCTTGCGGCTCGCACATCTAACGCACTTTATTCACACTTCAGTGATTTGCTTTGAAAGACAAGGCAGGGAAAAAAGAAACCCTTTGTTCTTTCAGTTCTAAAAAAAATTGTCGCCAAAGAGAAGACAGAGGCGGACCAAAAGGGATGTCTTTATTATGTGCTTCCTTAGATAAAATGAGCAATGTTTCATGGGATAGAAATGAAGAGAGTTTGGCCCGCGAAACCGTGAATTATTGGGGGTGGCCTGTCGTGCATCACGCTGCTCTCCTCTTCCTCTCCCCTCGCTAGGATAAGATAGCCTGACAGCGCCCGGTAAGTGTATGCTTGTTCAGAACTTTGGGAAGGAAGTAATGGTGGTACCGATGCAGTCAGTGAACAGTGGTCAGGTGAACATGAGCTCACCATCTAGCCAACTGTATCATGCTCCTAAGCTTAGCATGTCGCAAGTTGGGTACATCAGACATGAACCGGACACAGAACGGCCATTTGAATGAGTCCACTGCATGCTGCCTCATCTTTTGCTCATAATAAGAAGTGTGTTCAGTGAAGGTAAAAGGCACAAAAGAATAAAAAAAAACCCACATACATTTCATATATAGTTTTTAATCAGTAATGTTCACAACAATACAATAATATTTATTGTAAAGAAGCTCTTGTCAAAGTCATGAAAACTTGCAACTAAGTTCCAGTTTGTCGTAAATGACAATGTTGTAATAGTATAACAGTTAGGGAGTGAACATTGTAACAGTACAACAGGTAATGAGAGACTAAATGTAAGAGTACAACAGGTGGGAGATAAAAAGACTCGTTACGTGGCGTCTTTCCATTCGAGGGCAGTCAGTGTCGGCGTTAATATCATCAGTATGCACAGGTAACAAAAGTTTCCTTACTTTCCCAGCTTCCTTGAGGCCCTACATTTGCCATATGTGGAGGGAGCTGGTGCCTTAAAGTCCTATGTTAGTCACATGAGAAGGGACCTAATATCTTAAGGCCCTACAGTAATCATTGGAGGGACGCGGCCTCTGTTTCTGTGAAGAAACTTAAAGAAATGACCCTAGATTAGGGTCAATTTTGCAAAAGTATTTTATAGAACTTTTTACACCCTAGTTAATCAAGTTGTCAAGGACTTTATCCCCCAATCGCCACCACCCTTATTTACACCCTTAATCACACACCTGGTTGCTGTCACACCTGTCGCCGGACACAGGGTGTTGAGCTGCTTGTACCTTCTGTTTCTCCCCAACATTACCAGAACGTACCTAGGTTTGGGTAGCTGCTGGGACAGGCTGCCTTGTCATTATCTCCAAATGACCAGGGCAGTAACCTGCTGGTTTGTCCCTAAATCACCAAAGCAAACCTAGCTGCTGTGCCTGAAAATCGGTCCAAACCCTGTTCCACACTGTTTAGAAAAATGCTGAGCAAGACCAACCCCGTTTTCGTACACAACCCTAAGAAGTATATTTATTGCCTTCAGGTTATTGAAACCTTCAGACAAGCTGTTCTTAGAATCCTGATGCCAGGTCCGATGTCGGCCATCTTTAACACGGTTGTAGTTTAACAAGCAGACGGAGAAGTCTGGGATATGTTACAGTCAACATCACAGTATAAAAATATCTCTATAGAGTAAACTCTGTAACAAGTGAATAGAATAGATATTTAGTTGGCATATAGAACATGAGAAAAAGGAAACAATGAAGCGATGTAGGTCGGTGCGTTTGGTCAGTATATAAACAACATATATATCGATATTTCTTTCTTGTACAGTCACACATGATCTTAAAATATTATTTCTTGCTCATACGTACAATCCTCCATTCGCAGCTACTCTTGCTGTGTAGACTGATGTTAGGATGGGTATCGTAAAATAGTGATAGAAAATACTTGGAGCTTTTGATGTGTGTGTGAGAGAGAGTGAGTGAGTGAGTGAAAGATGTAGAATAATATAAACGTTCTTATAAAATGAGATTAACACTTTCACAACAAACCTTTCTTAAATATAGTCAGAGCTGAGCTGAGTGCTTTAAAATTGAGAGTATTTGGGTTGGTACTTGTGGTAACTGAGCTAAAGTCACACAGTCTAATGGGAACAGTACATCGCCATAATGAAATGATCATGCGTATAAACTTTCAAAAACGAAGTTATCTTAGAATGGAAGAAAACAATCATACGTGTAAAAAGACTTTTAAAAATGTATTCTACATGCTACGACAAAGAATAGACGGAAAAATGATTAATGTAATTAAAATAATTCAATAACGCATCTTTAGGGGGAGATTTAA
This sequence comes from Marisa cornuarietis, assembly GCA_004794655.1. Taxonomy (NCBI): domain Eukaryota; kingdom Metazoa; phylum Mollusca; class Gastropoda; order Architaenioglossa; family Ampullariidae; genus Marisa; species Marisa cornuarietis. The sequence goes on from SMMW01000633.1 coordinate 356,122, forward strand.
CAGCAACTTGACATTTTGAGAAAAGTGATTAACACAATCCGTAACATAGGTTATGATCGTCTGTAACAGGGGCTTGTCCTGGGAGAACTTTGAGTTCTTTGTCAAAATATACTTTCACATTGGTGCTCGTCAGCCCGTGCTGGACTTGCTGTTGTTGGGGCTGCTCGACATGTTGTGCATCTTTCGTTAGCAGCAGCACTGGTGTAGTCTTCACATCTGACACGTGTGTGGCTTCGGTCTTTCTCGCGTGTCAAGATGATGATTGCTGGGTTCGTGTCTCGTGCAAGTCTCTCCTCCCCCCCCCCCTACACGGTCTCATTCATGTTTATTGTACAAACTGTTGTCCAGTCTCGAAGGCGATCAGCCACATTATCTCCCCCTGAAAATAGCGTCATAGTCGTTGCCTTGGCGACGTGCGAGTCCGTCCGTGTCCTCCCTGTGTGAAGTGAATCGCGATGCTCCATTGGAACCTGTTGGCCGACGGCTGAAACTCATTTAGTCCTCCATTCACGCCATTTTGATTTTTGCTGACGTCTCCACAGGTCTCCGGGCATCTTGGGCTCCCTTCCGGAACTCTCCAGGCGACCGGAAGTAGACCCACGGACGCTGCCATCTTAGTCTTGTTGGAAAGCTTGGTTGACATGTGCGTTGACCTCGGCCTGGGTGGTGATGACGGTTCCTGCGGCAGCGCCCTCTGCAGGGGCAGTTGCCTTGGGAACCTCGACCTCCACCTTGGTGGCACAGGCGGCAGGACTAACGGGCTGGGGAGCGGCAGGAGGCTGTGGCGGGAGAGCAGGGGGGTTGGGGACTGTTTCCGTGGGAACTGCACCTGGGGAGATGGCATAGACGCCCTGTAGACAGACGGACGATAGACAGCTGTTAGACTTACGGGTAGACTTGTCCCAGAAAGTAGTATGTCTGACATCGGGCGCACGGTGCCTAACCAGTCAGGCCATTCACACACACACACACTCACACTCTCTCTCTCTCTCACACACACACACAGAGGGTAAAGTGGTATAACTAGTCAGTCTCACACACACACACACACACACAGGGTAAAGTGGTATAACTAGTCAGTCTCTCTCTCTCACACACACACACACACACAGGGTAAAGTGGTATAGCTAGCGGGAAGTGTTGAGAAGAAGCAAGAAGTCAAGATGAAATCTCAGGTATGTACCTGCGGCATTTGCAGTTGTCCGCTCTGAGTCATGGCGGCATACTGAGGGACGAACTGTGGGGGGATGTAGACAGGCACCTGACGCGAACCCTGGGCGTTGACCACGCCCACGAAAGCTTGTAGGATGTCTCGGATGAGGGCGCTGTTGTTCTCCGCCTCCTGCCCACTAGCGCCACCACGGATGTCCCTCATCTTCATGCTGACCTGCCGTCCGTTGTCGCCGCCCTCTACGGAGGGGTAGGCGGAGTCACTCAGGTGAGACACCTCGCTGGTTGTGGGGAGACAGGTCAAAGTTCAAGCCATTATCCAATCTATACCGATGTTAGTTTCAGTAATTATGTCAGATCATAGGTAACAAAAGCGCTTTAGCTAAGACTGGTACCACACGATTGTCTCCACCTTAAACTCCACATGAATACGGTTCATGTCAGGCATGTGACCGTACTTTAGATTTAACACACGACACACTACATACAACAGTTTTACCGAAGGTCCGACACAGAGGTAGGACTCATTCCTGGATTAGCAGTCGTTAGCTCCACCTTTACTTTTGCTGTGAGAACAGTGCTTCCGCGATGTCCTCTCTTGAACATCCTGCAGCAGACCCGCACTGGACTCCGCCTGGACCTCCATTTTCTGGGTAAAAGCTAGCCACCTGTTTTCTTGCAGTCGCTAAGAGAAGGGCAGGTCAGAGTCACCTGAACTCACCTGGACATGTTGCTGTAGTTGCCGCCGACGACGTTGGAGTTGACGCTGTCGGCGCGGGTCATCTGACTCTTGGTGTCAGCTGCCGCGTCCTTCTCTTTCTGTGTGAAGCGGCAGCAACACAACAGCCAGGGGAAGCGGGTATCTACCACCTCGCGGAACTTGGGGTGGCTGAGGGCGTAGATGATGGGGTTGTGCATGGCAGACGCCTGCGACACCAAGCGTCTGGTGATCTCAACCGTTACGTACGTGCTACGTGACGTCACCACGTTTCATAACAAAAATCGGCTATGTTGATGGCGTGCACCACCTTCTGATCGTTTCATAATAAATCCTCAATAGCGGCACATTGGAATATAATTTAGAATAATGATTAACTTGTGAACTGTGATGACATCTTCCACACAAATATCTCAGCATGCGTGACGTTGACTAGCTGACAGATATGTGACATGTAATCAAGACTGGGACGGCAGTGACGTACCTTGGCGAACATGACAGGCAGCTCGGACAGGTAGGGTGTGACGTACTCGGCGGGGCCGAACTGCGCGATGAGGGCGATGGTGGCGTAGGGCAGCCAGCTGATGAGGTAGGTGGTGATGATGGTCATGGCGATCTTGGCGGTCTTGATCTCGGCGCCCTGTGCGGCCTGACCCTGGCGGATCTCAGCGTTCAGCTTCTTGGCCATCTTGCCCATCTCCTTCTCGTGCTTGGCCACAGCGCGGTAGATGAAGAAGTAGCAGAACATGATGATGCCCAGCGGCACGGCGAAGCCACAGATGTACAAGCACATGATGTAGGAGCTGTACAGACACACAGACGCATGAATTAGGGACTGTATAGATGTACACATACATGATATAGGTCTGTACACACTGTACAGATGTACAAACACATCATGTAGGAGCTCTTAGCGACAGTTTAGACAATTTTACGAAGTAGTATTTCGACACTAGTTGATCTTGATTGGCTGGATGTATGGGCCCCTTCCTCCTTAATTCTTCAGAAAAAATAGTCCACAAGCGCTTCACAACTCACCGGAAGTAGTCAGTGCGGGTCAAGTAGTCGAACGTGCAGGAAGTCTGAAAGCCCTCTGGAATGTAGGCCCCCCAGCCGAAGAGGGGTGGGAGGGTCCAGAGGAGTGACCAGACCCAGACCATGACGATCATGATGAAGGCCTTGCGGTAGCCGAGTGATCGTGAGGCCTTGAGTGGTCTGGCGATGACGTTGTAGCGGTCAATGGCGATCACGGCCATAGTGTCGATGGACATCAGGCCGAAAATTCCACCGATTAGGCCGTAGAACTCGCAGGCTGGTCAGGTGAGAAAAGGAGAATATTAATAATTAGGACTACTTTGATTACATTATAAATCAGTGGCTCGGGAGTGCGAGTCCGCAATATTGTGACACAGAAGGTAGGTGGGGGGGGGGAGGACAGTAGTGCTAGTTGTAATATTACTGTTTAGAGTCTGGCTGTAATATTGTGGGGAGTAGTGTGACAGACTGTCAGTTCGTGACACAGTACTGTCAGTTTAGTTGAATGTGATTCAAGTAAAAAGAGAAGACTGTTGTCTTTCGGATGGCGATTAGAAATGCTGGAAGCAGTCTCGCGAGGTGTGTAGCTACTTACCCACTTTGCCGAAAAACCATCGCTTGTTGAAGGCTGAGATCGTCAGCAGGGGAAAGCCATTGACGGCCGAAAAGGTCAGGTCACTGAGGGCAAGGTTCACGATGAACATGTTAGAGGGCGTGCGCAGGCTTTTGGTGCTGGAAGAGAAAAACAACTGCTTTTACCAGGGGAAGCCAGAAGCCAGGAGTTCGGGATGAAGTTTCCTCCGTGTCTGCGTTTATGATTTTTCTGGATTAGCTCTTAATGAATATGACAGAAATTTTGAGACAAAAAATTGATTTGACTGATAAGTAGTTGGTCAAATACAGACTTCATTGAAGACATTGCTAACAGTCACCCGTTTCACCAAATAAAAGTACAATTAAACAAAACCAAAGTAAAAAACAAACAAACAAACAAACAAACGAACGAACGCTTACTATAATATTACAATAGCATTGCTGAGACGTATAGTTTAAGAAATACCCGGGGTACAAGAGAGGTTGCAGTCACAAGGGGAAAAGAGATGAGCACCGTGCAGTGGCGAGGGGATGATGCTGATACTCACGTTCCAAAGATGTAGATGACTAGAAGATTACCGAAGACACCCGAGATGCCGACGACGGTGATGTACACACCGATAGCGTAGTGCCAGGCCTCAGGAATCAAGGGGAATTGCTTCCAGTGCGGGTGGATGAACAGGTCGTAGGTATCGTAGATGTGGGTGGTGTTGGACACCATCTCGGTAGTCGTGGCTAACGCCGTCGTCATGGTGACAGCTTTGACCGTGTGACCTGCAGCAGAGGCGGTAAGTTTCTAGTTTGGCTTCAGCTTCAAAAATCTGACATTTTAAACTATTCCCGTTCTTTTCTTCTCTTTCGTTGCTTAAGAACATCGATTTGCCGAGGGCTGAATTATGAAAAAGGAAAACAAATCTCTTGCCTGCAACAGCAACATAGATTGTGAACATAGACTATTGATAGCTTCATTGGAACCTGGCTGCTAAATAACTAAAGATAAATAAAGTACATAAAATATAAAATAATATTGATAGTAATGTGAAAAATACAAAGGAAAATAGTTTTTTTTTAAACCTGCTTGAAAAAGACAAACTATCAAAAAGTCGTCGTAGTCATTCTAAACACGAAAAGTCTGTTGTTACTATTTCAAGGCCATCGCCACTCGATGGTAAACGTCATATAAAATGCTAATGTTCCAGTCTATTCGACAAAAATGTCCCCTAAGTCGGATAATAACTGTTGTGACTAAATGTAATGAGATTAGGCTGTCATGACAACGATCTGCTTCAAGGAGGGTGGAGGTAGGGGGGAGAATTCTCTTATCGTGCTCTCGTTCACTAACGGTCCGTGTTTAATTCTCTTGTCGCATTACATCTTCTGCTCCCTACTCACCCTCTCCCCACTCTGCCCCGTAGTTCTGCCTCTCTCATCCTCTTACAGCACGTGCAAGATTGCGGTATTAGAGGCACAACATAAATATATTCGTCGATGAATTGAAAATAAAATATTGTTTGAGTGAGGTGAGACGGGTACTGGTGGCAATCAGCTATCATCTGGTCCTCATCTTCTAAACCGCAAGAAAAAGAAAACTAATTCAATCAAAGTGAAGGCAGCATATGACACAATGATCACTCCTCTCACTCCAGGGAAGAGAGAGCTATAAGGCCTTCTTTACTTGGCAATGTCAGTGACATTATATTAGCAAGGTGTTAGTAGAAACATATCATGTTTCTCGAGATGTAGAGCTCTCCCTGAAGGGGACAAGAATGTGGCCGTTAGATTAGATTGTTAGACTACTGTAGTAGCACAAAGATTGTTAGACTACTGTAGTAGCACAAAGATTGTTAGACTACTGTAGTAACACAAAGATTGTTAGACTACTGTAGTAACAGAGATTAGATTGTTAGACTACTGTAGCAACACAAAGATTAGAGTAATAGACTATTGTAGTAATGTAGTAACAGAGATTAGATTGTTAGACTACTGTAGCAACACAAGACAAGACAAAAACTTTATTGTTTAGGCCATCGGCCCTTAACAGGGGGGTGACATGATGACTTTGCACATTTCTAAGGCATTACGCAAAAATATACTGCAACATGCAATATATAATAATAATGCAATATATAGAGCATACAGTTATATAATGTAATATTTTGTTGCCTCTCAGGCAGAACTATGTACTAAAATACTACTTGCTTAAACATCAGATAAAGATGTAGAAAGGAACAATTTTTTTTGGGGGGGGGGGGCAACGGCCCGTATTACAAGGGGTGGTAATCACATTATAATTTTTACACTGCATGCAAAAAATAGGCATAGTAAGTTCAGACTTCATAGAATTATAGAGCATCGTTTCGGAATTCTAATGCCTTTAAGATGTAAAGTGCAGTGTTACATATTATCTTCCTACTACTGCTGCTAAGTAGCAATGTTAACTTTAACATTGAAGGATTTCTATAAAATTTTGCAGGTATATAATTCTCTCGAAAAACAGCATACCTGGGACACATAAACATAAAATGAAGTTCAGTTTCCTCCATATCTGTACAAAATGGACAGTTGAAATCAGATAACGTATTGCGTGTGTGCCTAAAGGTGTGAACTTTTATTGAAGAGACACCTGTTCTAAATCTGATGAAGGCACTTCTAATTTTGGCATTTCTTAGGTAGTACAGAGGATGACTATCATTAAAAGAAGATCTAAACGAATTATAGAAATGATACCGTTCGTTGGAAGATATGGTAGAATGCCATTCTTGTTGATAACAGTCTTGGAGTCTCCTCTTAAAAATTGTAACAAATAATTCAGGGTCTCCAACGCTTTGGTTTTGCCAGACATGCCCGAAGCCATAGCGATACAACAAAAAACATATAGAGGAAGCCCATGTTATCTTGTTTTGGTCATGTATGTTTAACAACATTTTGTAGGCTTTATGTGGTAGTCTGCTTGGAGACATGCTCAGAATATGTAGCCAATATTTAATACTTTTTACAAATACAGTCACATGTAAAGGGTATCTTGATGTTTCTCCATAAACTAGGGCATTAGGGGTTTGTAGTGGGACTCCCAGAAATCTTTTTAAAGCGAAAGTGTGAACTGTTTCTACTGATTTGAGATTGGCAACAACTCCCCATACCTCTGCTGCATAGGTCATCATAGGAAGAATCTGACAGTCAAACAGTTTTAAGAAAACATCAGGAGCATGTTCACCAATAGACCATAGCGCCCTAAGGATTCCAACTACACCCTTTTTGGCTCGACTAGCCATATCATTTAAAGCATGGGAAAAGGACAAACGGGTGGACATGTAGATACCCAAATATTTATACATGTTTAAAACTGATATATTTTGGACTCCAAATACCCATTTCTCATGGGAAGAAATGAAACCGCCATTTCTAAATACAATGTTAGACTTATCTAAATTAACTACTAAACCTAATTTACATGATGTATCTCTCAGAACATTAAGCTGGTTCTGCAGACCAGTTACAGTATCCGAAATTAATGCCACGTCATCTGCAAAAAGCAAAATAAATATTTCTAAGATATCTGGATTTAGCTGTATTCCATGTTTACCCCTGTCAATTACATCTTTTGCTAACTCATTAATAAATAGTGAAAACAAAACAGGGCTACAAATTTCTCCCTGCTTTAAACCCCTGGGACATAGAAAAGATTCTGTTACATCACCTCCTACTTTTACCTTAGCTTTGACGCTATTATACATTCCTTTTATAGCTTTATACATTCTTCCTCTCATCTTGTTCTTATTCAGTAATCTCCAGAGTTTTTCCCGTATAACTGAGTCAAATGCTTTTTGAAAGTCAATAAATGCCACATACAATTTCTTTCGGCTAACAAGTTGCTGTAGCAACACAAAGATTAGAGTAATAGACTACTGTAGTAACACAAAGATTGTTAGACTACTGTAGTAACAGAGATTAGATTGTTAGACTACTGTAGCAACACAAAGATTAGAGTAATAGACTATTGTAGTAATGTAGTAACAGAGATTAGATTGTTAGACTACTGTAGTAGCACAAAGATTGTTAGACTACTGTAGTAACAGAGATTAGATTGTTAGACTACTGTAGCAACACAAAGATTAGAGTAATAGACTATTGTAGTAATGTAGTAACAGAGATTAGATTGTTAGACTACTGTAGTAGCACAAAGATTGTTAGACTACTGTAGTAACAGAGATTAGATTGTTAGACTACTGTAGCAACACAAAGATTAGAGTAATAGACTATTGTAGTAACACAAAGATTGTTAGACTACTGTAGTAACAGAGATTAGATTGTTAGACTACTGTAGTAGCACAAAGATTGTTAGACTATTGTAGTAACACAGATGAGATTGTTAGACTACTGTAGCAACACAAAGCTGTATCCCAGACGTTTATAATTATGTGAAAAGACGAGATGTTGTTGGTGTGAAGGAGACTACAGTTGCTGCCCCTCCTGCCAAGCAGTGCCCAGTCTGTAGGTGATGCTGTGACCGCCAGCACTAGACCAGGTTTCTGTCTCTCTACAATGTTCGGCCAGAAGAGTTTCTGTCCAATCAGCAAAGCTTTGACCGAGTAACGGAAAACTGTTGGTGACGATGCCAGTGACGTCACAGCACAGGGGAGGAGGTCAGCAGCAGTATGACGTCATCACAGTACTGCGCAGTGGCTACAAGGGGATGGGGACAGAGCGGAAGACAACTTTATACCAAATGACACATGACCACCTTCATTAATCCCCGAGGGCAGTTGTACTCGAGAAGTGTACTCGCCTACCGGAGTTATAAAAATAAAGACAACGTCCTCCCCTCGTCAACCACAGTCCACCATTTCACAAGATGGAGGCTACATCACTTGATGTAACTTGATCTGACAGAGCAGCTTATAGAGAGCGGCGGGTCCGGCAGCCATAAAATATTGTCTTTATGCCTCTATGCTAAATAAGAATAGTACAGCTTAAATGTCATCAGCTTGGAATTGAGTGCAATAATGTTGTTATTGCTGCTTCACTCTGGAATTTCCTTACAACTGCTGTTATTTGTGTCAAAAGAGTAACACCAACTCAAGTATCTAGGGATTTTCTATCATTTCTAACGTGTTTTAATATACTAGTAAATTAATGAAAACTAGATTATTATTATTATTATTATTATGATTATTATTATTCGTATGAAAGCATATACGAGTAAACTTCTGTTTACGCTCTCACAAGGATGGCAGAAGCCACGAAGGCACAACAATTAATAAACAAACAAACAAAATTCGGATGCGATAGTCATCACTGCATAACCTTTGACCTGACTTGGCTGTCTGTGTGACTGTGGCATGTGATGTAATAAAACTGACATCTTGTTGAGGGCCAGAATCAAACCAAAGCTGCCGCTGCTAGTTTGTGCAGGTACTAATGACCACTCACCGTTTCCGTGGCGACCACGAAGGAAGAGGTGTGTTGGGCCCTTACCAGGGCTACTGAGGATCGACAAGAAGCGACAAGATGTCCGCTGTCGTCAGGGTGAGACACAGGTGAGGTACAGGTGAGGTGAAATACACTCACTCTAGCAGGTGGCGAGGTTCCTGGAAGGGGGATGTGGACACCTGGGTTGTTTGGCTGGTGTGTGGCTGGCGACTCCGGGGCAGCGGAGACCAAGGTATTTATACCTACCTGTGGACCTCTGCCTCACCTAGAGCTTCTTATCTCCGGGGCGTAGCACAGGGAAGGTCTGGGAGGGGGGTTCGTCTGGGCGAGGTCAGCTTGCGTGATATACTTGCTTAATTATTCCACACGCACTGCTTGGTCAACACAAGGCAATAAGAGGATTGGTGACCTGATGTCAACCCAGGCATGAGATGCAGCCACACACGGCGAGTGTGGAGCTTCGCCAAATTATAAAATTAGAAATGATCCCAGAGAATTTATTGTCTTTTGGCAGATGTGTACGATGCTCTGCACCTTAGTTTCACTGGGAATACTTCTGGCTGAGTGGGTGCAAGCGACAGGGGCTGTGTCTGTGTTTTTTATGTACTGATTGTCTGTGCGTGCATGCGTGCGTGTGCTAATTGTATATATATATATATATATGTATGTGTGTTACTAAGTGTGCTTGTTTTCTGTACGTGTGATTGCCTTTAGATTGACACTTTATCATCAGTTTCTAGTGATGGTTCTAGGTAATTATTAGCCAGGTCATCTCTTGTCATGACTCTAGCTAGCTATTAGCCAGGTCATCTCTTACACCATGACTCTAGCTAGCTGTTAGCCAGGTCATCTCTTACACCATGATTGTAGCTAGCTATTAGCCAGGTCATCTCTTACACCATGACTCTAGCTAGCTGTAAGCCAGGTCATCTCTTACACCATGATTGTAGTTAGCTATTAGCCAGGTCATCTCTTACACCATGATTCTAGCTAGCTGTTAACCAGGTCATCTCTTACACCATGATTCTAGCTAGCTGTTAACCAGGTCATCTCTTACACCATGATTCTAGCTAGCTGTTAGCCAGGTCATCTCATACACCTTGATTGTAGCTAGCTATTAGCCAGGTCATCTCATACACCATGATTCTAGTTAGCTGTTAGCCAGGTCATCTCATACACCTTGATTCTAGCTAGTTATTAGCCAGGTCATCTCTTGTCATGATTCTAGCTAGCTATTAGCCAGGTCATCTCTTACACCATGACTCTAGCTAGCTATTAGCCAGGTCATCTCTTGTCATGACTCTAGTTAGCTATTAGCCAGGTCATCTCATACACCATGATTCTAGTTAGCTATTAGCCAAGTCATCTCATACACCTTGATTCTAGTTAGCTATTAGCCAGGTCATCTCTTACACCATGATTGTAGCTAGCTATTAGCCAGGTCATCTCTTACACCATGATTCTAGCTAGCTATTAGCCAGGTCATCTCTTACACCATGATTGTAGCTAGCTATTAGCCAGGTCATCTCATACACCATGATTGTAGCTAGCTATTAGCCAGGTCATCTCTTACACCATGATTGTAGCTAGCTATTAGCCAGGTCATCTCTTACACCATGATTGTAGCTAGCTATTAGCCAGGTCATCTTTTACACCATGATTGTAGCTAGCTATTAGCCAGGTCATCTCTTACACCATGATTGTAGCTAGCTATTAGCCAGGTCATCTCATACACCATGATTGTAGCTAGCTATTAGCCAGGTCATCTCTTACACCATGATTGTAGCTAGCTATTAGCCAGGTCATCTCTTACACCATGATTGTAGCTAGCTATTAGCCAGGTCATCTCTTACACCATGATTGTAGCTAGCTATTAGCCAGGTCATCTCTTACACCATGATTGTAGCTAGCTATTAGCCAGGTCATCTCTTACACCATGATTGTAGCTAGCTATTAGCCAGGTCATCTCTTACACCATGATTGTAGCTAGCTATTAGCCAGGTCGTAGCCTGACTGTCGCTCGGTGACCGAGCTTTGCTACAATAGTTTGACTATTTCTCTTTCTCTAAGTTGTGCCTCTGCTCAAGTCATCCTGCATAATAAGAGTTAGTTATGTCCTCCTTTTGCGCAGGTGTGTCCTGCTCTAATAAAGTCCTCCTGCTCTAGTGAAATTATGTTTACCTCCTCTAGTGATGTCCTCCTTTAGTGAAAATGTCTTTCTGTTAGCTACTGGAGATGTCTTCCGACTAGTTATATCCTCCAGCTGGAGGGGAGGGAAGTCATGTTGTCCATCTCTTTGCTATGTCTTGTAGTGTATTGACGATATGTCCTCGTTTGCTAGTGAAAGTCTCGCTACTACATATGGACCAGTGTCAATACAACGATGGCTGAAGACTGATTAACATTGCAACATTTACAAACAGAAATATAGCCTGCAAAACGACTGGTCGTGTGAAGTTTATGCCCGCATATTTGTCAAACACGAGCACTGTTTCCTTGTTTCGACTACGTGTGTGCGTGCGTGCGTGCGTGTGTGTGTATGTGGTGTGTGTGTGCGTGCGTGCGTGCGTGTGTGTGTGCGTGTGTGTATGTGGTGTGTGTGTGCGTGCGTGTGTGTATGTGGTGTGTGTGTGCGTGCGTGCGTGCGTGCGTGCGTGCGTGTGTGCGTGTGTGTGTGTGTGTGTGTGTGTGTGTGTGGAAGCGTGTTTAAAATACACTAATCTTGAATTGTCACGCGCAAATGTAGGCGATGAATGATGAATGTAAACAGATGACAGTGCTGTCATGTTGTGTCATGACATGTCATCTACGTGTCATGTGTGATGACGCCGCTCTGGAAGAAATCGAGGGTGAAGGACAGCATGTTTGCGCACTTGGCCGCCATGTTGTGAGTCGCCATGCAGTCACTCATCTCTTGACACGGTGAACCGTTCGGGATTTCTCAAGGGGCGCGAGGGGATGGGGGCGTCTAGCTTGTATCACTTCTCGCGTGATATCTAATGACAGGCTCTGCTCCTCGCTCTTCATAGCAATTATAAGCAGGACACCTACTTTTTTTTTCTTTTTTTACCTCAACATGACACGGACACATGGTTACTATGGCAACAATTGAGTCAGAGATCCTGTACACCCACCCACCCACCTCCAAGGCAGGATCAGTGTTAAGGGCGGCAACAGGAAAATATTGCCGGAGTTGGATGATAAAAGTTATTTTGATGGTTGAGGGTAAGAATGGAGGTGACAATCATCTTAGGGACATATTATGTGACATGTACAAGTGTATGTTGGCTGTGACGAGCTTTGTGACATGTGACATCGTGTATTGACATTGTGTAGATAATGTCATGCATGACTGCTGATTGCGTAACTGTGGCAGGAAGAATAAACTTGTTGCCATCAGCAATCACCAGTCACCACGACAACCACGCTTGTACGTGAGCTAATAATATGTCGGAGGAGGTGAGCACACAGTGTACAGACTGATCGTCAATTAGCTTTGACCAAGATGAACAAGTGCTGCAGTTTCATGGACACCTGTGTATTACCTGTGCATTACCTGTGTATTACCTGTGCATTACCTGTGCATTACCTGTGTATTTTCCAGGGAAAAGAAATGAGCTGAAGCAGGTGAAGTTCCTTCCAAACTGAATGTAGCCTGCAATTGTCCATGTCCGTTACACAAACACAAACACGCTCCCGCACACGATAGGATTGTATGTTACATAATCAAATATAAAACTCTTACTGTATGTAGTATATTTGGTTTAGTTAGTATACTGGATACTATTTTTAATGATCTTATAGTGATATGTGATTTAAGAGTTTCATTTACGTAAAAAAGCTCAACTTTCAATCTCTGTCAATATCAGGTATCATAGTTATTAGTTATTGATTGTATCGTGATTAAGCTGACATTTTATAAGGATTAATGTGCAAGAACGAAAGAGCGTGAATGACGTCAGTTGTACGGATGACGTGTATGAGTGATGTCAAAAAAGTGAAGGAAATGACGTGAGAGAGAGCGTGAGGAGCAGTGAGTAGTCAGGTAGGAGAAGAGTGAGGTTGAGGACGGAAAGACAAGTAGAGTAGGAATTGTAAGAAGAATTTGTTGAGTAGGGCGTTTAGGAGTATATAGATGGATGAGGTGAGTAGGTATTCTTGTAGATATTCAGACAGCCAGGACTCAAAGGTTAGGGAGTTTATTATTTTAAAGTAATCTGGATGTAGGAATCGTTTTTTAACTGACTTTTCATTTGTGTATTTTTCTTGTTTTCTTCTTGTATTCATACTTAGTAAAGCAGAGAGATTTGTTAGACAAATCATTCTTGTCTGTTAATTTGTGTGAAAGAACACGTGTTTGTCAGGCTCCGTGTATGTGTTGAAAGGATTGAGTGACTGACACACTGCGCGGTGGTCGTGACACACTCTCTCTCTCTGACACACACACGTCTCATATATATGTATGTATGTATGTGTGATATATATATATATATATAAGCTTATTAGTTTTCTAAGCACAGAGACCATGGGCTGTATCATTTAAGAGCAGAGTTGTGCACAGAGACCATTGTAGGTGACGTCAGAGCAGGCTGCTGGCTGGAGGAGAGCTCAGTGCCCGGATGATGGCTGTTGTAGCAGCTCCTCTTCATGCTCCACAATATTCTGTCTTTGCTGCACAAGGCCGTGTTCCCCTCTCCCGGGATATCTGCCCCACATGTGCCTCAGTGACTGAGGTAGAATCTACCCGTGTGTTGTAGTCCTTTCAAGGATCAAAGTCAAGGTCGTTCCCTCACCTTGCTATTGTTGGTGGCGGGTTCGAGACCACATTTTTTTTTGTGGCCACTTTTTTTTTGTGAAGGTGGTTCCTATTTCCTCTTCCTCTCGCTTGCTTCCCCCACCCCAAACACTCTTGGAGTCATGTACCCATTCTCGACAAGCTGGATCGACCGGGAAATGTTCTCACATGGGTATTGAACCTTCTTACCTAAGGGTTCGGACGCCAGTGCTGTGTTCAGTCAGTTATTCCGCGACACAGTCTGTAAGCGGTAATGTTAGTGTCGCCACACTGTATGTAAGAGGTAGTGTTACTATGCTACACTGTATGTGAGAGGTGACAATGACACAGTAACACAGTGACACAATAACAGTAACAGTAGCAAAGTGACAGTAGCAGTCACACAGTCACAGTAAAACACAAACATTCTCAATAAGAAGTAAGAGTAGGGCTTACAAATGTCTGCCACTAATACTGACACTAAACTCTTCACATTTACAAGAGATTGTCACCATCATGATAACTAATTTCTTCAAAACTCTATTTAAAGATTTTTTAATTAAATCCTAAGATCGTCTGTCTGTTACTTCCACGACATATTATGGTCTTGATCAGCTTTATTTATATCATGCTAATTCAAGAGATGTTTAGTTCTTGGGCGTGAAGACATTGTAATAGGAGGAGAATTCTATCCCAGGGAGAGAACTCCACACGCTTGATACCCAGCTACAGTTCCCACAGATGACTGTACAATGTAACCTTTGACCACTCAGTACAGCCTCACTGGTGTCATGGCGGCCTTGACCTCGTCCTTGGTGCGTGACGAAGATGTGGATAGGATGCGATCATCGTGCTCTAGGCATGCGCACAAGCAGCTTTCAGGCTCCCCTGGCCATGTGGAGGCAGTCACATGACGAGAAACGCGACGCGACGGTCAGCAAACACAGACAGTGCGCACTTCCGCCGCTACTCTTCTCAAAATGGCTGCTGGCGCATGCACATCACACATCCCGTTATTTGCTCCGACCAACACCTGCAACTGTCTACCCCCTCCCCCCTCCTTCTCCTCCCCAAGATAGACTTGACCGTTGAGTCCGAAGTGATTGTTAGTGAGTGTACATCTTGTTGTACAAGTGAGCTGCTTGATGTTGTTAGTACAATGCGCACAAACTGCTTGTTGATGTTGTTAGCACACTGTACATAAGCAGTCTGTTGATATTGTTGGCACACTGTACATAAGCAGTCTGTTGATATTATTAGTAAATTTAGTTAATTATTGTTTTTGTTGATTATTTTTCTAATATTATATTATTTCATTCGGATTTTTGTTGGTGTTCTAATCTTGTCGGAACATAACTAAGAGCTTTAAGTGACAAATTTAATTAATTTTAAAGTATTTGTCCGTTATTAGCAAAACAACTCTTGTTGATTATTAAGTAAATAGCTTTTGTGTGTAGTGGCAAAGGTGTTTATATTTATCTGTAATCACAGAACACTTTTCACTCATTAGAGAAATAGCAAGGATGTCTATGTGGTAAAAGAAATCTGTCATTATATAGACTTCTTGTAATTATCATTAATATTAAACTCTCGCCTATCACTTGCTACTGATAGGCCGTCATGCATACGGGGGGGGGGGGATTAGTGTTTTACGCCGAGTCAGCAGCTAAGGCTATATCACTATATATCACGGCAAGGCAGCAAGCAACTAGGGTTACATCACTTTATATCACGGCAAGGCAGCCAGCCCTGTATACAGAGGCCACATGCAGAGAAAAAAACAGCATGCCCGAGACGAGAACTGAACGGAGGACAGTCAACCTTCACTGTATTGGTGACATTCGCTAACCGCTGTCACAGATGTCGTAGACCTCAGCCCACGTGGAGTGACGAAAGAGCGTGAATGACGTCAATTTGTCTGAATGCGTATGGATGACGTCAAAAGATGTGTGACGTGGGAGAGAGAATGGTAAAGCGGGAAAAATAAGAAAAGGCAGGAGTGAGAACATTGGACTGAGGAGTGGAAGACATTTTGTTTTAATCTGGATGCTAAACGCCGAGACGTTTACATGGCAATGTTGTGAATTCAAGAGCCAATGCCGAATCATTGTGCCAGTATTTTTTTTTTTTTTTGTAGAAGAGCGCTTTGCTGCTGGTAGTAATGTTAATTTGAGAGGACACATCAACACCTACCCGTTACGTCTGTGATCGCTGTAATACCGTGAGGAACATTTCAGTTGAGGATATTCTAACTCCCAGTTTTGCATTGGATTATGTGTGGTGAGCAATTGGAAAAGTAATTATGCGTGGATATCGTGGAAGAAGATTGAAACGTATTGACTGTTGTTAGTGAACGGAGGATTATGTATACTGGAATATCTGTATCACGAGAGGTTATGGATTGTAGTTAGGACTTTTTATATGTAATTTTGTGTTGTGTAGTAAATTTAGGCAGATCTGCTCAGGCAAGTCATTTTATTTTATTTGTTTTAAAGAACACGTATTTGTCTGGCCCTGTGAGTGTGATTGGAAGACAGAGTGAGTCACACGTCGCGGTATCATGACACACACACACACACACACACACACACACACACACACACACACACACAAGCACACAAACACACAAGCACACACACAGATGCATTTGCATATTACACGCACTTCAAACTGCTGAGACAAATCAATTTATTGACACCGTGTGCAGACGTTTTGCCCACCAGGGACGCTATTCTCACACCTTTCTTTCAAGTACACGTGTGTGTGTGTGTGTGTGTGTGTGTGTGTGTGTGTGTGTGTGTGTGTGTGTGTGAAGAAGCTGCTGTATATATGGTCTAATCGGGAGTTTTCGTTTCGTCTTCAGACAACAAAGGCGCTCCTGACATTGCAGTCCACGGGCGTACATGCCAGATGGCATCCCTGTCATCTAGTAATGCCCTGTGCCAACGTAATATTTACAGAGGTTTACATGCCAGATTTCCACTTGGCGCGATCATCAGTGTCATCTAGTAATGCCACGTATCCACGCTTTCCACATACAAGTCAGCCGACATTCTATTGTCTTCAAAACCTTTGATCGTTTAACATAAATAAAACTAATAATTTATTTCTAAAAATGTTCATGAAGCCAGTGGTAATCTTTGGCGTCATTTGCTGATGGTTCAGTGCGAGGAAGAACACGATCTTACTAAAATAGTCAATGTGTGTGTGTGTGTGTGTGTGTGTGTGTGTGTGTGTGTGTGTGCGTGGAAGAGACAAAAGCTTAAGTATGTAAAAAAGGTTAGCGATCGATTCCTCTCATGCCTTTGTTAAAACTAATACCAGCCATTTCCATCAGGTCCCAGCCAACCTGTCAAGTGAGAGGGCAAAGAGGAGTCTGACCCCTGTGTCAATGCCACTTGTAAACAAGGTTTGACCGAGCAGTGTGTGGGTGGGTCGTAGGTGGGTGTGTACCCGGCTGATCTATTTTCTTACCACTTTGCTTCAATGCTCGGTGCTGAGTTTGTATTAATACGAATCTTGTAAAGTAATTCTCCCTAAATGTTATGTAATTGTATGTCACCTGCCTGCTCCGACAGCTAACTGTGTAACTCAGTTCTCCCGTGAGGTAATAATGCTATATTATATTATATTATATTGTCTTATAATGCAGTCGTGCTTTTTGCACGCATGCGCCCTAAATGTCCCAGAGCCCTTCCCTCTTTATTTACAAGACTGCTCAACATTGGAGTAGAAATACAAATGCTTATTCTACCCACATCACGGATGAAGCTGCTGTTACTAGACTAACTGATTTATGGGCGACCTAGGACACCATGGGCCACCTCTCCTCATATTCACCGCATAGAAAGCAGGTCCATTAGAGTGCTGACCGTGAATGAGTTCCTCTGACGATCTGGCGATTCATCAAACTTAGTGTAAATGAGGGAGAAGGTGGCGCCCCGCCAGCATAACCGGAAGTTATTATTCTCGCCGCAGATGCCCCTGTGGGTCCAGACTGTTCAGCGTTCACCCATTCCCCATTCTCACACCGATTCCAGCCAGTCGCATGCACCAGTGTGACCTGTGACCTTTCCAAACAACGAAGTTTTCCTCCCAGTGAGGTTTGTTGTGGGGACCTAACGAGTTGCCCGTATTTGCACAAACAGGGGAAGTCAATCACGCTAGTTTCTCAAAAAAAAAAAAAAAAAAAGGAAAGACACCAAGGAGCTGTTGCGAGTGCTCGCCGCCTTCAGTCACACAGGTCTTGGGGAACTCCCCAGACGGCATGATTAGGGGGTGGGGGGTGGGGACGGATGCCGGGTATATATGACCAGAACCCCGCCTGAGAAGGCCGCAGCCTGCCGTCCGCAGTCATTCAACAATCTCCCATCGTGCCTATGGCTGGAGCTGACGTCACCGTCCTCGTCACACTCACGCTTCTTAGCGCCTTCTCGGGTACACACGGTACTCAGGGTAAGTGTCTGTCTGTGTGAGTGCCCCCCTCTCTCTATCTCTCTTTTTCTCTTTCGCACTCTGCATGTGATTTTTGTCCGTGTGTGTGTGTGTGTGTGTGTGTCCGCGCTTGTATAGAATGGAGAAGTAAAAAAACAGTCTTTTCTGATAAGGGTGGTACCTATCTTCTACGCCACTTGGGAATCGATCCGCCGAGTTTGCGAACTTTCGGCCCTCGACTGTTTTGTTGTGACAAAGAACAAGTGATGGCTACTTTACTTCTTACAGCTATGTGACTTGAAGTCTACTTAAACTAAGGGTATTACATAACAACCAGTCCCCATGGTTATTATTTGAGATAAGAGTTTATAATTAGCAATTATAATTAGAACATGGCTGAAAGGGTGTACACCACGCAGGACAGCACTGGCTTGATGTTCGCCTTGTGGATGGACCATCCAAAGTGTACGGGAGACTAGAAGTGCGCAGGTCTGGAACCTGGAAGGCCGTGTGCTGCAAGGGCTGGACAAGTCGTGAGGCGAGTGTAGTCTGCAGACAGCTGGGCTTTGATGGTCACGTGACTTCTCATCCTGAGGTCAGTGGTCTGACATGACGTGAGTGAGTGAGTGAGTGAGTGAGTGAGTGAGTGAGTGAGTGAGTGAGTGAGTGAGTGAGTGAGTGAGTGAGTGAGTGAGTGAGTGAAACCTAACAAAATATAGATACCTTATATTGCCACTATCGGTCGCAGTCCCACACATTGTGGAAACAAAAATATTAAAATAAGCACAGAAAAATTACTCTTCCCACAAATATCTTCTCAAATGTCAATATCAATTGCTAGAGACGGTTTTGTACAAACGGGTAACACTTTAATTGGTTGTCTTGTAAAAATTACAGGTCTAAGTAGGTCCGCAAAAACAAAACTAACATCATGAACAACAACGGCAACAAGAACAACAGGTACAGCAACATGCAGCCAGACAGCTGTTCGTCTGATGACGGGATGCTAACTATCTCTGTCACCACCAGAACTGCAATTTAGGTTTACAGGATTTGTAGTTAGTGTACAGCAAAACAGCGGAACTCTCTTTCCTCCCACATCCGCCACCACCTGTCCACCATCACACCCTTCACACGTGCACTCAAAGTACATCTGCTTCATGAGCAGTGCTCTTTACACCAACCAAGGTAGCTGTCAGTAGTTGTGATTATAGTTTATTTTATTAACTAGTTCGCCTGCTCACCTTCCTCTGCACATTTATGACAATCTCTACCCTTACTGTTTGCTCCCTGATTCCTGTTTCTGTCTTCTATGTTTGTCTTCTGTTGCTTGTCTGCATAGCTGTTTGTCCTTCAGTCCTTCGTATGCTGCCCATGTCTCCTACTTGCCTAAAGTGCCCACACCATGCTCCTGGGTATGATCATGATTTTTTTTCCATCATCATCATCATCATGGCTGAGGCATTCTTACCATTCTACTTGTCTCATACTTGTCTTTTATGACTCGACCTGTCTGAGTAGTCAGGTGTGTGAGCAATGTGTTACTATACAAGCTTGCGAGGGATTTTATGAGTGAGTTGTGATCAAGGGATGACAATACCTTGCCTGGTTGGGCTAAAGGATAAACGAGGGGAACTGAGGAAAGACTGAGATAAGTACAAACATTAAACGAAATGAAACAGTTATTAACTGAATTCTTCAACCTCAAAAATGACTTTGCCTACAAAATATGAAGGGAATTTTGTACAGGAAGAAAGAATACTGAAAATCAGGTCAAGAGAGTTGAAAAGAACGCTGAGAGATCTGGTTGCAGTATAAATGCCGAACGCTGCCTTCAGCACAAGGAAAGTTATGAACCTGTTTGCAATATAAACATGCTCTTGTCTCCCTGCTGTGAACACTGAAGTGCTGAGGTCTTGGAGACAATCACAGGAAGACAGACCGGCCTGCCCTCATCACGTGACGCTGCCTCCATTCATGAATAGTCATGAACTTCACACTCTCGGCGTCAAAAGCTTTGTCACCTCCCTTCAGGCGGGGAGGGGCGGGGGTGGGGGGGCAGTCAATCGACATGTCGAACATTGATGAGGACCCACCCCCCTCCCTCGCCTCTTCACTCCTACCGTCTCCCCCTTCACTTTCTCCTTCGCACTTGCCGTCACCTCCTCCCACTACCCCCCCTCCCTCCTGCCTCTTGCGTGCTTGCAGTCAGTGTTTAACTCTCCTGATGACACAACTCCTTGTCCTCCGGCTGTCAGCTGAGAATAACAATTGTGTACAGGCGAATATAGATAGACTGTGTCGGCTTCCAGCTACACACATGGCTCAATGAAAGCTTTAGATTTACAAGCGGATGTACTGAGCCTTTTCAGTGGTTGATAGCCATGTGACATAACCGACTGACCGACCGACCGACCGACCGATGTTGTCAGCGGAAGACTCGGCAGCTGCTCCACCATCACCTTTTTCGTTGTCTTTATGGTTAACATTATCTTTACCATCGCCATTACTTTATCGTCCTCTTTATCACCGCTAATTGACGTACTTTGCCTGCTTCTATTTTTACAGACTCTTCTTCGTGTGAGAGGCAGAAAGAGACTGCTTCCTGTCTGGAACAGGAGATTCCAATGTACAGGATCAGAGAACTCGCTGTCACAATGTCTGCAAGTTACAGGTGTCCACTTCACCCAAACTCCTTCTCTCTCCCTCTCCGTCCTTCGGTCTCTCGTTCTTTCTGTATTTGTGCGTGTACTTCTATCTGTGAATGTCTAGTCGTCCACTTACTATGTCTCTAATAGGGTACTTATACGACGATGTGTCTAGTCCTGTGTGTGTGATGTGATGTGCACGCGCTGTTACTGTCAGCCTTAAGCTGCAGTTCCTGTCATGTTGCTATGGTGACCGAAGTCTCGCCCAGACACAAGCTGTAGACGGGAATTAGTTCTGTAGTTGTTTTGTTGCAATCACTAGTTAACTCGCCATTGTTCTGTCCCAGACACTGACTGCAGGCCATCGTCAGTCATATCAGCTGCCGTCAACTGCTCGTCTCCGTCCTCACGTTCTGGCTGGACCGCTGGTAGGTGAAGTGATGTCCCTGGCTGCTGACTAAAGCGAGATGGCGAGCACAGCAGGACCAGGAGTCGTGTGTTAAAAGACGATGATGATGTGCTGATGACGATTGTACTCTCCAGTTCTGATATATATATATATATATATTATATCCCACAGTTTTGTCGTCATGTGAAAGGTCAAACTTAAAGAATTTTAATCTTCAATACTTCTATTTTTGTTACAGGAACTGTTTGTCCAGAAAATCAGTTTATGTGTGGTCATCAAATCTTCTGTGTGCCTGTTCAATGGATCTGTGACCGAGTAGATGATTGTGGCGACAACAGCGATGAAGCTGAAACGTTTTGTGGCAAAGGTGGTCATCTTATGGTTGCTTTAAATTCTGTTATAATGTCAGTGTTGTGAAAAAACTTTCTTTATGCACAAGTTCGTAAAGTCTTTTTAAAATCCTAACTGTGCTATTTGTTAAGAAGATTTTAAAATATTCAGAATTTTGGTTTTGTTAATCACCAATTAAGGAAAATACGTTGCCTTGCTGTTGATAAACTGCGAGTTGGAAATAAACTGTGCCTAGTTTGGGCAAATGCGTTCGTGGGAGGGAGGGGGGCTACTGGTTTGTGCACGTGAAGGTGGGGCTAAACACGCGTATTCGAGTTTGAATTCTCAATGGGGAAGACATGTCGTCTGCTCCAGTGGCGCTGGAGGGCGGGACAGAGCGAGAGGGGCGGGTGCTGGTGTACAGCCAAGGTCGCTGGGGGTCCATCTGCACCGACACGACCTCTGACCCAACTCTTCTTGCCGACATCATCTGCAAACAGCTGGGTTACAGGTAAGAGACAACAGTGGTGCACACAGAGCAAATGCCCCCGTCTCGCTCCCCCCACCCACTCCATTGCATCCTCCCTACTGCCCGCTCTTATTTTATTATTGTTACTTACTGTTTCGCCTTCGTTCCTCAATCCACAATCCAATGTGTCAACTTTTGCTGGGACCGTTTCTGTAATTTCCTCAAGTTATTGCGGCCACTCATATTGAGTTTGATAATATGATGTGATCTTGCTCTTGGACTTTGTGGTCTCCTGGACAGACAGTCTTTGGGATGGACGTCTGTTTCACAAACTCAGGAGACGCCATGGGATGACGACATCGCCTGCACCGGAAGTGAGGACAGTGTATGGCGATGTCTTTGGCAGAAAACCAGGTAACTCATAGACACCACCCCCCACACACACACACGTCCTCAAACACTTAGTCACCCAACCCAGTGCTGTACTCATTAACCCTCTAAACAGATGCTCGGCTGACAATGACATGCGTGCGTGCGTCCGTCTGTGCGTCCGTACGTCTGTGGTTGAGTGTACCGTATTAAGACACATTTAAGACTGTCATCGGATTGCTTCTTCAAACATAACTTCTTTCATATTTTAGTATTGTTATTTTCTACTCTTTCATATTGTAAATTTTTATGTAATTTTTTTCAAATTGTACCATTCTCGTGTTTAACTATTTTCACATTGTTCTACCCCCATGCTAACAAGTGTTGATATTGTACTGTTTTCTAATCTACCCTGTTATGAACCTGACGTCGTCATGGGTGTAAACATAATCTTTTGTCAGGTCCGGTAAAAGTAGATGTTCCGGTGAGCTGGTTGTAACCTGTCAAGATGATCAGCTAAGCGAGTTTCGTCAGGGTTCAGACCTCAGCGAGTGTCTTGTGGGGGATGTCAACGTGTTAGGTAAGTCTGTAAACCTCAGCTCTTAACTAAATCTTTGCGGAGTCTTCTGCCCTTGGGTCCAGCTACTTTAAGACTTTTATTCTTACTAAATTCTTTAGCGAAATGAAACTTTGGTTACTTGTCACATTCCCACTTTTAGTTACTTATTGCATGGAAGCTGTGATCTTTGGCTGGAAGTTCTTTGGAATTTTATTAGTGTCCCCCCCCCCATAGTTCATAGTTCACACGAGGTATTAGTACTCCCTAGCCACCCGTGAGAGTCACAAATACGTTGTTCTTCTTCGTATTTTGAGAAAAATTTTGTATGCACACATGCCTTACTTAGAGTCCCCGTATTTGTAAAAAGTCTGGTCACGCTCCTACGTTAGTGGCCCTGGTATTGTCACGCGTATGCAGCATTTCTGCCTTGGTCCTCCTCGTACTGTGAGAAGGATGCAGACTCCCCTGTGTAAGGTGCTGTAGTGTCCTGCTGCAGGATGCGGGATGAGCAAGAAACGCGTCGTGACGCGCATCGTGGGCGGAAGTGACGCTGCGAAAGGGGCGTGGCCGTGGATGGTGTCGCTCCGTCATCTGGAGGACAACGGGCAGTTTCGTCACCACTGTGGGGGGAGTCTCATCTCCTCGCAATGGGTCATCACGGCTGCGCACTGCTTTGATGTGTGAGTTACTAAGAGATCAAACTCCCTGCTGGAAGCCTTTGGGAAATTACCTTTCTCTACCTTTGTTTAAAAAACATTCTCCAGGGTTATTGCTCAAAGATTATTCTTCTTCCCAAGAAATTCTTCCGAGGTTATCCATACACGTTCTTTTACTATGTTGTTAGGTTCTGTTACCTAAAACTGCAGCGAGCAATGAAAGGATAAGGGTCGTGACCTCCCCTTAGGGGCTCAGAATGGATCAACTGACCTCCCCTAATAGTTTGGTCTTGAAACTCACCTGCACTGAGTGCACTCATACAGCGATACTCTCCCTTTTGCTCACCTGGAGAGTATACCTATTACCTATAAGAGTCATCGTCTTTTTTTGTTCACCAGCTCTGAGAATCCGTCGGACTGGCAAGTTCGGCTCGGGGACTACCTCACTACCTCCAGAGACCCCGCCGAGTTCGACTCTACAGTTGGTGAGCTTTTCGTACACCCGGATTTCAACTTCAGTCGCCATAGTAACGACATTGCTCTGGTTCGCTTGGAAACGCCTCGCCATGGAGTGGCCTTGACCCCAGTGTGTCTGCCTGAGATGTGTCTTGACCCCGTGACAGATGGACACGACTGTTACGTCACAGGCTGGGGTCAGACCAGAGGTAAGGTGATAGACATGGCCACACGAACATTCACAACCATTACTGTGAAATGTTACGTTAGCTGAGTAGGTTACAGTTGTCTTGTTGTCATCACAGTTGTCTGTTAACAGAAATTAAATGGTTAGGTTCCCTACAGCAGGATGTTTAGTTTGTAAACTGCATAGCTACTAGCTCCCCGATTACACAAACACAACCCAGTGACACACAACACTGCCAGTGAGTTGCAAACTGTTTTCTAGCCAGTAGACTGACACTGACACAGGACAGGTGACACACGGCAGCAAGACAGCGCCCTGACACACTCTTTCTTTCATCATTTGTTCAGCGAGAAAAAAAAACAATTTCAGAAGAAAAAACTAGAAGCATCTATTCCTTCTTCTCTCTCTTTCTCATCGTTGTCATAAAGTTGACAGCTGCCTGTCGTTGTGCAGGTACTGGAGACGGTGCGGTGCTGCAGCAGGTGCCGCTACCTGTGCTGGACAAGACGCTGTGCGGCGCCTGGTACAACGAGACCATCAGTTCCGACAACTTCTGCGCCGGCTTCATCCTGGGAGGAAGTGACGCGTGCAAGGTAACTGGGGAACACACACACACACACACACACGCGCGCGCGCGCGCACACCTTCAAGCATCCGCAGTCGGCAGTTATAAAACTTGTACAATGAATGTCCTTAAACAAGTCTAAAGGACTGAATCGTCTCGGACAATCGCTACAAGATCAGGTGTCGGACTTGCTGATTGATAAACACTGAAGTATTCCTTATTTACCAATTTCTTATTTGTTTATTTATCAGTGTTCTCGTTTCTTTTTTATCAAACGGTATTGTGGTTCCTTAATTATAAAACGTCATGTGAGTCACGTACTTGCGCTTGTGTCACGTGCCAGGGTGACTCTGGGGGTCCTTACGTCTGTCTACGACGTGACACGTGGGTACTCGGGGGTATCGTCTCCTGGGGTAAAGGCTGTGCTGCTAGACACCAGCCTGGCGTCTACACCAACGTCACCTTTCACCTGGCCTGGATTGCTGACGTCACCAAGCACCACACGGACCCAGCAGCTTACAGAATGACAGTGTAATCCAGCTGTGCGTAGACTGGTGAGCTCCAGCTGTGCGTAGACTGATGAGCTCCAGCTGTGCGTAGACTGATGAACTCCAGCTTATGAGCTCCAGCTGTGAGTTGACTGATGAGCTCCAGCTGTGCGTAGACGGATGAGCGCCAGCTGTGCGTAGACTGATGAGCTCCAGCTGTGCGTAGACTGATGAACTCCAGCTTATGAGCGCTAGCTGTGAGTTGACTGATGAGCTCCAGCTGTGCGTAGACCCTGGTACTTGACCTGTTTGAAGGCAGGCGTTGCTGCAGAGCTGTGATTAGACTGTTAATACTTAATCATCATGATATAAACGGGATGACGGTGTACTGCTTGTACCGACAAACACTATTAACAGGCTCGTTACTGTGTACTATGTCATAAGACGTAATATAATTTAAAAACGAGTCGTTTTGTGTATGTTTTGTATGTCTGCTTGATGTTTCTCATAATCATCACGCCATAGTTTCCAAGTTCCCGAAGACACCACATACTGACCTACTTCTGCTGATGCCCGGTATCTCAGAGTTTCTAGTGGGTCTCTGCATACAGAACTGTTCATGTAATGTCTGCTTGCCTAGCATAATTATTAGAGATACAAATGAAAGTAAAATTGAGAAGCACAGGCAAGTTCCCGTGAGTAGAGTCAAGACCTCGACATAAAGATGGTGGACACTCAATCAACACTCACCACAGAGATGGTAGACACAGTAGACACAGTAGACACACCACACCCCGCCCTCTTGGACATCAAGAAGGTGGACACTTGACCCTCCCTTCACCCATCGTTGCTGGGCACGTCTCATACACGAGCACGCCGGGATATTAACTCCCACCTCCTGCCAACACTCGTCTAACAAGTGAAAATCCAAATGATTAACACGATTTCTCATAAATATACAGGTAAATAATTCCTCACTCGAGTGTAAGACGATAATCTTATTTCAGACAAGATTGTATTCCCCTTGTACACAGATCTGTACTTTACAAATTAATATTTGTCACATTATGTTTTACGTGGTGGTTCACCCTCCTAACTGATAAAAGCTCAGTTTGGCCACATAAGCAGGTCGGGGTACACGGGTTTGACCTCCCAAAACCCAGTCGTAGTCTGTAAGGAATTTCCTCGCGCAGTGCAAACTGTTGTGTCTGCAAACAGGTCTGCTGTCACCCGTTTCTCGTGGCAAGTCGGGTATCACGAAGTACCTGACGGAGGCCCCCAACTGTCTGTTGAGGTGGGCATAGCGGTGTTGTTATCTTGGCGAATACCTGGGTGGCTGCGCTGCTTGATGCCCCAGTGGTCAGGGAGGTTGTTTGTGGCATGGTGCTACAGTGCTGTGACCTGCGACCTCTTGTTTGTTTGTGACGTTCTATAGTCAGCAGTCTGCTGGTGGTGTGTGACTGTGTGTGACCAGCCTGTGTGACGGCCTGACAAGTGGGAAGATGACAAACATCGAGTACCTTTCCCACACACCTCTGCTACTCTGCCATCTCACTGTCCTCTCAGGTAAAAGTACTTTTAAACAGTCAGAGTTCTTTCACACCCCACGCTGGCTGATGTTATGACGTTGGTAGTGAAAGGTGGACTGTTGTGTTACATTTTGTTAGCTAAAGTTGACTGGTTGTCAGGTATCATTGTTATTAGTTATTGATTGTATCGTGATTAAGCTGACATTTTATAAGGGTTAATGTGGAAGAACGAAAGAGCGTGAATGACGTCAGTTGTACGGATGACGTGTATGAGTGATGTCAAAAAAGTGAAGGAAATGACGTGAGAGAGAGAGCGCGAGCAAGGAGTTAGTAGTCAGGTAGGAGAAGAGAGAGGTTGAGGACGGAAAGACAAGTAGAGTAGAAATTGTAAGAAGAATTTGTTGAGTAGGGCGTTTAGGAGTATATAGATGGATGAGGTGAGTAGGTATTCTTGTAGATATTCAGACAGCCAGGACTCAAAGGTTAGGCATTTTATTATTTTAAAGTAATCTGGATGTAGGAATCGTTTTTTTAACTGACTTTTAATTTGTGTATTTTTCTTGTTTTCTTCTTGTATTCATACTTAGTAAAGCAGAGAGATTCGTTAGGAAAATCATTCTTGTCTGTTAATTTGTGTGAAAGAACACGTGTTTGTCAGGCTCCGTGTATGTGTTGAAAGGATGTAGTGACGGATACACTGCGCGGTGTCGGGACACTGGTGTATCACAGTTTGCATTACACGTCATGCAGCCTCCATCACTGCATGCCTTCATGAACAAGAACAATGAATGTAAGAGTGTTGACAGTCATTTCTAACAGTACAACAGGTTGACTATTACCTGACATCTCCAGGAAGCTGTAGACACTTAGACACCCGTTCACACCCGCCGCTGACATATCTGCTTAATTACCCAGTTACACAAATACTTAATTACACAGACGCAAATGTCTTCATTACCCAGATGTCACACATGTACTGATTACCCAGTCACGAAGCCCAGGCCCGACTGTGTGACCGAGTGATGAAAAGACAAAAGCGCTGACGAAAGATAACAAAGTGCCACAGGATCGCTGTTTAGCTTTGAAGATGTGCCGAGCTACACAATTACTTCCACGTGACCGAGAATAATGCATCACAAAACAACTCCACGAGTCTTAGAGAAAACCTCGACTGCGAGTACTTTATACAGCGAGCCTGAGAGCCTGGCGATTGTCACGTGGTCAGGACTTCATTGTTACCTAAAGTAATCTGTGCTTTTAAGGCAACGTGGCTTCGCGTCACTGACACCAGAGTCAGAGAGGAGGCGACTACACGAGTTTCAAGAAGTAAATAAAGATGACAAGGAAACTAGCAACAGAGTTATCCGGCTTTTTTTTATTGATATCAGGGACGGCGATGAGGGTCATGACCTGTGTATTACGCAAGTCACGTGACGTTTCCTATCCAATTATTAGTCCGTATTTTTTTAGTTCTGGAAGGAGCGGGTAACACAGCTGTCTGATGTTTTGGAGTCGATAGAAGATGTGCTGCTGAAGAAAACAAAAGAATCCACAGGAACTATTATTGGTGGATAAGACCATTGATTGTTGCTGCTGTGGTAGTTTGACAGTATGGTGGAGTTTCTACGTCAGTTCTCGCTCATTAAGAGTAGTGAGACGTGTGATGTGTGTTAAGGTGTGTGTCAACATGTGTCATGGTGTGTGTGTGTGTGTGTGTGTGTGTGTGTCAAAGTGTCATACATTCCGGAAATTGTTGGATGTTGTGCGTCATACTGAGTGGTGGGCGGTGGGCGGGGGGTGGGGTTATTGACATAGACTCGCCCCGCGTTGATTGCGACAGACGAATGGTGAGTTTAATTTGTTTCATCCTGGGATTGAACGAAGGTATCAGGTACTGTTTTTCGTCAGTTCAAATGATACCTGGGCCTTGCAAAGTCACGTGATGAAATTTCAAGCTCCGCCCAGTGTTGGTACGTGTACGGCATATTGGTTGAATGGAGAGTCGACTACTGTCCCCCCCCCCCATATGAAATTTGTTCTTTGATCCATTTACCTGCTACTAAAGCTGAGCTTAATTCTATTCGGAGTTGAAACCTTACACGTGATAAGACTGCACGGCTCGCACACATTGTACCTCGTGCGTGTGTGTTGATTAGTGTGCAATCATGTGTATCACGTGTGGCTGTACTTGTATTGTGTGTGTATGTGTATATGTGAGTGTATGAGTGTGTGTGTGTGTATGAGTGTGTGTGTGTGTGTATGTGAGTGTATGTGTGTGTGTGTGTGTGTGTGTGTGTGTGTGTGCTTGTTCCTGTCTTGCTGTCCGTACACAAGCACCTATTGTTCACGTCTCCCTGTCTTACAGCGGCACAGCTACATTTCACACCTCGGCAGTGTTCTCCCCCCTCTGTCCTCTGCAACAACACCAACATCTGCATTGACACCGCCACACTGTGCGATGGGTACAACGACTGTCACGACTTGGAGGATGAGAGCAGGTGCCCCACACACGGTGAGTCGCTTGTTGTTCAGCCTAGACTTGTAGGTATCATGTCACAGCTGTCTTACTACAACGGTAGGTGTGATGTCACACGCAGCTGTAGAAGTTCTCTCTCAACGTATCCAACATGAGGAATAGTGAACGGTATCAGTTATACAGATCGTACAAATCCACTCTCGTACCAGAGCTATACTTTGACTATGTAAACATTAAAATTTTCAGGGATGTTTTAGTACGCTTTCGGCTAGGTGTGAGATAAATACCCATAAAAATCGTTTTATACAACAAAGGACAGAAAACACAAACAAATGCCCTTTCTGTACAAATTATATAGAGGATGAAACCCATGTCCTTTTTCAATGTCCCAGATATGTAGACCTTCGACCCAAATATCTCCAGCAAGTCTCACAACACAATCAAAAACAATATCTTGTGCAGATACTATCATCCGAGAACGCAGGAAGAATACGACAATTGGCATGGTATATTCATAAATGTTTAAGGAGAAGAAGGGAGATAAGCGAAGTTGATATTATGTGAAGTCTGATTGATACCCTCTGTATATGGATGCTCTCTGCTCGAAAAATACCCTTTTTGATTGATAATATTGACATCTGAAAGTTGCCATAATGTATGTGTACATACGATGTGTCTATGTAGGGTAGGGATGAGAGGGTATAAATGAAGAGGTGCTAGGATGAGTGGGTGTGTGAGAGGACTACTGTACAGTGCATGTCTTTAAAGTGTACGACGGGATGGGTATGAATGGATAGGTGACTGTATGTATGAGAGGATGAACCCTATATGCTCACCTTGAGTGACAATGGCTGAAATGGCCCTAAGTCAATAAAATGTTCGAGTTCGAGTTCGAGCAGCTGATGGTCAACTTGCTCACCCCCCGCCTTGCACCACCTCACTGAGTTTAATTCGCTGTTTACTTAACAACTCACTGTCATCCTTAGAGTTTACCTCTGACATCCAAAAAAACTTGGATGCCATTTGTTTTTAAACAGTCAACTTGAATATCTTCACACAAAGGAATTGTGTAATGGTAATATGTAACGTTCACAGAATTATGTTATTCAAAGTCTCACGGTCGTAATTTCTGGCAAGAATGCTTGCTTTCCTCCTCCTCCTACTACTACTACTACTAATAATACTGAGTATTTATATAGCGCTGTGCCAACGAGTTGCTGAGAACGCTGTACAGAAATGAGATACCAGTGCCATACCTGGGCAAACTCGTGTGACGTCAGTTCCTGTTGTTTACAGCGCTGTTATCTATACTAACGTCACCTGGCCACCCAGTCATCCTTCAAGCCTCCAACAACACCCTAACAACAACAGCAACAGCAACCTCGCCAGATCCAGCGCTTACCCAGGAGACGCCCAGCGCCTGTCAGCGGGTGGCGGAAGTACACGGGGTGTCCGGCGTGATTACGTCACCAAACTACTTCTCCCCCACTGACCCCCACTACCCGTCCTTGGTCAGCTGCGGCTGGCACATCCGGGGCCCTCCCGCTTCCTTCATCGTCCTGCACTTCGACGACTTTCAGCTGGAGAACTCGCCAGAGTAGGAGTCGTCTTCTCTTGTTTAGGGGCTTGCATCGGGATGTTGAGACTTGTCTGCTCCTGCTGCTTCCCTTGTATCTTTTGGTTACTTCCCTTGTATCTGTTGGTTGCTTTCCTTGTATCTGTTGGCTGCTTCCCTTGTATCGTCTGGTTGCTTCCCCTGCATCTGTTGATTGCTTCCCTGCATCTGTTGGCTGCTTCCCTTGTATCGGCTGGTTGCTTAACTTTTATCTGTTGATTTCTTCCCCTGCATCTGTTGATTGCTTCCCCTGCATCTGTTGGCTGCTTCCCTTGTATCTGTTGGTTGCTTCCCTTGTATCTGTTCATTGAACTACAGAGAAGTACTCCAATAAGTGCCAGTAAAGAACAAATAACCTACATGACCAGGTGTGAACTGGGTATGTATATATTGCTGTATGTCTGCTCTTTCTCCAAATTAATGTCAGGAATTTGACTAGTAAAGACTTCGACTGTTGAAAGCATTGCTAGCTCGTCTACATCATCTACTACTGCCAGGTGTAGAGCGGACAGTCTGACCATCTACGACGGTGCAAGTGACCGGGCGCCACTGCTGGAGCGAACATGCGGCAAGTACCGACCGGGGGAGGTGCTGACCTCGGGTAGACACGCCTTCCTGCAGCTCGTCACGGACACCGGGGTGGAGGGCCGAGGCTTTAGCATTGCGTGGAGAGCAGTGAGCACACGTAAGACTTAGTGTTGTTAGAAAATATTTACAATTCTGTTAGTTTAGTTTTTGGCATTACTTTTAGGTTAGTTGTTTGTGTTACTTGTTATGTTAGTGTTTTTGTATTACTATTATTTTGTTTGGATTACTATTAGGATCGTCCTCTCTGTTACTACGAGGTTTGGTCTTGTTATGAAGGTTAGGTCTTTGCATTACTATGAGGTCTTTGTGTCACCAGTAACTGTGAGCAACAATCCAAGCAGCATGCACTGGCTATTCTCACGACATCTCGCAGCTGCTTTTCCAATTTGTTTTTATTTGCTGAAGATTAAAGAGCTTTGTCTTGACCCCTACCTTTTCTTTCCCTTGACCTTTCACCGCTACAGTCTAGGTTGTCACTGACGTCACTCAGGAATGACGGGCTGTCACACTCACACTCGGTGTTTGAAATGTACTTGCTGTCATGTCACCTGTAATCAACAGGTGTGTTCAGGACAGTTGATGCAGCCTTCACCCACCGCCATTGGAGGTCATGAACTTTGCAGACGTGAATCTGTTTCAGTTAATAATTTCACAAAGTCAGTACAACCTGAATGACATCAGTACAGTGTAGTGACCCTGCTGCATCTCTGTCTCTGTTTTGATTTAAATATGCAAATCTCCGACATCAAAGAGATTCCAAATGTGCACCGACAAAGAAATCAAAGATGTTTGTTCTCTCTTGGCAGCTGCAGCTTAATTCTGTCTCTTACTATGTTTCCTGTTACTATGTTACTATGTTACTATGTTACTATGTTACTATGTTACTATGTTACTAGGTTACTATGTTACTATGTTACTAGGTTACTATGTTTCCGGTTACTAGGTTAGCAAGACTTAAACACACTTTGTTTCACGTACAGTTACCACGCCCACCACCACACTGACCACGCCCACCCCAGCACCTGGTTGCGATGGGCACGCCCTTGACCTGACATCACCCGGGTCTGTGACGTCGCCTTACTATGACGGAGAGAGCGTGTACCCGAGTTTTCAAACCTGCCGCTGGGTGGTCACTGGTCCACCTGGCTACGTCATCACCTTCAAGTTCAATAGCTTCGAGCTGGAGTACACCCCGGGGTGCGAGTACGACTACCTGGAAATCTACGACGGAACAGACATGAGGTGTGTACGGCGGAACTTCCTTCGATAACGTGTTACAGAAATAAAGGGAGGCAATTTGTCATCCGTACCACCCGTCCTTCTCGTCCCCATAAGCTGTTTACAGCATCTCTGCGTCTCTTGTGACCCCGTTCATTGTGTCTCTTGTGACCCGTTCACTTCTAAGCAGCACAATGTACACACGAAGACTGAAAACATTTCTTTCTTACTGCATTCCTTTTTTCCTTTTTTTTTGTTCTGTTTCTTGACTGGGGAAATGTCTCCACCCTGCTTCTGTCTGTCGTCAACTTGCTGTTAACGGTTGCAGCACTGCTGTCCGCACCCTGTGTGGCGAGCGCCCCCCTGATGACGTCACCACCACATCCAATATGGCGCTGGTTAAATTCGTATCTGACGCGGAAGTCGCCGGAATCGGTTTCAATGCGACTTTCATCTTCCACAGACCAACAGGTAAGCGACAGGTGTGTTTACATTGCTCTTCTTTCTCCAAGCTTCAAATCCAGCCACACTTATCTCTCAAACACCCAGACAAGAACTTGTTGAAATGTCTCACCCAAACAAGCTAAGAGATGCCTGACAGAAATGATGACCAACACTTGGTCTTGCAGCCAGGTGTGCCCCTGACGAGTTCACTTGCAGACCTGGCAGCTGTATCCCCCAGGGCGCAGTGTGTAATGGTGCTGACGACTGCTCTAGTGGCGGAGACGAGGTGTTTTGTCGTGAGTACCACCACCCGATAAAACCATATCCGTGTCCTTCAGTAAAAGCATACGATATAACGACTGGTTTTGTCTCTTGGCAAAAGAGCGTATCGATAAAGTCGTTTTGTGATAATAACAATAAAGTTTAATCATCAGCACACTTGTGAACTACTGTAGGTATAATCATGATCATTGTTACATGACTTCACAATGTAGTTTTCTTGTCAATAAAAGTTTTCTATTAAAATTGATTTGCAGTAATAATAATAAATTATCAATACAATACAAGCTATGTGCTCAGTGTAAATTAAGAAATTATAATATGAATTCAACGATATAAGCTCATAACCAGTATCACGTGACAGCGATGTGAAGCTAGATGTCATTAATTAAAGATAATGGAGGAGTTTTATCACAAGAACAACATATCGTGAAGTATTCATGACTTCCGCAAGCCTTGGCACCATGTTGACCCTTTGACAGCCTCTAACCTCTGTGGTCGCCCCAACATCCCTCCTTCCCTGGACGCGCACAGGATTGTGGGAGGTCAAGAGGCGGTGCCAGGAAGCTGGCCCTGGCAGGTGTCTCTGCGCATGACCGGGAAGCACCTTTGTGGCGGGTCGCTAATCGCTCACACCTGGGTCCTGACTGCTGCTCACTGCTTTGACAGGTGAACCAGCTTTATTTGCCCTTTATGTGCACCTGTCACACCTGTACTCACCAGAGAGTATTTATACCTGTTTTCTTTTACAACAACATGGGCAGGTAACTCAGCATGTCTGGGTGACATCAGTACAGCAAAACAAGACTAGTATAAACAATATCAGCAAATACAAAATAGCAGTTATAATGTAATAAACCAACAGTTTATAGAATAACAGTTCAACACCAACAGGATGTAATGCAATAACAATCATGACAGTTGTTGTCGGGGTGGGGGGTGGGGGGTGACATCACATTATTAACATCGCTTTGCTGTACCAGCAACTGGCAGCTGCCTGATTGGAGTGTCATGGCTGGACTGCATTCACTGAGGACCTCTGACCCTCATCAGCAGCTTTTTAACATCAGCCGCATCATCATACACCCCGGATACGTTTCCCTGACGTCAGATAATGACGTGGCCCTCGTGCACCTGACGTCTCCTGCTCACCCGGATGATTACGTCAGCCTGATCTGCCCGCCGTCAGCAGCGCTGTCGCCTGGGACCATGATGTACATCACTGGCTTCGGGGAAACACTGAGTGAGTGAGTGAGTGAGTGAGTGAGTGAGTGAGTGAGTGAGTGAGTGAGTGAGTGAGTCGTACAAACAATAAACAGCGAATGCTAAACAATTGACCCTTCATGTCTGTCTTGTTGCCTAGCGACGTGCTGTGCTGAGAAACTGAAGCAGGCCGCGGTGCCGCTAATCGACACCAGGGTGTGCAACACCAGTGACTACCACAGCCGTGTACTGCAGCACATGGTGTGTGCGGGCTACCAAGAAGGCGGCACGGATACATGTGGGGTACGTGTGAGAGCGAGTGTGTGTGTGTGTGTGTGCGTGCGTGCGTGCGTGTGTGCGTGCAGGCGTTTGTGCGTGCGTTACAAAGTTCCTGTGTTTTCTCGTCAAACCCGAACATTGGCCTGAGGAACTGGACACGAGGGTGACAGTTATGACGTAATTCAAACCCCCCCCCACTTTAACATAGGGCTGCAGGGGACAAGTTACTGCAATATTCACGTCAGTCCCTTAAAGTCTCGCCCCATGGCTCACACACCCCTCAAACCCTGCTCCAACCCCCACCCCCACCCCCACCCCCCACAGCCCGAACGGCTTAAGACTTAAGACCGTGTAAAACAAAGTAAAGAATGAAAGATTTATTAACGTGAAGTTATCCCCAGTATCTCTGCATACACCCTCGACACTCACAGACATGATCAACACACTCCACTCACAGACATAATAAACACACCAACTCCACTTACACACATAATAAACACAACAACTCCACTCACAGAAATAATAAACACACCAGCTCCACTCACACACATAATAAACACACCAACTCTACTCAGAGACATAATAAACACACCAACTCCACTCACACACATAATAAACACACCAACTCTACTCAGAGACATAATGAACACACCAGCTCCACTCACAGACATAATAAACACACCAACTCTACTCAGAGACATAATAAACACACCAGCTCCACTCACAGACATAATAAACACACCAGCTCCACTCACAGACATAATAAACACACCAACTCCACTCACAGACATGATAAACACACCAACTCCACTCACAGACATAATAAACACAACAACTCCACTCACAGACATAATAAACACACCAGCTCCACTCACAGACATAATAAACACACCAGCTCCACTCACAGACATAATAAACACTCCACTCACAGACATAATAAACACACCAACTCTACTCACAGACATAATAAACACACCAACTCCACTCACATACATAATAAACACACCAACTCCACTCACAGACATAAACACACCAACTCCACTCACACACATAATAAACACAGCAACTCCACTCACAGACATAATAAACACACCAGCTCCACTCACACACATAATACACACACCAACTCTACTCAGAGACATAATAAACACACCAACTCCACTCACAAACATAATAAACACACCAACTCTACTCATAGACATAATAAACACACCAACTCTACTCAGAGACATAATAAACACACCAACTCTACTCAGAGACATAATAAACACACCAACTCCACTCACAGACATAACAAACACACCAACTCTACTCACAGACATAATAAACACACCAGCTCCACTCACATACATAATAAACACACCAACTCTACTCATAGACATAATAAACACACCAGCTCCACTCACAGACATAATAAACACACCAGCTCCACTCACAGACATAATAAACACACCAACTCCACTCACACACATAATAAACACACTAAACACACCAACTCCACTCACAGACATAATAAACACAACAACTCCACTCACAGACATAATAAACACACCAGCTTCACTCACAGACATAATAAACACACCAGCTCCACTCACAGACATAATAAACACACCAACTTCACTCACAGACATAATAAACACACCAGCTCCACTCACAGACATAATAAACACACCAGATCCACTCACAGACATAATAAACACACTCCACTCACAGACATAATAAACACACCAACTCCACTCACAGATATAATAAACACTCCACTCACAGACATAATAAACACACCAACTCCACTCACAGACATAATAAACACACCAGCTCTACTCACAGACATAATAAACACACTCCACTCACAGACAT
Organism: Marisa cornuarietis; assembly: GCA_004794655.1. Classification (NCBI taxonomy): domain Eukaryota; kingdom Metazoa; phylum Mollusca; class Gastropoda; order Architaenioglossa; family Ampullariidae; genus Marisa; species Marisa cornuarietis. Next base: position 392,901 of record SMMW01000633.1, read on the forward strand.
AATAAACACACCAGCTCCACTCACAGACATACAAAACACACCAACTCCACTCACAGAAATAATAAACACACCAACTCTACTCACAGACATAATAAAAAAACTCCACTCACAGACATAATAAACACACCAGCTCTACTCACAGACATAATAAACACACCAACTCCACTCACAGACATAATAAACACACCAGCTCCACTCACAGACATATTAAACACACCAGCTCCACTCACAGACTTAATAAACACACCAGCTCCACTCACAGACATAATAAACACACCAACTCCACTCACAGACATATTAAACACACCAGCTCCACTCACAGACATAATAAACACACCAGCTCCACTCACAGACATAATAAACACACCAACTCCACTCACAGACATAATAAACACTCCACTCACAGACATAATAAACACACCAACTCCACTCACAGACATAATAAACACACCAACTCCACTCACAGACATAATAAACACACTCCACTCACAGACATAATAAACACACCAACTCCCCTCACAGACATAATAAACACTCCACTCACAGACATAATAAACACACCAGCTCCACTCACAGACATAATAAACACACCAGCTCTACTCACAGACATAATAAACACACTCCACTCACAGACATAATAAACACACCAGCTCCACTCACAGACATAATAAACACACCAACTCCACTCACAGACATAATAAACACACCAGCTCCACTCACAGACATAATAAAAAAACTCCACTCACAGACATAATGAACACACCAGCTCTACTGACAGACATAATAAACACACCAACTCTACTCACAGACATAATAAACACACCAACTCCACTCACAGACATAATAAACACACCAACTCCACTCACAGACATAATAAACACACCAACTCCACTCACAGACATGATAAACACACCAACTCCACTCACAGACATAATAAACACAACAACTCCACTCACAGACATAATAAACACACCAGCTCTACTCACAGACATAATAAACACACCAGCTCTACTCACAGACATAATAAACACACCAACTCCACTCACAGACATAATAAACACACCAAATCCACTCACAGACATAATAAACACACCAACTCCACTCACAGACATAATAAACACTCCAACTCCACTCACAGACATAATAAACACACCAGCTCCACTCACAGACATATTAAACACACCAGCTCCACTCACAGACATAATAAACACACCAAGTCCACTCACAGACATAATAAACACACCAACTCCACTCACAGACATAATAAACACACCAACTCCACTCACAGACATAATAAACACACTCCACTCACAGACATAATAAACACACCAGCTGCACTCACAGACATAATAAACACACCAACTCCACTCACAGACATAATAAACACTCCACTCACAGACATAATAAACACACCAGCTCTACTCACAGACATAATAAACACACTCCACTCACAGACATAATAAACACACCAGCTCTACTCTTAGACATAATAAACACACTCCACTCACAGACATAATAAACACACTCCACTCACAGACATAATAAACACACCAACTCCACTCACAGACATAATAAACACTCCACTCACAGACATAATAAACACACCAGCTCCACTCACAGACATAATAAACACACCAGCTCTACTCACAGACATAATAATCACACTCCACTCACAGACATAATAAACACACCAGCTCCACTCACAGACATAATAAACACACCAACTCCACTCACAGACATAATAAACACACCAGCTCCACTCACAGACATAATGAACACACCAGCTCTACTGACAGACATAATAAACACACCAACTCTACTCACAGACATAATAAACACACCAACTCCACTCACAGACATAATAAACACACCAACTCCACTCACAGACATAATAAACACACCAACTCCACTCACAGACATAATAAACACACTCCACTCACAGACATAATAAACACACCAGCTCTACTCACAGACATAATAAACACACCAGCTCTACTCACAGACATAATAAACACACCAACTCCACTCTCAGACATAATAAACACACCAACTCCACTCACAGACATAATAAACACACCAACTCCACTCACAGACATAATAAACACACCAGCTCCACTCACAGACATATTAAACCAACCAGCTCCACTCACAGACATAATAAACACACCAGCTCCACTCACAGACATAATAAACACACCAACTCCACTCACAGACATAATAAACACACCAACTCCACTCACAGACATAATAAACACACTCCACTCACAGACATAATAAACACACCAGCTCCACTCACAGACATAATAAACACACCAACTCCACTCACAGACATAATAAACACTCCACTCACAGACATAATAAACACACCAACTCCACTCACAGACATAATAAACACACCAGCTCTACTCACAGACATAATAAACACACTCCACTCACAGACATAATAAACACACCAGCTCCACTCACAGACATAATAAACACACCAACTCCACTCACAGACATAATAAACACACCAGCTCCACTCACAGACATAATAAAAAAACTCCACTCACAGACATAATGAACACACCAGCTCTACTGACAGACATAATAAACACACCAACTCTACTCACAGACATAATAAACACACCAACTCCACTCACAGACATAATAAACACACCAACTCCACTCACAGACATAATAAACACACCAACTCCACTCACAGACATAATAAACACACCGTCTCCACTCACAGACATAATAAACACACTCCACTCACAGACATAATAAACACACCAGCTCCACTCACAGACATAATAAACACACCAGCCACTCACAGACATAATAAACACACCAACTCTACTCACAGACATAATAAACACACCAACTCCACTCACATACATAATAAACACACCAACTCCACTCACAGACATAAACACACCAACTCCACTCACACACATAATAAACACAGCAACTCCACTCACAGACATAATAAACACACCAGCTCCACTCACACACATAATACACACACCAACTCTACTCAGAGACATAATAAACACACCAACTCCACTCACAAACATAATAAACACACCAACTCTACTCATAGACATAATAAACACACCAACTCTACTCAGAGACATAATAAACACACCAACTCTACTCAGAGACATAATAAACACACCAACTCCACTCACAGACATAACAAACACACCAACTCTACTCACAGACATAATAAACACACCAGCTCCACTCACATACATAATAAACACACCAACTCTACTCATAGACATAATAAACACACCAGCTCCACTCACAGACATAATAAACACACCAGCTCCACTCACAGACATAATAAACACACCAACTCCACTCACACACATAATAAACACACTAAACACACCAACTCCACTCACAGACATAATAAACACAACAACTCCACTCACAGACATAATAAACACACCAGCTTCACTCACAGACATAATAAACACACCAGCTCCACTCACAGACATAATAAACACACCAACTTCACTCACAGACATAATAAACACACCAGCTCCACTCACAGACATAATAAACACACCAGATCCACTCACAGACATAATAAACACACTCCACTCACAGACATAATAAACACACCAACTCCACTCACAGATATAATAAACACTCCACTCACAGACATAATAAACACACCAACTCCACTCACAGACATAATAAACACACCAGCTCTACTCACAGACATAATAAACACACTCCACTCACAGACATAATAAACACACCAGCTCCACTCACAGACATACAAAACACACCAACTCCACTCACAGAAATAATAAACACACCAACTCTACTCACAGACATAATAAAAAAACTCCACTCACAGACATAATAAACACACCAGCTCTACTCACAGACATAATAAACACACCAACTCCACTCACAGACATAATAAACACACCAGCTCCACTCACAGACATATTAAACACACCAGCTCCACTCACAGACTTAATAAACACACCAGCTCCACTCACAGACATAATAAACACACCAACTCCACTCACAGACATATTAAACACACCAGCTCCACTCACAGACATAATAAACACACCAGCTCCACTCACAGACATAATAAACACACCAACTCCACTCACAGACATAATAAACACTCCACTCACAGACATAATAAACACACCAACTCCACTCACAGACATAATAAACACACCAACTCCACTCACAGACATAATAAACACACTCCACTCACAGACATAATAAACACACCAACTCCCCTCACAGACATAATAAACACACCAGCTCCACTCACAGACATAATAAACACACCAACTCCACTCACAGACATAATAAACACACCAGCTCCACTCACAGACATAATAAAAAAACTCCACTCACAGACATAATGAACACACCAGCTCTACTGACAGACATAATAAACACACCAACTCTACTCACAGACATAATAAACACACCAACTCCACTCACAGACATAATAAACACACCAACTCCACTCACAGACATAATAAACACACCAACTCCACTCACAGACATGATAAACACACCAACTCCACTCACAGACATAATAAACACAACAACTCCACTCACAGACATAATAAACACACCAGCTCTACTCACAGACATAATAAACACTTCAGCTCTACTCACAGACATAATAAACACACCAGCTCCACTCACAGACATAATAAACACACCAACTCCACTCACAGACATAATAAACACACCAACTCCACTCACAGACATAATAAACACTCCAACTCCACTCACAGACATAATAAACACACCAGCTCCACTCACAGACATATTAAACACACCAGCTCCACTCACAGACATAATAAACACACCAAGTCCACTCACAGACATAATAAACACACCAACTCCACTCACAGACATAATAAACACACCAACTCCACTCACAGACATAATAAACACACTCCACTCACAGACATAATAAACACACCAGCTGCACTCACAGACATAATAAACACACCAACTCCACTCACAGACATAATAAACACTCCACTCACAGACATAATAAACACACCAGCTCTACTCACAGACATAATAAACACACTCCACTCACAGACATAATAAACACACCAGCTCTACTCTTAGACATAATAAACACACTCCACTCACAGACATAATAAACACACTCCACTCACAGACATAATAAACACACCAACTCCACTCACAGACATAATAAACACTCCACTCACAGACATAATAAACACACCAGCTCCACTCACAGACATAATAAACACACCAGCTCTACTCACAGACATAATAATCACACTCCACTCACAGACATAATAAACACACCAGCTCCACTCACAGACATAATAAACACACCAACTCCACTCACAGACATAATAAACACACCAGCTCCACTCACAGACATAATGAACACACCAGCTCTACTGACAGACATAATAAACACACCAACTCTACTCACAGACATAATAAACACACCAACTCCACTCACAGACATAATAAACACACCAACTCCACTCACAGACATAATAAACACACCAACTCCACTCACAGACATAATAAACACACTCCACTCACAGACATAATAAACACACCAGCTCTACTCACAGACATAATAAACACACCAGCTCTACTCACAGACATAATAAACACACCAACTCCACTCTCAGACATAATAAACACACCAACTCCACTCACAGACATAATAAACACACCAACTCCACTCACAGACATAATAAACACACCAGCTCCACTCACAGACATATTAAACCAACCAGCTCCACTCACAGACATAATAAACACACCAGCTCCACTCACAGACATAATAAACACACCAACTCCACTCACAGACATAATAAACACACCAACTCCACTCACAGACATAATAAACACACTCCACTCACAGACATAATAAACACACCAGCTCCACTCACAGACATAATAAACACACCAACTCCACTCACAGACATAATAAACACTCCACTCACAGACATAATAAACACACCAACTCCACTCACAGACATAATAAACACACCAGCTCTACTCACAGACATAATAAACACACTCCACTCACAGACATAATAAACACACCAGCTCCACTCACAGACATAATAAACACACCAACTCCACTCACAGACATAATAAACACACCAGCTCCACTCACAGACATAATAAAAAAACTCCACTCACAGACATAATGAACACACCAGCTCTACTGACAGACATAATAAACACACCAACTCTACTCACAGACATAATAAACACACCAACTCCACTCACAGACATAATAAACACACCAACTCCACTCACAGACATAATAAACACACCAACTCCACTCACAGACATAATAAACACACCGTCTCCACTCACAGACATAATAAACACACTCCACTCACAGACATAATAAACACACCAGCTCCACTCACATACATAATAAACACACCAGCTGCACTCACAGACATAATAAACACACCAACTCTACTCACAGACATAATAAACACACCAACTGCACATTTTTCATGTGTCCCAGTTTGTACACGTGGCGAGTGGAGTCTTGTGATGAGGTGAGTAGCTGGTGTCCCTGTGATAGTCGCGACACGCAGGTAACTCACTGCCCTCTATTTTCTTGACGGATGTTCCAGGGCGACTCGGGTGGACCTCTCGTGCACGAGACTGGTGGTCACTGGGAGCTGTACGGCGTGACGTCATGGGGGGTTTCTTGTGGAGGTAACAAACTCCTCTGTGTGCACGCATGACTTTATGGTGTGCGTGCGTGCGTGCGTGCGTGCGTGCGTGCGTGCGTGCGTGCGTGCTCGTGTTCCGGGTACAAGACAGGAGTAAGAATTACAACATTGCTTACCTGAGAGTACCCACCGTTTGTTTCAGACGTCCGCGAGCCTGGGCCCCTAAAATAGTTTTGTTATTTACACTTGTTAACTATTTGTGAATGTGTTTATTTACAACTATTTGTGAATGTGTTTATTTACAACTGTTTGTGAATGTGTTTATTTACAACTATTTGTGAATGTGTTTATTTACAACTATTTGTGAATGTGTTTATTTACAACTATTTGTGAATGTGTTTATTTACAACTATTTGTGAATGTGTTTATTTACAACTATTTGTGAATGTGTTTATTTACAACTATTTGTGAATGTGTTTATTTACAACTATTTGTGAATGTGTTTATTTACAACTATTTGTGAATGTGTTTATTTACAACTATTTGTGAATGTGTTTATTTACAACTATTTGTGAATGTGTTTATTTACAACTATTTGTGAATGTGTTTATTTACAACTATTTGTGAATGTGTTTATTTACAACTGTTTGTGAATGTGTTTATTTCCTCAGAACTGGGAATGCCGGGTGTGTACATGATCGTTCTGGACTACTTGGACTGGATACGAGAAACTATATCCAAGAATTCTTAGGCAGAGTGTTGATATCATCTGCTGCCGTTAGTGGGGCGTAAAACCGATATGATGTCAATCAGTTATCAGCCACAGCAACCTTCACACTAATCTCCAAGTCAATATAACGTCCGTTTATTTCTTGTTTGGAGTTTGTTTGTCCAGCCTCGTCAACTGAGCGTGAAATGAGGTTTTTTAAAGTTATCTTTCCGTAACAAGAATACTTGTAGATAAGAGTTGTTAATAAAGATACACAATACTACTTTCACAAGCGTCATTTATAGAAGGTGCGATCACCCACGAATGTATTTTAACAACAAAAAGTGACCCTCGTCTACCATTCACTCTGTCATCGTGACAGTGTTTTTGTTTGTTTGTTTTTTTTGTCCATTGAAGAAACGCGTCACTTGATCGTCTTACTGAGGAGACTGGTAGAGACAGTTGTCGTCCCACACTGGACTTGTCGTGGCCCAGCCAATACAAATTTACAATAGTTCCCTGCATCGTGCTTTTTCTACAAAGTGTGAAGATGATATTTCAGAATGACAACAACCTTGACGACAACACCAAGATGTTCATCGTGCCCTCCACAATCTGTTTTACTCTCGCTATAGTGTAGAGTAGAGCAGTAAGCTTCACACCATACAATCCTCTGATGTTCTACACTCTCTATACAATCTTCTGTGATTGTCGACACAAACCTCTGTGATGTGATTTTCTACACTCTACACAATTTTCTGTGATGTTCTACACACTCTATACAATCCTGTGATGTTCTACACACTCTATACAATCCTGTGATGTTCTACACACTATAAAATTTTCTGTGATATTCTACACTCTTTATACAATCTTTCTGTGATGTGATTTTCTACACTCTCTATACAATCTTCTGTGATTTTCTACACACTCTATGCAATTTTCTGTGATGTTCTACACAATCTATGCAATCCTGTGATGTTCTACACTTTCGACGGTAAAGTGAAGATCAGTAGTATACACACCAATGTGTCTTCTGTGATATTCTACACCGTCTATTTAATCTTTTCATGCGGTGATCTAAATACTCCGTGTAGGTTCTTGTTTATGAGTTTGTTCTTGTAAGTACATCAAGTCAAAGCTTACAAAATCTCGATGAGACATTCGTTGAAATTAAACAAAATTCACTTGGATTTATAGAAGGCCCTTTTCCATTGGCTCCATATTCCTTTCTGCTTGTCGTGAGATGGTGGTGCTGCTACTGGTGGTGGTAAACATGGCAGCAAAGGGTTTTCCCACGTCATCAGAAGACCCGTGAGCACATGTTCATCACCTTTGACCTCACTGCTTTTGCATTAACGTGCATTGCGTGTGTTCATCAAAGGTCACGTGACACAAGCCTTCAGCCTCCACCAGACCCCCTTGTGGCTGACTTCTACCGTCTGCGTTCCCATGGTACCTTGCGACGGTAATCCTTTTTACACCAGCACATCGTGGTCTTCTCCATGCTCCCCCCTCCCTCTCTGCATGACCTGCTGTGCCCTCAACTAAGCCTCCAAAACCTCGAGCTGGTGATTAGCGCACTTAATGTTGCTGATGAAGATGGTAACCAAAAGCAAGTTTTCTGTAACTGCTCCAGTCTGTCGCAACGCCGTAAAGACCTCGACGACCCCGAGAAGGGTGTGCAGGCCAGCTGACAGAGAGGCACATCAAACGGCGAACTGTTGCAGGTGAACTGGTTATTGCTCAGGTAGTCCTACTGTATCACAACTCAGGTGAGAAGGTGTGGACGGCGTGGCATTACTTTCAATTATTTCCTCAGGTAGGAGAGAAACATATTTACCTTGATTCGCTTGAAGCTGTTCTGTTGTCTCCGCATCTGAAAAACAAAACGTGACGAGTTTGAAGACGAACTTTTGTAACTTTTATGTTGAAATGAACCACACAGTGATTTTACACCAACAGGAACCTTTCTAACTGACAGTGTTTATTAGAAGGTTTGGGGACGTTGTCGAGAGAAAGAAAAACATAGGTTGACGAACAGGTGATGAACATGACAGTAGTAGGAGATGACACAGGAGATGAATGCTCACTACCTGCCCATGGTACTTCACTCTCTGCTATAAATAAAACGGCTGTCTGGTATAATTATACTGTTTGAGTAAAATAGTTTGTGTCCCTAACCTGGAAACAGGAACTCACCCTGAAGAGTTAACTGTTGCAGAGCCTGTGACACGTTGTTGTACATCTTGAGTTTGGCGATGTCGGCCTTCAGCAGGTAGCTCACCACCCGCGACTGCAAAACAGTGTTGGCATATATACTTTGTCAAATGTCTTCTACAGTCAGTCACAGCAAAGACAGTCAGCTCTTTAAATACTGATAGTGATAATGAATCGGTGTGTGAATCAGGTTTGTCAATAATGACACACAGTAATTCTGATAATGGCAACATGCTGTACACAATGCTGATGCATTGCACAATTTAAAAAACACACAATTACTGGTATTTTCAATAAGCAAGACAGTAAAACAGATCACGTGATTTCACAGTTAAGCGATCCTGTCCTCTCCTCGAGTCCCATAAAGGGCACGGAACGGATACTCAGTGTCAGGGAACCTCACTGTCAAGGCCGTTAACAGAATAGTCTTATGAAGGTTTCAGAAAGGAAGACTCACTCTCATGTTACAGAATGCAATGGTCACATCATAGCGAGTCGCTTCCGCCAGCAGGGACTTGATGCTCTGCACAGTAACATCACAGAGATGTGAGACAAGACTAAGATATCAAGGCGCTTAAACAGTCACGTGTACAGGCACACACACACACACACCAGCACTGACAGCGACACAAGAACAGTACAGAGGGACAGGAAGGAAGACGAGACAGACACAGTGACAGACATGAAGACAGGACAGTATCAGGACATGGGGACAGGAGGAAGACAGGAAGAGCTCTAGTAACGTCTCTGGACGCAGTGAGAAGTTTGTCGGCAGGTGACTTGGCGACTGGAAAATGAAGGTATCTCCCGGTCCCCCCCACTTTCCCCCCCCCCCACACACACCAACCTGCACCGCCGTGTAGTCGACACCGTATACATTGCGCATGTCCACAACGACAGACTTAGGCTTCTCGTCCTCCAGCGCCACCTCCATCACCTTCTCCTCCACATACTCCACCGCCGGGAAGAACAAGCCCTGGTCAGGCTGCACGATGACGGCGCCCTGCCTCCGTGACACCTGCAGGTAGAGATTACAGGAAGAGATTACAGGTGGACTAGACTCACTAGAGGACTGTGGCCCGTCCACTCACCAGGTGTCGTGTTCATTACTTTCAGTCGGTGGCTGATTAAAGCTTATGGACCTGCAGCTTGCAGTTTATTTTCTTTAGGAGGGGTGTGGGTGTGACTAGTGATTCTCTGGACCATTCTTTGCGTTGCTAGATTGTCTGACCAGTAAAGTCTTCCCCACCCTGCTTCAGCAGCTCAGCTGACATGTTATCAACGACAGGTGAACACCCTTCCCTCACACTGCCTGCAGCTCTTCCTCCTCAGTTCAACATTGTACCGGTCGCTGCAATATTCTGTCCGTGGGTTGAGTTCACCAATGTTTTGTGTGAAAAGGCGGCCATTGGTGTCTGTGATGACTAAAGTCTTGTTGACCTGTCTTGATGAGGATCTTCAGCAGCTGGCAGACATCTTGACTGTCACCTCGTGCACAGTTAGTTCTAAATTAGTTTTAATTAGTGTTGATTTGTATAATTGTTCTGGGACTGCAATAAGTGGAGAGCAGAAGGTAAAACAAGAGGACTTTAGAAAGTCCAACGACTCTCACCTGTAGCTTAGGTCGTGACATGGGGTACAACAACAACAGCAGTGACAAGCCAATGCCTACCAGAATTCCGTACTGAAACCCAGAAATAGGACACGGTAACACATCAGTAACACACAGGTTCCTATAAATAGCACACAGTTACCCATAAATAACACACAGTTAGCCAGAAATAGCACACAGTTACTCAGGTGGTGACAGGAAACCTTATCTTGTGATGGAAGTTACTAGCGGAGCTGTTTTCAAATTATGAACAGAACAGCGTGAAGATAAATGGGGAAGTCGTTCGAGGAAGCTTTGGTTTTCGGGAAAAAGATTATTCACAGCAGTTAACAATGTGTTTGCATAAGTACGTCACGTGATACACGGGCGCGCGTGCGAACACACACACACACACAGAGACTGGTGACACACAATGATTCAGTCAAAACTCATGTTCACTGTATTACGGATGAAACACGGGTAGCAACAGGAAGATTAGTGTGTGCTGCAGGTTTTGGGTCCACATTTGGTCAGTGGGGTCAGGTGAGCGGGTGGGGTCGGGTGGGGTCGGGTGCCAGTATTTTCCCTGGCTATCCAGCGGTTTCTTCAGATACTCTCCTTTCCTCCCTCCTTCCCTGTTTCTTTATCATGTTGCCGTATCACCGACACCAAGGAAAAAAGGAAGGAAGAAGGGGTTGAGTTTGTTGGGGGCTGTTGTCAATAGACTGACCTCAATTCCTATGACGAAAGACAAAATGAAGGTGACGACGTGAATGAACAAGTCCCACTCTGAAAAAGAAGAAAACAAAAACACATAATAAAAACTGAAAGAGGTCGTCGCAATTCTCTTAACATCAACATTTGCAGGATTGTAATCCGCCTCAACTGGTCAACATCTAAAGGATTGTAGTTTGCCTCTAATGGTCCACCAGTGATTTGACATCAACATTTATAAGACTGAGGCCCACCTCCACTGGGAGATCATCTCATTGAAATCAATAAAACTGGCATCAGTCCTCATCGGCTGGACATCCTACTGACATCAACATCGATACGACTAGGGTCTGCCTTTACTTAGCGACCATCGTATTGACATCACATCTGTAAGACTGGGCGACAATGCTATAGACATCAACATCTATAAGACTGGGCGACAGTACTATAGACATCAACATCTATAAGACTGGGGCGACAATCCTATAGACATCAACATCTGTAAGACTGGGCGACAATACTATAGACATCAACATCTATAGGACTGGGCGACAATCCTATAGACATCAACATCTATAAGACTGGGCGACAATACTATAGACATCAACATCTATAAGACTGGGCGACAGTACTATAGACATCAACATCTATAAGACTGGGCGACAATACTATAGACATCAACATCTATAAGACTGGGCGACAGTACTATAGACATCAACATCTATAGGACTGGGCGACAATCCTATAGACATCAACATCTATAAGACTGGGCGACAATACTATAGACATCAACATCTATAAGACTGGGCGACAATCCTATAGACATTAACATCTATAGGACTGGGCGACAATCCTATAGACATTAACATCTACAGGACTGGGCGACAATCCTATAGACATCAACATCTATAAGACTGGGCGACAATACTATAGACATCAACATCTATAAGACTGGGCGACAATACTGTAGACATCAACATCTATAAGACTGGGCGACAGTACTATAGACATCAACATCTATAGGACTGGGCGACAATACTGTAGACATCAACATCTATAAGATTGGGCGACAATACTATAGACATCAACATCTATAAGACTGGGCGACAGTACTATATACATCAACATCTATAAGACTGGGCGACAGTACTATAGACATCAACATCTATAGGACTGGGCGACAATACTGTAGACATCAACATCTATAAGACTGGGATACAATACTATAGACATCAACATCTATAAGACTGGGCGACAGTACTATAGACATCAACATCTATAGGACTGGGCGACAATCCTATAGACATCAACATCTATAAGACTGGGCGACAATACTATAGACATCAACATCTATAAGACTGGGCGACAATCCTATAGACATTAACATCTATAGGACTGGGCGACAATCCTATAGACATTAACATCTACAGGACTCGGCGACAATCCTATAGACATTAACATCTATAAGACTGGGCGACAATACTATAGACATCAACATCTATAAGACTGGGCGACAATACTGTAGACATCAACATCTATAAGACTGGGCGACAGTACTATAGACATCAACATCTATAAGACTGGGCGACAATACTACAGACATCAACATCTATAAGACTGGGCGACAATACTATAGACATCAACATCTATAAGACTGGGCGACAATACTACAGACATCAACATCTATAAGACTGGGCGACAATACTGTAGACATCAACATCTATAGGACCGGGCGACAATACTACAGACATCAACATCTATAAGACTGGGCGACAATACTACAGACATCAACATCTATAGGACTGAGCGACAGTACTATAGACATCAACATCTACCGGACTCGGGTAAGTCTTCACTAGGCGGTAATCTTAATGACATCAACATCTGTAAGACTGTCAGCTGTTGTGTCTTATCTACGTGTCTACTGCAATGTCTATTGAAATAAATATGATCATTGTGTATAATTGTTCTACCTGTAAGAGACGATTGCCATGAAGTGCTGGTAGTATACAAACATGGCTGCCATCACCACGTGGCCATGGGTACAACAACTAAATGGTATGAGTGTCCGGGGGAACAAGTAAATGATATCAAGTGTCGGGGGTAACGAGTATATGATATCAAGTGTCGGGGGGTAACAAGTATATGATATCAAGTGTCGGGGGTAACAAGTATATGATATCAAGTGTCGGGGGTAACAAGTATATGATATCAAGTGTCGGGGGTAACGAGTAAATGATATCAAGTGTCGGGGGTAACAAGTATATGATACAAAGTGTCGGGGGTAACAAGTATATGATATCAAGTGTCGGGGGTAACAAGTAAATGATATCAAGTGTCGGGGGTAACGAGTAAATGATATCAAGTGTCGGGGGTAACAAGTATATGATACAAAGTGTCGGGGGTAACAAGTATATGATATCAAGTGTCGGGGGTAACAAGTAAATGATATCAAGTGTCGGGTGGTAACAAGTATATGATATCAAGTGTCGGGGGTAACAAGTATATGATATCAAGTGTCGGGGGTAACAAGTATATGATATCAAGTGTCGGGGTAACGAGTAAATGATATCAAGTGTCGGGGTAACAAGTATATGATATCAAGTGTCGGGGGTAACAAGTATATGATATCAAGTGTCGGGGGTAACAAGTAAATGATATCAAGTGTCGGGTGGTAACGAGTAAATGATATCAAGTGTCGGGTGGTAACAAATAAATGGTATCAAGTGTCAGCTGCACACACAGCACGTGTTGGTCTTACTGCTCGTGTTCCACAGCGACAGGAAGATTTTGTAGTCAAACATCGGGACTACAGCCATGATGATGACAGCAGCCAGCGCCGCCTTGGGGATGTAGTGGCAGTAGGGCATCAGGAACTGCAGCGACAGCAGAATCAGCAGACCTGCAGGCAAGGTAAGTAAGGGCAGGTAAGGTACCCGGTTAACTGCTAACATCTGGGTGTCTATCAATCAAGAGACATACGGTGACATATGAGGACAGGGGTGGGGGGGGGGTGGCATGGTGGACATGGCGACAACAGGTTGTATTAAAACGGAACAGAAGGCAGGAAGAGTTGGTAAGATAGACACGTGAGTGTGACTCTATTACAACCTGTGTATGTGTGTGTTTGTTTGTGTGTGTGTGTGTGTGTGTGTGTGTGTGTGTGTGTGTGTGTGATTGCAATGGGTAATCGTGCGTTTATGTGTTACTTGCAGCTGTTATCATCCACACAGGCTCACCTGTGAAGAGTCCTCCAGCAGGAGTTCGAACCCCGCTCTGGGAATTGACGGCAGTCCTGTCAAAGAAACAACTCGTGATCATTGCAGTGCGTAGACATTAAAGTTATATTGCGGTAACCGATGAAAACATTAACGAGAAACAATCTCTCTCCATTCAGCCCAGCGACACCCTTACAGCTAGTAATGTAGTTTTATCTCAAATGTCTGCCAGTGAAAACATCTCATAAATCTTATCTCCTGCTGTTACAGAACACAAACTCTCTCAGCTGCTCACCTTGAGAAGCTACCCGTGACAGGATACGACGATACAAACGAGCTGACAATATTGGACATTCCTGTAAAACACAGGTGTGACATGTTAAAACACACGTGTAGAAGCTAAAACACAGGTGTGACATGTTAAAACACACGTGTAGCAGCGAAAACACAGGTGTGACATCTTAAAACACACGTGTAGCAGCTAAAACACAGGTGTGACATCTTAAAACACAGATGTAGCAGCGAAAACACAGGTGTGACATGTTAAAACACACGTGTTGCAGCTAAAACACAGGTGTGACATCTTAAAACACACGTGTAGCAG
This sequence comes from Marisa cornuarietis, assembly GCA_004794655.1. Lineage (NCBI taxonomy): Eukaryota > Metazoa > Mollusca > Gastropoda > Architaenioglossa > Ampullariidae > Marisa > Marisa cornuarietis. The sequence continues at coordinate 408,637 of SMMW01000633.1, forward strand.
CGAAAACACAGGTGTGACATCTTAAAACACACGTGTAGCAGCTAAAACACAGGTATGACATCTTAAAACACAGGTGTAGCAGCTAAAACACAGGTATGACATCTTAAAACACCCGTGTTGCAGCTAAAACACAGGTGTGACATCTTAAAACACACGTGTAGCAGCTAAAACACAGGTATGACATCTTAAAACACACGTGTTGCAGCTAAAACACAGGTGTGACATCTTAAACACACGTGTAGCAGCTAAAACACAGGTGTGACATCTTAAAACACACGTGTAGCAGCGAAAACACAGGTGTGACATGTTAAAACACACGTGTTGCAGCTAAAACACAGGTGTGACATCTTAAAACACAGGTGTAGCAGCTAAAACACAGGTGTGACATCTTAAAACACAGGTGTAGCAGCTAAAACACAGGTGTGACATCTTAAAACACACGGGTAGCAGCTAAAACACAGGTGTGACATCTTAAAACACACGGGTAGCAGGTAAAACACAGGTGTGACAGCCTAACACGAGTGCAACATCTGTCGAGGTAAATATTGCATCTCAGGGAGCCTGCAGAAAGGTCGCTCGACTGTATGAAGACACGTGAGACACCCAACATGATATGACCATCCAAACGATCGACCTGCCCTCTACTTTTCTTGCCATAGTTAAACCTTTTAGACCGCATCCCCATCGTAAGTACATGAGTTAATTTTTAAGTACTCATTTATACAAACAGTGAGGTTGTTTTATGCACGTGCTCACCTGACCTTGCCCACACCAATAAAATTTGTTTCTAAGTTGAAAAGTGGTCTTCAGTAACTACAAGATACAATCACTAACAACAACATTATTTCACAATGGTATGACATATACCCACTAATATATATGTGTGTATATATCTATATATAGATATCCGATATACTCACCAATAGCTATTAATTCCTGCGTGGGGTCTATCTTGTAGTTGTTTACCCTCGCTGCGACCAAACAAGAGGACAGACATAGAGAAAGGTAGCAGACCAGAGCTGCACACAGGAGCTAAGTGGACAAGTCATCTAACAACCAAACATTCAGAAAAAACTTGTTTTCAGACAGGATGACCCACCATTTTGAGAAATCTTGTCATACACATAATTTCTGTAAATTTCATATCTACAGATGTGCAATAATATATACTTTATTGTATAACCGTATAACGTGTATTTATATATATATGTGTGTGTGTGTGTGTGAGAGAGAGAGAGTTATAGTTGTAGCTAACCATACAAATGTATGTATATGTGTAGCACGTGAGGCTGAGTGAGACTCACTGACCGAAGGCCTTGCCGATGGCGATGGCCTCTACAAGGCCCAGCACTGGCACGATGATGAAGCCGGAGCCGATTTTCTGAAAACATCCCAACACCGAGTGTAAGGCGCAAGAAAACTGTGACAACAGTGTATTGTACAAACAATTATACAGGAGGACAGTCAGGTGAGATGTAGTCTGGGACAGGCGTCACATGACAAAAAACCCAACTTCCTCACCTCAAACACGTCACGTGCTCACCTCAAACACCTGACTTGTACTCAACTCAAACACCTCACGTACTCACCTCAAACACCTGACTTGTGCTCACCTCAAACACCTGACTTGTACTCACCTCAAACACCTGACTTGTGCTCACCTCAAACACCTGACTTGTACTCACCTCAAACACCTGACTTGTGCTCACCTCAAACACCTGACTTACTCATCTCAAACACCTGACTGACTTCAAACACCTGACTTGTACTAACCTCAAACACCTGACTTGTGCTCACCTCAAACACCTGTGCTCACCTCAAACACCTGACTTGTACTCACCTCAAACACCTGACTTTGTGACTCATCTCAAACACCTGACTTGTGCTCACCTCAAACACCTGACTTGTACTCACCTCAAACACCTGACTTGTACTCACCTCAAACACCTGACTTGTGCTCACCTCAAACACCTGACTTGTACTCACCTCAAACACCTGACTTGTACTCACCTCAAACACCTGACTTGTGCTCACCTCAAACACCTGACTTGTACTGAGGTTAGCACTGGGGCTGGAGAAGGACGGCGGTTGAAAGCTGGGAATGCCTGGGGTGATGTCGTCTGTGATGGAGATGACGTTGATGTTGTAGCTCATCAAGCTGGCCGCCACCCCACCCGCTGCCACCACTACAATGGCGTTGGCCCCTGCACATGACGGCTCATACTTTACCCACGCTTTTGTAACCACACAACTAAAACTAATTTTAAACATGGATACCACCATCAAGAACTGACAAGTGTAAACGTGTCGCTGAGTGTAATGTGTGTGTGTGTGTGTGTGTGTGTTGTACACAAGTTTATGGCACACCCAATTTTCTTTATTTTTATTCATCTTCATCACTACATTTCCATTCCCACGTCGTCGTCGTCGTCGTCATCATCATCATCATCATCATCATCATCATCATCATCATCATCATCATCATCATCATCATCATCATCATAAGATACCTGTTGCAACGAGCCACACAGTCTTGCGCGCTGCTCGCACGTGACTCTTAATCGTCCTCCGGGGTTAGTACAGAGGTGAGTACCTAGGATAGTACCTAGGTTAGTACAGAGGTGAGTACCTAGGATAGTACCTAGGTTAGTACAGAGGTTAGTACCTAGGTTAGTACAGAGGTTAGTACAGAGGTGAGTACCTAGGTTAGTACAGAGGTTAGTACCTAGGTTAGTACAGAGGTTGGTATAGAGGTTAGTACCTAGGTTAGTACCTAGGTTAGTACAGAGGTGAGTACCTAGGATACTACCTAGGTTAGTACAGAGGTGAGTACCTAGGATAGTACCTAGGTTAGTACAGAGGTTAGTACAGAGGTTAGTATAGAGGTTAGTACCTAGGTTAGTACAGAGGTGAGTACCTAGGATACTACCTAGGTTAGTACAGAGGTGAGTACCTAGGATAGTACCTAGGTTAGTACAGAGGTTAGTACAGAGGTTAGTATAGAGGTTAGTACCTAGGTTAGTACAGAGGTGAGTACCTAGGATACTACCTAGGTTAGTACAGAGGTGAGTACCTAGGATAGTACCTAGGTTAGTACAGAGGTTAGTACCTAGGTTAGTACAGAGGTTGGTATAGAGGTTAGTACCTAGGTTAGTACAGAGGTTAGTACCGAGGTTAGTACAGAAGTTAGTACAGAGGTTAACACCTAGGTTAGTACAAAGGTAAGTACCTAGGTTAGTACAGAGGTCAGTACAGAGGTTAGTACAGAGGTTAGTACCTTGGTTAGTACAGAGGTTAGTACCGAGGTTAGTACAGAGGTTAGTACAAAGGTTAACACCTAGGTTAGTACAGAGGCTAGTACAGAGGTTAGTACCTAGGTTAGTACCTAGGTTAGTACAGAGGTTAGCACCGAGGTTAGTACAGAGATTAACACCTAGGTTAGTACCTAGGTTAGTAGAGAGGTTAGTAACTAGGTAAGTACCTAGGTTAGTACCTAGGTTAGTACAGAGGTTAGTAACTAGGTAAGTACCTAGGTTAGTACAGAGGTTAGTACCTAGGTTAGTACAGAGGTCAGTACAGAGGTTAGAACCTAGGTTAGTACAGAGGTAAGTACCTAGGTTAGTACAGAGGTTAGTACAGATGTTGGTACAGAGGTTAGTACAGAGGTTAACACCTAGGTTAGTACAGAGGTTAGTACAGAGGTTAGTAACTAGGTAAGTACAGAGGTTAGTAACTAGGTAAGTACAGAGGTTAGTAACTAGGTAAGTACCTAGGTTAGTACAGAGGTTAGTACCTAGGTTAAAACAGAGGTCAGTACAGAGGTTAAACCTAGGTTAGTACAGAGGTAAGTACCTAGGTTAGTACAGAGGTTAGTACAGATGTTGGTACAGAGGTTAGTACCTAGGTTAGTACCGAGGTTAGTACAGAAGTTAGTACAGAAGTTAACACCTAGGTAAGTACCTAGGTTAGTACAGAGGTCAGTACAGAGGTTAGAACCTAGGTTAGTACAGAGGTAAGTACCTAGGTTAGTACAGAGGTTAGTACAGATGTTGGTACAGAGGTTAGTACAGAGGTTAACACCTAGGTTAGTACAGAGGTTAGTACAGAGGTTAGTAACTAGGTAAGTACAGAGGTTAGTAACTAGGTAAGTACAGAGGTTAGTAACTAGGTAAGTACCTAGGTTAGTACAGAGGTTAGTACCTAGGTTAAAACAGAGGTCAGTACAGAGGTTAAACCTAGGTTAGTACAGAGGTAAGTACCTAGGTTAGTACAGAGGTTAGTACAGATGTTGGTACAGAGGTTAGTACCTAGGTTAGTACCGAGGTTAGTACAGAAGTTAGTACAGAAGTTAACACCTAGGTAAGTACCTAGGTTAGTACAGAGGTTAGTACAGAGGTTAGTACCTAGGTGAGTACAGAGGTCAGTACAGAGGTTAACACCTAGGTTAGTACAGAGGTAAGTACCTAGGTTAGTACAGAGGTTAGTACAGAGGTAAGTACCTAGGTTAGTACAGAGGTTAGTACAGATGTTGGTACAGAGGTTAGTACCTAGGTTAGTACAGAGGTTAGTACAGAGGTTAGTACAGAAGTTAACACCTAGGTAAGTACCTAGGTTAGTACAGAGGTTAACACCTAGGTTAGTACAGAGTTTAGTACCTAGGTTAGTACAGAGGTTAGTACCTAGGTGAGTACAGAGGTCAGTACAGAGGTTAACACCTAGGTTAGTACAGAGGTGAGTACTTAGGTTAGTACCTAGGTTAGTACAGAGGTTAGTAAAGAGGTTAGTACCTAGGTTGGTACAAAGGCTAGTACCTAGGATAGTACAGAGGTTAGTACGTAGGTTAGTACAGAGGATAGTACAGAGGTTAGTACCTAGGTTAGTACAGAGGTTAGCACCTAGGTTAATACCGAGGTTAGTACCTAGGTTAGTACAGAGGTTAGTACAGAGATAAGTAAAGAGGTTAGTACAGAGACTACAGTGTCAAGATCACTGGCTGCTCGACTGTAAGAATCAGCCCAGAAAGTCATGGCTAGGTGACCCCATGGACTACAGGTACACTCTACCCGACTAACGAGTGTTAAGTCAGTAAACACAGAGTCACACACACACACACACACACACACACACACACACACACGGACCTTGAGTAAGAAGAGAAGGACCATACACACAAGGCCCATCACCATGTCCCAGATCCTGAAACATCCACAACGGTGTTCATTACACAGGCTGTGACGACAACAAACAACATTTAGCACACCTTTCTTCTTTTATTGTTTTTTCTTCGTCTGTCTGTCTGTCTGTCTAATGGCGCCGTTTGTCTCCCCTTCCCCTCCTAGTCTTTGGCCCCTGTCCTCTACCTACGTGCTCTGTTAGTATTTATACTCTATCGTCTGCTCTCTCTTTCTGCACGCTCTCTGTGAGTGTGTGAATGTGTGTGTGTGTGTGTGTGCGTGTGTGTGTGTGTGTGCGTGTTAGATGTGCGTCTTTCTAATAATTTGATTATCTGTTCATCTCATTCTTGCTCAGTATCTCTGTATCTGTTCGTTTCTATTGTCTCTGTCTCTCTCATTAAGTAAACTGACTGTCGACTGCACGTGCAAGAGTCCTGCTGTATGGACACCTACTTTGTCTCTCGGATCTTGGAGAAAGTGTCATAGACCATTTGCAGAAACTCATCAGAAACATCCTTCAGTCCCAGCACGCTCTGTAGGAGACAAAAAGTCGTGTTTTTGTCCCGTTGAACCACTCTCTCGTCTATAATGTAGTGAAGCTTTGAAACTAATTAAATCGCGGAGACCTTAGCAAAACAGACACAGAGCTAATGATCTTAGTTTTGTCACACACGAGTGGATGTAGTCATCTTGACCTTACAAAGCGGAACTCGACCAACCTTGACCTGGCCAAACGCAATGGTGATGGCAGCAGCAGAGGTGAAGGCCGTGATGACGGAGTGAGAGATGTAGTTGACGAGAATACCTTCAGAGACACAATCACACACACATATATATATTGAGATATCGTTTAAAACGTCACCAAAAGAATCCCTATGCTGTCATTGTCAAGACGATAGTGACAGTCATGTCATCACATCATGCATGACAAGTCGCCCCCCCCCCACCGTCGCCCTCACACCAGTCATGACGTCACACGCACTGCCATCAGGACATGAAAGAGAGGCGGCAGACAGCATCTTGTACAACAGCCAATCATCAGCGACAAGACAAAGACGGCATCCTGTACATTGCAACAGCCAATCATCAGTCACCCGACAAAGACAACCAGCCAATCATCAGCGACAAGACAAAGACAACCAGCCAATCATCAGCGACAAGACAAAGACAACCAGCCAATCATCAGTGACAAGACAAAGACAACCAGCCAATCATCAGCGACAAGACAAAGACAACCAGCCAATCATCAGCGACAAGACAAAGACAACCAGCCAATCATCAGCGACAAGACAAAGACAACCAGCCAATCATCAGCGACAAGACAAAGACAACCAGCCAATCATCAGCGACAAGACAAAGACAACCAGCCAATCATCAGCGACAAGACAAAGACAACCAGCCAATCATCAGCGACAAGACAAAGACAACCAGCCAATCAAAAGCGACAAGACAAAGATGTACGCTGACCTAGATGTAGAATTCCCATGAGGAGCTGAACTAAGCCACAAAAGAGAGTCAGCACCAGGGCCAGTGTGGGGTCGTTTTCTACAGGTGACTGGGCGTAGGTCCCCGTTATCAACGACATTATCGCCGTGGGGCCGATTGTGATGTCCTTGGAGGTGCCCAGGAACATGTACACAAAGCAGCCCATGAAGCCCGAGTACAGGCCATACTGCAAGCGACATGAATACCGGGTAAGTCAGGATAACGAGTACATGGTATGTAAGAACAACGAGTACCACAGACTACGTCAGGACAACGACTACGACCGGAAATGGTAAGACCGGGACTATGAGGCGACTTGTTTATTTAAAACTTCTCTTATTCAGCATAACTGCGTGAACAGGTTTGGAACTGGTGAACCGGATGTTGGGGGTAAAGCAGCTCATGTGTAATGTTTTCAAACTCTTCCATTTCCCAACACGGTTCTTTTTGTTGTTGTTGTTGTTGTTGTTTGTATTGTGTTTACACTGAATGGTGCTGCCGCCAGCTAATGACGCATTGAATCCTGGGAAAACACTGACCTGGGGAGGGAGGCCTGCCACCACCGCGTAGGCGAGACCCTGGGGGATGACAGTGAGACCCACGGTGAGACCGGCGATGAGGTCGCTCTGCACATCTGGACACCTGCACTCAAAGGACTGTCACTGTCACTCTGCATCTTAACAACTGTCAGTGTCATGGCAGTGTAATGACAATGGTTGTGTAACAGGCATCTTTACATTCAAGACTTGTACATGGACTTGACTGGCTACAGAAACTGGGGGGGGCAGTGCAATTGTGACTGACATTGCACATGTGGTGTGACCTATAATAACTGACATGAGACAAGGGAGATTATCACCTGTGGGAGTCTGTGGCATGTGGTGTGACCTATAATAACTGACATGAGACAAGGGAGACTATCACCTGTGGGAGTCTGTGGCATGTGGTGTGACATATAATAACTGACAGGAGACAAGGGAGACTATCACCTGTGGGAGTCTGTGGCATGTGGTGTGACCTATAATAACTGACATGAGACAAGGGAGACTATCACCTGTGGGAGTCTGTGGCATGTGGTGTGACCTATAATAACTGACATGAGACAAGGGAGACTATCACCTGTGGGAGTCTGTGGCATGTGGTGTGACATATAATAACTGACATGAGACAAGGGAGACTATCACCTGTGGGAGTCTGTGGCATGTGGTGTGACATATAATAACTGACATGAGACAAGGGAGACTATCACCTGTGGGAGTCTGTGTCATGCACAAACATTTCAGCGAAACGTTTACTTGATGTACTTGGTTCATTACAAGATGACAAACTGATGACAAGGAAGAGAATTGTTTAGGCCAGTTTCTCTACCTACACATCGTTACGAGACTTTACTCCAAACATTCATTGGCTCAAGGGTTTCCTGGTCACTCACACCGAGTCAGACATCTCTCTCTCTCTCCTGACTCACTCCCCCTGAACACACTGACAACACGAAGATACAGAGAGGGAAGGACATACACACAGAAGACGAGAGACAAGAAGTCAAAGAGACAAGAAGACTGCAGTTGTCCTCGTTGCTATGGCAGCTGTTTGCTGTCTGCTGTCTTTGTGACAGTCATTCACAGTGATTGTTTGATGTCACATCTGTTGATTATGTTCCTTTGGTCAGTTTTCAATATTCAACTACCTGATATCATTGCTGATAGAATCACACGGCGTATTAGACAATAAAACATTTCCTAGTGTAGAAAGGACTTGTGAATGTTTTGTGTGAGTTATTCTTAGTGAATGGTGCACTGGTGTGACGTAGCACACTGTTAGGTGTTGACTGCTGTCAGTGTTGTGAATGGTGCACTAGTGTGACGTAGTACACTGTTAGGTGTTGACTGCTGTCAGTGTTGTGAATGGTGCACTGGTGTGACGTAGCACACTGTTAGGTGTTGACTGTCAGTGTTGTGAATGGTGCACTAGTGTGACGTAGTACACTGTTAGGTGTTGACTGTCAGTGTTGTGAATGGTGCACTAGTGTGACGTAGTACACTGTTTGGTGTTTACTGTCAGTGTTGTGAATGGTGCACTGGTGTGACGTAGTACACTGTTAGGTGTTGACTGCTGTCAGTGTTGTGAATGGTGCACTAGTGTGACTTAGTACACTGTTTGGTGTTTACTGTCAGTGTTGTGAATGGTGCACTAGTGTGACGTAGTACACTGTTTGGTGTTTACTGTCAGTGTTGTGAATGGTGCACTAGTGTGACGTAGTACACTGTTTTGTGTTGACTGTCAGTGTTGTGAATGGTGCACTAGTGTGACGTAGTACACTGTTTGGTGTTGACGGCTGCCAGTGTTGTGAATGGTGCACTAGTGTGACGTAGTACACTGTTTTGTGTTGACTGTCAGTGTTGTGAATGGTGCACTGGTGTGACGTAGTACAGTCCTGTGTGGACTGCTGTCAGTGTTGTGAATTGTGCACTAGTGTGACGTAGTACACTGTTTTATGTTGGCTGTCAGTGTTGTGAATTGTCCACTAGTGTGACGTAGTACACTGTTTGGTGTTGACGGCTGCCAGTGTTGTGAATGGTGCACTAGTGTGACGTAGTACACTGTTTTGTGTTGACTGTCAGTGTTGTGAATGGTGCACTGGTGTGACGTAGTACAGTCCTGTGTGGACTGCTGTCAGTGTTGTGAATGGTGCACTAGTGTGACGTAGTACACTGTTTGGTGTTGACTGTCAGTGTTGTGAATGGTGCACTGGTGTGACGTAGTACAGTCCTGTGTGGACTGCTGTCAGTGTTGTGAATGGTGCACTAGTGTGACGTAGTACACTGTTTGGTGTTGACTGCTGTCAGTGTTGTGAATGGTGCACTAGTGTGACGTAGTACAGTCCTGTGTGGACGGCTGTCAGTGTTGTGAATGGTGCACTAGTGTGACGTAGTACACTGTTAACGGCGCTTGTTGATCGATGGTGCAAATCGCGTACTTTTCTAGCAAATAATTAATTAACGGATGGGTTTTGGAGGTTGATATTTACAGGTTATGTTTATAACACCTGTATCTACCGATATCTGCAAAAAACGCAAACCATTCCGGTTGGTCTCTAAGGTGAAATGTGTGAAGAGCTGTCAGTATGGCAGTCAGTTCAGCTGTGAAGACTGCGGTGTGCTCTGGGAGTCTGCTGGAGATATAGTCATGTTGTCGGGAGGGTCTACTCCTAGTCCACTTGTGGAGGGTCTGGTGTACCCGGGCCCTGGGGTACGAAGGGGGCCCGGGTTTGGTCAGAATATTGTTTTTTTTTTTTTTGAGTAAATCTCCGAGGAGAGAAAACAAATACAGCAACACGGCTGCCAAATGCAAAATCATTTTCCGTATTTACAGACCACTGACATGTTAACAGCTGTAAACTGCTCATTTTATTCAGTGGTGTAGATCTTGGTTGTTTGCTGTCTATATTAGGTGACTAAAAGTAATGTAGATGTTGCCAGTCTACTAATAACTTGTACGTTTATCTCACTCTATATCCTGGGAAAACATTCACGATTACAGTTAGTGGTTAATGTAAGGGGGCCACAAATGTCCGCTCCCCGGGGCCCGGGCTGGCTCTTGGTGGCTCTGCACACACTTCCTCTCTCGTCGGCAATCAGGCGCCAAAGCTAGCACACACACACGCACGGACACAGAGATACACAAATACGCACGACACAGAGATACACAAACACGCACACACAGAAATGCACAAACACGCACGACACAGAAATAGACAAGCACGCACGGACACAGATACACAAACACGCACAGACACAGAGATACACAAACACGCACGGACTCAGAAATACACAAACACGCACGGACACAGAAATACACAAACACGCACAGACACAGAAATGCACAAACACGCACGGACTCAGAAATACACAAACAGTGATAGAGTAAAGCAGGGCGGCAGTTTGGGCGTGGAGGGGGACTGGAGGGACCGAACTGTCACAAATGGTAAACATGGGGGACATGACAACCGCCGCTAGGTGGGCCGTCAACCAGGTGTCACAGGCCCCGTGTCACCCGCTCCCTCACAATACAGTCAATACTACCTGCTGCTGGTGAAGCCAACTTACCTACCGAGGCCCTACACTCACCACACAGCACGACAGCTTCTACTTTCGGCTGTCACTGGCTTGTGACTCTCAGCCTCAAACACCTGAGTGTCGTGTCAGTGGGCTGACGAGTAAGCCCAAGACAGGCAATGCCACTGGGGCACAGCAGTGAATGACTTCCCTATCGTACACCTCATACAGCCCTCGATTGTTGTTACCTGGCTGACACTCACCTGTACCTGGGCAGCCACTGTAAGATAGGTAGTCTTCGTTTCAACGTCCTCACCGAGAAGCAGTCGCGGCAAGTGTCTTTGATCTTCTGCCGAACGCGTAGCGACATGGCCGCCTCCTTCTGTGGCTGGTAACCGCTGCTGCTGTTGCTGGTGTCCTCACTGAGCATGATGTCGTCATCAACTTTGGCGGCGTCGTTGGCGACAGGCTGAGACAGAGAGAGAGAGAACACACTTGAAGCGAGGCCGCCCGGCCTAAAGGGGGACAAAGGGAGCAACAGAGCGAATGTCACTGAATGAAATGTCAGTGAGTGAAATCCGCACCCGAAGCTAAAGTGTATCGCCATATGTCACGAGTAAGGCGCCTGTCCTCGGTCATCACAGTCGTCAAAACACGAAATCCTCGAGGGCCGGGTACTTTGCTTCAGCTGTCAGCACGTGCCGTGTACAAGGTTTTTACAGGCCATCGGCCCGCAGTCACTCAAACTCGCTAAGCGCGCTTTGGACGGGACTTGAGGTATTTTCCGACTGTAACCTTCGATCATAGGGCTACACTCACTGAGGACAGCCCTGCTACTGTTGTTGTTGTTACTGCTGCTACGACTTGAGCAGATTTTCTCTAAATACGTCGGCTGCCTGCGACCACATTTCATGTCGTGACCTCAGGTGCAAAAGTTCAAATGACTCCGTCAAATGGCGAGAGACAAAAGTCTTCTGTAATACACCTGACATAATACACCTGACATAATACACCTGACATGTTAGACTTTACATAACACACAGCACTGTAATACACCTGACATAATACACCTGACATGTTAGACTGTACATAACACAGTACACTCTAGATGTTACATAATACACCTGACATAATACACCTGACAGGTTAGACTGTACATAACACGCAGTACACTGTAGGCGTTACATAATACACCTGACATAATACACCTGACAGAATACACCCGACATAATACACCTAACATAATACACCCGACATGTAAGACTGTACATAACACACAGTACACTTTAGGCGTTACATAATACACCCGACATAATACACCCGACATAATACACCTGACATGGTAGACTGTACATAACACAGTACACTGTAATACACTTGACATACTACACCTGACATGTTAGACTTACATAACACACAGTACACTTTAGGCGTTACATAATACACCTAACATAATACACCCGACATAATACACCTGACATGGAAGACTGTACATAACACAGTACACTGTAATACACCTGAAATACTACACCTGACATGTTAGACTGTACATAACACACAGTACACTATAATACACCTGACATCATACACCTGACATGTTAGACATTACATAACACACAGTACACTGTAGATGTTACATAATACACCTGACACAACACACCTTACGTGTTAGACTGTACAAAACACACAGTAGACTGAAGGCGTTACATAATACACCTGACATAATACACCTGACATGGTAGACTGTACATAACACACAGTACACTGTAGATGTTACATAATACACCTGACATGTTAGACTTTACATAACACGCAGTACACTGTAGGCATTACATAATACACCTGACATAATACACCTGACATGTTAGACTGTACATAACACACAGTACACTGTAATACACCTGACATAATACACCTGACATACTACACCTGACATGTTAGACTGTACATAACACACAGTACACTGTAATACACCTGACATAATACACCCGACATAATACACCTGACATGTTAGACTGAACATAACACAGTACACTGTAATACACCTGACATACTACATCTGACATCTTAGACTGTACATAACACACAGTACACTGTAGATGTTACATAATACACCTGACATAATACACCTGAAATGCTAGACTGTACTTAACACAGTACACTGTAATACACCTGACATACTACACCTGACATGTTAGACTTACATAACACAGTACACTGTAATACACCTGACATGTTAGACTGTACATAACACACAGTACACTGTAATACACCTGACATACTACACCTGACATGTTAGACTGTACATAACACACAATACACTGTAATACACCTGACAAAATACACCTGACATGTTAGACTGTACATAACACAGTACACTGTAATACACCTGACATACTACACCTGACATGTTAGACTGTACATAACACACAGTACACTGTAATACACCTGACATACTACACCTGACATGTTAGACTGTACATAACACACAGTACACTGTAGGCGTTACATAATACACCTGACATAATACACCTGACATGTTGAACTGTACATAACACACAGTACACTCTAGATGTTACATAATACACCTGACATAATACACCCGACATGTTAGACTGTACATAACACACAGTACACTTTAGGCGTTACATAATACACTTGACATAATACACCCGACATAATACACCTGACATGTTAGACTGTACATAACACACAGTACACTGTAATACACCTGACATAATACACCTGACATACTACACCTGACATGTTAGACTTTACATAGCACAGTACACTGTAATACACCTGACATACTACACCTGACATGTTAGACTGTACATAACACACAGTACACTGTAGATGTTACATAATACACCTGACATAATACACCTGACATGTTAGACTGTACATAACACAGTACACTGTAATACACCTGACATAATACACATGACATGTTAGACTGTACATAACACAGTACACTGTAATACACCTGACATACTACACCTGACATGTTAGACTTACATAACACAGTACACTGTAATACACCTGACATACTACACCTGACATGTTAGACTGTACATAACACACAGTACACTGTAATACACCTGACATAATACACCTGACATACTACACCTGACATGTTAGACTGTACATAACACACAGTACACTGTAGATGTTGCATAATACACCTGACATAATACACCTGACATGTTAGACTGTACATAACACACAGTACACTGTAGATGTTACATAATACACCTGACATAATACACCTGACATACTACACCTGACATGTTAGACTGTACATAACACACAGAACACTGTAGATGGTACATAATACACCTGACATAATACACCTGACATGTTAGACTGTACATAACACACAGTAGACTGTAGGCGTTACATAATACACCTGACATACTACACCTGACATGTTAGACTGTACATAACACACAGTACACTGTAGATGTTACATAATACACCTGACATAATACACCTGACATGTTAGACTGTACATAACACACAGTACACTGTAGATGTTACATAATACACCTGACATAATACACCTGACATGTTAGACTGTACATAACACACAGTAGACTGTAGGCGTTACATAATACACCTGACATACTACACCTGACATGTTAGACTGTACATAACACACAGTACACTGTAGATGTTACATAATACACCTGACATAATACACCTGACATAATACACCTGACATGTTAGACTGTACATAACACACAGTACACTGTAGATGTTACATAATACACCTGACATAATACACCTGACATGTTAGACTGTACATAACACACAATACACTGTAGATGTTACATAATACAGCTGACATAATACACCTTACATAACACACCTGACATAATACACCTGACATGTTAGACTGTACATAACACACAATACACTGTAGATGTTACATAATACACCTGACATGTTAGACTGTACATAACACAGAGTACACTGTAGATGTTACATAATACACCTGACATAATACACCTGACATGTTAGACTGTACATAACACACAGTACACTCTAGATGTTACATAATACACCTGACATAATACACCTGACATGTTAGACTGTACATAACACACAGTACACTCTAGATGCATGTACACTGTAGGCGTTACATAATACACCTGACATGTTAGACTGTACATAACACACAGTACACTCTAGATGTTACATAATACACCTGATATACTACACCTGACATGTGAGACTGTACATAACACAGTACACTGTAATACACCTGACATACTACACCTGACATGTTAGACTGTACATAACACACAGTACACTGTAATACACCTGACATAACACACCTGACATACTACACCTGAGATGTTAGACTGTACATAACACACTGTTACATAATACACCTGACATACTACACCTGACATGTTAGACTGTACATAACACTCAGTGCACTCTAGATGTTACATAATACACCTGACATAATACACCCGACATAATACACCTGACATGTTAGACTGTACATAACACACAGTACACTGTAATACACCTGACATAATCCACCTGACATACTACACCGGACATGTTAGACTGTACATAACACAGTACACTGTAATACACCTGACATAATACACCTGACATGTTAGACTGTACATAACACAGTACACTGTAATACACCTGACATACTACACCTGACATGTTAGACTGTACATAACACAGTACACTGTAATACACCTGACATACTACACCTGACATGTTAGACTGTACATAACACACAGTACACTGTAATACACCTGACATAATACACCTGACATGTTAGACTGTACATAACACACAGTACACTCTAGATGTTACATAATACACCTGACATGTTAGACTGTCCATAACACACAGTACACTGTAATACACCTGACATAATACACCTGACATACTACACCTGACATGTTAGACTGTACATAACACACAGTACACTGTAGATGTTGCATAATACACCTGACATAATACACCTGACATGTTAGACTGTACATAACACACAGTACACTGTAGATGTTACATAATACACCTGACATAATACACCTGACATACTACACCTGACATGTTAGACTGTACATAACACACAGAACACTGTAGATGGTACATAATACACCTGACATAATACACCTGACATGTTAGACTGTACATAACACACAGTAGACTGTAGGCGTTACATAATACACCTGACATACTACACCTGACATGTTAGACTGTACATAACACACAGTACACTGTAGATGTTACATAATACACCTGACATAATACACCTGACATAATACACCTGACATGTTAGACTGTACATAGCACACAGTACACTGTAGATGTTACATAATACACCTGACATAATACACCTGACATGTTAGACTGTACATAACACACAGTAGACTGTAGGCGTTACATAATACACCTGACATACTACACCTGACATGTTAGACTGTACATAACACACAGTACACTGTAGATGTTACATAATACACCTGACATAATACACCTGACATAATACACCTGACATGTTAGACTGTACATAACACACAGTACACTGTAGATGTTACATAATACACCTGACATAATACACCTGACATGTTAGACTGTACATAACACACAATACACTGTAGATGTTACATAATACAGCTGACATAATACACCTTACATAACACACCTGACATAATACACCTGACATGTTAGACTGTACATAACACACAATACACTGTAGATGTTACATAATACACCTGACATGTTAGACTGTACATAACACAGAGTACACTGTAGATGTTACATAATACACCTGACATAATACACCTGACATGTTAGACTGTACATAACACACAGTACACTCTAGATGTTACATAATACACCTGACATAATACACCTGACATGTTAGACTGTACATAACACACAGTACACTCTAGATGTTACATAATACACCTGACATACTACACCTGACATGTTAGACTGTACATAACACACAGTACACTGTAGGCGTTACATAATACACCTGACATGTTAGACTGTACATAACACACAGTACACTCTAGATGTTACATAATACACCTGATATACTACTCCTGACATGTTAGACTGTACATAACACACAGTACACTGTAGATGTTACATAATACACCTGACATAATACACCTGACATAATACACCTGACATGTTAGACTGTACATAACACACAGTACACTCTAGATGTTACATAATACACCTGACATAATACACCTGACATGTTAGACTGTACATAACACACAGTACACTGTAGGCGTTACATAATACACCTGACATACTACACCTGACATGTTAGACTGTACATAACACACAGTACACTGTAGGCGTTACATAATACACCTGACATGTTAGACTGTACATAACACACAGTACACTCTAGATGTTACATAATACACCTGATATACTACACCTGACATGTGAGACTGTACATAACACAGTACACTGTAATACACCTGACATACTACACCTGACATGTTAGACTGTACATAACACACAGTACACTGTAATACACCTGACATAACACACCTGACATACTACACCTGAGATGTTAGACTGTACATAACACACTGTTACATAATACACCTGACATACTACACCTGACATGTTAGACTGTACATAACACTCAGTGCACTCTAGATGTTACATAATACACCTGACATAATACACCCGACATAATACACCTGACATGTTAGACTGTACATAACACACAGTACACTGTAATACACCTGACATAATCCACCTGACATACTACACCGGACATGTTAGACTGTACATAACACAGTACACTGTAATACACCTGACATAATACACCTGACATGTTAGACTGTACATAACACAGTACACTGTAATACACCTGACATACTACACCTGACATGTTAGACTGTACATAACACAGTACACTGTAATACACCTGACATACTACACCTGACATGTTAGACTGTACATAACACACAGTACACTGTAATACACCTGACATAATACACCTGACATGTTAGACTGTACATAACACACAGTACACTCTAGATGTTACATAATACACCTGACATAATACACCTGACATGTTAGACTGTCCATAACACACAGTACACTCTAGATGTTACATAATACACCTGACATAATACACCTGACATACTACACCTGACATGTTAGACTGTACATAACACACAGTACACTCTAGATGTTACATAATACACCTGACATAATACACCTGACATGTTAGACTGTACATAACACAGTTCACTGTAATACACCTGACATACTACACCTGACATGTTAGACTGTACATAACACAGTACACTCTAGATGTTACATAATACACCTGACATAATACACCTGACATGTTAGACTGTACATAACACAGTTCACTGTAATACACCTGACATACTACACCTGACATGTTAGACTGTACATAACACACAGTACACTGTAGGCGTTACATACTACACCTGACATAATACACCTGACAGGTTAGACTGTACATAACACGCAGTACACTGTAGGCGTTACATAATACACCTGACATAATACACCTAACATAATACACCCGACATGTAAGACTGTACATAACACACAGTACACTTTAGGCGTTACATAATACACCTGACATAATACACCCGACATAATAAACCTGACATGGTAGACTGTACATAACACAGTACACTGTAATACACCTGACATACTACACCTGACATGTTAGACTGTACATAACACACAGTGCACTGTAGGCGTTACATAATACACCTGACATAATACACCCGACATAATACACCTGACATGTTAGACTGTACGTAACACACAGTACACTCTAGATGTTACATAATACACCTGACATAATACACCTGACAGGTTAGACTGTACATAACACACAGTACACTCTAGATGTTACATAATACACCTGACATAATACACCTGACAGGTTAGACTGTACATAACACGCAGTACACTGTAGGCGTTACATAATACACCTGACATAATACACCTGACAGAATACACCCGACATAATACACCTAACATAATACACCCGACATGTAAGACTGTACATAACACACAGTACACTTTAGGCGTTTTATAATAGACCTGACATAATACACCCGACATAATACACCTGACATGGTAGACTGTACATAATACAGTACACTGTAATACACCTGACATACTACACCTGACATGTTAGACTGTACATAACACACAGTACACTATAATACACCTAACATGTTAGACTTTACATAACACACATTACACTGTACATGTTACATAATACACCTGACATGTTAGACTTTACATAACACACAGTACACTGTAGATGTTACATAATACACCTGACATAATACACCTGACACAACACACCTGACGTGTTAGACTGTACATAACACACAGTACACTGTAGATGTTACATAATACACCTGACATGTTAGACTTTACATAACACGCAGTACACTGTAGGCGTTACATAATACACCTGACATAATACACCTGACATGTTAGACTGTACATAACACACAGCACACTGTAATACACCTGACATAATACACCTGACATGTTAGACTGTACATAACACACAGTACACTGTAGGCATTACATAATACACTTGACATGTTAGACTGTACATAACACACAGTACACTCTAGATGTTACATAATACACCTGACAGGTTAGACTGTACATAACACGCAGTACACTCTAGATGTTACATAATACACCTGACATGTTAGACTGTACATAACACACAGTACACTCTAGATGTTACATAATACACCTGACATGTTAGACTGTACATAACACACAGTACACTCTAGATGTTACATAATACACCTGACAGGTTAGACTGTACATAACACACAGTACACTGTAGGCGTTACATAATACACCTGACATGTTAGACTGTACATAACACGCAGTACACTGTAGATGTTACATAATACACCTTACATAATACACCTGACATGTTAGACTGTACATAGCACACAGTACACTGTAGATGTTACATAACACATCTGACATAATACACCTGACATAATACACCTGACATGTTAGACTGTACATAACACACAGAACACTGTAGATGTTACATAACACATCTGACATAATACACCTGACATGTTAGACTGTACATAACACACAATACACTGTAGATGTTACATAATACACCTGACATAATACACCTGACATGTTAGACTGTACATAACACACAATACACTGTAGATGTTACATAATACAGCTGACATAATACACCTTACATAACACACCTGACATAATACACCTGACATGTTAGACTGTACATAACACACAATACACTGTAGATGTTACATAATACACCTGACATAATACACCTGACATGTTACATAATACACCGTGCATGCTACATAATACATGTGTTAGATTTTACATAATATACATCACATGTGGCATAACACGCCATATAGGTTACGTAATACATTATTCAGTTACATCATACACCACACGTTAAGCTGTACATACTACACGATATATTTAGACGTAACACACCGTAGACATTACATGATATACAATATTTACAATACATAATACACCGTGCACGTGGTCAGGGTGATAAGAAGGATTTACTTCCTTACCCTGACGATAA
This sequence comes from Marisa cornuarietis, assembly GCA_004794655.1. NCBI lineage: Eukaryota > Metazoa > Mollusca > Gastropoda > Architaenioglossa > Ampullariidae > Marisa > Marisa cornuarietis. Next base: position 428,982 of record SMMW01000633.1, read on the forward strand.
GATAAAAGAGTGGCAGGTACACCAAGTCCTGCACTACCTCTCTGTAGATGATATGTCAGATATCAGCGTGCTCGGCCACGTGACATTTGACAGGTGGTTCACTGTGGTCAGCTGCTGGCGGAGCTCATCAATGCCGAGCTTTGCAAAGCCGGTTTATTTGTCTTTTTAATATTCTAGCTTTGTCTCTCACTCTTTCTAAAGTTGCGATAGTTTGTGTGCATGCTACTTATACGAAAGACAAAATGTATAACAAAATCTAATTCAATAAAAGACAATCACTTAAACATTAATTTCTATAACAAAGATTATACTGAAGTGTAATAGATGTCACTCGAGTCACAGCACGTCTAGACAGTAGTTAGTCTACATAACAACATTCTGTAACAATTGACATGACCATACATTCGCCAATCAGCCACCAGCCCCGAAAACCCACCGAAAAATCATTTTCAAAATCGTCAGAAAAGCCTGAAATGATTTCTACTGTTAGAGAAAGTAAACACAGAGAAGGATTCATTAACACACTGTGGTGTAGCAATGTGTAGGACCCCACACCGCACACTACATGGAAACTTTGCTTTTCTTTGTAGCAGGACTCACCATTAGAACAGTTAGACAGGTTCAGAATAGTTTGACAGGTTCAGAACAGTGAGACAGCACAGTTAGACAGGTTCAGAACACTTAGTTAGACAGGTTCAGAACAGTTAGACGGGTTCAGAGCAGTTAGACAGGTTCAGAACAGTTAGACGGGTTCAGAGCAGTTAGACAGGTTCAGAACAGTTAGACGGGTTCAGAGCAGTTAGACAGGTTCAGAGCAATGAGACAGCTTTAGAACAGTTAGACAGGTTCAGATCAGTGAGACAGGTTCACAACAATGAGACACCTTTAGAACAGTTAGACAGGTTCAGAATAGTTTGACAGGTTCAGAACAGTTAGACAGGTTCAGAATAGTTTGACAGGTTCAGAACAGTGAGACAGCACAGTTAGACGGGTTCAGAGCAGTTAGACAGGTTCAGAGCAGTTAGACGGGTTCAGAACAATGAGCTAGCTTTAGAACAGTTAGACAGGTTCAGATCAGTGAGACAGGTTCAGAACAGTTAGACAGGTTCAGAATAGTTAGTTAGACAGGTTCAGAACAGTGAGACAGGTTCAGAACAGTTAGTTAGACAGGTTCAGAGCAGTTAGACAGGTTCAGAACAATGAGACAGCTTTAGAACAGTTAGACAGGTTCAGAATAGTTAGCTAGACAGGTTCAGAGCAGTTTGACAGGTTCAGAACAGTTAGTTAGACAGGTTCAGAACAGTTAGACAGGTTCAGAACAGTGAGACAGGTTCAGAACAGTTAGTTAGACAGGTTCAGAACAGTTAGACAGGTTCAGAATAGTTAGCTAGACAGGTTCAGAGCAGTTTGACAGGTTCAGAACAGTGAGACAGGTTCAGAATAGTTAGTTAGACAGGTTCAGAACAGTTAGACAGGTTCAGAACAGTTTGTTAGACAGGTTCAGAACAGTTAGACAGGTTCAGAACAGTTTGTTAGACAGGTTCAGAACAGTGAGACAGGTTCAGAACAGTTAGTTAGACAGGTTCAGAGCAGTTAGACAGGTTCAGAACAATGAGACAGCTTTAGAACAGTTAGACAGGTTCAGAATAGTTAGCTAGACAGGTTCAGAGCAGTTTGACAGGTTCAGAACAGTTAGTTAGACAGGTTCAGAACAGTTAGACAGGTTCAGAACAGTGAGACAGGTTCAGAACAGTTAGTTAGACAGGTTCAGAACAGTTAGACAGGTTCAGAATAGTTAGCTAGACAGGTTCAGAGCAGTTTGACAGGTTCAGAACAGTGAGACAGGTTCAGAATAGTTAGTTAGACAGGTTCAGAACAGTTAGACAGGTTCAGAACAGTTTGTTAGACAGGTTCAGAACAGTGAGACAGGTTAAGAACAGTTAGACGGGTTCAGAATAGTTAGTTAGACATGTTCAGAACAGTTAGACAGGTTCAGAACAGTGAGACAAGTTCAGAACAGCAAGACCCAGCGTTAGAACGTCAAGGCACAGCTTTAAAACAGTAATACACAGATTTAGAAGAGTAAAGCAGGTTTAGAACAGGTAGTCACAGCTTTGAAAGTCGGGAGACAGACAGACAGACAGACAAGACCCCAACATGGAAGATATACCAGAACTATGGTGCACCAGGAGTGGGACAAGCGGTCAGTGACCGACCTCCACACATACAAAGTCATTTCAGCAGAAGTAACACCTACCTGTCCACACAGCAGCTACCTTAGTTAGTCTCGTAAGCCAGGATACCAGTGTCGCGAGGCTGGGTAAGCGTGTACCTACCCAGGTGTGCTGAGTAGTCTGATTACAGAGGTGCGCATATTGCCATCGACATCACTCTGATAACGTCTATCCTCTATCGTCTATCTCGCGACACCAGGTGAATTAACACAGTCATCTTCTCTTTGTTACCGTAATGGTGTCTCAAGGTAGGTCACCGAGCTAGAGTAGACCTAGAATAATTAGACAAGAGGTGTAGTCAACAACAGAGCTTCCTACCGTGTAGTGCCTCCACACCAAACACCCACAGTTAGTTTACAATGGGTAGCATGGTCCTTCCATGAAATCAGTCTAATTACCCGCCATTACTGAAGTCTCTAGACAGAAATACAGCAATCTCACGGGGCAGCATCTGGATCGAGGTCAGTTGGTGAACATTCAGGTGGCAAAGCAGAACGATCACGTGACTCCGTGACTCAAGGCTAAAACTGTTTCACCTGATATGTGTGTGTGTGTGTGTGTGTGTGTGTGTGTGTGTGTGTGTGAGAGAGACACAGAGAGAGAGAGAGTGGTGTTTTTATATGTATGTATATATATATATGTGAGGAAATTACTCCGGCATTACCGCCTGGTGTGAGGACAGCCAAAAACTTTGGAATGCACTTCAAACCGCAGTGGGGATATGGAATCAAACACTGTTCTTGTAAGTGGCTGGGCATCATCATCATCATCATCATCATCATCACTGTTGTAGAGGCAGTCGTCCCTGGTGATGTTATTAATAATATCATTGTTGATATTAATAATAATAACAATAATGAGGATTTACATAGCTTCTTTCCAACAATTTGGTGAGAGCGCTTTCCATAAATCACACACAGACTATATCATCAACAACAATGTACATACTGACATATAACAGACTCACTCACTTGTACAACACACACTCACTCATACACAAAGTAACCTACAGACACACGGTACACACTCATGTCAGGACAGGGTGACAGTCAAGTCTCTGTTGTGACAAGATGTGTCTTGAGTTTAGACTGAAAGGAGGCAAGAGAATCAGAGTGAGGAGGGCTGACGGGTCATCTGTTCCCAGTTGATGGGAGTTGGTAGGAGACAGACCTCTGTCCACAGTCTTTGTCTTAGTGAGACTCGCACAAGCTCGGTGTCAGAAGATGAGCGAGGAAGTCGTGTGGGTGTGTAGATGGCAGTGAGTTCAGAGAGGTACCGAGGACCAGAGACACAAACGGTAGAGTAAGTCAAAGGGTAAAGTTTATAGGCTACACGGTCCACGACTGGCAGCCAGTGAAGAGACCGTATGATAGGTGATATCTGTTCATATCTACATGGTCTGTAGATGAGGCTACCAGAGTTATTCTGGATCCTTTGAAGTCTGTGAAGAAGATACTTGGGAATTCCAGCTCACAGAGAATTACAATAGTCCATCCTCGACAGCACAAAGGCAGAGATTAGAGTTTTAGTTGCATCAGTGGTGAGATAATGATGAATGGTATCGATCGTACGAAGGCAATTCTGTAGACATGAGAAATATGTTGATCGAGAATGACACCCAAGCTGCGGACAGAGGTGGAGAAAGGAATAGATGAGTTGTTTATAGACAGAGACCGAGAGAGAGAAGCATGACTCAGAAATTTCTTTGGACAGGTCAGTAGCAGTTCAGTCTTATCATCATTCAGTTGCAGTCTGTTTTGGAGCATCTGTGTCTGTGTCAGTAGTCCAGAGAGTTCAGTGAGTGGAGCTGACTGATAAGACTGTGCATCATCAGCCTAACTCACACGTGACATGGCATGGTGTGACATTACATCAGACAGAGGGGAGTATATAGCACAACAAGTATTGGACCCAATACAGATCCCTGCAGGACACCATATCTCAGGACACAAACATCTGAGTAAACACCACTCACACACTCAGTCTAGGTTCGGTTCCATGAGACAGGATTGAAACCAGGACAAAGCAACACCATGAATACCACAAGACTGCTGGTCAGTGTAGAAGTCTAGTATTATCTACTGTATTAAATGCTGCTGACAAGTCTAACAACACCAGAGATGACACTTTGTCATCGTCAGCACTGCTGAGTAGATCATTAAGGACTTTAAATCAGCCGACTGGAAGGGATGAAGGAGATGATATATTTTTGTTCCGCGTGTACAATAAGCTAGAAAAGAACAAGCTTTTCCAGAACTTTAGACAGAAAAAATAAGTTTGAAACTGGTCTGTAACTACTTCAGCAGCTATGATCTAAAGCTGGTTTCTTTATAAGTGGGCGGACAATAGCTGACCTGAACTCCGGAGGAAAGTGGCCAGACATGAGAGAAACATTAATAACTGGTTCAACTCACATAACTCAGGACCATTGTCAACTGTATCTGACAGATGAAGATGGAACAACAGCAGAGTCGAGCTTCTGGGGTATCAACACAATTTTACTTGGGAAGAAATCAGCAAAGTTCTGTGGGAGTCCTTGTGCAGGAAACACTGAGGAGAGTAGAGTACCGGTGGTTTTTCCAAGCAGACTGTTACAAGCATTGACTAACTGTTTAGTGGTTTACACAGGCGAGTATTTGTTTAGAGCAGACCGTTGACTTTGCAGGGTGAACAATGTCTGTAATGATTCCTGGCCGCCTGAAACATCGGAGGGTGCACGTTGAGTCTAGTCACTCCCCTCCAGCTCTCCTCCTCTCCCTTCACCTTTGGCTTCCAGAAGCTCAGGACCCACTATTATCACTATAGTCTTAATCATTACCATCGCCACCATCATCATAAGAAGAGAGGTAAATGAAAATACGGAGAAAAGAGAGGAAAGCAAGAAACGTGTGACAGACGGCACTTTCATCCCCCTTCCCTCAAACCCCCACTCCTGTCTGTCGGGAATCAAAGGCTTGGAGTACGGAGGTCTGTCTGTCTGTCTGTCTGTCTGTGTTTGGAGACCAACGTTTGGAGTACAGAGGTGTGTATGTAGACTGTTTTCTGTCCTTCTGTGTTTGGAGACCAACGTTTGGAGTACAGAGGTGTGTATGTGGACTGTTTTCTGTCTATCGACACCAACGCTGAGCCTCACCAAGTTCTCTGTTGTTAGTCTCGACCACATCCACCACCAGACTTCCAGAAGAGCAGCAAAAAGATTAAATTTACCGAGACTTTTGATGTCAACAAATATAATTACCGACAGTGTTTCCCTTTGTTGCCCTATTAACCAAACCTTTGCCTATTTACAAAACATAATTACTTGCTGGAAAGTCAACAAAAGTGTCAAAATACTTCTCACAAGTCACAAACATCTCCTAGTGTTATGAGACATCACATAATTCCTATCTCTCTAGTGTCGGGAGACATTTCACACAGATTTCCCGACTTCTTTATGGTCAGAAGATTGTGGATCTTTGTAATTCTCTGTTGTCAAAGATTCTCTCACCCTCACCTCTCTAGTGTTAGCAGACACTTCCCCATCTGAACACATTGTCTCACCCTCACCTCTCTAGTGTTAGCAGACACTTCCCCATCTGAACACATTGTCTCACCCTCACCTCTCTAGTGTTAGCAGACACTTCCCCATCTGAACACATTTTCTCACTCTCACCTCTCTAGTGTTAGCAGACACTTCCCCATCTGAACACATTGTCTCACTCTCACCTCTCTAGTGTTAGCAGACATCTTCCCCCTCTAAACACATTGTCTCACTCTCACCTCTCTAGTGTCAGCAGACATCTTCCCCCTCTGAACACATTGTCTCACTCTCACCTCTCTAGTGTCAGCAGACATCTTCCCCCTCTGAACACATTGTCTCACCCTCACCTCTCTAGTGTCAGCAGACATCTTCCCCCCCTGAACACATTGTCTCACTCTCACCTCTCTAGTGTTAGCAGACATCTTCCCCCTCTGAACACATTGTCTCACTCTCACCTCTCTAGTGTTAGCAGACATCTTCCCCCTCTGAACACATTGTCTCACCCTCACCTCTCTAGTGTCAGCAGACATCTTCCCCCTCTGATCACATTGTCTCACTCTCATCTCTCTAGTATCAGCAGACATCTTCCCCCTCTGAACACATTGTCTCACTCTCATCTCTCTAGTGTCAGCAGACATCTTCCCCCTCTGAACACATTGTCTCACTCTCATCTCTCTAGTGTCAGCAGACATCTTCCCCCTCTGAACACATTGTCTCCCCCTCACCTCTCTAGTGTTAGCAGACATCTTCCCCCTCTGAACACATTGTCTCACTCTCGCCGCTTAAGAGTCTAAGACATGTGACAAACCTCACCTCTCTAATGTCGGACGAGATCTCGCGGAGTTCTATGTCTTGTTGCCTGTCCATGTCGAGTCCTCGTGGCACCTCAACTGATGAGTGTAAACAGAGTTTGTCAGAAGACTTTCACCGCTCTTCACGTTTACTGACGAGAGAATTGCACTTCTTCTGACATCCGCCCCACCCCACACGAATCTCTCTCCAGCCACTGTAATGATTGTCTAACAACACACACACACATATATATATATATATACAGTGATAGGAGGTGACTTTCGCCGATGTCCTCAAGGGCAGGGCTTGTTGGATGGGGGACGATGAAGACACGATCCCCCCCCCCACCCAACCATGACCTCAGGTCTGAGCAGCCCTCTGCCTCTCGTGGACCTTACTTTTCTAGACGAATTTCCTCGGCATGGAAGATAAGAGGGAGCGAGGTCAAAATGAAGGTCAGATAAAGCTGGGTATGAATGGTGGGGGGTAGTCGTCAGTGTCTGTCACGTGACAAATGCTCGTGCCACAGGACTGAGAAGTGATGGGGGGAGGGGGAGATTCAGGGTCCCTTACAAAGCTGACATTCATTTCTTGGGTTCATGCATTAGTGTACCCAGCAGACAAAAGTTGTGTTCAGGAGAAATATACTGATTGGGAAGACCAAACCCTGATTAAGAGAAGCGCAGTGGAATATTCTGGAGCCAAGTGTGAGTGCCAGCAAGTGTAAGACAAATATTAGACTCTGACAAACAAAGCAAGCAACTCTAATCAACATTAAATAATTGAATCTGGCAAACAAACCAACAGATCCAAATATCTGAAACTGATAAACACATCGACATTTAAAAAAAATAAAATGTTTGAAGTGTACTCTATCATTTTGTCTACAAACCACTTCTTATCGCTATTTGAGTTGGCGCCCACGTGTCTTGACAGATTTGTAAGTGGTTATCACAAAGCTGAGGTGGTCAAACAAATCTGATTGTTGTTTAAGTACTCCAACTCTCACTTTATTTCATGTGCGTAGAATCTCATGATGGAAAACACAACAACATCCTGATGGAGACCTGGGGACGGTGCGGACACCATGTCCACCCACAGACAAACATGTTGACCCCGATGTCATAATGCGGTCTTGACCTTATCTCAACCTGATGGTCTGACAAAACACAACACAGACCTCTCAGTCCCTCCCTCACCCACATGTGTCACGAAATCAGACAAATGATCACAAAATATTGATGTATTGAAGTAATTGTGATCTCGTGTGTGACGACCCCACCCCCACCCCGAATACATGTATTTAAATATCTGTCTGTTTGTGAGAATACCTGGGATTCACAATGTATTATACAAGAGCAGACGACAATGTGCTGGTGGGTGAGAACAAAACCCCGGTGTAAACAATTTTATCTTATCTGATAAAAACAGTTTTAATTTTTTTAAAGTTGTAAAATCGTGTTGTGCCCTTTTTTCTATAAAACTGTTGTGCAACTGACATCAGCACAGGAATGTATTTAGTAACTTGGCTCGGTATACTTAAACTTTTAAGTTATATTCTCAGACAGAAATAAACTTGTATAATGATTAAAAATGACTTCTTAAGGATGCATAATTCATACGTTCGTAATTTTATTTGCATTTTCATATTGAAGCGGAAATTTAAAAGAAAACAAATAGCATGCTTCATTGCACAGCGAGAAACTTAACCACCTCACAGGTGAAGACAAACTGGAGACGAAGGCCGACACTACAGTACAACCATAACAGGGCGGCAAAACACAAGCACAAACATTTCATGAATGATTGAGTGCAGGTGGCGTCTTGCGGCTGTTGCATTCATCTGTCTCGTACAGAAAAAACATCACGAGTGTTTGGTGCATGTCAGCAAAGAAATTCCAGTATTTTTGGAAATAAGACTGAGGTACAACTGTCATCAAAGTAGATAATGCATCCTCTCTACTTCCTCGACCACCCCCACCCCACTTCCCAGCACACCCCTCCCTGTGTCCTTCCTCCGGCAAAAGATGGACGCCACGTCTTCAGACAACTGACTCTGAGACAGTATGACCGCCACATTTCCTCCATGCTATTCTATAATATATATATATATATGTGTGTTGCCAACAGCACTGGCCCAACAAGAGATAGCTGGGCTCTAAGGAGAGCGAGTCCCATGTTGTGTATCCTGTCAATGTCTTCATCCTGTCAATGTCTCCCTACCTCAGACCAGGAGGCTGAATGTCTGATTTGTGAAATCATTCAGTCTCCCCCTACCCAGGTAGTCACAGGCGGGACTCGAAACTCAGTAAATGTAGGAACTTTTTATAGTAACATAAATAAATATGAAGTAAATCATATGGACAAGCAAGGACCTCTATTACGGGATACACAGGATACAGGATACATACGAGTACATGAGGGGACAGTGGTCCTCGTCGGCTGCCCCTTGTCCGCCTGCCTGTATTGCGGGGACTCAGAGGACAGTCAGTGCCAGGGAGGACGGGGCTGAACACGTGACAAAACTGACAACAGTGTTAACACAATGTTACAAAACTATAACTGACCAAATATAGCAGGCTTACTAAATATAGCAGGCTGACTAAATATAGCAGGCTGACTAAATATAGCAGGTGTAAGGTATCATGGTTATTTGCGGTATCGTTTGATTAAGCTGACATTTTATAAGGATTAATGTGGAAGAACGAAAGAGCGTGAATGACGTCAGTTGTTCGGATGACGTGTATGAGTGATGTCAAAAAGTGAAGGAAATGACGTGAGGGAGAGCGCGAGCAAGGAGTTAGTAGTCAGCTAGGAGAAGAGAGAGGTTGAGGACGGAAAGACAAGTAGAGTAGGAATTGTAAGAAGAATTTGTTGAGTAGGGCGTTTAGGAGTATATAGATGGATTAGGTGAGTAGGTATTCTTGTAGATATTCAGACAGGCAGGACTCAAAGGTTAGGGATTTTATTATTTTAAAGTAATCTGGATGTAGGAATCGTTTTTGTAACTGACTTTTCATTTGTGTATTTTTCTTGTTTTCTTCTTTTATTCATACTTAGTAAAGCAGAGAGATTCGTTAGACAAATCATTCTTTTCTTTTAATTTGTGTGAAAGAACACGTGTTTGTCAGACTCCGTGTATGTGTTGAAAGGACTGAGTGACTGATACACTGCGCGGTGGTCGCAGGCTTTGCTTTAGTTGGTCATTAGGGTTTTATTGCACGTGCAGGAAATTCTGTTATTAAATATCCAAATGGAGTTTGGCAGGGAAAAGGTTCCCCAGCCCTGCATTAGAGGGGAACTGGGTCTATGTCTTCAAACTGCAGCTGGGTCCCTCAGAGTTTATTCTGTCCACGTCTTCATACAACTGGTTCACTTGTTATGAACCCTGTCAAAGACTTCATACAAGAACCGACCCCCTTCTCTGTGTCCTGGCAACTTCATTCTTGCAGTGCAACCGCACGGGTCATCGTCTGTGTACCTTCAATATCTTTGTTGACTAGACAACAACCTCCTGTCTGCGCATGTTGGCAATATGTTCATTGACTGTACAAGAGGGTAACGTCGGTTCCCTGTATCCTGTCAATTGACTTTAGTGTACACCATGGTATCCTGTCAACTGGCTTTAGTGTACAACATGGTATCCTGATCTTAGATGACAGTCTTCTTTTTGTTATCGTGTCGATGTCTTCATCCCAGAGACCAGTGGCTTTGGTGTGTGTCAACGATGCTCGGCTTAGGGGGTCAAACTCCATGCTGACAGGGAACGACCTTCACATTCTTGTCTCCTCAGTAGCTTTTTTGAGGGAGCGACTGCCCCCTTGTTTGTACGCCACTGACAGAAGAAGTGAATGAATAAATTCAGCCAGTGACTAGACTGTCCAACACAGTGACCCATCATCCGTGTCATTGGTCTGAGCGATTTGTAGCTATGGTGAGTAAACCTAACTCCTGGGTAACTGTAGTTATTCGACCTGAATCCTGGGCAACTGTACCGAGTCGACCTGACTCCTGGGTAATTGTAGTGAGTCGACCTGACTACTGGGTAACTGTACTGAGTCGACCTGACTACTGGGTAATTGTACTGAGTCGACCTGACTACTGGGTAACTGTACTGAGTCGACTTGACTACTGGGTAACTGTACTGAGTCGACCTGACTACGGGATTAGTGTGGGGAGTCTAAATGACTTCTTGGTAACTGTAGTGAGTCGATCTGATTCCTGATTAACTGTAGTGAGTCAAGGTGACTACGGGATTACTCTGGTGAGTCGACCCGACTCCTGGGTAAATGTACTGAGTCGACCTGACTATTGGATTACTATGGTGAGTCGACCTGTCTCCTAGGTAACTATAGTTGAGTCGATCTGATTCCTGGGTAACTGTAGTGAGTCAACCTGACTACTGGATAACTCTGGTGAGCCGACCTGACTATTGAGACTCACACACACGCACACGCACACACACGCACGCACACACACACACACACACGCACACACACACACATTACGCAAACACATTCAGATCAGACCATACAATAATAATTAAGACACCAAGCCAACTTGATATCTGTATTAGTGAAACACTCTTGTGATATCAAAAAAACCCAAGTGTAAAGTGTAAACATATATACGCCCTATATTTTATGATCAAACTATTACATGTACACGTGTAAAACTACATACAGCTTTCCAACATAAACTGTTTGTAACATTGTCATTATCTCCCCTTCTCCTGCAACATGTCGTGTACACAAACTCTTACAAATTACAGGCTCAATGTTTTTTTGTGCACACTTGACAATAATCCACAATTATACAAAATTATCTTTAATGAGGCACAGTGACCTACAGCTAAACCAAATGATCCACAAGAGCCCACATGGTCTACAATGATGCACAGTGATTCATAAGGCACTGTATGCAATCTCATCCTTGACCCACAAATAAGAACAAAAACAGATCTGTCTTGAAAATACAGCAGCTTATATCACTTTGCACAACTTCAGATCAAATAATCGATTTAATTCCGTGCTATATGCAGTTAACATCAGCAAACCATGTTTACTCAGAAAGAAAATATTCCAAAAATAATAGGATTATATTTTTCGAAAGAGAAAAAAAGTTTTTAAGTTAAGTAAGCTTTGCATAATTTACAAATATCTCAGAATTATTCTTTTTGGCAAATAGAGAAGAATTGGAACATCATATTGAAAAGGATTTATTGAAAATGTGTAGCAGTCTTGCAAGGTTAGCATCAGAAAATTTAATATTTGCCCGAGAAACTATGGTGAGCATGAAATAATCTCTGGAGGATGTTGCCAATGTGCAAGAATTATACCAGCATACGAGGGAAGAATTGTATTCATCTTCTGTCAACAAGAGAAGAATTTTGCCAGTCTCTCAAAAAATATCATTTCCTTATGTGTTAGGATCCAACAGAAACGTGTCTAACAAAAGAAGCATGTCCGTTGATGTTCAACACATGATTTGTGGATGTTCAGTAGAAGATCTGTCAATATTCAACAGAATTTCGATCAAGCTTTTTCCCTGTCCACAATAGTTAATTACTGTGGATTGTTACAAACAGAAACCATGACACTGCACAATATTTAGTTAAACATTACCTTCAGCAAAGAACTTGCTCATTTTATGGATAAAGGTAGAGAAGAGACAAAGAAGAGAGAAGGGGAATGCTCTGTGCCATGAAGTTAAGCTAAGTGCAAGCTATATCTTTTCCCCGCTATTGTCTTGAGCATTGCATTTTTTATGCTGACACCTTGTTTAGCAACGCCCAGGGCTGGTCATCCAGACACATCCAAGTCACTAGATGTCCACATGAATTAACTAAGTCCCTGGTATAGTGCCGATCCTACTCTACGGATGTGACACGTGGACTCTGCTCGCCGACACGGAAAGGAGAATCCAGGCATTCGAGAACAATTAGTGTCTGAGGAGGCTGCTCCGGATCTCATACAAAAAACACAAAACCAACGACTTTGTAAGAAACAAGATGGCCACACTGGTAGGACACCAGGAACCTCTACTATCAACAGTCAAGTGACGTAAAGCTGGTCTTCTTTGGTCACGTGACCCGGCACGACACCTTGTCAAAGACTATCCTTCAAGGCACCTTGGAGGGTGGCCGACGCCGCGGAGGTCAGAGAAAGAACTGGCTTACGAACATCAAAGACTGGACTGGTCGTCCTGTACAGGACCTGCTGACTATCGCCCACAATAGACAAGAGTGGCGGCCCCTGTCAGCTGCCGCATCCATCCATGTGCTGCCCCCCAACATCAGGTGCCGGTCTAGGGATGACTGTCTGACTGATGAACTAAGAGAAATATGGGCATGAATCTCTTTTAGACTAATGGACACTTTTATAACTATACATCAGTCTATACATCATAAGTTCTGTGTGTGTGTGTGTGTGACCTGCAAAAGAATTCTGCCAGCTGACCAAGCTAATTAACGTCTGGATTCAAAAGGAATAATGTCCAAGGAAAATCTTCTGTTAAGTGCATGAAAACAGAGGTGACTTGCAAACATTTTATGAGCATGAACATGCCATTCCAGCACAAAGATGCTAGTTATGTCACTAGTACAGATGCCAGACACCAGCACAAAGTCTCAGCCACACTGCAGTTCTGATCAGGAGAACTGTAACACTCACATCATGACTCAAGGCAGTCAAACTGAGAGGAGAGCCAGCGGTCAATGATCAGGACTTTGAGATAACACTTTTAGTTGTTTATTGAGTACATCCACCATTTCTACTCATTTCATATCCCACTACTCAAGTATTATGCTCAATGATAAACATTCTAATCACAGCCAGACTTTTCCCAAAGAAAACAAGAAAGCACACAGCAAAATGAGAAGTTATTTCAGGAAAGACTCTAGGACTTCAGGGGCAACCAGCACCCACACTTAATTTATTATTGCATCTTGGTGGCATTACTGTGGTTTTGCTGTTTGATCAGACATATTTATTGTCACCCCTCAGCTACCCACCTCCTGCTAGTTTTGTATTTTATTATGCTTCAAATACTGAAAAGTTCATTTTAAGAAAATTTGATCTTGTGGGCAAACCATATGGCACACACTTGCAATTATAAAGAAACAGAAACATTCTAAAGTTTGGATTATCAAATGAAATGTGTATCAAAGACAAATTGGAGCATTCATGTGATAAGCTATTGTGGGAATGTTAATTTAAAAAGTATGAAGTATATGGGAAAATATTCTGCTTGTTGGAAAATAAAGTCCTAGTACTAGTAATTAACAACCTGTTCTCTTTACTTGAACTCCTTAGTTTGCTTCTGATGGAGAACAGCTAATCTACATGTTTATGTAACGACAAATGTAAAATTCAAAGTATGTAAACTACTCTCTACGTGTACAAACAATAGTAACATAACAGACAATACTTACAACTGATATTAGCATGTCTATATTAAAAAGCAGCATGACAACAATTTCTAGCATAAAATAGTCTCCATCAACAATATCTGTACTGGGCTGTAGACTATCAGCCATTAACATCAACACCAGAAGACTGTGCGTCTATTTTTCAAGTATATCTCACTACTCAAGCATCAATTATGCTCTTGATGAGAAACATTCTAATGGCAGACAAACTTTTCCTGAGAAACACAAGACACCACACACGGATTATGAGAAGTTCTTTCAGTAAAGACTCTAGGACTCCACAAACATCAAGCAGTTGTATGCTGCAGTGCTGCTAACACAGGCACACACAATAATACAGTAATACAATCTGTCAAGTCTTCAATCATAAAGACCAAAGAACTGATGAAGTCCTTCGTTAACACTTGTATGCTTTGATTATTTATGTCTTTATGGCACAGTAAAGTTGAAAGAACAGAATTCTATTTCTTATACATGGAAACATGTTGTTTCTGCTACTGTAATATGAAAGGCACATGTTGGCCAATAAAAACTGTTCAATATAAAAGTTATAAAAGTAAAATTTAATCCGTTCTTCTGTGTATAGAGTCCCCAAATGGATTTCATAACAATCAGTATACAGCAGAGTATACATCTCTACAAAAATACATTGCAACAGCAACAATGGTCAGGCAATTATTCATTTCAAGGAAAGTGACTCAGATTCCCTATACATCAGAATTAAATTTCTTCTTGTTCTCAAGTACACAAGAAGTACACCCACGCTATCTGGTGGATTACAACATCACAACGCATATACATGAAAGAATAATGATGGTGACAATATGTCAGCCAAACATTGATAATATCAATCTGAATAACACATCTTTGTCACTGATAAAGTTATTGATAACATATTCTAAGGCATGTTCTCTTCATTAAGTACACAGCAGAAAAGCAAACGTCTGCATTAAAGTTGCAACAGTAACTTTCGTTTTTTTAAAATTTTCAGCATTAGTTTGAATGTAATTTCCTGCTAACAGTATATATAAAGTAAGTATCATTACATTACATTTTACAAACAGAATACAGGATCTGGCTTAGTTTGGAGCCTGCTCAACAATAGTTACCAGACATCCTTTGAAAGTATCATTGAAAGAATGATGAAGCTTTGTGTAGTAATACTTCTACAAATAGCTGTGCTACATTTTCAAATAATTGAAAGAATAATGCTTTTTGTTGTAATAATTTTATAGACAGACCTGCTACCTTCCCAACCCTAAACCTAGGGAACATAGTGACATTCACACTGGCCTATGTCGAAAGTATTGATCCCACCTGTTAAGTTTGTTTTTACAAATGCAAAAGTTTATTGTTCACTGGCAAATGTTTGTGGATGTGAGAAAACTAGAAGGTGAGTTGGAGAGCTGTGGAGATGTTCTCTCACAAACAAGGTCAGGTCAAATTGTCTTTGCATTTTTTGAGTCCCATGCATAGTCACCAACACAGTGGTCGTGGCCACCCTGCATTCACATTCTTGGGAAGGGTGTCACTGATGAAGCAATCCAGAGAATCTGAGTCCCTAGCGACACTCACAATGAACGGCTGCTCAAAACCCTGAGTCTCACTGCTGACAGGGCATGAAGTAAGAGCTTTGTTCAGGCAAAGAAGACAGGACACAGGTTTACAATCGGCTAATGAAGGGTTGCACTTCTTCATGCAGCTCGTGACCTGCAAAACAAAACAGATTCTACACTAGTCACTCCACTCTTACAGTCTTTTGACAGAAACATTTTAAACCACTTTGGCTATTGCGTGAAAATTGTGCAATTTAAAAATACTGAAACAGGAATTAAGTTTTACACTTTGTGATGTGATAATGAAAACTAATAGAATGTCGACATCTCATTCAGTTATTTCTATGTAAGAATATTATATATTGTCTTTAATGACACTGGTGAATGCAACTGAGATGAAAAGCATTCTGATGATGACAAAGATGAAAATACTTTAAATTAAACAAAAACAACCATGACATTAACAACTGATATTTCACATCTAAAACATAAAAAGAAGTCCCACTGTAAGCATAGAGGTAAAAGACTATAAGTGCTAGAAGTCCCAAAGATTTCTCAGCACACTTTAGCAACTCACAGAATTAAATTTACTGGTTTGTCTGGAAAATTTGTGATTTGTAAGAATTTAAAGGTAGCCTTTTCTATTATGTAGCTGGATTTTGATTCAGTTGTATAAATTAATTGTTTTCCCCATTCTGTCACTGGATGAAAGATGAAAAATAAAATTCTTTAATGTAAGGCTTCTCAGAAAAATAAAACTGTTCAGCTGTCTTTTATGTCAATACAAACTCTCCAGGCAACCCAGTATTAGATTGCAAACATAGACCTCAACAAACAACACAAAACCCAGCATCAAGTCATTGCTTTTACTTTTGATTTACTATAACTATATATAGCTCTGTTCTGACCAGCAGCTAATGCAATTCAGTCTTGTGTCTTTACAGCCTTAAGTGTTTGCTTATTCTTGACAATATAATTACCATGAAGTGTGATTTATCTCTCTGACCAGTTGCACAACACATTTCTAATTTTAAATACTTTTAGGTCTTAAATCTTTTTAGATAATCAGTTGAAAGTGCACACCACAAGTTAAGAATTTTAAAAACTAAAACTGCTTTAAGTAAGATAAAGTTGTTTAAGTCTGACTTTTCGTGCTGTCAGTACAATTTTTGTGTATGTTCTTGTGACGTGCATCTAAATGGCAGAGAACAGATTTTGCTTCTTTAGAACAGTTGTAAGGTTTAGAAACAGGTTGTGCAACCAGCACCAGAAACATAAATGTACCCAAGACCAATTTTGTGTGTGTGTGTGTGTGTGTGTGTGTGTGTGTGTGTGTGTGTAATAACTGCACTTTCATCTGTTAACAATTATTTATCAATATGTGAAAAACATGATCATGAATCTAGTTTTGAAATGCTTTACTTTTTGAAAAATAAATCTAAAACTGAGAAATGATAAAAGCATGCTGAACACCTAAAAACAAATCAACCAAACATTAAGATATTTTTGAAGGCAAATAAAAATGCATTAAAAAGTCCATGAAGGAAGGTGGGGACTAATGCCTGCATGTTCTTTAATACATGAGCACATCAGCATTGTGGAAAAGGTACTTTAAACTTTGCAATCCCCCCTCATTCAATACAATTATTAATTATTAAATAATCATATTGTAAGAGTATCTTTATGATCATATATATATTATTACATCATCATATTGTAAAAGTATCTCTATGGTCATATCTCATCATTTTTGAGTATGACATGATTAATGCTCTTTATACTTCACTCGCACTTTTGTAGCATGATTTTCAACAGCATGCATCACATACCCCATACATACATAATGACTCGCTTTTTCAGGCTTTTCAGGTGGTCCTAATCTTTTTGTGAACACTAGATACTAGTAAAGATAGAGATCTGTACACACATTAGTCATTATTTTGAAAGCTAGCATGGTTCCAGGGATAACAGCTAGACTAGACATGCAGCCTACGACCCGACACTGGTCATCATGCAGTGTCCACTGTTGATGAAAGGGTGATGGCATATAGGCTCATTACTTATCCATACATGCTTGTACAAGACTGGGCAGCGCTTCAGGCAGCCAAGGGAATCATTGGAAAATGTTACTTATCACGAATGCTATATACAAAAGTAAAGGGTTAACAAAGTGAAAGAGAAAAAGCCTCGTGGATAAATCATAATTAAAGCAACATGATATTAAGAAGAAAGTTATCTCCTCAGAGGTGTCACCTTCAAAACCTGACTTAGATTGTCCCTTTGGTGACTCACCTGTCATGAAGGGTCAAAAAAAAAAAGCTTCATGGTTGTAAGGGAAGCCACTCTGATTCAGACAAAGGAAAATTGTGACTGTTCATTAAAGTAACTATCAATTCTGTGGACAAATATTGTTCTGACTGAAAATCTTGGAGGGTATTCCAAAGTTCATGACATGCCAATTCACAACTGATGGCAATGATGCTTTGGCACTTACAAATCCTAACTAAAAAAAATTTTTAAATCCTCAAAGTAAATTTAAATCTGCCGATTTTACGACAAACATTAGAAAGCGATGTCACCTCATCTAGGCGGTTTTTCGCATCTTCAGTTTTGTAACAACTGTGGCCTCAACTATATTTCTGGTGTGTTGGTGTGACTGGCCAAAACTTAAAATTGTAAGCTGTTTTTTTGTGCAAGCTCTGTTTGTTCTTGTGTAAGTTCTGTTGTGATCCAAATGTTCTAATACCTAACTTTTTACTGGTGTTACCTTTATCATTTCTATTCCATTATATTTCTAATGTATTCTTTTGCCTAGTAACAGTAATCTCTATGCTAAGAATTGTCGACAACAAACAGGAAATGAACTGCATGGTAGTTGACAGCTGAATATTTCAGTCATGAATTTCGGAGGATATGAATTAGAGTAGACACGGTGGACTGAAAAGAGTCCTAAGTGAGGAAACAGACAGCAGTGATTATAATAAGGTACCTTGTGGAGGGAGTTCTTCTAACAGACAGCAGTGATTATAATAAGGTACCGTGTGAACAGAGTTCTAACAGTAGTGACTATAATAACATATACCTTGTGACAAGAATTCTTCTAACAGAGAGCAGTGATTATAATAATGTACCTTGTGAACAGAGTTCTTCTAAAGCCTCCTCCACTGTGCCACATGTCTTCAGCTTAGAAATGTCTGCTTTTAGAATATCTTTCATGACCCGTGGCTATGAGAATAAAATAAAAGTAGCATCAGGACTAAACCAACATACAGGAAATATATATTCATGTAAATATTCATAACAAAATTAAAAAAGGGAAAGAAAGTCATTGGGCTCGATGGCTGAAGGTGGTGTTTTACACTAACTTAACTATTAAGGCTATAACAAGCAGGGCAATCTAATCTAGCTCTTTAAAGAGAAACTGAGTATGTCGACAGAGATGAGACATGCAGTCATGAGTCACAACCCCTTGTTGTGGTGATCACTGGATCCTTCAGCCTCCATCAAGCTTGATCAGTTAATAAAGCCACATAGTCACTAATGTGCCCCAGGCAAAAATACCTTATATCTAACTTTCATTTTGATTTTAAACCATCTATTTTTGTGTTTTGCTGCTGATACAACTCACCCTTATGTGGCAGAAAATAATGCGCACTGAGTGGCGTGAAGCATCTGCCAGTAAAGACTTGAAAGTCTGGAAAGAATGAATTTCACTCCATATTTATTCATACCACAAACACAGGTAAGTGGAATGCATAGCATAGAGAACTTGATCCTGCAGGGAGCCATTTTAATACCTGCTGTTAATGACCTACACTTACAAAAATACAATACAGACAGTTATAATTCCCACATTTGTAAATATTCAATGATTTCATTGGGCATTGAGCTTCTTTATTGTTTCTTTTAGTTGAAATAAAACAGCATGAAAGAGGGTAAGTGAGAAAAATGTTTCACAGTCACAATAATAGCAAATATGGTTCCTGAATGTTATGACTAACAAAATATCTGAAAAAAAAAAGTTTCTACAAAGTACAAAATTAAATTTTTGCTAATTTCACCATAGTGTCTTTTTCCATGAGTGTAGTATAAATCCATATTAAATTGGCAACTTATGGATTATTCCAAAATGGTGTTCAGCTGCCTTGTATTCCCACACTGTCAAGTAGTCATTCAGAAAGAGGCACTCAAAAGGGAAATAATTACCATTGAAAAAATTCCTCAATACAGTTTCATCAAAGGTGCGCCATCGCCACTGGAATTAGTAAGCATGAGTTTCTTCCCCTCATTGCTCATAGTTTTCTCAATGTGATATCTAATTTATGTTAAATGATCTAACACACGAACAACCTTATTAGTGCAAAGACACTATATATGTATGTGAGAGGACAAAAGAATGAACTACACATAATCAGCCATACCTGGACTGCTGTATAGTCTACTCCAAACACATGGCTCATATCCACAATAACAGATTTGGGCTTCTCGTCTTCCAGAGCCATTTTCATGATCTTCTCCTCAACATGTTCCACAGCTGGGAAGAAAAGACCTTGATCTAACTGTATGATGACAATGCCCTGCTTCTGTGTCACCTGGTGAGAGACAGTGTGTACTTTGCTGATGAACACCATACACAAACAAGAGGCAGTAAGTACTGTGTGTACTGTGTCTTACCAACTAACACCATACATGAAAAGTAACTGTCTTTCTCACACAATATTTTCAGGACGTATAATTGAGGCACTAAAAAATACCTTGTTGCTATGAAACGTGTTTACATATGCATTCATGTGCAAATGCATGGACATCCTTTAGTGGCCATGTATGTACACATTTATGATCTTTCTCTCTCTCTTTCACACAAATGCTATATTACTGATTCCATGTACTTAAACACAGTACGCACACACACGCACAGACAGAAAATGTGTGTCCTTACCTGAAGTCGAGGTCGTGCCATTGGGTACAAGAGCAGAAGGAGTGACAGTCCAACACCAATCAGTATGCCATACTGAACATAGAAGAAATCTCATTATTAATCCAAGCGGATTGTACAACAGCAGAAAACTCATTACTAATTTTAGCAAATGTCTAAAACACCAGAACCTTCTGAAATACTAGTTTCAATAGCCTCCTCTGTGGAAAATTATGTGATTTTTAATACTTTAAACACACATTCGTGCACTTTAGAGGGGGAAGTCACAGCTGAATGGATTCTTTGTGTTAAGATAAAACAGTTGTTGAAAACTTTTATTGTTTTATTTTTTAAATATACATTCAGGTTACTGTTTTGTAAACAACAAAATTATTACATTATACATTTACAACCACTTTTTTTTTTTCAAGGCATAACATTCATACTGTGTTATTTCTCCTTTTTCCTTCTTTGGGAAAAAATAAGACTAGTTCATGATCACTGCTGTAAGTTTCATGACTTTCTGACACATATGTATGTATGAATATTGATCAACTAGAACAATTTCATCATGTCTTTCTCACATACATGTGTGTGTGTGTGTGTGTATATATATATATATTGTTATTGATCAACTAGAAAAAGTCCCCCCCAAAAAATTAAACCTTCCACTTTGTTCAGAAGAATGAATAAGTCTCAAAGCAATGAGACAGGGAATTAAGTGATCTCCTTGTCTTTGCTATCTCCACAAATACACACACATACACAGATTGCACACAACGAGAGAATTAGTGATAAAACACAAACCTCAATACCCAAAACAAAGGAAAGCACGAAGGTAATCAGATGTATCAGCAACTCTATCTCTGAAACACACAAAGCAAGTATAACACACTTCCTGTCCTGACATATTATGCTGACATCAGTTCCAGTTATAGAATAAATTAAGTTTTTACCTGTTTCTGATGGTTTTTCAGCAAGAAACAAAGTTCATCAGTGTTCACAATGAAATGAACAAAGCAATGTTAGTGATTGTCGTTATAGAAGGATGTCATTAACACAGGGAAGTAGATATTTAGCCCACCATTTCAGGTACAGTAGCAAACCTATAAAGTGTAACATACTATTTGTTTTCCAGAGGATGGGAACGATTTTGTAGTCTACCATCTGAATGACAGCCATGATGATAACAGCCGCTAACGCTGACTTGGGGATGTAGTAGCAATATGTCACCAGGAACTGCAGTGCTAACAGGATTAGCACACCTGTATTGACGAGCAAGTGGACAAGTCAGTAGTAGTGATAACTGCCCCACAACATCAGGAGTAGTAATAACTGCCCCACATAAAGTCAGTAGTAGTAATAACTGCCCCACAACATCAGGAGTAGTAATAACTGCCCCACATAAAGTCAGTAGTAGTAATAACTGCCCCACAACATCAGGAGTAGTAATAACTGCCCCACATAAAGTCAGTAGTAGTGATAACTGCCCCACAACATCAGGAGTAGTAATAACTGCCCCACATAAAGTCAGTAGTAGTGATAACTGCCCCACAACATCAGGAGTAGTAATAACTGCCCCACATAAAGTCAGTAGCATAAAGGAGGTAGCTTAATTGATGTCTGACATCTCTATTAGCAATGAAAGCTCCACAGCAAGTCAATAGCATCCAGCAGAGATGACATGCTGGTAACACAGGAGGTAGCTAAAAATTCCAACTGATCTCTAGTTGTAAAAATAACTTACAGTAGCATTCAGCAGCAGAGATATTTTCTGCATACAACATATAAACATAAATGTGCGTATTTATTAATGCATCTCTGCCACTACACATACGCAAGATTCAAGGAAAACTTACAAACAAATGTCTACCTCCTTGTATCAAGCATAATTTAAAGGCTTCTTCTTTTACCTACAAGGTAAGAAATTCAACTAAATATGAAACTTACCAGTGAAAAGTCCACCAGCTGGAGTTTTAACACCACTCTGTGAATTCACAGCTGTCCTGCACACATTACCAAGAACTACTATTATATAGAAGTTGAGTTATCTATTATAAACACAACAAACACTGGCTTAAGTGCACTAGCAGGGAATTCCTAACTGTGTACTTTGGTTTTTGAAGTAGAAAGGCACCTTTAATGATTTCTACTGGGAAATAGGATTAGAAAGGTAGTCAGGAAAACTTCCACTGTGCAGACACTAAAATGAAAGGGAACCACCTTGTATTCTACATGTGGACTGGCTAGAAGCCAGCAATAGTGTACTGAGCTGCTAAGTTGAGTCATGATGTGGCTGATGTAGAACAATGCACGATGTTTAATTCCCTAATTGTATTCAGCTTCTTGATCATTGGGTAAGCCAGCAAGAACTGCACTACAGTAATTGACATGGGTAGAGAATGAGTGACTGTGGGTTTTTCAAGAGACACATATTACTAATCTTCCCAATATATCATAAGTGAAAGTTGAATATTTTACAAAGCTAGTTGATTTGTACTTTCTCGAGACAGTTGTACAGTTAGGTACATATCAATAATATCACAGAACTACTTACCTTGAAAAACTACCAGTAACAGGGTAGGAATGTACGAAGCTGCTGAGAATGTTGGCAACTCCTGTCACATCAAGTTTATAGCTTTTACTTTAAATATACACATGATGTTAGCAACTCCTGTCACATCACGTTTCTAAATTTTATATTATAAACACATATAAATCAGGATTAAGAAAAAATGGGGCAGCTTAAATGATATCAATAAAGAAATTGTTAAAAAATAAAATAGAAGAATTGTTCCTCTATGCTTGTAGCTTATGTATTTATATATAATAGAATAATTATTCCCTTAAGCCTGTAGCATATATTCTCATCTTAAGAGCAGAGAATTACTTCTTGGATTATGTGCTATAACTAAGTATAAATAATTCACACTGACTAGTTGTTATTTCAAAAAATAAAGACAAATCATTGTCTGATACAGTCTGTTTAGTCTTCAGTGAGCACAAGTATGCACACCCATATGCATATATTTAGGCCATTCACCTGCATTGTACATTAATACAAAAACTAAAAGACCCACATGCATTAGCTTATGATCACAACATGAGATTGCTCTAGATCAACCATTGTGATGACACCAGCATGAGTGTACTCTACACTAGTCTACAAAAAAGTCTGTGAAATATATATTTTTCTTCTGTTATCACTTTTCTTCAGAGATTTGAGAATGTCTCCACTTACCAATAGATATCAACTCCTGTGTAGCATCAATCTTGTAGTTGTTGGTACGTGCTAAAATGAATGAGAAAAACAGTCCACTGCTGATTATTCCATTTATTTATTAGTGTAAAAAAGAAGCATCATAAACCGCAATCATGAAAAGTGTCACTCAAGCGTCTGTACTAATATATATTACACAAGAATCTCTTATCTTCCACACAATATTATTATGGTAAACAATATCTGCAAATAAGAATCTTCAGATAAAAAAGAGTGCGCTGGTAACTACAACCATGTGTCACTATCGAGCTAAGTCAAATGCATCCTTTCTTTCCTCTTTGGAGACTGCAAAGTGTAGCTGAGATTGGATGATATGGACTGGTACTAACCAAAGGCTTTTCCAATAGCTATGGCCTCCACAATACCCAAGAGTGGCACAATGAAAAAACCTGTACCAATTTTCTGAAAATAGATTACAAACAGGTTAAAAAAAGTACAAAACATGTTTCTCAACATTGGGGTTAATAACATTATGGGATGGTTAATAGAACTACTTTAGTTTTATATAAATCAAGTGAACAAAGTGGATTAAAAGGAAGAATTATAAATATTTTTTAAGCACACAGCAAGCTGATATGTTATAAAAAGATGTGAAGGATGAAAACCCAGCAAATACCCAGATTGGCCCAATATTGGCATTTGTTTGGCATGTCACTGGTTTTGATATTAGTATTTTTGTTTGGTTGTAATATTAGCCCAAGATTGGGAATGAAAATTGGCCCAAGACTGATGAAATGATGGTCGAATGTTGACAGTCTAAACTGCACCAATGTAATTCCCAGCTTGGGCCAAGATTGGTTCAAGATTGGCCCTTCTGTTTCATAAGAGATTGGCCCAATTTATATTCAAATGACAAAATCATCACAAAGGAATGCTTCAAGTTTCAAGTTAGAAGTTTTACAAAAAATTGCAGCCAAGAAACAAGGCTAGCTAAACAAATTATAGTGCATTTTTTCAAATTTCTGATGAAATGTGTGTGTGTGTGTGTGCGTGTGTGTGTTTTTGTGTGTGTGTGGAGGAGAAGCTGTATTTTTATAGAGAATCTGTAATTACTGTATTATGCAGTTTCAACCATGCTATAAGCTATCTGGCTGGCAAAAAACTTATGGCTGGTGGGCATATCTTTGACTGACCAATGCAAGGTTGCTTTTGAGTTTTTGAATATGTAGTTGCAGTGTTTGTGTTTACAGTTTCATCCTGTACTTTCTGTGTGAAACTAAAAATGCCAGCTCAGCTTGTACTGGTCGTAGCCTGCATTTGCAACTGCCTGTGGAACCCGCACTTTTGACTTTGAAAACCTCTGGGGGTAGTAAGGTTGATATTTGCACTATGGCAGAAAGACTTTTTACCTCAAAAACCTCTGGGGTAGTGAGGTTGATACTTGGGTTGGAAAACGCTGGTGGCTCAAAGTTAGGAATGCCAGAGGGGATCTTGCCAGTGAGCGAGAAGACATTGATGTTATGATTTAGCATTCCAGCTGCAACACCTGCTGCCACAATCACCACGATAGCATTTGCACCTGAAACATAGTTTGTGGTTGACCTTATTTAAAGCATTTCTTTTGCAAATCTGATAACAATGTACTCAGGAGGAAAATTGTTATAAAAGTTTACAAACCCATTTTTAAAACACTTCTTACTTAAGGTTACAGTGAAACCTCGACTTAATGTTTCTCAAGGGACCACCAAAATAAACGTTAAATCGAGGAAAACATTATATCAAGGAAACTTTTTTTTGCTTTAGATTACATCCAAACATGGAGAAAGTATGATAGGCACCGCATATCACAATCCTGTCGAAATATATTATGTTGTAAAAGTGGAACACAGTTGAGCAGCCACGTTTTTACCGTTTTTATACAGTACATTTACAGGGGTTTATGCCACAAACAAGAAAACGCGTGCGACTACATATGAAGACAGATCTCGAGTGGGAATCCATCTTGGGATGCGAGTAGGAGGCCTTGATGCCAGGGTGATAACAACATGTTCACTGTATGTAGTTGGAGTGGCAGTACATGTACAGTTTACTGTAATTAAATGCAGCCGTGAGCAGTGTTGGGGCATTTTCTTAGCGAAAACGTTAAATTGGGGTCAGATTACATACAATATGCATTGGAGGGACCAGGAAACGCGAGCATTAAACCGAGGAAATTGTTAAATCAAGAAACGTATAATCAAGGATTGAAAAGCATTGGGTATATGGGGCTTTCGCCAGGACGTCCGAAAATGAATGTTACACTGAGGAAATCGTTAAATCGAGGATTGCATAATCAAGGTTTTACTGTATTTTGCTTCTCATTTATTTGGATCTAGAGAAATTAAGAATAGTGATGAAATTTACACAATTTCTGATTTGGTGATGGTGATGAAAATGTACAATTCTACTTTAAGATACAATTTTAGTTTTGACATAAATTATTTATAAAGTGTCATTTGAACTTTAGCTACTTAGCTGTAGCAAACCCATATTTGTGTGCTTTTGTATGTCTACATGATCAAACAAAAGAATAATAGACCATGACACATTGGCTGTAGCAGCAGAAAATAAACTGTTAGTGCACAAACTATATATGGTGGCTGTTTGATGCACACCAAAAACACACACACATACACACACACTCATGCACATACACTTGCACACTCACACAAATGCACATGCAAACTCATGTGTATGCATTCCTACACAGCATGTTCATAATGATCACAAAGAGAGCATCAAGCATTACTACCAAGCTCTACCTGTTCCAAAAAGCCAGAGAACCTTGCGAGCAGCTCGAACATGAAGTCTGACTGGTCTCTCGGGGTCATTCTGGTCCTTCCATTTGATATCACGAAGTTTCTGTTGAATAACATTCTTTATTATCTTCATTAAAGAAATAATTTCAATGTTCTTTGTGACCATATTATCACAAAAAAGGATCAGCAACTATCAGGAAAGATAAATATTAAGAAAATGTGTCAATAATGATCATGGCAGATGCATATTACTGAGGAATTCCCACTACTTTTCAAGTACCCAGAACAATTCCTACTTCTGTTCCTGAAAGACAAGGACACAGAGAAAACTATTTCCTTCTCTCGACATGTTCACAGAAAATGTACTTTTTTCTCTAAAAGGCAAGTACAAAAGACACTCACAAAGAGAGAGCCTGTTTCTTCTCTTTTCATCCCATTTGCCTAACAGGTTGTTCTTAAAGAACAGTTATACAGCGCAAATCTACTGTCTTCCTTAAAAAACATTACACAGAAGTTTTCTGACATTGCCTAAGACTGTTTTACACAGCAACAATCGGAGAGGTTTACTGTGTAGGTTACATTGCAAATAAACTGACCTCTGACATGAAACATGTCTATTTCATGATGTTACAGTCTACTCACCTTCAGTGCAAACAACGCCACCATAGACACTAGGCCCATCACCATGTCCCAGATTCTGAATGAAAAGTGAAAAAAAGGAGTAAAAATAAAATCACTCTCAAATTCCTGATTTATTGAAGTTATCACCTACAGAAATCGCTTGCAAGCACATGTGTTTGTGAGGTCCTTCTATCAAGGCTTGATTTTAGTCACTCCTTGTTCAGGAACTGCCCTACACACCTCCTTGTTAACCTTTTCCTTGTCAAACTTCTTGTCAATCTTCTTGTCAAACTTTCAACTTGTCATACAACTTTGCTGCACATCTGGTGCTCAAAGCAAAAAACATGACCATGTCACTCCTCTCCTTTGTTCTCTGCACTGACTGATCCTCCATGCTTGCATTCAGTACAAGTTGTACATTACTTGAAATTATCTACTTATGTAGTTTGTATTCTGGGCCTTCTATCTCACTGCCAGATGTAACTAGCGCAACACATGCTAGAAATTATCTACTTATGTAGTTTGTATTCTGAGCCTTCTATCTCACTGCCAGAAGGAGCCAAGACAACTCTAACAGAATCCATTTTGGGGGCAAAGCATAAAGATAGGAGAAGCCAATTGTCAGGTCTCTGCATGCATTGTTTTGAATAAAAGAGCACATTTAGTTTTATAATATCTAGAACTGTGTTGTGACAGACATCAATATTTCCATCTTCCATCGTGACAAAGTTATCAACATGGCACATAAAGGTCCATATGGTCGCATAACCTTCTGGTTGTTTAGGATTGACATGATATACACTTACAGCAAGCTTTTTGTAAGGGTTCTGTCCATCTTCTCTCCCTCCCTGCATTTACTACTCCCCACCTATATAGAGGCATCAGGTACCCGTCAAATAGATAAGTCAAATGGAGAAGCATAGTGGTCCACAAGGCTATTGGTCAACATGCACACCTCTGGCCTTCGACACATGTGCTCTAACCACTCAGCTGTCCATTTCTCCACATGAGGTTCCACAGCCTAGTTGCTAGTTCACTGGTGAGTGGAGTAGAGGGTCTTTGATTCAAGGCCTGCTTTGGTCTGTGGCTGGTTCACTCTGCCCCGCCAGCAGTGCTCAGCAGAAATAAGCATGTGATTTATCAGGGGAGTTAGAGGGACGCAGAGGGAGAGCTCAGTTCTGCCTCGTACACCATGCCCTAGACATGGTGAAATACAATCTTCACAGCCCCTATAGCCATTAAGCTATGGCACGCTTTGCCTGTTTTTATTTTTATAAATATGGCACACATTGTTGCTAGTTTTATAGATGTGACATATACTTTCACTAAATTTTACCTTAGGAAGCAAGAAGACAAGAAAACAAAACACTGATACATTTACTGAACATAAAAGATCTGCAGATAAACAGTAAATCATAACAGTCACTCACTTTGTCTGTGGGATCTGCTTACAAGTGTAGTACACCATTGGCATAAAATCCTGTGGAATACCCTTCAGTCCCAAGATGCTCTGTGGTAGACAGTGATAAATTAAACTTTGTTATTAACACAGTTAATTCAGTGACTAATGGATAACCGAGAATAAATATAAGCCTGTGCTGCCTGCAAGCTGTACTTAATGTCCTGCTAGCTACTTCTGAGTACCAACGCTTAGCCTCTTGCAAAGTCCGCCACTGTTAGTCTTGGCGAGCTTAAGCAATGAATATGACTAGACCAGAAGCTTTGTACACACCAACCTTGTTCTAGTAGTTAAGCTGAAACATGACTAAACCGGAAGCCTTGTACACACCAGCCTCTTTCTATGGCTTAATTGAAAAAAATAGTCTACCAGGTGGCATAGACTTTTGTACAAACCTAAAATGTGCTTTATTACTAAATGTTATTATTGTGTTGGTGTTACTTTAACACCTGCTAGCATCTTTGCACAGATGTATTTTGTTATTAAATGCCATATTGCTAGCAGACAGCTACAGAAAAGGTAGTAAGCCACCAATCAGTTATAGTGAACTGTGAGCTGTGCTCATCCTTTTATCAGAATTTAATGTTTGCCAATAAAAAGATTCTGATGACTATAACTACCAATTTCAGTGGTAATGAGTTCAGAGATAGCTGATAAGGCCAGTCAATGTTTGTACACTAGAGTAGACAAAACTTGAAATGTTTACTGGGGATTTGGGACCAGCTAGTTACACCCCGAGCTTGTATTACTAGACTTAAAAGGTTGAATCTTGACTGCAATATCTAATAAAATCCAACTGAATAATAAAAAAAGTTCACTTTTATAAAAATAACAGATAATACACTCTAAAATTCTGAAAAGATCTTGAGAACTCCACACGAATGTTGATAGTTAACACAACTGCCACATACCAAACCAGAAAAAACAACCAATGAGATGGGCAGGTTAATAGCACAAAGTAAAAAGCACTTCACATACATGTAAATGCTATCCCCTGCAGACTTACTACCTACTGAGCAGTAATTGCAACAACAAAAATGACAAAACTGTACCTGCTTCTTCTACACTTTGGTGAACTCTTTAACAAGAATAAATTCCCCAACTACAGTAATGTGGTACAGCTAAGACATGACGCACTAACCTTGATCTGACCAACTGCAATGGTAATGGCGGCAGCAGAAGTGAAGGCATTGATGACCGAATGAGAGATGTAGCTGACCAGTATACCTATCATCAAACAAGTTCATGAAATATGTAGCTGACCATTAGACCTGTCCACAAACAAGTTCACATTGTAGCTTAAAATATACTAATAACCTCCCACAAGACATATATGCCAGTCAGTATTTCCACAGAACATGAAGAAAGAGAAGGCCTGAATGAAACATCAACTTCAGCTCATTGTTGCTATATAGCAGCTATTATTTTCATGGTATTAGTTTGTTTAAAAAATGTTGAGTGAGTTTTAATTTTTTTTAGAAAATTACACTTGGATTGATATAACTTTGTACTTCTAACATCCCTGAAGCCTGCAGCCAAGATCGAGCTTTGAAGATATGCTAAAGAAGATCTGCCAGTAAGTAAATTCGTGATCTGAAATGAGATCTTGACTTCTTTCCACACTGCAGCTGATAATTGTCATAGTCCGAGGTCTGTATCCCCAAAACCAAACATAATTGTTTTTAAACAAATTTAGGAATAAGTTTATATTTAATATGGTACACTCATTTATTTGAAAATAATTGTACTCTTAGTTTAGCCTTGAAGAGACAAAGCTGCATTTACAGATAAATTAGAAGAAATACTATACCAGGCTTTTTCTCCTACATAAATACAGAAACTGTTTGGGAATGCTACAGCCCTCAGTATGAATCACCTGAATTGTAGCACTATCTTATAACCCCTATGGTAGATATATTTTATGTAGAAAGTTCTAAATTCTTCACTTAATGAAGAGTAAGTAATATTTTATGAGTCACAGGCTACTTAATCTCAAATTTATGACAAGTGTTTAGATTACTATGACTTGCACTAATCAAAGTACTGTAACTTTCGTTACAGAGGCAGATATTATGCCTGATGTCATCAGGTTGATGAAAATAAAATACAGTATACACAATCATTAAAATAGTAGAAGGTAAACTCAGGGCCGGCGCAAGGCTGTGTTGCGCCCTAGGCGAAAGACAAATACTGCGCCCCCCCCCCCCCCCCCCCCCCCCCCCCCAAAAAAAAAAAAAAAGTTGTACATTTAGGCTTAACTCTGTTTTCTTAACTGAAATTTTAAACAACAAACCCAGGCTTACATTAAAGACCACAAGGTTTTAAGGGACCCGTTTGTGCAATGAAAAGTTTTGCAAAAGGTTGTACCACCACTATCACAACCCTTTGCATCTACACAAACAAAATAAGAATGATAAGAAATGAGGAAATAAAATGAAGGTAAAGAAAGAGACAAATTCTGTTAATAAACTATATACAGCTCTATCACAGTGTATAAAAATCATGCGAACTTATCTTTACAAACTCTCATGATGTCGGGGCTGTAGGACAGTATGCACTGTTCACTCTTGTACAGCTAAATCCAGTTCACAAATATAGTCTTATAAAACAGTTCACAGATGTAGTCTTATAGAACAGTTCACAAATATAGTCTTATAAAACAGTTCACAGATATAGTCTTATAGAACAGTTCACAAATATAGTCTTATAAAACAGTTCACAGATGTAGTCTTATAGAACAGTTAAGTTCACAGACATAGTCTTATAGAACAGTTCAGTTCACAGATCTTCTATTAGACCTTTTACTGATTCAGCTTTGGAAGGATGATAGCTCCAAGCGCCCTAACAGACCCTTACACGGTAAACAGCAGCACGAGATGTCCGCAGCCGCTCAGTAAAGTGAGGTTTTCACAACATCCTGTGGGTTTTAAGTTACAGTTAAGACTACCTTCCCCCCCATCCCCCATCCCCCCCCCCCGATCTTGGCTGTCCAGCCCTGTTAATGTGATCTGACTGCCTTTAAAGTGGTAGAGATTTATCTCTACCTTTCTTCACTAAGCCACCACAGTTAGGTTCTGTCAGTCTTTCTCTCCTCTCTCTTTCTCATCTCACGGGCAACTATCAAGTAACATCGCACCACCTTCTTTGTCCAGTCTTCTAATCTGATCCGACTGGTCATTAACTGTGATAGATTTATCGCTACCCTTTGGGCCTTTCCACCTACCACCTCGGCATGCTTTCAATCGTTCTCTTCTTTCTCATCTTACAGACGAACTAACAAGTAAAACCACACTGACTACATGTTTGCTGCTTGAAAATAGTGGAAAAGTGGTTTTCTGCAAGAACTCATTATGACCAGAAGTGTTGGAATTCAGAAGTGTCAAAGAATGGCTTATTAAAATTAAAACCTTTTTCGAGAATTTGCTCTCCGATTTGATTAATAACTTATAAGTAAGAACTACTTTTTGTCAAGAAAAACGACGTCTGTTTTTCAATTGCAGGCGTGCATCATGCACACATGGCTACTTGCATGCCTACCAAATCAGACCTACACTTATGAGTAGGGGGATTTCAAACACTCGTGTAAAAGGTTTTATGGAGTGACGACTGACTGCACACTAATGGAGACAAGTAATCTGTAGCACCTTGCTCTGGTCTTATTTTGCTGTGTGGTCTAAAACTCAAGCTATCACAGCTTCTAGCATCTAGATTCTATAGACCACCCTCATCGCGCAGCTATCACATGTTCCCATCCAAAGTCACACCTGACAGGTGGGTGGGGCAGTACAAAGGGAAAGTCTTCTAGATGCTAACAATACAAAGTTGTAAATCATGGTGTTAAGGCAGCTGGTCTCCGGCCTGATAGGGTTTGTTGAAAACTAGAGAAGTATAAAGACTATAGTTTAACAGACATAAATCTCTTAATAACCAATTTCAAATATTCTGTCAATATAGAATAACAACAAGCTATCCGTTCAAGCTGTAAACAAACAGACGCTCTCTTAGATAATAAAAACAAACAAAAATTACAATTTGACAACTAAATTAAGTGTAATACACTCATCAAACCGAAAATAATTAATAATTAATAAGAAAGTTAAATATTCACGACCATGAGTCACAACAGTAAGTACAAGACTATAGGCCGTCAGTGTCACCGCTGTACACAGCACTAAGGAGAAAACAGGTTCGTGACAGTAAATTAAATAAACTGATCTGAAATCTGACAATAAAAATAGATATGCTATTGAACTTCAATTAAGTGACTGATATTTGTTTGCTAAAGGCTTTAATACTCTTATTAACTAAGAATGCGATCGTGACATTAGCTAAGTTCTTCCAAAGTAGGATAGAAGAATAAAGGTGAGGTTGGAATCAATGGAATGTGGTCCCATCCATTGTAGGGGTCCACCCTGACCAGGCCCCATCCACCAACGCCGCCTTTCCCCCGCCCCTCCGCTGTCTATACACCGCCCCATCCGCCCTTTTCTCTCTCCTCCCCACTGGTTAGCTGGTCACTTCAAGAGCACCCTGTAATAATGGGTTTTCCTACAATACATGAACTGAGAAACTCGCGCGGTGAAGTCAACCTACAAGCAGAGGAAAGGTGTCCTGCTAATATTCTATGAAAATATTTTTCCCTAACACTTTTCATCACTTAAAAAAACGAAACAGCAGGCCATTTTTGCGCCCCCTCTCCATGACTGCGCCACCAGCCCCCATCCCCACCCACCAACGCCGCCCCAAACCTCCGCCCTTCCCCGCCCCTCTGCCGCCCCCTCTCCGCCCTCTACTTCCCTGCTGGTTAGCTGGTCACTGCAAGTGCGCCCAGGATAATGGGATTTTCCTGTAATACATGTACTGAGAAACTAGCGTGGTGGTCAGTCTACACGCAGAGGAAAGGTGTCCTGCTAATGTCAATCTGTGAAAATGATATTTTCCCTAAATTTATTAATTAAAAAAAAACAGGCCATTTTTGCGCCCCCTTCCTGGCTGCGCCCTAGGCAACTGCCTAGGTTCGCCTAATAGGTAGAACCGGCCCTGGGTAAACTATTAACAGGACTAAGATACACATGCAACAGTTCAAGGCATCTTGCTGTGCTTAAATGAACGCATATTAAAAACCACAGATTTCTGAAATCATGAAAGGTTGATGGTGTGGTGCTAACATGACTGGGAAAAACATTTATAAAAACATAACATTTCTGAAATGGACAGTGCGTGAAAGTTGCTATAGGACAACCAAACTAAATTGCCCATGATACTCAGTTCTTATAATTTATGTCCTCACCTCACTATTAACCATAATCCAAATGTCTATGGAATGGAGTTTACATGTTATTAAGAAAGTTCTATGCTCAACAAGTCACACAGGCAGGAAATAAAAATGAGAATTAATCTTATTACAGGCTGCAGCTGATCATGTTAGTGGTGGAGCTAGAAAGACAAGGCAATAACAGGAGACACTCTCACAAACCAACCTAAGTTCAGAAGACCCATGGCAAGTTGGATAAGGCCACAAAAGAGAGTCATCACGATGGCCATGGTGGGGTCATTTTCCACAGTTGATGATGCAAAGGTGTTTATCAGCAATGACATGATGGCTGTTGGGCCCAGTGTGATGTCTTTGGCAGTGCCCAGAAACATGTACACAAAACAGCCCATAAATGCTGAATACAGGCCGTACTGCAAGCAAAACAGACAAAACAAAAATGCTGTGGAGTTAACTGCTCCAAACTTACGCGGACAAAAGGGCATTGATAAAAAGATCACACACTAGTTCAAAAATAACAACAATTCAAAACAGTTATGCTGCAGGGATAATAGGAGATGAACAGATCCAGGAAGGATAGACAAAAAAAATTTGATTAGTAAGCTGAGAATGTTATTAAATCTGTTTAAGAATACAGGAGCAGCTAGAACAGATTCAAGGGATCCTTCATCAATAACAACAGGTGTTAATGTGGAGTCAGTCCCTGGAGACCGTCTAATCTCAGGCCCTTTCTCTAAACTTACTGAGTGGCCCACAAAGGCTAGCGATGGATCACAAATGGCAGAGTGGGAGGGAGGAACAGGTGCCGGATCGTAAGTAGGTCTACATTTTGTGCTGTCTATACCTGTAATTAACTTTCTTTCTGTTTTGTATCACTGCTCTTACCTGAGGAGGAAGCCCTGCGACGACAGCGTAAGCCAGACCCTGGGGGATGACAGTGAGACCCACAGTCAGACCGGCGATCAGGTCACACTGGAAATGGGTGAACCTGTATACACAAAAAATCATCACTCTAAGGTTTGTGGTTCACCACTGGGGAGCAGGACGCCGCAAGATGGCCTGCAAACTGCTACAATATTCCTGCCTGGAATATAAGGTCAATAACAATGTGCAGAACATAGTCACCTCTCTTCTTGTAGCAGTAAGGTGGCTCAAGCTTGGTCACAGCACTTCAGGACAGACAGACAGACAGACAAACAGACAGACAGACAGACAAACAGACAGACAGACAGACAGACAGACCTGCACTTACCACACACCTACCCTACCCTCACAATCCTTGTAACGATCGATCGCGGAGGACTCAGTGCAGAACAGCTTCTTGTACCTGAACGGTCGGACAGTGCATGGATCTTACTGCAAGAACTAGACTAGGGTCAACGCCATCAGACTGGCTGACACACGTACCCGGGATAACTAGGGTCAACGCCATCAGACTGGCTGACACACGTACCCGGGATAACTAGGGTCAACGTCAACAGACTGGCTGACACACGTACCCGGGATAACTAGGGTCAACGTCAACAGACTGGCTGACACACGTACCCGGGATGACTAGGGTCAACGTCAACAGACTGGCTGACACACGTACCCGGGATGACTAGGGTCAACGTCAACAGACTGGCTGACACACGTACCCGGGATAACTAGGGTCAACGTCAACAGACTGGCTGACACACGTACCCGGGATAACTAGGGTCAACGTCAACAGACTGGCTGACACACGTACCCGGGATAACTAGGGTCAACGCCATCAGACTGGCTGACACACGTACCCGGGATAACTAGGGTCAACGTCAACAGACTGGCTGCCACACGTACCCGGGATAACTAGGGTCAACGTCAACAGACTGGCTGACACACGTACCCGGGATGACTAGGGTCAACGTCAACAGACTGGCTGACACACGTACCCGGGATAACTAGGGTCAACGTCAACAGACTGGCTGACACACGTACCCGGGATAACTAGGGTCAACGTCAACAGACTGGCTGACACACGTACCCGGGATAACTAGGGTCAACGTCAACAGACTGGCTGACACACGTACCCGGGATAACTAGGGTCAACGTCAACAGACTGGCTGACACACGTACCCGGGATGACTAGGGTCAACGTCAACAGACTGGCTGACACACGTACCCGGGATAACTAGGGTCAACGTCAACAGACTGGCTGACACACGTACCCGGGATAACTAGGGTCAACGTCAACAGACTGGCTGACACACGTACCCGGGATGACTAGGGTCAACGTCAACAGACTGGCTGACACACGTACCCGGGATGACTAGGGTCAACGTCAACAGACTGGCTGACGTACACTAGGGTCAACGTCAACAGACTGGGATAACTAGGGTCAACGTCAACAGACTGGCTGACACACGTACCCGGGATGACTAGGGTCAACGTCAACAGACTGGCTGACACACGTACCCGGAATGACAAGCAATTAGCTCCACCGCCAGGCAGCAGCACTTACCTGTACTTGGGCAGCCACTGGATGATGGGCAACTTCCGCTTGAGCGTCTTCATAGAGAAGCATTTGCGGCACGACTCCTTGACCTTTCGGCGCAAGCGCAGTGATGTGGGGAGCTCCTCTGTCTGCGGGTGTTCGCCGCCATTCTCACCCTGGTCGCCGATATCGTTGCTGAAGCCGATGTGGTCGTCGTTGACACTGCCATTGGGGGCAGGCTGGAAGGTAAAATAAAGTCAGAGATGGAAAGTTTATTTTGACATTGCTGTCTAGTCTCACCAATGTCTGCGGGGCCAAGCAACACCTTCAAATGTCTTGTCACAAACATCGAAACGAAACTAAGACAAGAAAACTTCTTTGGTATTTAGCGGAGTGTTTGTGATCTGAGGAAGATAATTCTGTGACATCGCTGTATGATTACGGTGTAGTCTATGTCACCTCAGTCTGCGAGAAAGTTTTGTCATTTTCCCTGGTGCGCGTGTGACCTGAAGGTGTGAGGAAATGTGCGACCTCGCCCTATGATTGAGAGGAGCCGCTGCGTGCATACGACTGTCTTTATGCTGTTCACAGAGTGTGACCCCAGGTAGCACGTGAAGCCACCTGCCACTCCACGCACTTCTTGGGCTAAGTACAAGCTGACAATCTTTTGATCCCCTCCTCCAAACACAGTAGGAACATTTTCACAAACATTCCATAGTAAGTTCACACACAGTAAGTTCACGTACACGAACACAATCAGAATTACACTTTCTTTCTTTCTTTCTTTCTTTCTTTCTTTCTTTCTTTCTTTCTTTCTTTCTTTCTTTCTTTCTTTCTTTCTTTCTTTAAGCATCAGAAAAGAAGCATCTTTAGCAACAAATGTTCATGACATTCAATGACAGTTATCTCACAGTAAGCATTTATGCAAAGGTTCTCAAATTTCCCCAAAGTTACCGAAGGTGATTAAAACTAAAAATAAAAAGAATAATTAGCAGAAAGAAGACAGAAAAGAAATAAAGGTGTTGGGTGGTATAGAGCAGGCTGGTCTGATCTGACCAATCTAAAACAAACTTATCAACAATCAAATGCAGCGTACCAAAACCGTATCAAAAGAGTGGTACATCTTCGGGTGATGTGGGACGACTCATATCTTCTTTCCAAACGAGGGCGGTACAGCTTGAGGTGAGGTAAGATCCTCAAATCTCGGGAACGATCGACACACACACACACACACACACACAGTCTAAGCGCCAGCATACAGCAAGCACTGTAAATCACTGTATATACAAACTGTCACATTACTCATTACACGTAGGCAGAAGTCTATCTAACAGTAGTAGTCTCAACAGGTGAATGAGTGAGAATCTTGCCAGCACCACTAATACACACTACCACCATCAGCAGGGAGGCTGCACACAGCGCGAGGAGTCCCGTCCCCATGCAGGGACTAGCACCAGGTGGTGTTTACCAAACACTTGAATGGAGAATGAAGCCGCCACCAAGAGAGGCGCCCTGTGCACTTAACAGTGTTCTGACACGCTCCGAGTAGAATGGACGGTCAGCTGATGGTGTACACATTACAGGTGTAGCCTGCAACCACACACACACACACACACATACACACACGGCCTCTGACCCGCGACATTAGCAGCAGCTGAAGTCAAATGTACCTCTATCTCAAATCATGGTTGACAGCAGGTCAGTAGTGTCAACTTTGACCTACGAATATCAGTGAAAGGCAAGCTTCTGAACAGGGTTATCAAGAGATCAGTAACAGAAGATGGTGCTAACAGAAGATACCGTTGAACTTTGTCCATTTGTGGGTAACTGCACAAGACGACTAGACAATAGACCCGAGTACAGAAATCAGGTGTAGAGAGGGTCTGATGAACGTGTATAAAACAAGCAGCCTCAACTCTGGAGACTGATCTCATCCGAGGTGACAAAGCAGCATCTGGTGTCTCAATATAATACGCAGCTATCCATCCAGTGTCTCAATATAATACGCAGCTATCCATCCAGTGTCTCAATATAATACGCAGCTATCCATCCAGTGTCTCAATATAATACGCAGCTATCCATCCAGTGTCTCAATATAATACGCAGCTATCCATCCAGTGTCTCAATATAATACGCAGGTATCCAATATCATCTGGTGTCTCAATACAACACGCAGCTATCCATCTAGTGTCTCAATATAATACGCAGCTATCCAATATCATCTAGTGTCTCAATACAACACGAAGCTATCCATCTAGTGTCTCAATATAATACGCAGCTATCCATCCAGTGTCTCAATATAATACGCAGCTATCCATCCAGTGTCTCAATATAATACGCAGGTATCCAATATCATCTGGTGTCTCAATACAACACGCAGCTATCCATCTAGTGTCTCAATACAACACGAAGCTATCCATCTAGTGTCTCAATATAATACGCAGCTATCCATCCAGTGTCTCAATATAATACGCAGCTATCCATCCAGTGTCTCAATATAATACGCAGGTATCCAATATCATCTGGTGTCTCAATACAACACGCAGCTATCCATCCAGTGTCTCAATATAATACGCAGCTATCCAATATCATCTGGTGTCTCAATACAACACGCAGCTATCCATCCAGTGTCTCAATATAATACGCAGGTATCCAATATCATCTGGTGTCTCAATACAACACGCAGCTATCCATCTAGTGTCTCAATATAATACGCAGCTATCCAATATCATCTAGTGTCTCAATATAATACGCAGCTATCCAATATCATCTAGTGTCTCAATACAACACGAAGCTATCCATCTAGTGTCTCAATATAATACGCAGCTAACCATATAGTGTCTCTATATAATACGCAGCTATCCACTGTCTCAACACTATACGCAGCTATCCACTGTCTCAACACTATACGCAGCTATCCACTGTCTCAACACTATACGCAGCTATCCGCTGTCTCAACACTATACGCAGCTATCCACTGTCTCAACACTATACGCAGCTATCCACTGTCTCAACACTATACGCAGCTATCCACTGTCTCAACACTTTACGCAGCTATCCACTGTCTCAACACTATACGCAGCTATCCACTGTCTCAACACTATACGCAGCTATCCACTGTATCAACACTATACGCAGCTATCCAGTATCCATCTGGTGTCTCAATACAACACGCAGCTAACCATCTAGTGTCTCAATATAATAGTTTGGAAAGTAAGATGAGGAAGACGTTTGATGAAGACAGAGAATCCTATGTCCCTGTGTGAATTTAGAAGTCAAGACAAAGAGGTTGTATTACAAACTGAAGTATCTATGAGAGACGACTGTCAGACAACTTCACGCCTGTTAGTACAATGAATACAATTATTCTATAGAACTCAGGCAAGAGAAACTTGTCAAGTTTAGTCTGTTAGTTACGATGTGTGCAAATGCTACCATCGGCAAGGATCCAGTAGCACAGCCTGATTATCTACGTGGTGGAGCGGAGAATATATTGCAAGTACAAGGCCTGTAAACTAAGCAGACTACAGGCGAGAGAAGAAGCAGAGACTGAGACCAAAGCTCGGACACTGGCCTGTCTGTAGCACTGAGTGGATTAGCATGCAAGCGAATACTAAGGGCAGCAGGCGGCTTCTACATGTTGTCAAGTGTGCACACAGCAAAGTAGTGAGAAGAGTCATGGCGTGCACACATGCACAGAGCAGACATCAAAGATAACGGTCGTCAGGCGCGCAGTCAAGACCATCATGACGACAGCGGCAATGTGAGGGCGACGGTCATGAGTGTGTGGCCAAGTAGATGGCGCTGGTGAGCTCTGTTGGTCTTCTGTTCTCCTAAGGGCCAGAGAACAATTGTAGGAGAGAAGCGTTAGACGATATTGCTGTCAGAATACTCGGTTACGTGTGCTGTCACACGAAGCATACAACAAAAGGTTAAAAAAGTGTTATCAGATCACCAAAAGACTTTTACCTCTGTTCCGTAGTTCATTTTAACCTTTGCCATCCTGACACTGTCTGGTGGCTCCTGCCTTTCAGCAAGCAGATGCAGCGCCCCCAACTTCCGCTTCTGTGTCTTCAGCGCACCTCCAAGTAAGTGTACTTAACCCCTCGACTGTCCGCCGCAATCCTGTCACACCTTGGGAGCGTAGATTTCTGTTAGCGATTGTTTCCCTTGCAAAGGGTGAGAGTGAGAA
Source organism: Marisa cornuarietis (assembly GCA_004794655.1). Taxonomy (NCBI): domain Eukaryota; kingdom Metazoa; phylum Mollusca; class Gastropoda; order Architaenioglossa; family Ampullariidae; genus Marisa; species Marisa cornuarietis. The sequence continues at coordinate 469,445 of SMMW01000633.1, forward strand.
ATCACAGCTTTTTATCTTAACAACTGTTTGATGGCATCCTATTCAAAACAGTCTCCTAACTTGTCTATAAGGAAGATCTAGCCGATCAAAGTGGCGATATGGGGTTATAGTAGTGCGAAACGTCACCCCTACGTGACGACACAGCCTGCACGGGAGACACGTAGCACAAGATATCAACTGACTGCCACAACAACCCGCTCAACACTTGGCGCAGGCTGATCAGGAAGGGATGAAATTGATCTTTTCTGTTCCTCGTAAGTCACCGAAACAAAGTGTATGAACCTCTCCCCACACTGCACTGTGTCATACAAATTTCCGCGCGCTAATCAATGCCATTTATACAGGACATCGAGCTACAAACCGAGCCAACGACAAATTTCCGGTGTGGGTGGTGCACAGGCTGACAAGACCTCTAAGTGTTTATTAACACCATCACGCGGGCCGCCATATGACGAGCGATCACGAGTCTTGGTCTGTGCTTCTGCTCTTAGGATGAGGCCAGCTGTGATCACCAGGAAAATAATACATGCGTCAGCATCAACTGTCGCGGTTATTGCCCAACACGTGCATCTTACGTCACGCGCACCTCTGGGGTTTTATGCGCGCGCGACCACACTAAGATATTGTATTTTTCATCTTTGATCATTTATTAAAGAGGATGATGTTTGTCATCGATGATGGCAACGGTTTCACACCCTTCGTCCACTCGAGCTGGTGACTCGATGTCATGGTAACGCGCGCACCGCCATCAGCTTACAGTATTGAGAGGTAGACACTACCACGGTAGAATGAGAGATAGACACTCTTACTGTAGAGTGAGAGGTAGACACTACCACGGTAGAATGAGAGATGGACACTCTTACTGTAGTGTGAGAGGTGGGCACTACTGTAGAGTGAGAGGTAGGCACTACTGTAGAGTGAGAGGTAGACACTACCACGGTAGAATGAGAGATGGACACTCTTACTGTAGTGTGAGAGGTGGGCACTACTGTAGAGTGAGAGGTAGGCACTACTGTAGAGTGAGAGGTAGACACTACCACGGTAGAATGAGAGATGGACACTCTTACTGTAGTGTGAGAGGTGGGCACTACTGTAGAGTGAGAGGTAGGCACTACTGTAGAGTGAGAGGTAGACACTACCACGGTAGAATGAGAGATGGACACTTACTGTAGAGTGAGAGGTGGGCACTACTGTAGAGTGAGAGGTAGACTACTACTGTAGACTGACAGGAGCAGGTAATGGTATGGTAATGAGAGCCAGGTCACGTGGTGGGATTCCGCACTAGACAAGCATTATTATCTGCGTGACGAACGTTTTCGAAATGTAGTGTGCAAAAGAAACGAAGTGAGGAGAGATGGCAGAAGTAAGGAAACAACTGAGGAAGAGTTTGACTTCATGACAGGATCCAGCTGTCAACAGTGAACCACAAAGAAGGTTGGTAATGAATGAGATGTGAACCATAGTGGGCCATGAATACAAGGGCTGAACCATTCTGGGCCATGTTGATGCAGGCTGGGAGTGTCTCCATCAGTCTCTAAAAACTGCAGCGAGTCACGATCAGTCCCCCTGGGATGGTGGTCTCCCTCCCAAGGTATATGTCAAGTCTAGAGAAGACTGCCACCAGACAACATGGCGCATACCCGAGATACACACGTGTTACTATAGCGCCATGACTCTACCCCGCTGCCTGCTGGACCTTAAATTGTTTGTCAACATGTCAAGTGTGCATCATGCAAGGAGGGATCAATTACAGTTTTGCTCTTTCCACCCGACAACGGCGGCTACCATCTGACGTCAGGGACACCTTTGAGCGGCAGACAGCAAAGCGACAGCGTGGCCTGTCCACCACACGTGATGTAACTAAAAATAGAAGCATGCCGTCTGTACAGTGTCTGTGAGTGCGTGCTCACACTGCATCCTCCTACAGTGTCTGTGAGTGCGTGCTCACACTGCATCCTCCCCTGAGCTCTCAGCCCCTGACGCACTACTGCGTCTCGTGCATGCAGGTCAAAGCTCTTTAGGGTCAGAGGGCAAAGGTTGCATGCGGTCCATGACACTGGCTTGGTGTTGTTGTGTACCATCGGTAATATTCAACATAACTGTGTTGACACAGTAATCCAACCTACTCAAACTATTGATATTTATACGCACATGATACAAGAACAATCAACAGCAACAAGAAACAGTAACAGCACAAGACAACATCAGACATGAAACAGTAACAGCACAAGACAACATCAGACAAGAAACAGTAACAGCACAAGACAACATCAGACAAGAAACAGTAACAGCACAAGACAACATCAGACATGAAACAGTAACAGCACAAGACAACATCAGACAAGAAACAGTAACAGCACAAGACAACATCAGACATGAAACAGTAACAGCACAAGACAACATCAGACATGAAACAGTAACAGCACAAGACAACATCAGACAAGAAACAGTAACAGCACAAGACAACATCAGACATGAAACAGTAACAGCACAAGACAACATCAGACATGAAACAGTAACAGCACAAGACAACATCAGACATGAAACAGTAACAGCACAAGACAACATCAGACAAGAAACAGTAACAGCACAAGACAACATCAGACAAGAAACAGTAACAGCACAAGACAACATCAGACATGAAACAGTAACAGCACAAGACAACATCAGACATGAAACAGTAACAGCACAAGACAACATCAGACATGAAACAGTAACAGCACAAGACAACATCAGACATGAAACAGTAACAGCACAAGACAACATCAGACATGAAACAGTAACAGCACAAGACAACATCAGACATGAAACAGTAACAGCACAAGACAACATCAGACATGAAACAGTAACAGCACAAGACAACATCAGACAAGAAACAGTAACAGCACAAGACAACATCAGACAAGAAACAGTAACAGCACAAGACAACATCAGACATGTTCCAAGACAGAAGGTGTCAGCAGCCAGTGGCTGACACGCTCTACTTACTGACTCAGCCCCTCCTCTCTCTCTCTCTGTGTGACTGCAATATGTAAGCAGGGTACAGGCGAACTCGAGGGCACTTCAGTCTGCTCGCGGGCGGCGTCTCTTCCTCTTATACAATACAAGTGACACCATGTGAAGCCATACAAACCGACGCGCAAGTCGCTGCCACTAGACCCCGGGGGTCGCCGCTGACAAGAAACTAGTGAATGGGAGATGTTTTCAACCGCGGTATTCGCTGAGCCGCCAAACCTCAGCCGTCTGGACAATATAGGGACGCTTCACACATAATGATAATCCAAATAAAGCAAGAAGTGCGATGAATTACACACACACACACACACACACACACAGGGTATTGCTCTACTTATCCGACATCTGACTTGCGGACAACTTTGTGCGGCCCTGTCATGTGTGTCATAAATGAGTTATCCCCCACCCACCCCCGAACAAAAAGGTTTCTGGGTTTAAATAATTGATATTTTCTAAAATATTTTCTCTTAAAGTTTCGTGTGGTGAAGAATCGCTTATTTATTACAATTGTAACAGCACCGCTCCCTTCATAAAACCGCGATTTCCTCCGCGAAGGAAGCCAAGTGTAAGTCTAGTTGGTCATCAAACTCATTTCAGAAGAAAAGTGTTGAGCGATGCTGGGGAAGAGTCAGCAGCTGTTCCCACATCATGGCCAGCAGTCTGCCATAAGCACCAAGTGCTTGCAATCTGCGGACAGAACTGGTTTACGCCAATGATCGCACGTGCATCCTGTCATTGAGAAATCAAGGTACGTGCGGGGCACTTGTTTTATTTATGTGCGAGGATCTGTTAACAAATTATGTTAACTTGTGATAAACTGGTTTCAACGCAAGTGACGCAGAAGAAAATTCAAATGCAACGGCATTTTTCTATTTTTAACGCAGAATTCGCTGGCCCCACAAGTTCTTCGACAACAAAGCATGAAGGTGCTACATGGAAACTGTCTGTAAGTTTCCCCCCTCCCCTCCGTGTTACCAGCTCGCAATACTTGTTGTCACTGTGCGCTGCTTCCAATGGGACGCCACCGTCTTGATCCCCGCCCTTCGCCAGTTCGCTTTCCGCGTGCGCACAGGGCGGTCTGGTTAGCAACAGCTATAGCGCCTGTCACCAATACAGAGAGGGTTGGCTACCCTGGGTTCAGCTCTCGTCTCGGGCACGCTGTTCTTTATCTGCATGTGACATCTGTTTACAGAGCAGGCGCCCTTGCCGTGATATAGCGGTAGTTACTGGCTCGGTGCAAACCAGTCCTCCTCCTCCCCTGTGAACCGGGTACTCCCGCACGTGAACCCAGCCGTGGAGTGGGCATCCGACTTCCGTGTGACACGCGTTCTTGTCCAAGTGAACCCAGCCGTAATGGGGGCAGCCTTGGGAGGATGGGGAAAGCAAAGCTCTATTGAGAGGAGGTGGACACCACTCGCACAATATACAGCTTTTTATCTTAACAACTGTTTGATGCCATCCTATTAAAAAAGTCTCCTAACTTGTCTATAAGGAAGATCTAACCGATCAAAGTGGCCAGCGGGGGTTACAGTAGGGCGATATACCTGGAGTCTCTTTACAACTCACTCCCATAGTGACCATAAAGTGATGTGACTACCTTTACCTCACGCAATCATGACTACCTTTATCTCACACGACGTAAAGTAACGTGACTATCTTTACCTCACATGATCAAGTAACGTGACTATCTTTACCTCACACGACCGTGAAGTAACGTGACTACCTCTACCTCACATGACCGTAATGTGACGTGACTATACCTCACACGACCGTGAAGTAACGTGACTACCTTTATCTCACACGACCGTGAAGTAACGTGACTACCTTTATCTCACACGACCGTGAAGTAACGTGACTACCTTTACCTCACACGACCGTGAAGTAACGTGACTACCTTTATCTCACACGACCGTGAAGTAACGTGACTACCTTTACCTCACACGACCGTGAAGTAACGTGACTACCTCTACCTCACATGACCGTAATGTGACGTGACTATATCTCACACGACCGTGAAGTAACGTGACTACCTCTACCTCACATGACCGTAATGTGACGTGACTATATCTCACACGACCGTGAAGTAACGTGACTACCTCTACCTCACATGACCGTAATGTGACGTGACTATATCTCACACGACCGTGAAGTAACGTGACTACCTTTACCTCACACGACCGTGAAGTAACGTGACTACCTTTACCTCACACGACCGTGAAGTAACGTGACTACCTTTACCTCACACGACCGTGAAGTAACGTGACTACCTTTATCTCACACGACCGTGAAGTAACGTGACTACCTTTACCTCACATGACCAAGAAATGTGACTATCTTTACCTCACACGACCGTAATGACTACCTTTAACTCACAGAGGTGAAGAGCACGAATCGTAGTCAGCAGTCTCCGAGCATCATCACACCCGCCCCCTGCCCAGTGTGCATCTGCTCTCACAAGAGTCATAATACAAATATTTATTGTAGTTTTCTTACATCGCACATAGCACTGTACCCTTAGGACCAACATTCACACAGGATGTGAAATTTCCCAAACCATTTGCATACGATAAGCGCAGTTCCGCACCAGCAAACCCTTTCTTTACACAAACCGTTGACCGTGAAGATTTGAGTACACGTGTCAGTCAGTGCATTAGTTGTAGAGCGAGAACACTCACAAACCAGCATACTGTTGTTTGTATATCAACAAAGTGACCAGCACACTGCAAGGGGTGATGTCATACAGAAAGCAAACAAACAAACAGGGGAGAGCATGACAGACAGGGAGGAGAGGCTTGAGTTGTCTCGCTTGTCTGCTGCTCCACGTCTGATGTTTGTCACTACACGACTACAGTGAAATATCAATCAGGGGTCAAGAAGTTCGGTCGCGCACCGGGAAGCCGACAAACAATTAAGTTGGCTCTGTGAACATAACAAGGTTTCCCTCTGAGTACCTTACACTTGACATTATCACCCGCCCAGGTGTTTCTCTCTTTTACTCCCACGTGTATGGATGTAGACAACTGTTCATTTCTAGCTTTGTGTATCAATATAGACATGTTTGATTACCTAACATTTTCTTTCTCTCTCTCTCTCGTTATGTGACTTATCTTACACACTAGTCTTTAATGACTTGCTTTACACACTTGTCTTACATTGTGGCTGCAGCAAAGTCGTCTTTGTTTAGAAACAGACAGACTGTCACACGCGGTGTCTCTTTGCAGATTAATTGTCCTCCATTAGAGTCAGGTCCTAGAAAACATACATTTAGTGAAAATGTGTCTGCTTGTCTCCTTGTATTTTGTAGTCTTCAGCATTGCTCGCACACGAGTGTTTTCCCTTCTTGCTATTTTTTTTTTTCGTTCTTCCTTTTCCCTCTTTCCCTATTCGTGTAAAACCCTCGTCACCAGCTGTGCCAGTCTCCTGTCCTCGTCTTAAGGTGTCGGAGGTAGAAAAACCAGCTTGATACTTGGAAATATGTCCCAGTAGATAAGCACTTCACAAGCATTTTCTGAAATAATCTAACTAAAGTGTAGCTGCAATCTTTTTTACGCTGACCTCTGACATTTAACCTGGTTTTGGGTGCTGGTGGAGTCACTGCAGAAGACCATGGTCTGGTGTTTGTAATTCTACAAGTAACTTAGCCGTATAACAAGACAAATAGAAGGTGAAAAGAGACAAAACCTTTTATGCACAAATAACACATTTTCTCTCCGGTCAGTGACATTTGCTTGAAGGAATCATAGCAAGAAGCTTGACTGCTTTGCACTAATGGCCGACTTCTTCCGACAACGACGAGAGACAAACGACTTAACACCAGAACAAATATAACATCAGATGAATGATAGAGACGAGCGACGAGAAGTGACATACATCAACACTAGCACCACCAGACTAAGGCAAGGATATAACGACAGGTGATGATGGAGATGGCCAACGGGAAGTAACGTACGTCAACATCAGCATCAACAGACGAGTACAATGATCGATATGATGAGAGACGATGACAAAAGACAGCTGACGAGAAAGAATAGAATGGGGTGGCTTCAGGACTTACCGCCCCGATGTGGACTGATGTTTCGTGAAGCATCATTGACTGCTGCTTCTCCATGTTTGCGGCAACGGTCCGTCGCCAACGGCGTCACGTGGCTCGCGGACGATCTCAACTGAGTCGCTGAGAGGGTCTGGTGTACGTCAGCGTCCTCGCAACGAGGATCACCACCAGCACCGCCAGGGGTTGACGCAAGGGTCACGCAGGTGTCTGACGGTCAGCGCGCGTCAGCAAGAGACGACGGCAGCCTACGTCTGAGGGTAGAAGCTAAGGGTGGGGTGGATCTAACAACTAGAAGAGGATGGCAGTCAACAACAAATCTGAGTCTAAAAGGTAAGGGAATGTAAGAACCAAACGCTGACTGCAGCTTCAGATGCAGACACCATCACACGCTGTGGCGATGTGAGTTGGGCGGCCACCAGCTCGGCATCTACACTTGACAAGCGCCGCCTCTGGCACTGCACGTGCCCGGCCCTCTTGTTGTCAACAAGCCCGGCCCACCTGTACCCTTCAATAGTCAGAGACTAGGGCCATGACGAAGTGTCTACAGAATGCAGAACACGTCATCCCAGAGCGCACACCACGCGCGTGGCCCAAATGAAGCACCTCAACAATTGTGAGTGACACCTGCTGCCCGTGAAGTATGGGGGCAGGGGGCGCGGCTGTCCACAAAACTTCACTACAGGTAAGGGAGGCGACCAATCCGATGCCAGCTTTCCACGAAGCACGCACCGCATGAAAGGCAGTCACCCATCAAGTCCCTTACCCCCGTTACCTGCCTCCAGTGCCAAAAAAGATTGGTTGTAAAATATAAAAAGCCGTAATATTAAAGCATACAAAATGATTGTTACTGCATCATTATCTCTCTATGACGAAACACTCTCATAAAGTGGAAGCGAGTCGGGCAAACACTCATGTTACAGCGCATGTCTGTGCGCACACAGGTGTGTGTGTGTGTGTGTGTGTGTGTGTGTGTGTGTGTGTGTGTGTGTGTGTGTGTGTGGCACATCACGTACCATGGGTTTACTGTGGCCAATCTGTACCTGCACTACATTCCAAGACTCTAGCCCTTCTTACATGACGGTTATATTAAAACTTTACCAGACTTGTCATGTGTTTGCATACTTGTCCGCTAAAAAAAGCCGTTCGTCAAGGTTTCAGAACATTTCTAGGGTCGTCAGGTGTGCAGACCTAAATGAATGTAAACGGTCCCCCCCCCTCAGGAAATGTTAAACTGTTGAGAAACGACCAGCTGGTGGTGAGAAGCAACATCACGGGGAGAATAAGTCCGTTTTTCATAAACAAACCTGGCCAGAATATTTTGAGCCTTTCCCTTTTCAAATCAACAATTAATGAGGTCAGAAATTGCTGGAGCGGAGCATCAAGTCCCACAGGAAGTATATCATTTAAGATAAACAAGGGATGTGCCTGTTAGCATCAGACAATGAAGTATAGCACACGCCGAGCAAGCACACGCCATAAAATCTCGCGAGGTGAACACACCGAGTGTCAGCAAGCACATGGCCAACAAAAAAAAAAAAACAATTACCACAACAACATGATAACTGTGATTAAAGATGGATGCTCGGCTTTTCACGATAGTTTAGTTTTACACACCGTGCTTTATCCAGCCTCTCATTCATTCAAAAATTTAATGTCAGCTACTTTCGTTTTCAACCCCTCTTGTCAAGCTCAGGTTTCGTGACTTTAAAGTCTTCCTGGACAAAGTCTGTCAAGTTAGAATATTAGCTGCACAGCTTTGAACCTCTCAGATCAGCTGGTATTTGTCTGGTTATTTTACTCTCTGGTACAATTTACTTATATGCGACATTCGTTTAGACCTCAAACATTTGCTTGTAGAGTTTGCAGCAACTGCGCATGCGTTAGTGGATGTTGCCGCGACAAGCGCTTTCATTGGTGCGCACGCAACAGCAACAGTAGCGCCCTCTTTGGCCGCAGCTGACTGCACCTCTTGTCTCCCTTGTCTGCAGCACACGACGTCATGCTCATCGTGCGCATGCGCGTGCCACAGCCAATGAGATTGAATGTCAAGGCTGGGTCAAGACAGGTGAAGAAGGAAGACAGGCCGGGACAGTAAAGTTACTGCAGGCTGATGCACGGCTACTACACTGGTGCACAACCACAGGTGACCAACACTACGTCACTGCACAAGTAAGAATGGAGTCCATCTTAAATGTGCACATTACTTTTACCTTATAATTTCCCGTCAACTTTAATAATAATCAGAGGCAGTCGATGGAAGTACAGTGGAACCTCGGTTAACCACCACAATCCCTTCTGGAAAGTTGGTCGGTACCCGAAATGTTCGGTATCCCAAACAGTTTTCCCCCATAAGAAATAAAGGAAATAGATTTAATTGGTTCCCAGCTCCTGTTGACTCGCTAATATATGAAAGTTGCAGGCTATATAGGTATGTTTTGTAATGACAACAGTTATAATACAATATACATGGACTTAAATACACATAAAAACATTAAAGAAAGCAATTAAACATAAGAAAACTTTCCGTTTTGACTGATGTGATGGCGTGGGTGGATGGAGGTGTGGGTAGGAATGGGTAGAATTACTGCTCGGAGAGGGAATCTCCCTCCATGACAACATGTGGCAATGTAAAATCAGGGTTTTCTGTCGCTTTGAGGTTGAAGGAAAAAACTCGTCTGCACATGCCTCCTTCATTCTTTGAAATCATTTCAATTGTTGGCCGTTTCCTTTTGACTACCTTGCTACTATTGCTCTTAAATATTCTTTGTAGCCATGATTGAGGGCTATATTATTAAAATAAAGCACAAAAATCACTAAACAAGAACAGATAAAGATAAGGAATGGCCGATCGTAGCTGTGTCTCAAGGCCGAATGATGCTAGATCTGAGGTGCTGGTCGGTCACGTGTGGGTCACGTGACTGTTCCGTATCCGAATTTTGTTCGGTATCCGGTGCAAATTTTTAACGAAATTTTTGGTCGCTATCAGAGGCGTTCGCTAACCGAGGTTCCACTGTATGTTTTTATACAGTCTATTATAACCATGCATAGCACGTATAACCATGGTTTTCACTTTATACACTTTAACAGAATATTCCGGCATCTTCACTGCACGATGCTGAATGAATTTGATAAACAGTCAAAACGTGCACTCAATAGTGCGCGATGCAGCACGATAATCAACCGAAACATGTCATCATCATCATCATCATCATCATCATCATCATCATCATCATCATCATCATCATCATCATCATCGTCGTCGTCGTCGTCGCTGTTGGTCGGGGATGGGGACACACCAGCTCTATTCACATCAGACCTCAGCAAAGAAGGCTGTGGCTAAGTGTGGCTGAGGTACAGAAGTCAAGTGGCTCAACAGCTCAAGACTAGAGGACGAACGCCAAAGTCCCAGCGGACTATAACTTACTCGCTTAGTATATTTACCAAGGCTCACAACAGGGACAAGTCAGCGGAAATCGGATCCCAAAAATGAAAATACCTCCCAAAAGTAAAAAAAAAAAAAATGATGATGACTATTTCATAGGCAGTGACTGTGATTAGGACAGATCTTCTTCACCTTCGTAAGTCGTTGAGTGGGAGTGTTACAACTTTACAAAAATATACGAATTTCTAAGCGGACTTTGTGTCAAATATTTACAGCAGGAGAACATAATTATCTTAGTGGGAAGTCAAGAATTAGGACTTCAAAACAGATCCAAAGTAGGAATGTTAACTGCCCCCAATTTTTAACTTGAAAATATGAGGACAGCAATATGCAACAAGAAAGTGCCCGCAGACACAGTTATTTGTACCATTCTAGCAGCTAACAGGCGGACAGTGCAGGTCGTCCTCACAATTCCCTGTGACGCACATTCCATGCTTGCTGCTGTGAAGATTGAAAGGCATTCGGTTAGTGGGAAATATTCACAAACAAGATGTTTTTCCTTTGCGGTCCTAAGTCCTAAGGACTGTACACAATGAAGCGCCACCAGCCACCCCGCTCGACTTTGGCGATGACACTGGGCACCCGCGTCACAGGTTCCGCTCCCCGGGTCACTGACTATAACCCCTGCCCTACATTATGGACACAAATGAAAGCTGAAAGGCACGTTGCAAAAAGCAACCTATCAAAAGAACGGGCTGTGGAATTTGAAGCCGGAGCCTCGCATCTTGAATTGCTAACCCATGGAACAGTAAACTGGTGGCACGTAAAAATGTCATTGGAAGGAAAAACGAACCCTCGTTTGTACCGCTAAAGGGAGAAGCACTCTATACGCACCGTCAAGTTTGTTTTTCGCGTTTATATCACAACAAGAAGTTCTATCTTTATCTACAATATTCGTAAACCACAATTTCGAATATGCAACATAATCCATGTAATAACAACACAATACAATAAGGAAAGACGAAATGCGTTCACCACCGACATCATAAATAAACATATGCACGTTTACATATGTACACCAGAAACCTGCTACATAGTAGAAAATAATTTTACTTACAAAAGAAAAGAAGAACTAAATAAATAAAGAAAGGTTGGTTGGTGTGTTAATTGGTGGTCCTATATTGCAGGTATCGGTTGAGTTGTTCTACGCCACGGGTGGTGGTTGGTATGTTGTAACTTCACGTAGCGGTTTGTGTGTTCACACAGTGTTCATAACTACTAAAGCCATTTGCATTTATATGCAAATCTCTCCACAATCAACTCACAGAAGGGCGAATGGTGAGAAGACCGTGACCTCCATACAAAGCACCTTTCAGCAGCCACTTCCCCTGCTATGCTCTGGTCTAAAAGCAGGTGTGGAGTGCTGGGCCGCCATCTCCACAGCTGCATTATTTTCTCCACAGCTCTTATTTTCCAACACACCTTAAAAAAGCAAAAGCAATCCCTATACACAAATAAGGTGATACAGGTGACCCTTCAAACTATCGCCCAATCTCAATCCTATCACCTATCTCAAAACCCCTAGAAAAACACATCCACAAGCACCTACAAGAACACCTTATAAGGCATGAGCTTCTCCACCCGAACCAATCTGGCTTTAGGCCCCGTCCCTCTTGCCACACAGCACTAACATCCATGGTGGAACAATGGCTAAATAACATTAACGACAATCATTTTTCTGCTGCCTTATTTGTTGACTTTGCCAAAGCCTTTGATGTTATAGATCACAATCTGCTCATCAGAAAACTCGAGTCATACAAACTAAGTACCGGGAGCACCAAACTCCTTACCTCCTTTCTCGACAATCGAACTCAGAGAGTCGCTGTAAACAACCAAATCTCTGATTCTCTTAAAGTTAAATTTGGTGTCCCTCAAGGCTCAGTACTAGGACCTCTTCTTTTCTCCATATACATCAATGATCTTCCTCTCCACCTATCCCATTCATGTGACATGTTTGCAGACGACACCACAATACACGCACACCACCAACAGATTGAGCCACTTGCTTCCCTCATACAGCTGAGCGCTGACGAGCTTCAGACTTGGACGGAATCAAACCACATGTCACTCAACCCCCAGAAAACTGAAGTCATGCTCCTCACAACAAGACAAAAAAGGCAAAACCTAGTCACCCCATTCCCAAGTATCCATATTGGCACTCAAGCAATAACGGAAGTTCAGTCCCACAAATTCATTGTGGTTACCATCGACAACAACTTATCGTGGTCCCAATACATCTCTGCTACAAGAAAAAACATTTTCAAGAAAGTCTACCAGCTGTCAAGAACTAAGCATTTCCTAGACCCACACACAAGAAAACTCTTCTATACAACCCACATTCAGTCAATCATTGACTACCTCCACCCTCTGGGACTCCGCTAGTGGAGTTTCCATGAAACCTCTAGCAAGTGTCCAGAGGTGAGCAATAAAAGCCGTTCTACTCAAACCGACAATACAGCCGAGTGACTTCCCCTCTCTGGGTGTCCTTCCCCTAACAAAAAGACTTAAATTCAATAAATGTATATTCATATACAAAATACTGACCAGTAAACTGTTCCCCAGACTCGCTTTGTTGTTTTCTTCCAATTACACTCGGACTTCCCCAAAACTAAATACTCGAATCCCCAGAATAGACCTCTATAAATCTAGTCTCAAATATTCAGGGAGCGTGTTGTGGAACAGCCTCCCTCTCTGTCTCAAGCAGCTGAACTCCCTGAACTGCTTTAGACGCCATCTTCTAAAACATTTGCAAGAAAATTAGATGAGCCCTCTAGAAACATCTCTCAATTCCAGGATCCCTGTAAATATCTGCTTATTTTGTTGTTGCTGTTGTTTCTTGCTTGTACTTTTCTTCTCTTAACAATCACCTTGTACATACTCACCTCCCACTCTTATTTGATGTTATTTCATGTTTATTACCAATTGTTTTTGCATTCTTTTAATTATTTGTTTATTCTTTCCCCGTAGGGGGCGAGGGCTAAATGAAAAAAGTACCTTTTCGCTTATTTACCTCTCGTTAGTAAAGAATTGTCATTGTCATTGTCACGTGAAAGCATCCTTGTGTATAGTATGATATTCTCTACTACTTTATTCTTATTCCGGCTACTTTGGGTTCCTATATCTACTTGAATTGTTAAATGGACAAATATGGCTAGACTGCTGATCTTTATGTTTCCTAGTTCTTTTGCTTTCAGTTTTGTATTTCTCTTCCCTCAGTGCTTTAGATGCTTGTTTGATGTCTATCCTTCTTTTTGCTGGAGAAATAACAATTCTGCGGTTCATAATATTGAGTTGAGGAGTTTTTTTTGTTGCAAATCTAGCTACTGTATTTGCTCCTTCGTGTCCTCTTAATCCTACATGAGAAGTAACCAACAGAAATTTAATTTCACAATCGTTTTCATGAGATGTCCATTCCTCTAAATGTTTGATTTGATTTTGTAGTGCTTGGAGTGCTGACATTGAGTGAGATACTACAAGATGCAAGTGGTCTCCTCAATCTTTGGATCAAGAACCAGTGCCGGAGCACAGAGGAGGAAATGGCACAGAATGATAGCCAAAAAAGTCTACCAGCTACCAAAGATCCTCACCCAGACAGGTCAACACAAGACCTAGTAATCGAATACAGCAATGGCCCCTTCTCACAGGAAGCACTGCAGTCTCAATCGATGGACTGAATATTTCAAAAACCTGTACAACTTTCAGCTGAAGACAGAAGCTAACATCCAGAGTAGAGCCAATGAAGCTGTAAACCTGCCAGTCCTACAAGAAGAGGTCGAAAGAATTGTATACAGTCTGAAGGGAGGAAAGTCACCTGGAGTCGTATCCCAGCTGAACTGCTCAAGCAGGGAGGGAAAGAAAAGGCGAATGTTTTTCACTTCTTAATTCCGAAGAATATGAGAACAAAAATGGCCTAAAGAATAGTCATACTCTTCCAAAAAAAAGGAAACAGCAAACAGTACCAGTCCTACACTTAACAGCGGCCAAGCAAAGTCCTGCTGAAAGTGATACAGAACCGTATCAGCACCACCGAGGAAGAACTGCCATCAGAGGAACAGGCTGGCTTCTGATCAGATAGAAGCACATTTGCGCAGATCTTTAACTGTCGCAATATGATAGAGAAGCATTTACAGCATCAGCGTGACTTCTATCACAACCTCATCGACTTTAAAATTTGACAGAGTCTGACACGATGGACTATCGCATGTGATGTGAAAATTCGACATCAAAGAAGGTCTCGTCCATGTCATCAATGTGCTGTATAATATAGCACAAGGAGCGAAGCACTGCTGGATTACCAAACAGGAGCTTGCTTTAACATGACAATAGGCGTATGTCAAGGTTGAGCTTTATTACAAGGGCTCTTCAAGATTTTTAAGAACGTCATGCGTGATACCATCCACAACCACCATACTTTCATTCCCATCGGTGAAATGGCGATTTGCATGTTATGAACATGTGTTATCACCCATGAACGTCGAAGTAACGAGGTTGTCACCCTTGATTGAATAGCGATTATTACCCCTGGTTTGAATGTGGAGAGGGGGCGTTGTTTAGAAATTGGAAGAAGAAGCAGACGTGAGAGTCTGGGAGAAAGAGGAATTTGGTACAGAGGTTGGAATTAATAGCAACTGTGTGGATAAATATTAACTGTGTGGTTCCTCGATTTATTAATTTTCTCAACTGCTGTGTGATCTCTTGAGAAGATCGTAGAACTGTGTGGAGAAATATTAACTGTGTGGTTCCTCGATTTACTAATTTTCTCAACTGCTGTGTGATCTCTTGAGAAGATCGTAGAACTGTGTGGATTTACCTACTGTGGAATTTTTATTGACTTGGTCATTTGTCTGCCGTTAGACTGTCGGAGTTATTTGGTGAATGTAGGCTGTCCGTATGATCAACGCCAGAGAGCAAGACTGAAAGAGGGGAACTGTTTGCCGTGTCGACTCCTTTCCCCCCCCAACAACAGAAGAAGAGAGAACTTGAAGGACTTTAATATAAACTGCTTAGATATATTTGTTTTCGGTGCAAACTCAGTGTAGAATATTTGTGCTGAAGTTTTCTGTTGTTATTTAGTAAAGTATAGATTTACGTTCACCCGATTAATAGAAACGTTCGAGCCCATGTGCAGGTCTTTGTATTTTGTTGTGTGAAAGGACACGTGAAGAAGGCTGTGAGGTCAGTGTGTGTTGTGTGTGACCTGTCCACACTTTCCGTGCCTTCCTGACATTTGGTGACCCCGACGTGATCTGTCGTGGGTTTGTTTCGTTTGGTACAGAGTCGGGTGAAAGTGTGTCTTCGATTCAGTGTTTGTGATTCCCCTGGGACTTAGTGGTAGAAGGTTGGCAGTTAATTATTTATCTTTGAGAATTTTGCAAAGCGGTTGTACTTATTTATATTTGCTCAGTGTTTAAGTGTTACATGTTGGGCGTGGTGCAGTTTCCCCGTCTCCAGCTTCACGGGTCTACGGGTGTGTAAAGTTCTACCCGTAGTAAGGAATTAGCCTCTGTTTCTACTTTGCCTCTCGTCTTTATTTTCCAAGCTCACTATTCTGTGTGAAAGTGTATGCAGAAACCGAAAGTGAGAGTGGATGTTCTCTATCCTGTAGTTATCTGTCTTGTTTTATTTTTATAAAAAAAAATAATTCTGGGCCTTGCGTGTTCACTTATTAATTTATGTGAAGTCATTGGATGTTTGAATAAGTTGTCGCCCCTGGATTATTTTGATGTACTCGTACGGTACTTTAGGATTGTTAATAGATCTAGAAATCTGAGTGACTAGTTTTGAACAAGTTAAGACTGCTATTGATGTTATTTTGTAACCCAGTTGCATTCCTTGAAGATAATTTTTTTTGCCTGATTGATGTTGACATGCCAGTAGCTTAGACTTATTGCAACTCTGGTTGTATTTTTTTGCCTTATTAGAAGCTTAGATAGTAGGGTGCTCCCTTTTTGTAAACACACTAGAGTAATTGTGTTGGATAGGTGTTAACCATGGCTGAATCCGTTAGGGAGGTAGCCGACTTTATGAAAGAAGGACAACTGTTGGGATTGAAAGAAGAAGCCCTTACAAAGTATGTATTTCAGTGCATTGAAAGGCAGGACAGATATACAGAAAGATTAGCCAGAGAGAAAGAAGCAGAAAGATTAGCCAGAGAGAAAGAAGCAGAAAGATTAGCCAGAGAGAAAGAAGCAGAAAGATTAGCCAGAGAGAAAGAAGCAGAAAGATTAGCCAGAGAGAAAGAAGCAGAAAGATTAGACAAAGAGAGAGAAGCAGATAGATTAGAAAAAGAAGCTGACAGGATAGCTAAAGAAAAAGAAGCTGACAGGCTAAAGAAAAAGAAGCTGAAAGGGCCGCAAGAGAAAGAGAGGCCGAGCGTCAGTTCGAATTAGAGAAACTACGTTTAGAGAGAGAGACCGATTCCAGCGCGACGAGGAGTAATGGGAACCAAACCCCAAAAGGACTCACACATAAACTCCCCGCCTTCAAAGAGGACGAAGACGATATCAACGCATTTTTGAATCGATTTGAGGCTCAGGCGCAGTCCCTTAAATGGACCAGAGATATCTGGCCATTACAAATCGCCACTTCTTTTCACGGAGAAGCCCTCCAGCTATATGATAACCTATGTGTACAGGGCCCCGTGGATTATGATGTGCTCAAAAGAGAACTATTACTCAAGTTTCAGTGCACCGCCGAAGGTTACAGAGAAAAATTTAGATCGGTGAAACCCCAATCTCAAGAGTCAATGCATTCTTTTCAAGCCAGACTAATCGGATTGTTCAACAGGTGGATCGACTTATCCAAAGTCCAAAAAACTTATGAAGGATTGCATGATCTGCTAGTCAGAGAACAAATACTGCAAAGTGTATCTAGAGATTTAGCCGTATTTCTGAGAGAAAGAGATTTTCAGAACGCTAATGAAATGATTGACAGTGCTGAACGTTATCGCCAAGCACACCCCAGAAATCTCCGGCAAGACGAACAGAAACTATCATGTTCGCAAATGTGGGACAAGCCACTCCTCCTTCTTCACCGCCAGCTCGCCCAAAGCAGGACAGACACCAATTTACTTCTCCTCGATCTTCAAGACAACGAAATACTCCTCCCTACAGAAGGAATGAATCATGGGGGACTCCACCCCACTCCCCACCAATAAGAACAGTTCCGAAGGAAGCACCAACGACCATATATGATCGAAACAGCCCTTGTCATCCTGATCGTTGGAAACCACCACGACGTTGCTTCAACTGTGGAGGACTTGGACATATAGCCAAGGTTTGTCCAAGCTATAGACCCCAAGATAACACAAATGGAAATTGGAAAAATGAGAGCAACCCAACCCCAGCCAATGTTGCTATTATGTGTTCAATCACCGATGAGAAGGAGCTGGGTAAGATACATCTGTATCCAGGACGGATTAGGGGACAGCAAGTTAAGGTGCTACGCGACTCAGGTGCAACCATCTCCGGTATACGAGCCTCCTTGGTTCAACCTCAAGACCGACTGAACGGGAAACAATCTTGTATTACCTTTGGTGGAAACGTTGAAACCTTCCCTCTAGCACGTGTTCCAGTAGAGACACCTTTCTTCAATGGAGACCTGAAATGTTGTGTCATCGAAAATCCAGTTGTCGATCTAATCATTGGAAACACGAGAGGTACAAAACGGGTGGTATTTGATGTACAAGAGAAAGAGTCAGAACCAACAGCAGCGGTTACCACACGCGCGCAATTCCAACGCCAGATGCAGGGACCTCAACCCATAACTCTACCACCAGTTCAATGGAATATAAAGAAGAACAACCGAATGGAATTACAGCAAAGCGATTCCTCACTAGAGAACATAAAAGAAGATGCAGAAGGTCGTGAGGGTAGACTGCCGTTAGAGATCAGGGACAAAGAAATTGCTCAACTCAAGGCCGAGATGGATGTTAACCAAAAGAAAAGAGATCGATTGGCTGTACTGTGCCAACAACAGAAGTCGACCATTGGTGAGTTGAAAGAAAAGATTCATGAATTGGAGTTGAGACGTAAGCATCAGTGTGATGACCTACTGAAAGCCTCAGCAGATATCAGAACCTTCAAGGAACGAGAGGAAAGACTCAGGAAAGATCTTGATAATACTATCACAAGATTGAATTCTCTGGAAGGAAACACCGAGGCAGAAAGAACAGCTCATCTGGAAACGAAATTCAACTCAGAAAGCTTAAAGCTTCGTGTTAGAGACCTGGAAGGATCTCTGGAAGTCGAGAAATTAAACAGTGTGGAGGCTAACCGAGCCGTGGAATGTTTGACAAAGCAAATGAGAGAACTCGAACAAAGACTTGGTGATAGGAGAGAAACTCAAAAGGAATATCTGGGATTGAAACGCCAGTTAGTAGAAGACATAGCAGAGAAGAAGATACTCATTGGCATCTTGTCAAAAGATCGTGAAATCCATCAGAAGAGTTTCACAGAACCCATAACAGGGCTGGGGACAGCCAAGAAAGAACCGGTATTTGTAGAGGACTCCAATGTAACACTCTTCAAGGAGTTACAATACCTACTGCTGAGCTTCGAACTGGTAGGCAAGAACAAAAGGATGAAAATCACGAGAGTTCGCAAGAAAAGAAAAACAGCAACACCATCTGCTCTTGTAAAAAAAAAAAAAAAAAACTTTAAACACACTTTGATCGCCTATCGTCGTGAACTGGATACCACAGCAGAAGAGTTGTCTAAATCTATAAAGAAGTGCCAAAAAAGTGAACAAGTAATCGATATATTCAAGGAAATGATTAAACCAGATGACCTACTACATAAACATGCTAAAACAATACCCTCGACGTGCAGAAGTTCCATCAGCCCTCTTCACCTACAACATTGAGAACAGTTTCTTACCCGTCATATATGTGAGTAGAAAATTACTGGATAGAGAGGAGATACAGCACAGTAGAAAGAGAGTGTTTGGCCATAGTATGGTCTGTTCTGAAGCTGTCTAGATATTTGTATGGGAGACAGTTTACCCTACATACTGATCACAAGCCCCTATCGTTCCTCACATCTAATCCTTATAAGAATGCCAGAGTGATGCGGTGGGCTTTAGCCCTCCAGGAGTTTAAGTTTGATATTCAGCCGATTAAGGGGACCACTAATAAATTAGCCGATGCCTTATCAAGGGCTGAAATGGATCAAGAAATTCCATAGGGCTGTCAGATAATCTTTTCGTTAGAACGTAACAGTTCTATTATAGTTAGGCAAAAATGTGAACATTTTTTTTTTGTAGGAGGGGAGGAATGTTATGAACATGTGTTATCACCCATGAACGTCGAAGTAACGAGGTTGTCACCCTTGATTGAATAGCGATTATTACCCCTGGTTTGAATGTGGAGAGGGGGCGTTGTTTAGAAATTGGAAGAAGAAGCAGACGTGAGAGTCTGGGAGAAAGAGGAATTTGGTACAGAGGTTGGAATTAATAGCAACTGTGTGGATAAATATTAACTGTGTGGTTCCTCGATTTATTAATTTTCTCAACTGCTGTGTGATCTCTTGAGAAGATCGTAGAACTGTGTGGAGAAATATTAACTGTGTGGTTCCTCGATTTACTAATTTTCTCAACTGCTGTGTGATCTCTTGAGAAGATCGTAGAACTGTGTGGATTTACCTACTGTGGAATTTTTATTGACTTGGTCATTTGTCTGCCGTTAGACTGTCGGAGTTATTTGGTGAATGTAGGCTGTCCGTATGATCAACGCCAGAGAGCAAGACTGAAAGAGGGGAACTGTTTGCCGTGTCGACCCTTTCCCCCCCCAACAACAGAAGAAGAGAGAACTTGAAGGACTTTAATATAAACTGCTTAGATATATTTGTTTTCGGTGCAAACTCAGTGTAGAATATTTGTGCTGAAGTTTTCTGTTGTTATTTAGTAAAGTATAGATTTACGTTCACCCGATTAATAGAAACGTTCGAGCCCATGTGCAGGTCTTTGTATTTTGTTGTGTGAAAGGACACGTGAAGAAGGCTGTGAGATCAGTGTGTGTTGTGTGTGACCTGTCCACACTTTCCGTGCGTTCCTGACATTGCAAACCATGCTTTGCAGACGACATCGACCTGACAACAGGATCTTACCAACAGACTGACACACAGTTCGAAAGCATATAGACTGAAGACCATCACTGATACTTCAGTCACTGGCAACGGAAAGCAGAGATCGGCATGAACTGGATTGAGCTGGAAAAGGTCAGCAGCTTTAAATACTTAGGAGCCACCCTCTCCAAAGACGGCAGCTCGACGACAGATACCCACATCTGGATTGTAACAACAAGAGCTGCAGTTGCAAGGCTAGACAGGTCTGGCGCAGTCAAAACATCAGGTTTGCTACAAAGTACAATCTGTTTAAGGCCAAAATAGTACCGATCCTGCTGTACGGATGTAAAATGTGGACTCTGGTCGCCGATGCGGAGGACAAAATCCAGGCATTCGAGAACGTGTCTGATGAGGCTGCTCCGGATCTCACACAGAGAACATAAAACCGATTACATTTTACGAAGCACAGTTATCCCAGTCGTAGGACATCAGGAACTTCTAGGTCTAACAGTCGAGCGACTCAAACTCGTCTGATTTGACCATGTGACCCGGCACGACACCTTCTCGAAGAGATCAGAGAAAGAACTGGCTTCTGAAGGTCAAAGACTGGACTGGTCGTCCTGACTATCGCCCACAACAGGCAAGAGTGGCGGACATTGTCAGCTGCCGCCTCTACCCATGTTACCCCGCCTACCCTCGCCCAACCACCTGTACCAGTCAAGTGACGAATTAATGTAGCGATGTCCAAGGAGGGCGAGGTGGTGTTTGGGTATGGTGCCGTGATGTTTATGGGGTGATGTATGAGTATGGTGCTGTGATGTTTATGAGATGATGTATGGGTATGGTGCTCTGATGTTTATGGGGTGATGTTTAGGTATTTTGCTGTGATGATGAGGTGGTTTTTTGTATGGTGCTCTGATGTTAATGAGGCGATGTATGGGTATGGTGCTGTGATGTTTATGGGATGATGTTTGGGTATTTTGTTGTGATGATGAGGTGGTGTTTTTGTATGGTGCTCTGATGTTTATGAGGTGATGTATGGGTATTGCTGTGATGTTTATGGGGTGATGTTTGGGTATGGTGGTGTGTTGATGAGGTGGTGTTTGGGTATGGTGCGGTGATGTTTATGAGGTGATATATGGGTATGGTGCTCTGATGTTTATGAGGTGATGTATGGGTATGTGCTGTGATGTTTATGAGGTGGTGTTTGGGTATGGTGGTGTGTTGATGAGGTGGTGTTTGGGTATGGTGCGGTGATGTTTATGAGGTGATGTTTGGGTATGATGCGGTGATGTTTATGAGGTGATGTATGGGTATGGTGCTCTGATGTTTATGAGGTGATGTTTGAGTATGGTGCGGTGATGTTTATGAGGTAATGTTTGGGTATGGTGGTGTGGTGCTTATGAGGTGGTGTTTGGGTATTTTGCTGTGATGTGTGTTTCTGGGTTCTCAGTTTTCTCTATTGAGGGTGTTACTAGAGGGTATGTTTAGTGGGTGGGATGGATGTCCTGTTCTGTGTGAGAGTGTGAGGCTGTGTGAATCTGATTGATTGGCTGGTCCGGAGAGTGACTGTAAGAGGCACCTCTTCCCTTAATAATCATTTTTGTAGGCCTCTGGCCTGTCTCTGCCGACACTGCTAGGTTTGGGGTAAGTGAAGATACTCACAGTACTCCTTTTAGATCCTCTGTCTATAGAGAATGCACTTTGGCTACTTGAGCTGCTCTAAGGTGACGAGGAGAGGAACTGCATACAGCATTTAAGGGTATAGATGAATTTAATACAAGCTTAATAAAGATTTTGGGTGCGTACCCCAGTTCTTTCCAGTCACTGCTTTTACTATGTTTGTTTCTTTCTCAGCAGCTTCAGTTTTTATTTTGTCTACGCAAGGTGACCAGTTGTGGATTTTTGGCCGAGAATATTAAATCTTTGAGCTGCAATTTATGGTTACATGCTTTAAATGTTTATTTAGGATACTTTGCTTTTGGTTTTTTGAAGATTGTTCCCTGCGTTTTGGTCGGAGAGAGCTTAAAGCCATTATTTTAAACTGTGTTGCTATTTTGTTGGTTTTCCTGAATTTTATCGACTCCTATGATTTTGGGAGTGAAAAATGTGGCAGTCCACTGTTATGCTTTTCTGGCTCCGGTCACGAGGAAAAAAGTTTGTAGAAAACACTTTCCTTGTATCTCTTACACTTTGTTTACTTGTTAGCACATGCACAGTTGAAAGAGGCTTTCAAATAAACGCTGAGCTACTTTTCGTAAACTTTTTAGGTGGAATAAATAGGGCGTTCAAACGTCCATTGCTGTGTCGGACGCAGTTAGGCAACGTCTGTGGTCGCGGGACATTGTAGAGACTGAAGCAATCTCCCACAAAAAAGACACTCCAGGGCTGGCCCCTGCATGGGGTCGTTGCACTTTTCAAGTTGGCAAAATATTAATTCTATAGAAACGTTCGCGAAAACAGCTCGATTCTCTATCACGCAAAAGTACTGCTGCCACCCTGATATTCAACGCCTCCAGTGATAAAATAAATTCCTCGCTCAACAGATCCAGGCAACCATGAGCTGCAAATAAAAATACCGGGACGACACGTAAGTCTAAATATCAAAGGCCACTGCACTAATCTCCATGGCAACTTTTTGCACACACTGCGCCCTTCCAAATGTATACAAGTCAAGCAGTACAACTTTCTTTTGCAGTAACAGATTTAAAAATATTAAAAAGAGACAAACTTAGAAATGCAATACCATTATAAAACTTGGGGACCTTTTGGGACCCTTTTCGACCTTTTTCCGGACCTTTATGGGCGATGTGGGAAAAACAGGAAACGGGAGGGCGGAGTTACAGTGAGTGTGTGTGCGTGCCTCGTGACAAAGACTGTTTTTATGTAACCGAGACCTGCGTCACTCGATGGTGCAAGGACACAAACTGTAAAAAAAAGTAGTGGAGCTAGATTTTTGCTTTGTGCTCGTTTTCTGGCTGTCTCTTACCTGACATGACGGGATTTTTCTATGAAATCCTGACTGGCTTTTATTTAAAAATGCGGTGGAACTCAGAAAAAGTCAGTCAGTCAGTCAGTCCCTTGACCGGCACCTGATGTTGGGTGGAATCACATGATAGACGCGGCAGCCGATAGGGCCCGCCACTCTTGTCTATTGTGGGCGATAGTCAGCAGGTCCTGTACAGGACGACCAGTCCAGTCTTTGATGTTCGTAAGTCAGTTCTTTCTCTGACCACCGCGGCGTCGGCCACCCTCCAAGGTGCCTTGAAGGACAGTCTTCGACAAGGTGTCGTGCCAGGTCACGTGACCAAAGAAGACCAGCTTACGTCGCTTGACTGTTGATAGTAGAGGTTCCTGGTGTCCTACCAGTGTGGCCATCTTGTTTCTTACAAAGTCGTTGGTTTTATGTTCTCTGTATGAGATCCGGAGCAGCCTCCTCAGGCACTTGTTCTCGAATGCCTGGATTCTCCTTTCCGTGTCGGCGAGTAGAGTCCACATGTCGCATCCGTAGAGCAGGATCGGCACTACCAGGGATTTGTATAGCCTGTACTTGGTAGTGAACCTTATCTTGTGGCTATGCCAGATCCTATCTAGCCTAACCACTGCTGCTGTTTCTGTTGCGATCCTGATGCGTATATCTAGCGTGGAGCTGCCGTCCTTGGAGAGGGTGGCTCCCAAGTACTTGAAGCTGCTGACCTCTTGGAGCTGTACCCCGTTCATAAAGATCTCTGCTTTGCCGCTGCCATTGATCACAACTTTGCTCTTTTCAGTGCTGGTCTCCATTCCATATGAGTCTGTCAGTCTGTTGGTGAGGTCTTGCAGTTCCTTGTTAGTACTGTACCTGCTAACAGATCTGTCACATGCTTTAGCCCCTCGTACCAGACTCTGTCAAATGCCTTTTTAAGTCAATGAAGATGTGGAAAGGTCCCGCTGATGTCGAAGATGCTATTCTATAAGGAAACGATAGTCGAAGATCTGCTCAACTGCAGTGCTAGAGGAAGTGGTAAAGAGAGTTGTGGGCGGTCTGAAGGGAGTGAAGTCGTCTGGCACAGACAATATCTGAGCTGAGGGCAGGGGAGAAACAGCCCTTACTGCTCTGTGTCCAAGAATCGAGGCATACAAATGCCCAAAGAATGGACTTCCAACACTCTTTTCAAAGACAGTTTCAGAATCGCTACAACGACGGTGGCAATGGCCACGTTGAAGAGGACCTGGCGCTGCAACACCATTAGGTTTGCTTGCAAGTCCACAATGTACAAGTCCGTCGTAGAGAAGCTATGTGACAAAGTAATATCTTTAATTAACTACTCGGTTGATGAAAAACTAATTTTTATCGTGTCAAGCTATTAAAAATAAATTAAATCTGACAATTAATTTTGTCTTCTTTAATGGCTGTAAACAAGCCATAAAGAAATACATAAATGTATATTAAGTAAATATAACCTGAATTATCTTCTCTCATGACATAAATAAAACTTTTCGAGTGAATCGATATGTACAGGTGCAAGAATGTATTATAAAAGGATAATGGTATCCATAGCATATGTGCCTACCTGCTGTCTGAATTGGGATGAAAGATTGAGTAGAAATATTGACTGGCACATTCTTTTAAAAAATGTAGCTTATGTCAAAGATCAAATTGAAATGGCTTCAAATCAGTACGATGTTATAGGGATACTGAGAACCAAAATAACTTTATTCAGTAGAGGATTAAAGATAAAGATGTTTGTGATCTTTGTAGATGTGAAAAAGAAGGCGTTCACTGTATTTTAGGGGGGAATGTAAATGTTTTCAGGATTTTGGCAAAGCTTACAAAATTGCATTTCAAACAAATGTATGATTTCTTAAAAGAAGATTTTTTAGTGACCATCTGGCTTTAGTAAGATGCAGTAATAACTTTAAGATCGATGTTGCCTTGGATTTAATTTTACTGCCTACAACATTATACATATCTTCAGGCAGAATTTTAAAAACACCCAAAATATAATCTTTTATTAAACTGTCGCAATATAGATATAAAATTGAAACGTTTAATTCAAGTGTGTATATGAAAGGAATTAGCAAAAAACAATGCTTGACCTAAATGCAATTTGTGGATTTAATATGAATGTTGATTACTTTCAGTTAATGATTTTTGTGATTTTTGTAAATTTCACTGTTTACGATAATTGTTGTTTGTTTATTATATAACTGTTACGTACACTGCGCATTATACGTGCAATGTAATTGTAAACAGTATGGACTCAACCGGGTTTCTGCCGACATATCACCATATTTTGCCCTTTGTTGGCTTTTCCTGACTTCATGAATGCTTTACTATTTTATTTCACTTTTCCCGTAACCTCGGCTCCAACAAGCATCATGCAAAGCCGTTTCCACTTTACAGTCCAATATACTCTTTACAACATCAAATCCGTAGCATGAAGAATATTTTGGTATGTCTGGCATTGCCACACGGACGTAGCTTGAGTGGATGGCTCTGTGACACAAAATGGATGTAGCTTGAGTGGATGGCTCTGTGACACAAAATGGACGTAGCTTGAGTGGATGGCTCTGACACAAAATGGACATGTAGCTTGAGTGGATGGCTCTGTGACACAAAATGGACATGTAGCTTGAGTGGATGGCTCTGACACAAAATGGACATGTAGCTTGAGTGGATGGTTCTGTGACACAAAATGGATGTAGCTTGAGTGGATGGCTCTGACACAAAATGGACATGTAGCTTGAGTGGATGGCTCTGACACAAAATGGACATGTAGCTTGAGTGGATGGCACCGTCACCGTCACACAAATGGACATGTAGCTTGTATGGGTGGTACCGTCACACAAATGGACATGTAGCTTGTATGGGTAGCAATGCCAGAAAAAAATAAAGAGACAGGCACGAGGGATGGATAGACAGAAACACACTATCTCACGTCCTGCACTTCGATCTAAGACTAACTCTTCTAAGTATTGTTTTCCTTCGACAAGTGAAAAACAATCTCTCTTCGTCTCATGATTCATATTCGATAAGTGAAAAACACTCTTATCTTCCACATCAATATTCGAAAGCATCAGTGCGAAACACTGTACAGCATAAGATTTAAATTTCTGACCCGCAGCAAAGGGCAAGTTTGATTAGTTTTTGATAAGCCACGTAAGACTGTTTAGCGGCTGCTACCAATTGAATATTTTATTTTGATCGGTTACACAATAAAGTATTAGAGACAGCTTCTTGACCCCTCACTTTATAATGTGACTTCAGCCGTCCTTTGAATCACCTTATGATGTGGGGCTTGTGGGGCTTGTAGCTACAGTCTTATTTGGTTGTGGGAGGTGCAAGTAATACAACATATCAGCACTTGCCAGCACAGAAGTGAACATTTACAGGTCTGACGGGCACCCTCACTACCACCCATTTTCATGTCCTCTCACCCTCTCCAGCACCTGGGACCAGCCACCAGCAATAATCAAGGCTGGTTCGATAAAAACGATGTAGAAATTCAAACCCTTTGGTTGTTTCAAGTACTTGTGAAAATCTGTTTGTGCAAAGACCTTATGAATATTTTTAACCACAAATATCAACCTATAGGGGATGGCTGAGTGGTTAGCGCGCTGGCGTCCGAATCGAGAACGCGTTGACCATAACCTCAAAAAGGTTATGGGTTGACCTTTACCTTTTATATCAACCTATGCAGCAACACATATCAAATGAAATTTGAGAACTAGAGGTACATGAAGTCATCCAAGCCAACTAAAACAACAGCGAACTCGAAGAGTACCAAATTAAGATAGTCTTGTATTTGATGATAATAATAACGACTACAATACATTATTTTTAGAAATGTAGTTGTAAAATAATATCATTCATTTATGGAATGTTGATGTTATCGCGCTCAGTGCTCAAATAAAATTACACAACAACATGCTTATAATTCATATTGGCAATGAGAATGCAAAGTATTTATCTGGGGTACAAAAAAACCTCGTTTTTCCAGTCCTTTGAACTCCAAAGGCAGGTAGATAGGTATCAGTGCCATGTCGTTTCCGTTAGGTTGGTTGTAATCTGAACCTCTGGACCTCTTGCTGGTGCTTGTGGTTTGTAAGCTGCCGTCTGCATGAAGCACACCACTGACCGCTAGTAGACTAGTTCGGCAACATCCCACTGGCAGACATCTGAAGGTGTCTATCTCATAATTGGATTTGGCTTCTATATCGCTGCTTGTTTAGTCTTGCACACAAGTACCTAGGATCACCAGTAAAATAGTGACATGATGAAAAGTCTTATTTATAAAGGGGTAAGGGAAATGATTGGTTTCCACAATTTTCCCATATTAGGAAACGAAGCAGTGGCCCCGAGAAGAGATGCGATCACTGGTCATAGGCCTTTTGCCCTGGTGGGTCCCCAGAAACCTCTACTCGCCACCGTAAAGCGGCGCAGACTAGATTTGTTCGGCCATGTCGCTCGCTACAGCACCTTACCGAAGACAGTCCTCCAGAGGTATCTGGAAGGAGGAAGACGTCGTGCAAAGCAACAGAAACACTGGCTGGAAAACATCAGAGAGGAATCAGGCTGCCAGATGGACTCATTGGTTCTCAGGGTCGGCCCCGATAGCGCGCCTTCGCCGCTGTTGCATCTCATCGCGGGTTGGCCACACGGGCAGGCTGGCTTGCCCCGAGTACGGCCGGTACCGAAAGATGATGATGATGATGATGATGATGATGATGATCGTTTCCTCATTCTATTTTCCTATCATCCTGAAAATTCATCGAGTTTTAGCCGACGTCTTTTAGCATGACCCGCGAGTTAAAATACATCAGTATTTGTACAAAAACTGCTATCAACGGTGTATTTATCTTCAATCTAACCTTGTAGTCTTGCCGGCTACGTAAGCCCATCGCCCGTTACCTCTGATTATTGCAACAGGTGAGTCTACCCAGTACCCAGCATGATTGATGCTCATGGTGGCTCAACGACAAACTATAAATTTCTATCAGTGCTGAGTTTTCACGTTGTCACTCCACGTTTAAACAGTAGCTATTATCGTGAACAATCATTTAAAGGTGAAGGTCAGAAGCTTAAGTTGATTGTTATTGTTATACCTTTATACTGTTATTTATTTAATTTAGACTGTTTAAGCTGTGGATGTTTACGCCCTTTCCAAGGTGCCGTGCGAATGTATTACTTTCCAGAGTATCACTTGCTTGTCTGACTCAGTCTTTTTCTTGCGTTCACTGAGGAGAAATTGGAATAAAATGCAGAACCAATGATGTGTAAGAGACAGGACAAAGAGCCGGAACAACCTCTTCCCGTATCTCAGGACCCGGCGGGTATCAACGCTCGCCCCTCGACAATGTGCTCGGCACTCCGGTGTCTGTGGATGGCGTGCATCCTGACATTTGAAGCTTGGCAGCGGCTCGGTCACAAACCAGAACGAACACGACACCTGGGCAGAAGCGGCACAGCAAGGACACAACACGGGAGGCTACTCCCGCCCATAGTAGACACCTATCAGTAACTCCGGCACGCGACTTGCACGACCCGGCGTCGCCCGCTGTGGGTATCGTCTTCAGAACCTCTCGGCAGTAAAGCGCTTCAAGCAGTCGCCGGCTTCACTTTATGGTTTCTTCCTCTACCCACTTGCTACCTCGCACACCTCCCACTTTGAGAAAGAAGAAACTCTGCAGGTTTTAGTTACAGAATAATGCGGGAACATAAGCCCGCAAGAAAAGAGATCCTAAAGGGGAAACACTAAAATTTCATCAGCTAATGAAGTTACATGGGCAATAACAGTGCTCCCCACCACCTCAGTTCACCCTGATCACCCTTCCCCAAAAGTTGTCTCCTTTCTACAGCCACGTTTATTTTAAACATGGGCAATATAACAATAACATACACCCAGGGACAAGACAAACATCCGACTAATGGTTGTCTTGCTGACCTCTTTTTGTGGCAGTGCAGTGTTTTTGTTAATTGCAGGCGGCTAGAGTCAAGAAGGGACCCACTGTCTGTTAGGTAGACTAGAGAAGGATCCTTCTGTCTGTTAGGTAGACTAAGGAAGGATCCTGCTGTCTATTAGGTAGAGCAGAGAAGGATCCTGCTGTCTGTTAGGTAGACTAGGGAAGGATCCTACTGTCTGAGGAAAGACAGAGTCAAGGAAGGACCTGCTTTCAGGTAGACTGGAGAAGGATACTGCTGTCTGTCAGGTAGACTGGAGAAGGATCCTGCTGTCTGTCAGGTAGACTAGGGAAGGATCCTACTGTCTGAGGAAAGACAGAGTCAAGGAAGGACCTGCTTTCAGGTAGACTGGAGAAGGATACTGCTGTCTGTCAGGTAGACTGGAGAAGGATCCTTCTGTCTTAGGTAGACTAAGGAATGATCCTGCTGTCTATTAGGTAGAGCAGAGAAGGATCCTGCTGTCTGGTAGGTAGACAAGAGAAGGATCCCACTGTCTGAGGAACGACAGAGTCAAGGAAGGACCTGCTTTCAGGTAGACTGGAGAAGGATACTGCTGTCTGTCAGGTAGACTGGAGAAGGATCCTGCTGTCTGTCAGATAGAGTAGAGAAGGATCCTGCTGTCTGTCAGGTAGACTGGAGAAAGATCCTGCCGTCGCTCTGTCTCCGGATGGATAAAGTACAGAGAAGGCCACTTTCGGTTCATCTGCAGAAGAGCAGACTAAAAAGAACCACCAACTGCAGGAAGACAGAGAAAGGTCGCACTGTCGATTCCTCTACAGTGAGCAAGAGGGGAAAGTACACAAAAACTGTATCCGATGATCTGTAGGAGGGTAAGTAGGGAAGGACCTGCTGTATGTTTATCTGCAGATGAGTAACAAAAAAATACATTTACGGCTTACCAGCAGGAGGGTAGGGCGGAGAAGAAACCTGCTGTCGGCCTCTCTGTAGGAGGGCAACGCAGAAAAAGATTCAGCTTTTACCTGAAGCTGTGAGATAGCTAATAATAAAGTTAATGTAAACTTATCTATTAAATTGTGTATACAACTGAGACGCAACATAAATTTGAATTGCAGTGAATGCCCTTAAATACTGTTTTAAATGGGACTCATTACTTCAATGGGAAAATTAGTTGTTTAAATTTGTAGTACCTAATTTTTCTATCAGAGACATCACTCAGATTCGAATGTACAGTATGAGTCACTTTCCTCACCACAACAACACTAAGACTAGAGTGCTTGTTAGAGTACAAGTTGTTCACTACAACAACACTACGACTAGAGTGCTTGTTAGAGTACAAGTTGTTCACCACAACAACACTACGACTAGAGTGCTTGTTAGAGTACAAGTTGTTCACCACAACAACACTACGACTAGAGTGCTTGTTAGAGTACAAGTTGTTCACCACAACAACACTACGACTAGAGTGCTTGCTAGAGTACAAGTTGTTCACCACAACAACACTACGACTAGATTGCTTGTTAGAGTACAAGTTGTTCACCACAACAACACTACGACTAGAGTGCTTGTTAGAGAACAAGTTGTTCACCACAACAACACTAAGACTAGAGTGCTTGTTAAAGTACAAGTTGTTCACCACAACAACACTACGACTAGAGTGCTTGTTAGAGTACAAGTTGTTCACCACAACAACACTACGACTAGAGTGCTTGTTAGAATACAAGTTGTTCACTACAACAACACTACGACTAGAGTGCTTGTTAGAGTACACGTTGTTCACCACAACAACACTAAGACTAGAGTGCTTGTTAGAGTACAAGTTGTTCACCACAACAACACTACGACTAGAGTGCTTGTTAGAGTACAAGTTGTTCACCACAACAACACTACGACTAGAGTGCTTGTTAGAGTACAAGTTGTTCACCACAACAACACTACAACTAGAGTGCTTGTTAGAGTACAAGTTGTTCACCACAACAACACTACGACTAGAGTGCTTGTTAGAGTACAAGTTGTTCACTACAACAACACAACGACTAGAGTGCTTGTTAGAGTACAAGTTGTTCACCACAACAACACTACGACTAGAGTGCTTGTTAGAGTACAAGTTGTTCACCACAACAACACTACAACTAGAGTGCTTGCTAGAGTACAAGTTGTTCACCACAACAACACTAAGACTAGAGTGCTTGTTAGAGTACAAGTTGTTCACCACAACAACACTACGACTAGAGCGCTTGTTAGAGTACACGTTGTTCACCACAACAACACTAAGACTAGAGTGCTTGTTAGAGTACAAGTTGTTCACCACAACAACACTACAACTAGAGTGCTTGTTAGAGTACAAGTTGTTCACCACAACAACACTAAGACTAGAGTGCTTGTTAGAGTACAAGTTGTTCACCACAACAACACTAAGACTAGAGTGCTTGTTAGAGTACAAGTTGTTCACCACAACAACACTACGACTAGAGTGCTTGTTAGAGTACAGGTTGTTCACCACAACAACACTACAACTAGAGTGCTTGTTAGAGTACAAGTTGTTCACCACAACAACACTACGACTAGAGTGCTTGTTAGAGTACAAGTTGTTCACCACAACAACACTACGACTAGAGTGCTTGTTAGAGTACAAGTTGTTCACCACAACAACACTACGACTAGAGTGCTTGTTAGAGTACAAGTTGTTCACCACAACAACACTACGACTAGATTGCTTGTTAGAGTACAAGTTGTTCACCACAACAACACTACGACTAGAGTGCTTGTTAGAGAACAAGTTGTTCACCACAACAACACTAAGACTAGAGTGCTTGTTAAAGTACAAGTTGTTCACCACAACAACACTACGACTAGAGTGCTTGTTAGAGTACAAGTTGTTCACCACAACAACACTACGACTAGAGTGCTTGTTAGAATACAAGTTGTTCACTACAACAACACTACGACTAGAGTGCTTGTTAGAGTACAAGTTGTTCACCACAACAACACTACGACTAGAGTGCTTGTTAGAGTACAAGTTGTTCACCACAACAACACTACGACTAGAGTGCTTGTTAGAGTACAAGTTGTTCACCACAACAACACTACGACTAGAGTGCTTGTTAGAGTACAAGTTGTTCACCACAACAACACTACGACTAGAGTGCTTGTTAGAGTACAAGTTGTTCACCACAACAACACTACGACTAGAGTGCTTGTTAGAGTACAAGTTGTTCACCACAACAACACTACGACTAGAGTGCTTGTTAGAGTACAAGTTGTTCACCACAACAACACTACAACTAGAGTGCTTGTTAGAGTACAAGTTGTTCACCACAACAACACTAAGACTAGAGTGCTTGTTAGAGTACAAGTTGTTCACCACAACAACACTACGACTAGAGTGCTTGTTAGAGTACAAGTTGTTCACCACAACAACACTACGACTAGAGTGCTTGTTAGAGTACAAGTTGTTCACCACAACAACACTACGACTAGAGTGCTTGTTAGAGTACAAGTTGTTCACCACAACAACACTACGACTAGAGTGCTTGTTAGAGTACAAGTTGTTCACCACAACAACACTACGACTAGAGTGCTTGTTAGAGTACAAGTTGTTCACAACAACACTACGACTAGAGTGCTTGTTAGAGTACAAGTTGTTCACCACAACAACACTACGACTAGAGTGCTTGTTAGAGTACAAGTTGTTCACCACAACAACACTAAGACTAGAGTGCTTGTTAGAGTACAAGTTGTTCACCACAACAACACTACGACTGTACGACACAGTGGTTATTAGAGTATAAATCTCACTTTGTTCACCAAAAAGACATTAAGATTATCTTGTATCTTGTCACGACTAGTCAAGACAGGTCAGTGTGGCTTTGTCAGCCACTACCTACATCCTACCCACTTCCTCTACCACCAATACCTGCTGACCAGCACAAATAAATTAGTAAATTAATGGTGTAATGAGTTGCTGTGATTATTTCACTCACTCGTGAACCATGATCACAACCTCCAAACATTGCAAGACACGTGGCCAGGGGTCAACAAAGTGAGGGCACAGTACAGCCCACGAGTGAAGCCAGGCCCAGTGTGTGGCTGACACAGGTCTCTTTCTTCTCATCACAAACAGTATGCATGCCCTGTTCTACTCCCCTCAGCTCCACCCCATCTTTATTACAGAAAATATTTCCGAACAACACATGGTGGTGTTCATGGTAAACTTTATTCTTTATTCTTATGACCACACACTATTTGTATCAATACTATGAACTTGATTAGCATGTCTGTTGATTGTTTCCACAACAAATGATCTTTATTACAGTAAGTTGAGATACAAACTATTCATTATTTACTCTGCGCGCTCCAGGAATAAGCAGTCGGAGGACATACGGTTGTCTCTTATGTGAAACTAGTCTCCGACCTACAGGCAGGCAAACTATTAATCCGCCTTAGTGAAAAGAAAACGGGTACTCTTGTTACTAAAGACTGGAATATTTTACCTTCTAATCTTACTTATTTGAGAAAGGCTAACTGGGTACTAAATATGGAGTCTGGTGTGCACAGGGCGCGGATACTTTGCTCTGATGTTGGTCAGCAGTGTCACGCATGTCAGTCATCTCAGCCATATTCCACTTGAGGGGCAGCTAAGGGTGCAAGATTGTCAAAAGTCAGTCAAAACTACAAACAACTATACAAAGCCTTGAGCAAAATTCTCTGATAACAAGCGCATAAGTAAAATGAAGATTAAGGTTGGATGGCATATGAGCATCTCCTTTACATACGTACATGTCAGAAGTGGCTCGATGGAACCTTGAAGGGTCTGGCTACGAGCAGGGATATAGGCAGAGATATGTGACAAAAGCTGTAATACGAATGCCCCTGCAAGCCGTCCTAGAAGACAATTTATTCACAAAGGCTTCTTAAAGGCCCATTTTGAAAGTGTTACTTCCTGCTATGCAGCTATAAACGATTTAAAAAAAAGTGAAAAGGAAAAGTAATGCATTATATTTCATGCACACGCGTGTCAATGCACGATAGAAAAAATGAGTATTTTCTGTTCCAAAATGAAGGCGGTTGCATTTAGTGATTGACAGGCCAGTTAGAAAGCGTTTGTAGTTTTGTTTATTTGTTTGCTTTAGGATTTCATAACTTAAATAGAAAGCTGGGTGGCTGGTGTTATTCTGGTCAGTAAGCTTGTTTTGATGTGTGGTGGTCGGTCCAGATCCAAATCAACACAAAATCCCCCTTGCAAACAAGGAAACATCTAGAACCACTTTAACAGTAGAAAGGTGCTTCGATTTAACATTGAAAATACAAAATTATATTCATCAAGTAGGTGAGAAGAGTGGCTTTCTCTCAGATTTGCATTGAAAGTATGTACAGGTGGATATTTGCAATGAAGATGTGTACGGGTCTGAGAGATGGTCGGTCCGTGAGTGCCGATCAGTCGAGTACGAGATGGTATTGCCCTCGTTGCATCGCATGCGTACTAACGGGTAGGAGGAAGCGGTCGTTGGGCAGAAGCAGTCTCGCGGAGGCTGGTCAGAGTCTTGTGTCCGTTAGCGACAGAAGAAGCTAGTCGCCACAGAGAATTGCCTAACCATCACATAGGAACATTCAGAGAGAATTTGAGAGTCGACATCACAAACGGCACTCGTAGTCTTTGCTGTCCATTCTTTACATGTTCAGTCAAATACTTTGAGTTGAAAACCATACTTGTACAGAGGTTAAGAAAAGGAAACGAGAACTGAAGCAACTGTACTACAATAAGAAAATAATAATAAACAGAATACACATATAATGCGCTTGAAGTGGAGGTATTCACAAGAAATTCTAGAAGAAAAGCGCTGGGTTAATGTCAGTCAGTCAGGCAGGCAGGCAGGCAGGCAGTATACAGGTTAGAAGATAGCAACAATCCTTACAGCCATTAAACAAAACGACTGCAGCACGTGCACACAGAAAGGTCACGAGACCTTTAGCAGACGGACTTTAGAGTCGAAAAGAGCCCAGACATCCCTTGGAACAAGCAGTCTTAGAGCTTGCAGCAATAACTCAACACTGCTTGTACCCAAGTCAGGTTACTGAAGGACACTAATAGTTGGGGGGGGGTCAGGGAGGGGAAGAAGCTGGTCGTTGAAAGAGGACAGCGTGCGGCGCAAACTGACCCTTGACTTTTCACAGGTGCAGATGTCGAGGTCACCATTCCATAGCAAGGCAGTGCTTTTCTTTGATCCTGGAGGTTTGTACGAAGAGAGTAACCCGCCAGTCACAGTCGACGGAGGGTGTCTCGGGTCTTGTTTTCGGGAGGGTGTGGGAGCTTGGGCCTGGAGTTCTCACAACGGGCAATATACTTGTGTCCACAACTGATTTGTGACGAATCGTTCATCACAGCAAAGTTTGGAATTTTGAGACTTGAACATGTTTGGCTGCGTCTACGGGTTATAACTGGCGAGTTAATTTGCAGTTACTTATTAAGGATTGAATATACCGCTTCAGTTTTTCCTGTCGTAATTACTAAAGTTTACGAGAAGCCAACGAATGCGACGGTCACAGAAATTCCACCACGTTTCCCACAAATAAAAATCATGTCGTCACATCATGAAACCCTAGTCATAAAATCGGAAGTGCACATAATGCTTTATGTGCTTATAACATTATTTTATCAATAGTGGTATTGAAACATTTCATTATAAGCTTTGGTTGGATGCGACATGTATTTAGATCACTGGTCTTGGTCGTGCGAGCGTGCTTAGCTCAGTAGACCAGTTCTGATCAAATAAATGTGACTACAGTGGTACCTCGAGTTACGAGCTGCTCCATATACAAGCATTTCGAGTTACGAGCAGCTGCTCGAGCAAAATTTCTGCTCGAGTTACGAACGTTGTTCCGAGTTACGAACAGCTGAGCTTCGGGATCCTACCGGTAGTTGGCGCGTTTTCGCTCAGTCCCAGAATCCTTTCGCATCCACCACCACGCTCTTCTCACGTGTTACCGCGCAGTGTAAAGTGTATCTCGTTCGCTTGAGCGTTTTACAACGCTTTTTAGTTAACCGATCGTTGGATAGGTATTCATTGAAAAGGGAGGCAAGTGAAGATGTCGAAGGTGCAACCAAAAAGGCAGAAACAAATGATTAGTGTAAAATGTATCAGACGTACGTAAATGTTAAGCATAGGATAAGTTTAAAATTATTTAAAGTAAAGAAAGTGCAATAGTAGTTTTATTTAAAGTGTAAGAAAGTGCTGTATCTACGCTTCGTTCTGTGCCAGTATCCCTTCCTCCCTCTTTTTCTCCTCAGCCGCTCTCCGTTAGCTGCGCTCATTTTTCTTACTGTATTTTGTAGAATTTTCTTTTATTTATTTATTTTGTTGTGTAATTTGAAGTTTTACGTGTGTATTTCATAATTAAAAACATGTATTTTTTCCAAATTTAGGACATTTTGGGGACTTGTCAGAGGGCTGGAACGGATTAATCCGATTTCCATTATTTTAAATGGGAAAATTCGTTCGAGTGACGAGCATTTCTAGTTACGACCACGGCTCTGGAATTAAATTCGTAACTCGAGGTACCACTGTACTTGCAAAAAAGGCCTCACTGTAGCCACTCACAGCACAGCATGCATTTGGGTCACGTGACAGTTATACAGTTAATGTTTGGGGGAAAATAATACTAGCACTAATTTTAACCATTCACTTGTTTGCCACAAAAGACTGTTAGGAAAAACCCTGTCTAGCTGGCAGTAACATTTTATCTTTACTGAAATCCAGTGGATAGAGGGGTATGATACACACCTCTCATCGCATTCCACAGGTAAAAAGGTTGCGTTCCTTCCGTCCGCACTGAAAGGCTGCTGGGCTGGGAAGTGCACTCTTGTTTACCTCGCTACCCCTGCCCAGCATGTCACGAATCCAAGGCGTGCAACGACACACTTGCCGAATTATGAAGAATGTTAAAATCCTACTAGGTCAAGGACTACACACTACGTAACGAGACAGTTAACTCGTATGCACCTCTCCCCATCACAAAACAATTCCTAACCTGACATGCAAAAGAGAGAATACCGACAATCGAGAAAAGTTTCATCATCATCATCATTGTCGTCGTCCTCGCCACCCCATCACAATCATCGTCGTCATCACCAACCCATGATCATCATTGTCATCACCATCATCATCGTCGTCGTCTCCATGATTGGGATGCATCTGCAGTAATAAAATTAAAAATAGAAGGGAAAGATTGGTCTATGTAAGCGCTGAAAGGTAAGAAGTCACACAGCTACTGGTTGGGCCATTCGTCCCCACCTGCACGGGAATCAATCCGGTCAAAATAGAGCCTCCTTTAACAGCCACCTCACCCGCACTCAACCCCCCTTCACACCCACCTCAACCCGAGCGGAGCCCCCCTTCACACCCACCTCACCTAAGCGTAACCCCCCTTCACACCCACCTCACCCCAGGCGGAACCCCCCTTCACACCCACCTCACCCCAGGCGGAGCCCCCCTTCACACCCACCTCACCTGTGCGCAACCCCCCTTCTCACCCACCTCTCCCCAAGCTCGGTCGACATCTGACACCCACTTCGTCCGCAGCAACCCCCTTTTACACCCACCTCACTCATGCTCAGCCCCCCTTCTCACCCACCTCAAGTAAGACCACTGATCTGGCAGATGGTGAGCGAGCGAGCTCAGGTCAAGCCCCGCCAGTGTCGTGGGCTGTAAGCGACACCCCGCCAGTAAGTTACGCAAGTCATCGGAGACGCCACCCGTTTTTTAAGTCGAGGGTCTTCAGGCTCTCGATTTCTCCGGCCGTTTTAGTACCACAGACCGCTCCGCGCGTATACATTCATAGATGACTCGAACCGTGCGTGACTTGCGACTTTTGACTTTGATAGTGAGCAAAAACGTTACACGTAGGCCTGTCGGCCTCGTTGACTGACACTAAATCCTGCAAACAGCCAGCATGATGAGATGAACTACTGTGCACCAATGTCGAGAAGTTATTAAAAAGCGAAAAACATTAGAGCAAAGTCACAGGCCAGAGTTGGCAGGGACTTCAAATGTAAAAGCTTCCCTCCAAACTGAGCTTGAGGTGACTACTGGGGGTACCAGTCTCTTCCCCGCCAATCGTGATGCGGACTGAAGAGCATCATAACAGCACGCTCACCCACTGCACTCTACTTATTTAATAATTCATGTACCTCTTAAAGGTATTGATTGTAGTTGCTAGGTTTCACAGCTAATATATCAATGTATGTTTCTATACTAATATTGAAAGAAGAAACGATCGACTCAAAAACAAAAGGTACTTCTTTAGGACTGCAAAGTATTCAATTTGTAGATGAGTCTGCGACAGACTGTAATTTTCACAAAAACTGATCTGTAAAAACGACAATTTAAAACAACATTGAAACACAGCCGAGAGTGAGATACTGTTTCCAACTGACACCCCCACTCCCGTTAAAACCACGATGAATAATGGGGAATTATGGACACAATGTAAGCGCTTACTTAGTGTGCAAGACGAGGCCATGTACAAATCTGTCAATCAGATAGTACATTACACACTGCAGGTTACGAAGGCCCATGGCTGCCATGTTGAATATAAAGTCGGGTCAGTTCTAGACGAGTTGAGGTGACTGGCGACGACCTTACGAACAACACTTTGTATCAAAGTCGTTAACCTGCAGAAATAACTAGACTGTGCTTGGAGAACATGAGGAAACTCTTTGCCCACGACGAAGTCTGGTGATTTAAACAAGTAGGAAGCTTACAGCTACGCACCATACCCCATCCCCAAACCTTCCAAATGGAAAGAAAAAAGGTGGTAGCAGTACAAACACCCTGAAGCAAGGTTAGACCAGGAATCCTGGGGCACAGAGCGGATCAGATGTAAAATATGTGCAATAGCTTGGGATACGCACGGCAGTACACTCCCTGGTAATACAGCTTGAATGTCTCCACACAGACATTCACTACAATACATGCTAAGGTAAGACAGCTTGAGTGTCTCCACACAGACATTCACTACAATACATACTAAGGTAATACAGCTTGAGTGTCTCCACACAGACCTTCACTACAATACACTCCCAGGTAATACAGCTTGAGTGTCTCCACACAGACCTTCACTACAATACATACTAAGGTAATACAGCTTGAGTGTCTCCACACAGACCTTCACTACAATACATGCTAAGGTAAGACAGCTTGAGTGTCTCCACACAGACCTTCACTACAATACATGCTAAGGTAAGACAGCTTGAGTGTCTCCACACAGACCTTCACTACAATACATGCTAAGGTAATACAGCTTGAGTGTCTCCACACAGACATTCACTACAATACATACTAAGGTAATACAGCTTGAGTGTCTCCACACAGACATTCACTACAATACATACTAAGGTAATACAGCTTGAGTGTCTCCACACAGACATTCACTACAATACATACTAAGGTAATACAGCTTTACTGTCTCCACAAAGACATTCACAAACGTATTTTTCTTCCGGACCTTTACAATAAAAATACAATAATACTACTCCATAGGCTGTATCCATAAACTTCTCTAACAACATAAAACACTGAAGAACTAACAATATTGGTCAGCATATGCTATTACCCACCCACCCCTCCCATCACCTTCACAAGCACACACACACACACATACGGCCTAGTCAAGCCTTATTTAACAATGTTATGAACAAAGGAATGCCTGCTGACAGTTTGAGAAGAGGACGGAGAATAATTTGTTTATTTGCCAAGTGATATTATGCAAGGAATACACACACACACACACACACTGTTTGCACCTTTGTTTAAACACCCCATTAAATTGTATCCACATACATAAGCACGTACATACACACTATCTGTTTCTCACTTGCTCCCTCTTCCTCACCTCCTATCTTTCACATACACATACACTGCCCACGTTAACTAGACATTACTCACACATTTCAGAGTCGCCATAGATAACAAAGTACACATGTGAGCAGACACACATAGATGCTTGCTCGCACCACTGGCACTGTACATGACCCTCACAGACTGCTAGGGACATATTCAGCTGTTACTGGTCCTGACACGAGCTACGGCGGAGTACATGAAGGCTATTACTTTGGGTACCCCAAATCTCTCCCTTCCTCTCAGATAGAAGTAGCTGTTAACTAATTACTAATATATTAACTGCAGTTAACACACCGAAGGAATCAGCCTTTGTGCTCGTCTCACCATGCTAGCCTCACACCGGATGAGCACGTATTGTAATGATCATAGTGAGTGGGACAGATAATAATAATAATAATAATAATAATAGTGAAGATTTTTATAGCGCATATTGACACTCATAGAGAGCATGCTCTTAGCGCTTAAATTAAAACGAGGAAGAGACATGGACTAAGTAGATACAGAACAAAGGGGACGAAAGAAAACGACAGTACTGACGAAACAGAAAACAAAAGGCATCAAGCAACAGGAACAGAAAAATATAGTGATTCTGCGAGAAAGATGGGTAAGGTAGCAAGAGGGAAGGGGGCGGGGTTAAGAAGGACGAGCATTGTGTGGACTGTGTTAGGAGTAATGCTCAAGGAAGAGGTGAGTTTTCAGTGCAGATAAGTCTCAAACAGTTAAAATTTAAGCTGAAACTGCTTCACAGCCACAGAAGTAAGTAAAAAACCCTTGTGTGGATGTTTTTAGAAAATGATTATATACAGTAGACGGAGAGAGTCAAGCGTGGACAGGGCGGGGCCGCCGCCACAGCAGGTATTTGCGGCCTCTGGGACCATCATACTTCCATTTCCATTGGTCAAGGACCGATTTCCAACAAAGATCTGCAAGATCTTACCAGCAAACTGACAGACAGTTCGACCGCATATGGAATGGAGACCAGCACTGAAAAGAACAAAGTTATGATAAAAGGCAGCGGAAAAGCAGAGATCTTTATGAACGGGGTACAGCTCGAAGAGGTGAGCAGCTTCAAGTACTTGGGATCCACCCTCTCCAAGGACGGCAGCTCCACACTAGATATACGCATCAGGAGCGCAACAGAAACAGCAGCAATGGCTAGGCGAGATAGGATCTGGCATAGCCATAACTACAAAGTAGAGGCTGCACAAGTCCCTTGCACTACTGATCCTACTCTGCGGATGTGACACGTGGACTCTGCTCGCCGACACGGAAAAGAGAATCCAGGCATTCGAGAACAAAGTGCCTGAGGAGGTTGCTTCTGATCTCATACAAAGAACATAAAACCAACGACTTTGTAAGAAACAAGATGGCCACACTGGTAGGACACCAGGAACCTCTACTATCAACAGTCAAGTGACGTAAGCTGGTCTTCTTTGGTCATGTGACCCGGCACGACACCTTGTCGTAGACTATCCTTCAAGGCACCTTGGAGGGTGGCCGACGCCGCGGTGGTCAGAGAAAGAACTGGCTTACGAGGGTCAAAGACTGGACTGGTCGTCCTGTACAGGACCTGCTGACTATCACCCACAATAGGCAAGAGTGGCGGCCCCTGTCAGGTGCCGCGTCTATCCACGTGCTCCTTCCCCCAATGACAGGTACCAGTCAAGAGACGAATAATTCAGTGACTGAACCACAGATATCGAGAAAATAAAACATATTATCTGCCCTCTTTGGGTATCGAGTATCTGAGAGTTTCAGCAATCGTAACGTCATTCAGTCGTCTCTTGACCGACACCTGTTGTTGGGGGGAGCACATGGACAAAGGCGGCAGTTGACAGGGTCCGCCACTCTTGCTTATTGTGGGCGATAGTCAGCAGGTCCTGTACAGGACGATCAGTCCAGTCTTAGACGGCTTCTAGCATGATGTTCTCCAAGAAGAGAAACAGCCCCGGTGACGGGGGACATCCTTGAAGTACCCCTACTGTGGTGCGAAAGTAAGCTACTATTTGGTTGATCAGAAGTACTGCACTCGTTGAACTATCGTAACCAGTATTTGTGATATTTAGGTGCTGAATTTAGTAGAAGAGATAATGTACAGAACAAACCTGCTTGTATCTCCATATAAAGTCTGTTTGATGCTTTCACTGTGAATCGAACAGTTTGAAAAATACGTATTGCAGAATTACATTTCAGCCTATTCATTGATTTCAATGACCCCGTGCTTGACTCAAACTAAATCACACCCCCAAGCCCAGATATGTGTATGCATTAACTACTTCCAGTTTATCTTTTCCACAATTATAACCACTATTCTCTAGTTGCTAGCTAGCCTCCTTTCACGAAAATAACTATTTCAGTTTTATCAAATGGGCTGCTCGATACAAGGCAAGGAAGTGATAGTTGTTGCAAACATTCTCATTTGCAAAGAGCAAAACGGAGAAGTTCGATCTATGGGTTGTTATATACATCCCATTTGTCATTGGACAACATGTCTTGAGCTAATGAGTTTATGAATAATAAGAAAGGGTTGGGCCGAGAACACAGCCCTGCAGGGTCAGTCAAAAACATTGGGACAAACTATGATTGCAAAGCTTAAAAGTGTCTGCAATCCTTCGTAATGACAGGCATGTCATGTCGAGAGAATTTGTCCAGCTCCCATCGGGCCGCCGATTGTGTATACCTGCCTGCAGGACCAATTAACAGACTGAGGCTGTCCTTTGTTGTTTCGGCCGTGCATCTTTTGAATGGTGCTGTGCGAATGAATGAAACATAAATGTGGAAGTCTGTTCGGTGTATACGAATGTGTTTTTTGTTCTCGAGCTGCCACCGAATTGCGCTCCAGGACAAAAAGTATTACCTTATCTGTCTTAAGACTAGCGTACATACTCTAAATAATTATGGTCCGAAGTTTACCTGACAGACCCCTTAGTGACAGTCTGCCATAGCTCTGTTCTTTGAACACTTTCGTGCGCCTTCTGGAAGTCAGTTAATGCAACATAGAATTTCCCATTATGGCAAGTTGTTTCTCAACTAAAGCATAGAATGTCAAATACGTGACATATAGCTGAGTAGTTCCTATGGAATCCAGCTTGTGCCTCCTCTGTCAATAGCTCGTCTTCTGCTCACTAAGCCTTTCAAGTACAATGCTTGTAAAAACTTGTAACCCGTATACCCGTAAGTGAAATGCCTCTATAGTTGTGTATGTTCTTTGAGAAACAATTCTTACAGATTGGGATGCTTATTGATCTTGTCCACGCTTCTATTCCCTGGTCATATATGCTATTAAATAATTTCACAAAGTAAGGTACTATTGTAGTAGCAGATGTTTTGAACACTTTGTTCAAAATGCCATGTGGACTACCTGCCTTAGTGCCTCACTGATTTCTTCTGTTTTATTTGTTCATTGATGGGCTGATTATCTTGTTGACTACTACCACTGAGAGAGAGAGAAAACAGTTGCAGAGTCAGCGAGTGACACGTGATTTGGCAGCCCTCAAAAGATGCTCCTCTTTCCCCACAAAAAGTAATCATTTTCCCCCGCAAGCATAAAAGTAAAATGTCTGAGTTTATTTTTAAGAAACGAACTATGCACCTGAAGCACGCGCATATGCACGTATTTGAAGGTGTGGGCGTGCGTGGATGCATGCGTGTCTTAATTGATACAATGGTGAGGTCACATCAGTGTAACACTAGAGGTGTGGGCGTGTGGCGGTTTGCCGTGTAGCAGTAGTGGTTCGGCGCTGTCATTTATTTACTGCGCTTTTGTTCAACAAAACACTTTGTGCGCGTGCACACAATCACACTCAAAGGAATTCTTAGTGCTTTTCTCTTCCAGTTCCAAGTGTGCATTTAGTTGATGACCGCAACAAAGACAGGCGTGAGGTGCTTACTAAGATAACTGAAGTCAGCGAT
Source organism: Marisa cornuarietis (assembly GCA_004794655.1). Classification (NCBI taxonomy): domain Eukaryota; kingdom Metazoa; phylum Mollusca; class Gastropoda; order Architaenioglossa; family Ampullariidae; genus Marisa; species Marisa cornuarietis. Next base: position 513,726 of record SMMW01000633.1, read on the forward strand.
ATACAGTCACGTGGTCTCAGGCGTCAGCATCGACGTGTGCAACAGACCGTTCAGAGAGCAGTCGCAGTGTCGTCGCTGATGCAGCAGGGCGATGCCCACCTAATAAAGGAACTACAACCACCAGCACTAGCTGCCAAAGCCTACTTAGCTGTCTTCACACTGCCATGACGTCACCGCCTGCTGCTCCAACTGACTTGATGACGTCACGGCGTCCTCATTTAGCCTGAGGCAAACGTCATCAGCCGCTTGCCAAGAAGCTCGCATCAGACATCGAGGACGCGACACGTCTACTCCTCTGGCATCTCAAGCGAGCGGGCAACAGAGGGAGGAGGACAGAGGCGCCTGCAAAAGATGCCTGAGGGAGAAGTGGACACCTGAGAAGTTCCCTCACACTAGAAGGGGCTCGCCTGTCTGCCACCCTGGGTCCTTCCATCTCTACACTTTACAATCTAGTCACACAATACGTAGCAAAGTACTAGCTCTCCATCACAACATGATGACCCCATGGTCATATGATAACCATCGTCACACCCAGCGCTGATTAATGAGGCCCTAGCGCCTCACCCCCACCATAAGCCACTGACTCGTAAGCTGTAAGATCCGCATAAAGCACCTTCATCTCAAGGCAAAACACCAGTACACAGTTATTGACACACCCCAGTACACAATTATTGACAAAACCCGAATAAACAGTTATTGACAAACCCCAGTAAACGATAATTAACAAAACGACGGCGTTTGGCTCATTACAACATTACTGTAATTCTCCAGATGTCAGCGAATAACAGTTCGGTCCACAGAGTACAAGCTTTGACCGTCACAATCCTTACCTGTCTTGTGGAACTCACACCCTGCAAAATTATACAAATATGCTGGTGTTCTAGAAACGCCTAACTGGCTTGTGGTGCAGAATCTCCAATCAGCTGTATGCAACTTTCAGTGACTTCAGAAGTTAGAAACACAGCAAATCCCCCACCCTTCCCCCCAAACAAATTAAACAATCACAGCGTATGTTAGTGACAAAGAAGTCTTATGACATGACTGAAAACAGCTGAAGGTTTTGCAGCTGACGGCTGAAATGCACGACCTGTTACCAAGTCAATAACTGGGTTCGGGTCCACCAAGCGTCCCCGTCACCTGACCCCTCGGAAGACGGGCAACAGAGTTGTGTTAGGTGATGACGGGTAGGTCCTGTCGGCACGTGAAATGCACGCGATGCCTCAAACTATTCCCAGAGCACCGCGAACAGCAGCTGGGGAGTGACATGCACTTTCTACCCGGTTGAGTCTAGCAGACGGAGGGGTTGGGGTACCCAACGTATGACAATGGCCAGTACATGTTCACTGCATCCATTCTCTGGGCAGCAAGTAACTCCGAGAAGCACGCAGTGAAGCGAGTAACAATTAAAGCACAACTTGAATTCACAAAAGACTGAGAGAAAGGAAGGAGCGAGAGTAGAGAAGGAGGACTGAAGCAGGTAAAGACTGTACATGCCTTTAGCAGACCCCGCTTGAACTCGCCGTCCATCATCTCCAGTTCGTCGTTCTCTGTGTTGGCCATGTGGATAGGTGGACACACGTGATCCTAGGACACGACGATGAAGACGGTTTCACCGCCGCCAACAAATGTTAGTGCACTCGCAAGACGGTCAACTCGCGTTATAAACGCATGGCAACCCCGACTAAGTTACCGGAACCAACCGGTTGCCGATTAGACGAAGAGGTGGCGAAAAAAGGCCCTGCATTTCTTTAACCCTTTTTACTCTGACAAGGTCGACACAGGACCAAACTGTTGCCAACTACTAGTGAAGGAAGCTCATCTGACAGTACACAAGAGACGGGTGTCACGTGATATATCACACGCTTATACACTTCAGGGGCCAGTTGCACAACATATTTCTAATTTTAAACACTTTTAGGCCTTAACTCTATTTAGATAATTAGTTTAAAGTCCACACCACAATTTTAAAATTTTTTAAACTAAAACTACTGTAAGATAAAGTCGTTTAAGTCTGACTTTCCGTCCTGTCAGTACAATTTTTTGTATGTTTTCCTGCAATGCATCAAAATGGCTAAGAAGAGATTTAGAAACGTTTTGTGCAACTGGCCCCTGATCGATATCCCGAGATTGATTAAAACTGTGTTCTTCGTGTTCAATCGTTATTAACAGCAGCCTCAGTTTGTGTAATTAACATTCACCCTTTACAGGGTCGCTCAATAGATGTACTCAATAAATTGTTTTCATTAACATATTTACGCAAGCACATATCTTCGCTAATACTTATGTCCACCAGCTGACACACTGGCAGCACCTCGTATTTCTAGCACTAACGATCAGATATTAAAATCGGTTTACGTTATTCATTTTAATTGTTGTCCAGCCATCAGCAGTAGTTTGCAAGGGTTAATCCAGATGCCAGGCCAAGACCAGCCAGTGTGTAATTTAATGCAGGCGTGTGACATGCTTACGACCAGCAGCCTGGGCCTCGTACGGCGATGCCAGGAGACCCCAGGACTCCCGTTCTCACCATCGTCAAAAGTTGGATCCTGTCATTGTTCCAATTTTAGCCTCAATTTGTAAAGATTTGGGAAAAGTGAGTGTGATCTCCAGTATCAACCAATGGAAGCAAAGAGCAAACTATGCCACACTAAGACTTACATGTCCGCCAATGAGCCAATGAAAGATGCTCGCTAACCTCGAAAGTCTTCCTACACGTGTCAAGTGTAGCCTGTCGACACATTCCCTACCACCTGGCCTGCTGAGTCTCCCAGTGCCACTGTCAAAACCTCCCGAGCCCACCTTGCATGACATAGACTTGAGAATGTTCTTATGCTTGTACAAGACGGTTAAGTGGGGTTAAAGAGAACTCGGGCCGGGTGCACAGTCACGTTAGCTAAACCGTTAGCTAAACTGTTACTATATTCGATAAGCATTTTAGCTAGCTGCTAGGAAGTAGCATCCAGCTAACGGCTCTTTATTTTGTCAAAAACAAGAGAAAAAATGATTATGGAAATAAAAACTTTGTTCAGTTTCCTCTCTTCCTCGTCTTGCATTGCTCTAAACATTCTCCTCCTAATCATCATCATCATCATCATCATCATCATCGTCGTCGTCGTCGTCGTCGTCGTCGTCGGTGTCGTCGGCGGGATCACCACTTACAACGTAAGCTTCTTGCTTGTTCTGCTTCTACAAGTATATCTGATTCCGACACGATGCTTATCTAAAATACACAGGGCCAGATGACGATGCTGATCATAAAGATGGCGTTGTGACAGTGTTTGCGATTTAAACTCCACCGGCAATTCCGTCGCTGCTTTAAGCGGAGAAGCGCCGTGAAGTTCTAACAGATCGGCCGGTGAACATCTTGACAGCAAATAAACAACGATGGTAGTGAGCTGCACAGCACCAGGAGGTGAGGAGCAGGTGAGGTGGCGTCAAGGGCAGCTTATGTCACTCGGACTAAACTGCGCGGCAACAGACTGGTTTGTACCGGAGTGTTTAGCTAATTAACCTGTCACATTATTACCTGGCACCTTTGCCTTGATGGCATCAAATGATAAAGAGATGCCAAAGTAAACTCCCCCTTTCTTTAAATAGGCTTTCGTCTCCCACAGAAATTGGATTGAATTCATTAAAAATTTATTCAAACATTCAGGAAAACAAAGCTTGAAAGAGAAAAGATGACAAGAATGGAAAAAGTATATGTTAAATTCAATTTAAGATAATAAAATCATAAACATAGCTTATACCGACTACAGAGCTCTGAAAAAAACAATTGATCATTAAATCAAAAGAAAGCTTAGAACAGTGACGGTTTAGTTTTTAGTGAATATTGATTATAAGACGTGAATATAATACGAGTTACAAAGAAACCGAATTGAAAATTTTTCAATTTATTGGAGAATAGATGATGTGTATCGTCTCCGACTGGCAGTTTTTATCGACTGAACGATCAAGATGATAGCGGTGGACTATTTATAGACAAATGTGTTCTTCACTCTCCAGAAAGGTCGCTGAACTCCGGGATGTTGTCACCAGCCGCGTGAAGTGCAGCAAGAAGTCGATCAGCCCGGACACCCTGTTCTTCACTCTGTCCCAGACACACACACCACTCCCCTCTCTCCAAGAAACTCATAAACCTTAGTTGTTTTCTGCTTCCCCGAAAATATAAACAGAATGAGCGTAAACATAACTGAATAGTTGTCTCGAGAGGAAATTCCAGTCGATGAAAACGTGCTGAAAATAATTCTTAAAGTATGTATCAATGGCATGGTCATTTTATTTATTAAGTCTTATAAATTTTTTTCTAAGAACACGTGTTCAAAGGCGTTCGCGAACTCGGAGGGGTCCATGAACCGAAGCAGCCTTACCGTGTTTCCAGACGTGTCAGCAGTTTTGAGGTCAGTAATCAAAACATAACCCTGACAGGAAAAAAAAAGACAAAAAGAAAAAGGGATATGAGTGACGGAGTGAACAAAAAAGATGAAAAAGCTGAGTAATCTGTTGTCGGCACTTGAGTAAAGCTAACCTGTACACCATGACTAGAGTGAACAAGGACGAGAAAAGAGCCTAAAAACCACGTGTTCACAGTAAAGTCTGACCTATAACAGTTAAAAGCATCAAACTTGAAGGAGGAAAATGAAGAACTGGTTATACAGACTGTATTCTGCCTCATGCCGCATCTAATCACAACATTGACCTCACAAACTCTCCTCACGCCATGATTCTCAGCGCACCACCCGCGGCCTTACGGGGCCATTGTTCTCACAGTCCGCTATCTTGTCATTGCCCTCCGTCAACAACATACAGGGCTGCATGGAGAAAGAAAGAAAGAAAGAAAGAAAGAAAGAAAGAAAGAAAGAAAGAAAGAAAGAAAGAAAGAAAGAAAGAAAGAAAGAAAGGAAGGAAGGTCATAATCATAGATGAACTCAGCCATGATTCCAATGAACTAATTAGACATTTAATGACAAAACAAAGTTGTTATTAAAGATCGTTATTCAGTTTCTCCTACAGGATTTTGCAAGAAGCGTTTATCAAGGAGACTATGCGTGTGAAGAGCTCGTGAGGTCAATGCTGTGATTAGAGTCGGTGTGACACAGGTTGTAGATCTTTAATTATGTCGTATAAGTGTGCGGGCATGTGTCAAAATGCAAAACCTTTAATGAGCCGCCCTTTTCCACCTAACTTTCCTACCGTGCATGTCACTTCCACATGCTAAAGAGCTGTCATCTCGTGACACGATGATGTTACTGCTGGTCCCATGCCTCACAATGTATTGCTAACGACAGAATGGTGCATGCATAGCGAGTGGCTTACAGGATACAACCAGTGTGGTGACATACAAATAATAAACTGTCACCAAGACGTCAATACTGAGTGTAAACTAGTAACGTCAAATGTACAACAAACTGTCACCAAGACGTCAATAATGAGTGTAAACTAGTAACGTCAAATGTACGACAACAAACTGTCACCAAGACGTCAATACTGAGTGTAAACTAGTAACGTCAAATGTACGACAACAAACTGTCACCAAGACGTCAATACTGAGTGTAAACTAGTAACGTCAAATGTACGACAACAAACTGTCACCAAGACGTCAATACTGAGTGTAAACTAGTAACGTCAAATGTACGACAACAAACTGTCACCAAGACCTCAATAATGAGTGTAAACTAGTAACGTCAAATGTACGACAACAAACTGTCACCAAGACGTCAATACTGAGTGTAAACTAGTAACGTCAAATGTACGACAACAAACTGTCACCAAGACGTCAATAATGAGTGTAAACTAGTAACGTCAAATGTACGACAACAAACTGTCACCAAGACGTCAATACTGAGTGTAAACTAGTAACGTCAAATGTACGACAACAAACTGTCACCAAGACGTCAATACTGAGTGTAAACTAGTAACGTCAAATGTACGACAACAAACTGTCACCAAGACGTCAATACTGAGTGTAAACTAGTAACGTCAAATGTACGACAACAAACTGTCACCAAGACGTCAATACTGAGTGTAAACTAGTAACGTCAAATGTACGACAACAAACTGTCACCAAGACGTCAATAATGAGTGTAAACTAGTAACGTCAAATGTACGACAACAAACTGTCACCAAGACGTCAATACTGAGTGTAAACTAGTAACGTCAAATGTACGACAACAAACTGTCACCAAGACGTCAATACTGAGTGTAAACTAGTAACGTCAAATGTACGACAACAAACTGTCACCAAGACCTCAATACTGAGTGTAAACTAGTAACGTCAAATGTACGACAACAAACTGTCACCAAGACGTCAATACTGAGTGTAAACTAGTAACGTCAAATGTACGACAACAAACTGTCACCAAGACCTCAATACTGAGTGTAAACTAGTAACGTCAAATGTACGACAACAAACTGTCACCAAGACGTCAATACTGAGTGTAAACTAGTAACGTCAAATGTACGACAACAAACTGTCACCAAGACGTCAATACTGAGTGTAAACTAGTAACGTCAAATGTACGACAACAAACTGTCACCAAGACGTCAATACTGAGTGTAAACTAGTAACGTCAAATGTACGACAACAAACTGTCACCAAGACGTCAATAATGAGTGTAAACTAGTAACGTCAAATGTACGACAACAAACTGTCACCAAGACGTCAATACTGAGTGTAAACTAGTAACGTCAAATGTACGACAACAAACTGTCACCAAGACGTCAATAATGAGTGTAAACTAGTAACGTCAAATGTACGACAACAAACTGTCACCAAGACGTCAATACTGAGTGTAAACTAGTAACGTCAAATGTACGACAACAAACTGTCACCAAGACGTCAATACTGAGTGTAAACTAGTAACGTCAAATGTACGACAACAAACTGTCACCAAGACGTCAATACTGAGTGTAAACTAGTAACGTCAAATGTACGACAACAAACTGTCACCAAGACGTCAATAATGAGTGTAAACTAGTAACGTCAAATGTACGACAACAAACTGTCACCAAGACGTCAATACTGAGTGTAAACTAGTAACGTCAAATGTACGACAACAAACTGTCACCAAGACCTCAATAATGAGTGTAAACTAGTAACGTCAAATGTACGACAACAAACTGTCACCAAGACGTCAATACTGAGTGTAAACTAGTAACGTCAAATGTACGACAACAAACTGTCACCAAGACGTCAATACTGAGTGTAAAGTATTTACATCAAATATACAATAACAAACTGTCAGCAACACGTCAATACTGAGTGTAAAGAATTTACGTCAAATGTACAACAATAATAATAATAAATAATAATAGTGAAGATGTGTATAGCGCATATTGACACTCATAGAGAGCATGCTCTTAGCGCTTAAAACGAGGAAGAGACGTGGACTAAGTAGATACAGAACACAGGGGACGAAAGAAAACGACAGTACTGACGACGAAACAGAAAACAAAAGGCATCAAGTAACAGGAACAGAGAAATATAGTGATTCTGCCGAGAAAGATGGGTAAAGTAGCAAGAGGGAAGGGGGGGGGGTAAGAAGGACGAGCATTGTGTGGACTGTGTTAGGAGTAGTGCTCAGGGAAGAGGTGCGTTTTGAGTGCAGATTTGAAGGATTCAGTTGTAGGAAGGTGGCGGATATGGAAAGGAAGAGAGTTCCATTGTTTTGCAGCACAGTAGCCAAAAGTCCTGTGACCATAGGTTGTTGTTCTGGTGACAGGAACAGATAGGATATGGGCATCAGACGAAGAGCGTAGTTGTCTGGCCGGAGAGTAAGGGATGAGAAGTTCAGAGAAATAGTCAGGACAGGAGCCAGCAAAGAAATTAAAACACAGCACAGACAGTTTGTACTGAATGCGAGAACAGACGGGTAGCCAGTGTAGCAAACGAAGGAGAGGAGTGACATCGTCCCGCTTCCTTGCTCTAAGCACCAGACGTGCAGCGGAGTTCTGTACTCTCTGGAGTCTCTGAATGAGGGATGAGGGGCAGCCTGCCAGCAAGGAGTTGCAATAGGATCAAGGCCATCAACATAAAAAAGAAGGAATAGGATCGAATTCACACGGTCTGGAACTATTACCAAGACACACTTGCTCTGTGACTGATTCAAAACCACCCAACTTAGGACCACTGTAGGTTATATCTGATATATATATATATGTGAAGACGAAACAATACCAGAGTCAAACTTTTGGCGCATAAAGTCAACATTGTTTGTGAAGAAATCAGCAAACTTCAGTGGAACTTCTTGTGCAGAAAACGCTGTTGGAAGTGGATGACTATAGTGGGTTTGTTAAGCAATCTGCTACTAGCACAGAATAGCTAGTTGTTGAACATTCGAGAATTTTAGTTTAGGAGAGTGTAGACACGATGAACAATAGCCACAACACAATTCCTGGCTACCTGAAAGATCTGCACGGTAAATACAGTGATGCCTCCCTCCCGCTCTGCTTTCCTCCTGTCACGATTGTCCTTCGGAAGCTTATGCCCCACAATGCTGTACCAAGGAAAACGGAGGAAGATGAATAGAGGCAAGGTAACGAGCTAACGGAACGGAACATGTTTATCCAGAGTGGTATAGAGAGTACAGAACAGCTCGTCTGTGATGGTTTTTTTTCGGGGGGGGGCGGGGGGGCGGGGGGGGGCATGTCAAGGCGGAAGTCAGCCTTCAAATGTTCGATGCCCATTGAAGCCAGCTTCCGCACAATACGCGCAACAGCCGTGGGCGAGAAGACAACCCCATCCTTGTACAGTCTACAATATGACGACGAAAGAAAGGACAAGCAGCCGCCAAGCAAACTTTTAAGTGATGTGAGACATCAGGAAAGGTATAAAGGCGGCTCAAGAAAACTGGATCAAGTACCAATGCTGGACTATATAGGAGGAACAGCACGAGGTGAAAGCCAACAGGCCTACCAGCTGCTAAAGACCCTCACCAATACAAGTTAACACAAAACTTCAGTCATAAAAAAAACAGCGATGGCCACATTCTCGCGGAAAGTAAGGCTATGCTAAGCCAGTGGACTGGATATTGCAAAGATCTTTACAACTTCCAGCTGAGGACAGATGCCAACGTCCTCCAAACCGATCAGACAAAGACCGACTTGCTGATCTGCCAGTTCTACAGGAATTAGGTTGAGAGAGCTGTCCCAGTTGAGAAGTGTGATAGAAACAACAAAGGCCCTTACTGCTCTGCCAAAGAATAGGGAAACACAAAGAATGGCCCAGATAATGGATGCAATCACTATAGTCATACCCCTTCCTAAGAAAGGAAACGGTAAACAGTTTCAAAACTACCGAAACATAAGCCTAATCAACTACCCAAGCAAAGTCATGATGAAAGTAATCCAGAATCACATCAATACCATCGCGAAAGAACAGGCTGAACAGACCAGGAAGGATCACAGTTGAAGAGTTTTTTCAACTGTTGCATCCTGATAAGAAAAAATATATTTACAGCACCAGTGGGATCTTGTCCACAACTTTGGCATAAGGATCAGTTGCGGCATGTGATATAAAAATTCAACATAAAAGATGGCCTCGCTACATCACTGAAGTGCTATACAAGAGCTCAGTGGGTGCAGTTCTACTGGATAACCAAATAACCGAATGGGAATTTTATTTAACACAGCAATGGGCATCCATCAAGAGGGCGCTTGTCGCATGTACTGTTCAACATTTGTTTGTAAAGCATCATGGGAGAAACCATGACACCTCCATTCCCATCGTTTAGAAGCCCATATGCAACCTACTCTTTGCAGATGGCATATGTCTGAGGGTATGCACCAGCAGCCAACTGCACAAAGACTTACCAACAACCAGATAATGCGTATGTGTACCTTGGCTGGTGCGGGTGGTACACACAATGCTGAGATGGGACTGATCAGACTCTAATGACAACTGTCCCAGGTCAAGCGATATGTGGTTGAAGGAAAAGCCGATCCAGTGGGTTGTTGCGACATGAGGAAAGGAAGTGGTGGTGTATCAAAGTTGAGCCAAATCGCATTTCGCCTCATCACCAGGTTAGCGAAGCCATGTTCGCTCTAGTGAACACTTTACAGCTTCATGATAAATGTAGCCTTCAGATCGACTTAGGCAACACGTAACTGATGCGTTATACCCGTAAAGCGTAGGCTTAAACCTAAATATTCACTTCAAAATCATCTAATCGAATGTCCATTTTATGGGCAAGGGGAGGGAAAGGGGAATTATAGGGCTTGTTGACGGATTTAGCATGAATTACCGTTCTTGATCATGCTATAGTATTTTGGAAACAGTACTATCTCTAAGAAGCACGCTGATCTTTGGTTTCGTGTTGTGGAAGGAAAGAGGAGAAACATGAAAACAAAGGGAGATACAATGTGTGTGGTTCCTGTGTGTTTGTCATATTAAATCTACCTGACTCTGAAGTATTTAGTTATACTGATTAACCCACATGTGCCAATGAAAGAATGGAATGGATATCCCAAGTAACTTGTGAGTAAAAATAGTATTTATTTTAGAGAGATGCAATTTTTCTCCAAATTCCCTGAACTGCCCTCTGGGATAAATAAAGTGTTATCAAAAACATGGATTTACCACCAGTGATTGTTGATGGACGGATACAATAAAATAGCTATTTTAACATAGTATACTGTTTTAGCTTTGATATACTATCAAATAAAAAACCTTATGATCATTCGAGTACAAAAAATAATTTTTTCTAGCTACTGACGTACCACTGAACACTGAATATAACACTGGACAATTTTGCAACCCCATGCTTCCCCATTATCCATTCATCTCTACGTGTGTGTAGATGCAACATTTGATCTTATATAAATGACCTAGCGTGTTTGTCTTGATGCTGGACTATGCAATAAAGGTTTATATAATAATATCAGTATCTTTGAAGATTAAGCTGCAGTGACTTATAGGTGCAATCTCAAAATCTGTGTACCAAACATATCACAGTTTTTGTTTTATACAAGCTTTGTGTGTGTGTGTGTGTGTAAATGGTACAACATTATAAAGTACTAGGAATAAACAACCTGAACCGCAAAAGCTCTTCACCACATTATATGCAACACTGTATAGACTGGGAGTTTGATTTAACAGTGTGTACCCAGTAAGCAGTGCCCAGCTCTGTGTCTACCCAGTGAGCAGTACCTAGTTCTATGTCTCTACTGAGCAGTGCCCAGTGGTGTGTGTACCAAGAGAGCAGTGCCCAGTGGTGTGTACCTAGTGAGCAGTGCCCAGTTGTGCGTGTACCCAGTGAGCAGTGCCCAGCTGTGTCTATCCAGTGAGCAGTGCCCAGTTGTGTGTGTGTACCCAGTGAGCAGTGCCCAGTTGTATGTTTGTACCCAGTGAGCAGTGCCCAGTTGTGTGTACCAGTGAGCAGTGCCCAGCTCTATGTCTATAATAATAATAATAAATGAAGATTTGTATAGCGCATATTCACACTCATAGAGCGCATGCTCTTAGCGCTTAAAAACAAGGAAGAGACATGGACTAAATGGATAGAACACGATGTCTACCCAGTGAGCAGTACCTAGTTCTATGTCTATCCACTGAGTAGTGCCCAGTTGTGTGTGTACCCAGTAAGCAATGCCCAGTGGTGTGTATACCTAGTGAGCAGTGCCATGCAGTTGTGTGTACCAGTGAGCAGTGCCCAGCTCTATGTCTACCCAGTGAGCAGTACCTATAGTTCTATGTCTATCCACTGAGCAGTGCCCAGTTGTGTGTGTACCCAGTGAGCAGTGCCCAGTGGTGTGTACCCAGTGAGCAGTGCCCAGTGGTGTGTACCCAGTGAGCAGTGCCCAGTGGTGTGTACCCAGTGAGCAGTGCCCAGTGGTGTGTACCCAGTGAGCAGTGCCCAGTGGTGTGTACCCAGTGAGCAGTGCCCAGTGGTGTGTACCCAGTGAGCAGTGCCCAGTGGTGTGTACCCAGTGAGCAGTGCCCAGTGGTGTGTACCCAGTGAGCAGTGCCCAGTGGTGTGTACCCAGTGAGCAGTGCCCAGTGGTGTGTACCCAGTGAGCAGTGCCTAGCTCTGTGTGTTGTCATGAAGGGGAGGCAACGTCATCTCGCATGATGTGACTTCTGTTTTACAACTTCTTCCATTTTTTACCGACACACAAAAAAATAGAACTTATCTTCAGTATATGATAAAAGAACTTTTCTCTATAACGTAACGTTTTCCAGTTATATGGTTCACTTGAATGAGGTTTTTTTTTCATGAGTTAGTGAGTGCAAGCTGGTCGTTACCTTAGTAACTAGCGAGCAGACGACACATACCAAGGCTACGTCTTGTCCATCAAAAAGTCAAACCAATGGCAGTGTCACAAATAAGAAAATTACAATGGTTTTATTTTCTTGTTTTTATTAACTGCTTAGTATTAATACTACATGATCTAGATTACTTCAGGTAATAGTTTTTTAAAAACTAAAAGACTAAGCCTAAGGACATGAGGCTGATCGATTTAGTGACGAGTCGAGGTACTAAAAGAAATATGAGCAGCCGTAAATACCGTATCCCGTGAATTAATTATATTTTTCCTACATTTTTACTTTCATTATAAAAGTATTCTTACCTCATCAACGTCAACCAAGAGTCTTTGGTGGTTCATTTTGTTTTCGACGATGATTTTTTAGATTTGTGTACATCCCACTATCGCACTTTTATTTTTTAAAAAAAAGACAAAGAGAGACCACGTGACTAGTCATGTGGCCAGAACAATTAGGAGGATGTGTGTTGAGTATTTAGTACACAGTTCTTCGCATTACCATTGACGACTTCATTCACTCTCTGATGTAAACTAAGCACATGCTTAAGAATGATGTTTCTTTTGTGGATGAGTCTGTACACCTTTTGTCTTTTGGTGCCGTCTACATCTGAACAAGGAATCAGAAAATCAACCTCGAAAAACGTTCTTGTACTTGTGGGTATGTGTGCCAATGTACGTGTGTGTGTGTGCGAGAGAGAGAGAGAGAGACAGGCTTCATAGAAACAAAATAAATAGGTAAACATGTAAGTCATTTTAGATAATTGTTACTATTGTTTGTCAAAGAAGTGTTTCCTGTTGTGATTTCGTATTTTCTGTTCATTCTTGCAGGGACCTAAATGTCTTGTATAATGTCATTTACTTCAATAAAGAACCCCCCCCCCGCTTCAAGATTTCTGTGTGGCTTAACATATACACTTTTTAAAGCTTTGTACACAATTAATTAGCTGACAGGTAATCTCTCCCTTGCCACACACGCAATTTCATCATTTTCTTTCTTCATCAGGATGTCAGGATTAGGAATCAGAGTAGAAATGGAGACTATACTTTTCAAGGCTATTTATTAGGGTAACTCAAGTTATAGATATATACTCCTAATCCTTAAACCCTGTACTCAAAGCTACCACATAGAGGGAGGTGCAGTAGTCTGTCATTTTAAGTGTCCTTATACTATTGTGCCTTCTCATGCTGAGATAGATCTGGTTAACTTTCATCAACAGGTGATGATGCTGGTTTTGAAACTCAGGTGTACAACAACACTGTCTGTCAAACACCAAACCTGAATGAGCTAGCACATCGAAGTCTAATCTTTAGAAATGCATTTACATCTGTCAGCAGCTGTTCACCTAGCAGGTAAGGTGTAAACATTTTAATACACTGATACAAATATAGCTGTATGATCACTGTTTTTTTAATTATGTTCACACACTTATGAATTGAATAGATGCATGCAACAGCATGCTAACTCTTTTCCTCCTGTGTTTGAGCAAATGTGTGCATCATACATCCATGCTCCCACCTACCCACACATGACATGCATGCACTGAGATTAGTTCAGAAAATAGTTTATACTGTTTAAGACAAAATGGAAGTCTCTAATGTAAACAAAATTATAAACATTTAAATTCTTCAACAATAAATTATTAGTGTATCTATTTTAAGCTTTCACTTTGATTACAAATTTTGTTTATGTGGAGCATTTTTGGATAGCTTCTGTAAGATTAAATGTCATTTTATGTGGTCCTGAGAAGCAACTGTCAAGTCAAGAGATAAGAACATCTTTATCCAAACATCAGTGCATACAGGCTACTGGACATGTTTACTATGATCATGCAGGCAATTGGACGTTTGATGTGATTGTACAGGTTTTTGGCCTTGCTTGATGTGATCATGCAGGCTATTGACCATCTTCCCTCCTATGTATAAATCATGTCTATAATGTTCATGCTGTCTGTGGATCATATTTGTTAAGTCCATGCTGTCTATTGATAATATAATCATGCAGGTTACTGACAGCACGATATATCTATACTGTAGATCTGCCATTCTGTCTGGACTGCCTCAGCATCAGAATGGCATGTACGGACTTCACCAGGGAGTTCATCACTTCAATTCCTTCGATGGTGTGCAGACTTTGCCTCTCATTCTTCACCAGAGCAACATTCGCACTGGTCAGTAAACTATATTATTTCTCGCTGATGTGAACAAAAACATCATCTGAACAATGAAGGCTTTTAAGCCTTCATCACCTTTGTCTTGTCTGTGTGGATCTTCAGCACTTGTTTTTCTGTTTTCATTCCAGATTGTAACTATTTCTTTTGAGCTTGATTAAATTGGTGTCAGAGAGAGTAATACATGTAGCCTCTAGGCAGACAGATGGATTTGAAACTATTGTGGAATAGCATGCAGCGTACATCAGCTGAAATAAAACACACGCAAACATGCGCGAACACACGGTATAGGAATCCAGGGTACCACACTGACAGTCAGGTCTGTAAACAGGTGTCACATTCAGAGAGAGCTATGTTACAGCCAATAACTGAACCCACAACACCTGATTCTAATTTAACAGGTGATATAGCCTATGTGCCAATAGCTGGTTTCACAGGAAAATGGAGAAGGGTGTGTGAGGGAAGGTTGTGAGACTGGCCTCAGTGCCTATGTTTTAGGGGACTGGTATTAATGCCTCTGTGCTAGGAGACTAGTATTAATGTGTTTGTGATAGGAGACTGGTATTAAATGCCTTGTACTAGAAGACTGGTATTGATGCCTGTGCACAAGGTGCTTTCATCTGCTCTTCTCTCTGAAGGGATTATTGGGAAGAAGCATGTAGGGCCAGATTATGTCTATCCATTTGACTTTGAGGAGACCGAGGACCAACACCCAATTCTTCAAGTGGGACGCAACATCACCTTCATGCGTCTGCTTGCACGCCAGTTCCTTCAAAACAACTCAGATGTCAGGTAACCATGTTCTGTCAGAAGGAGTCTGTTTATAGCATACCTATATTACTACCTGATGGCACATACAGATATCTGCTTGTAAAGTTCAAGGTAAATACAGTTTCATTTTAAATATAATAAACATTTCATTTGTCATCTATCCATGCATTAATATATTAATGTAATATAACACATATACAGCTGGTCCTGTTTCATTTGCAGACCATTTTTTTTATACATAGGGTTTCATGACCCGCACCGGTGCGGCAGTGTCACACCTCAATATGGAGAGTTTTGTGAAAAATTTGGCAATGGAGAGCCAGGAATGGGCACTATACCAGACTGGAAGCCTGTGATCTATGACCCGAGTAAGGTTGTGGTGCCCTACTTTGTGCAGGATACACCAGCTGCACGTGAGGACATTGCAGCACAGTACTCAACTATTAGTCGACTTGACCAAGGTTAGTACAGCACAGTCCACTAGTATTACTCCATTAGGCAAAGGTCAGTACAGCACATGGAATTGCTTCTTTCTATACGAATAGGGCAGGAAAATGTCAGCCAGTCAAAAAGCAATCGAAGGTCTAGAAAAATAACATGTAGAATTACTTTTGTTGAGTGTTGAAGCTGCCGCTGTAGTGCAATGGTAAGAATGGGAATTTTTGTGTGCAGAAGTTTTAGGCTGAATTCTTGACATTCTGTTTTCATACATTTTTTTGTTTTTGTTTTTGTTTTTCACTTGATTTATGTTCCTTTGTTCTCGAGATTTTTTTTTTTTTTTTGGTATCTCTCATGTTACTGCATAAGTTAGCATTGGGGTTAGGGTTTGGGTTAGATCTGGCATTAAGGCTGGTGTTTATAGAAAGTTTGTGTGTGTGTGTGTGTGTGCGTATGCACATGCACAAAGTACATTGAGCCTTGCTTACTTTCTTGTTAGCTAAGCACACATAATGCAATTCATTATCATGGACTTTTATTGGTTTTCATGCCCTATTCATAGAGAAATAATCCTCTGTACGGTAGAGCACACACAAACATACACAAGTGCATGGACACGTCAGTCTTTTTATGTCTCCATGGAATCCATCTTTATGTCTCCAATGCTTTGCTGATCTTTCAGTTATAAGGCTTGTGCTGTGCAAGATTAGCCAGAAAAGCTGTTGTAAACCTGGACACTGAAGAGAATTGACATTCAAACAAAGACAGCATTTCTTTGTTTGTTCCAAAGGTGTTGGTGTCATCCTGGAGGAGCTGAAGATGGCTGGACACCTGGACGACACTTTGGTCATTTTCACATCTGACAATGGCATTCCTTTCCCAAATGGTCGCACAAACCTTTTTGACCCTGGCATGGCAGAACCAATGCTGATTTCTTCGCCATTCCATCCATCATCGTGGGAAAAGGTATGTAATTTGGAAGGAAGGATGGGTGGATGTACATGAGAATATGAGGTTTTTAAGAAATTTTGGTTGAAAGGACCAATGATGGGTTAATTACAGTTACAGGAAAGCAGACCATAATACTTCTAGACATTTTTGTGAACATGATGTAACAAATCCACCACATTGTATATGTTTATTAAGTGTACTGATCTTGTGTTAGAGGGTGTGTTGCTTCTGCAACAGTTTTGTACTGAAAATGAAACCATTGGTAAAACAGTCTCTAGGCACCTTGCACATGCATAAAGCTTCTGACACTTTTGGAATTGTTTTTTAGCACAGCAAAATAGCAGAGTTTGAGCAACAATTTTAAAATATTACTGTTGTCTAAAACATAAGGCTTCCAAAATTACAGTTTAAGTGACCGTGTCCTTTATTTCTCTCAGACTTTTAAGTTTGTGACTGTTCTCGAAGTCAAACATAATAAGAAAGCATGCCATCTTACAGTTTGGAGTGGGTTTTTTTTTCAGGAAACAAATTCAATGACCAGTCTCTTGGACATTGTACCCACAGTGCTAGATTGGTATGGTCTGCACTATCCCAGCTATACACTAGAGGGCACCACTGTCAAACTGACTGGTCAGTCTCTTCTGCCACTTCTCAGTGGCAGTTGGGTGTCCCATGATGAAGTTCATACAGCAGTGTTTGCCAGCCATAATCTACATGAAGTCACCATGTTCTACCCGATGAGAGTTGTACGAACCCTGCAGTTCAAGCTCATTCACAACCTTCATTTCAAGATGCCTTTTCCAATTGACCAGGATTTCTTTGTTTCACCAACATTTCAGGATATATTAAACCGAACAGTGAACAAGCAACAGCTTCCCTGGTTAAAGACGCTTCAGCAATACTATTATCGCCAACAGTGGGAACTGTACGACCTGGCGCAAGATCCAAAGGAAGTGACTAACTTAGCGTATGATGAGAAGTACGCTGAAATATTTGTATCATTAAAACAGAGGCTTCTGTCATGGCAGAACTTAACAGCAGATCCATGGATTTGTGCTCCAGAGGCAGTGCTAGAATACCAGGGTCTGTACAAAGAGCACCCTCAGTGCCTTCCTTTGTACAACAACCTGGACTTGCACCTTGCAGATTTTGCTTCTAAAGATCAGTGGGAACCAGAAGTCAAAGACCAGTGGAAGAATACTTGACAGTTTCCCTGAGTGAGGTCAAACATTAACAGATTGTGGGGCTTTACAGTTCATAAGACAATGAATTTTTCAAAATATGGCTTTGTTATAAATGGAATCATTATTCAGGGTATTAGGGAAAGATTGAAACTGAAAGATGAAGCCTATTTTGATGGCTTCAGACATCCTAATGATGAATAATGTTAGAGATTCAAGCCGCTTTTATCTGTCAGTGGTGTAGGAACCAGGGGTTAAGGTGGGCAGCTGCCCCCTCAAAAAAGATTGAGAGAAGGCAAGAATGTGAATGACCTTCACTGTCAGCATAGAGTTTGCCACCCACCCCAAAAGCTGACCATCTTCCTAAACCACTGTCTGTAGCAGGCTGCCTTGTGCCAAATGCATGACTAGCATAATCCGTTTGAAACAGTTGCCGTTATAGTATGAACACTTGCAATAATAAGTATGAACTAAATCACATTCTTGCCATTATAAGTATGAACTATCATAAATTTTGGTCTATTGAGCACACATGTATATAAGCTGCACCCACAACATTTCTGTATTTTTTTCACAAATAAGCCGCAAATATATACAACATGAAAGCTGTATCGTAGGCATCTCATCTTGAGGGTGTGTGCTTCAGCAGTTGATCTACATGCTTCATTTGTATGCAGCTTTGATTTTAAAATGTGAACATTTCAGAATCTGAAAAATCCGCAAAGAAGCTGCATTCTTGTTTAAGCTACAGGGTTTAAAGCTGGGGAAAAAGGTCGCAGCTTATGGTCTGAAATTTATGGTAAATCACATTATATTCTTACTACTCACCTTGTTAATGTCAACATTTACATGTATGAGAAGGACTACATCTGCATGCACATGCCCTCGTGCTGATTTATGCACAAGCTTGCACATGCAAAAACATCCAAAGAATTTTATAAAAGTGTTAACTTTATTGGTCCTTCAAACACTTTTTGCACAGTTAATATAAACTGTAAATTCACATGGTTTTTTATTGATCATAATAGCAATTTATTGTCAACATCCTATCACTCTCCTTGCTTACACAGCTCATAAAT
The DNA here is from genome assembly GCA_004794655.1 of Marisa cornuarietis. Lineage (NCBI taxonomy): Eukaryota > Metazoa > Mollusca > Gastropoda > Architaenioglossa > Ampullariidae > Marisa > Marisa cornuarietis. Next base: position 532,575 of record SMMW01000633.1, read on the forward strand.
TACCAAAAGATTGTACATAATGTATAATTTTTTTATAATTAAAAATGAATAAAATTTGCCATTGTTTGGATTGTGCTGGAGATATTTTTTCCTGGGTTGAGCTTGACTGTGTTGCTGATTCCATTTTACTTATTGCAGAACATCCTGCCTTTGCTGGAGCTCATCCCTGCAATACATTCTCTGATAATGATAATTTCTGAGACATAGTAATATTATTTCTCTCGTCTTCACTGTAGTGACCCACTCATGACAATGTCTGATACATAGTGATGTTATTCCTCATCTGGACTGTAATGACCTGCTCATGATGATAATGTCTGAGACATGACAATGGTATTCCTCTTGTTTGGACTGTAGTGACCCACTAATGATGATGATGTCGGAGACCATATGTGTGATGTTATTTCTTGTCTTCTAGGAAGTCATGGTTGTCACCATTTAGACCAAAAGCCTATCATTCATTTTCTCCTTGCCATTGATGACCAGTACACACAGGAATGCAAACATTATGTAAGTTTTAAAACACTGTACAAATACATTTTTCTCCAGAAGACCATGAAATTTAACATTCATGTGCAGCTACCTCAATTTTTCTTGGTTTGTAACTACGTACAGTATATAACACATTCTACACCATCATCTAATGCCTTTATTTTTCTCTCCAGATGAAGGTTTAAGTAGATCTGTGATGTTTTTGTGATCTTATTCAAAAGTAATTTAAAAGAAGTCTGTTAGTACACACACTGTAAATGAAACAAGCATCCATTATAACCACTAGTGCTAATACTAAATTTAGGTAACAATAGTGCTAGTGCCATGTGAAAGGTAGTCCATACTAAGAGTATAATCTGCTACAGTGCTAACACTAACTCTAGTCCACAGCATCCTAAGGGATGATTATTCATTGCAAAAATGGTTGCTATAGTGTTGGCAGTGAAAGTGAGATGAAGTACTTGCATTTGAACCAGTTGTTTATGAACAACTAACAGTGTAACATACTGAAAAAAGGAGTTTTCATAATCAAATGCCTCATAGCTGTATGAATCTAATATCAGATTTGTTTGGTACAAACCTTTGACATGTTTTTAAGGGATTTCATATAATTTAAAAAGAAATTTGTTCCTCCCTTTTTAATCTTAATTCTGGGAGTTTCATGAAGAGACTGCTTCGGTAATGGTGTAAAATGATTGTTGCTATGAAGCAATAGATTGGAGCTGGAAAATATTGGTGCTTTGAAATATTGGGTTAGGGTTGTACATAGTGGGTTACTATAGACTTGGTGCCTAGACGTAGATATGGCACCTGACAACAAAGGTAATTTTACAGGTCAAAAACTAATTTTATTTTGCTGGAGGAGCTCTTATTGGTTCTCAAATGAACCATACTGATGATGTCCACAAATCAGATGCAGAAGAGAATCCCATCTTCCACTGACAAACTAGTCTAAAAATAACTCATTTGAAGGTGTAGTCAAGCCAAATATCTTTCTTCTGAAACATTCATAAACTAAAAATATGAAATATAAATTCTTCAGGTATGTATAAAAAAAAACTTTTATTCTTGCAACAATTTTTGAAGATATAGCCCTGCAAATCACAAACATTTTTGCTTCGCTTGACAGCACCACTTATCTGCTGTAATATACCAAGTTCTACCTTCAAAAGCATTTTGTGCTGCCAGGACATCTTGGGGATACATACAAACCATCATATTATTTTATATGTGGACCATTTCATTCCTTCACAAGTTAAAAATACAGCACAATATCATCCATCCTTCACTGAGACACCATCATCCGCCACGCTACTCTTTTAGTAGGTGATCACCTCTCTTTTACACCATGTCAGGGTGATGCTATGACACATATCACATCATTTAGCAAGTGAATGCATTATGTATGTCCTCTGGTGGGTTTTATACATGACACTATTTAGTAGAGGACTATGTCATATACGACATCAATCATTTAGTAGGTGACCGTGTTATATATGACCTCATTTAGTAGGTGGCCATGTTATATATGACCTCCTTTACTAGATGGCCATGTTATATATGACATCATATCGTAGGAGACCGTGTTATATATGACATCATGGCTGACTGAAGCATCTGAGCTCTCTGCACTTCCTCTTCTCGCTGTCTCTGTATTTCTAGCTCTCGTGCTCTCAGCTTTTCTTGCACCATCACAAGTTCTCGATCTTTTTCTTCCATGGCTTGTCTATAACGAAGAAGCTGGTCTATAAAACAGAGGAAAAGAAAAAGAAAGCTGATGTTAAGATTCAAATTTTAAAATCTGTTCTCGTTAGTCAAGAATTTTTGGCACCAAACTATGTTTCCAGCATAGATAAGATTTATCGTTATGCCTAGAGTAATAAATGAGATTTATAAGAAATATGCTTGGAGAAATATGTACAGATGAACAGTATGCTTAGAGTGTTAAAAAAGGTTTTTTTAAAACATCTAACTAAAAAAAATCAGGTGCATAGAGACAGATAATCTTACAGAATTTTGTTTCTATTACTTCCTTATTTTGATTATTTACTTTCTAAAACTCTTAACATTTATTATTGAGAAATACGTTCAATTCACACACCTGACAATTCACGATCAACTTGAGAAAGTTTTTCACGTAGCTCTGCATTCAAGGAACGCTCACTCTCTAGTTTGTTGACCACTTGATTAAGCTCAATCTTGACTTTCCCAACTTCTGCCATTGTGTAATTGTTCTTGTCCGCTAACTCCTGTCAAGTCAGAAAGTCATTTTAGGAGAAACAGTTCCCTATGATCTTTTTATTCTGCCTAAGTTAATGTTAAGCACTGTGCATTGTATCATATGCCACTGCCGCTATTGTGCAAACCCTATAGTTTAAACTTAATAATAATAGAGCACCTTTATAGTGCAGCACCACAACTTAATAATAATAATAGAGCACTTTTATAGTGCAGCACCACAACTTAATAATAGTAGATCACTTTTATAGCGCAGCAACACAACCAAAGTAGGTGGCACTCCCTCTGCCGATCAACAGGAATAAAGAAATAATAAAACACTCGCTAACATATGATAAACAAAACACATTCAGCTACAGATTAAAGAATACACAGGTAATGAAATTTAAGAAATCAAATATAAAAGAATACATTTTATTAATAAAATACAATATGAAAATGAATGGCACTGAAGCCTAATGCTAGATAAATGACTACAAAACAAATGTGAAGTGTGGTAGTTATGATTGTGAGAGTATTGTAAATGGAACTTATAAATAGACTTGCAGTAACACACTGCAAAAGCAACTAACATGGCCCATCTCCTCCAAACGGCGCTTGAGATTCTCAACTTCCAGTGTCAGGCCACTGTTACGGCTTTGTAACTCAGATACCAGAGCAGCCTGTTGGTTACAGTGACTCTGCAGTTCATCTTTTGTAGTCTGTAGAACACGTACTTTCTCCTCCAGCTGTCGGTGTCGCTGTTCCTGCAAGACATGCGCAAACAAGACAGTGAGTGTTCTGATAAGAAGAAACTGCATCAAGTATATGTACTGAAAATAAAAGGCAGGCAAACAAACGCCTTTTCTTTCAAGAAGTTTGACTTTTATTTCTTTGTGACCTATTATTATTATCTGGTGGTGGTGGAAACAGGAACCAAAGTTCATCGCAAAGTTGCAAGTCTTAACCTCCCAGGATGGAACACCAGTAAACACCAGTAAACCCTTTTAACAACAGTGAAGAGGTGGTTAAGCCATGTTGCCCAGCACAACACTCTATCTAAAACTGTTCTTCAGGGCACCATGGAAGGGGGTTAATGTCAAGATGAACTAAGGAAGAACTGGATGGTGAACATGAAGAAGGGGACGTTGTTTCATGCAGGACCTGCTCAACACTACTGGAGATTGAAGCAAGTGGCTACACCTTGTCAGCTTGTCACAGCCAGGGTATAGAGAGGGGATGTAGTGTTGCCCCTGAATACATACCCCTCCCGTACATCGAAAACGTGTGACCTCAACTTTGTTGAAACCCATGTGCGGTCCGTGCCATGTTCAACCCATGTCAAGCTTGGCTGGGGTTGGTCCAAACGAGTGGACTGCCACCGTGGGGCAGCCGAGTCCTTTGTTAGTGCAATAGAAGCCAGGAGTGGGGTGGGTGGGTTTAGTCTATGCCTGACATAAATTACAGAAAGTCTCATCTGTGATCTGTAGTTCTACAACATCAGGTTGAAACTTTCTTCAGTGGAACTCAGTTGACTGTGTCAAAAGGTGGGAAAAACTTTTGAAACTGCCACCTGTACTGGCAAAGTGTGATTATTACCATTTTAAGTGATATCTGCTTTATGTATTTAAATATATGTATTGTCACTCTGGGTGACATACCATCTCATGTTATTGTGTTGAAAGAATGCGCATGTCTTACCATGTGGTGTGACACAGGTGTTGGCATGACCCCCTCATGACCAGCACCATGGGGCCAAGCCAGCTTAGGCCAGCTTATCTTATGACCAGCTTAGGGTACAGCTTTCTTATAGAGTAGCAGATGAGGACCATAACAAAAATGGCGGACCTGTAGGTGGCGCTATCAAAAACAAATGACGTCACTCGACCTCCATCATCCGCTCTGCACCGGACACTAATATAAATCAGTGCAAAAAAAAAACAAAACAAACTAAAATGTCCCTATCACGCGGTCCAGTAAAGGCAGTTTATTAATGGCACACAACTATTTGTCATGCCTTACCTTGCTCCCCTCTCAAAAATGGATCATACCCACTCTCCCCTCTGCAAAAATAACATCGGTCTATGACGCAACGTGTTACCCTACAAGGAAGATGTGCCAAGCTTAGTACCGGTCAAGAGCTGATGATGAGTTTCTGGCAGTTTTCCTTAAAAAAAAAAGTCTTCCACTCTTCTACATTAATGCATTGTTCAATAATTATTCATAAATCTTTCCATTTAGGAGTGGCTGGCATAAGCAAAAGTCTCCTTGCCTCCTTGGCCTTATGGCACTGTTAAGCTGACTGAAGCTGTACTCACCTCCTCTGCCTTAATGCGCTGTTTGGCTGACTGAAGCTGTTCTTCAGCCAACAGTTTGTCAGCCATATTATTGGACTTAAGTCTGGAAATCTCCTCTTCCAGTTCCAAGCGATGGGATTCCATTTTCTGGATCCTGTCTCGCAGTGAGCGCTCAGCATCTTCTGCCTCTTGTTTCAGATGTGCCATCTGTAAAACAGTGTGGCCAACAGATAAACCACAATGTTTTACTACACTGGCAATAAAAATGCATGGGCTTGGTATACACCCTATAATGGTATAAATCTGTCAGATTTGGTATACACCCTATAATGATATAAATCTGTCAGATTTGGTATACACCCTATAATGGTATAAATCTGTCAGATTTCGTATACACCATATAATGGTATATATCTGTCAGATTTGGTATACACCATATAATGGTATAAATCTGTCAGATTTGGTATACACCCTATAATGATATAAATCTGTCAGATTTGGTATACACCATATAATGGTATAAATCTGTCAGATTTGGTATACACCCTATAATGGTATAAATCTGTCAGATTTGGTATACACCATATAATGGTATAAATCTCAGTCACATTTGGGTTGGTCAGAATCAAAGTATATCCCTGACTGCTGGCAGGATGAAGCTTTTTACCCATGCATTACAGCGTGTAATCAGGCCAAGTGTTACTCACATCTTTTGATCTGGCAGTTTCTATGTCTCTCTGGATCTCCTTGTGATGTTGTTTCTCTGCTTGTAGACGTTCTAAGAAGTGTGGAAGACCATAATGAGTATGGAATGGAATAATTAAGATAAATCATGGACAGGGAAAATTAAAGAAGTGCATGCAATGGGATAACCAACAAATGGCAAGGACTGGGATAATTAAGGCGAAGCATGAAACAGAATAATTAAAGAAGACTAAGAAATGAGATAACAAAGAGCACAAATTTATTTATTTCAATTTCACACTTGTCCAAACTCCATATCTGAAAAACTCTAATTAATTCTTGGATCAAATCCATCTGGCTAGCACGTAACTACAATACCAACCTTCAAACTGAGCACCTTTCAGTTTGAGTTCTGCCTGAAAGTGAGCGACATACTCCTTCAGCTCAAAGATCTGTTCCTGCTGTTGGCGGCATTTTCTATCAAGGTCTTCTACCTGATGAGATATTATAAGGCAGATTATAGAATAATTTCTTTAATGGCAATTAATGGTGACCAGGACCAGAAGAATCACCTCCTATTACATCTTCATACCACCAGCCATAAGATTCCTCAACAAAGCCGTGTGTGAATGTGTAGGGGAGCAAGTGTGGGAAAAAAAGAGAAAGAGAACAATATCAGGGGAAATTACTAAGTATACAGCATCTCAAGCAGAAGATGAACTATCAACTCCTCTTGACACAAGTAAGCTGGACTGAACTCAATGTAATGGCAGATACTGTCAAGTCAAGAAATGCCAGGTAACTGACAGTACTAATGTTAGACCTAATGAAATAGAATTTTGATAAATAACTTGTTGTTACATTGAATAGTGTCACATTAATGTCTGTTAAACACCTTGGCTACACCATCCATCTCTACATGGGCAGAGAAAACAAAAACCACAAACTTTCCTTCTTAACAACAACAGCACACAGTAAAACAAATTTTTGAGTAGCTTTTGTATTTTAAAGTTAAAAAAACAACTCAAAATCAACTAACAAGTCAACATACAGTGTTCATTATTCTCATTCCACCCACCCACTCACCAACTCACCCACCCACCCACACACTACCCCTGTCAATAAAAGTGTCTTGGGTTTGTAAAAAGGCAGAAACACCTGCTCAATCAGTCTTCAAGTCTGCATCAATGAGATAAGGTGGTTAATTTTTCTCACCTTATTTTGACTCAGCAAATGTTTTTCCTGAAGATCAGAAATTTCTTTGAGGTACCTCATTTCTGTTTGTGCTCGATCCTGCACATTAGCAATGCACACAGACAGACAGACATGGCTAAAAGCAAAGGATCAACAGGTTACAAGGTCTAATACCAAGATCACTTGCATGTCTCAGCCTTATACCCTTAAGAACATAGAGATAATAAACAGGGTATCTAAGTAATATGTAAAGATGGATGCCACTTGCTTTTTGCAGATTCAACATGGCAATATGCAAGCAAACTGCACTGTTATGTATTTAAAAAAAGCAGTATAAACATGTGGAAGTCCTTTTACTAATGTAAGTACTTTTTTCTGATGTAAGTCAGATGTATCAAACCTGCTATTTTTTAATTTTGTTTGAGTGAAATTGGAAAACATGGGCAGAAGGTGAGTGTTTTGTGTGTGGGTGTGTGAGTGTGCACAAGTCTGGGTGTGAGCATCTCATGACAGCCAGTTTTTCTTTATTAGGCTCATATTATTACACTGTTATTATTAATCCAAGGACAGCTGCACCTACCTCTTTCTCCTTTCGGAGCTCATTCTGATGAAGAAGGGCAGCATCTGTCATCTCCTGCTTCAAGTGGTTCACAACTGCTCCATAGTCATTGGCCTTCTGCTCAGCCAGAACCAGTTCTGACTCTGTCATCGACAGCCTGTGACAGACATCCTGTAGCTTTAAGTGAAGATTATTTCGGTGGATGCAATTTCAGTCATAACTTCTTGAATGCATCTAAGTGGTCGATTTATGAAACAAAAAATGGCTGGGTATGTGGTGGCATCAGCTATAGCTTGCTAATAATGTCAATGATGGGGATGCAGGGAGAAGTGTGACTGAGTGAATATGTGAATAATTAAGACAAACATTGCAGTAAGTATGAGTGACTATGTGAATAATTAAGATAGAATTTGCAGCTCATAAGAGAGATGGCATGAATAATTTAAACAGACATTGCAGTGAGCACAAATGGCTATGTGAATAATTAAGACATTAAGAGCAGTGAGCATGACGAGGAGGATGGCAGAGACAATGATAACAGCAATGAAGAATAAAAGAGACCTTTTTCATAGCAGTCACCAGCATTCTAAGAGCTGAAGATAACAGCTTGGTATAATATACAAAGCAGCAAATCTCTTAAACATAGACAGGCATACCTGTCAAAGCAGTGAACACAACTTACTTGGCTGCAAGAGAGTTGAACGCCCCTTTTCTGTCCTCAAGGGCCTCCTGCAGCTGTCCGATGTGATGTGAAGATGTCCTAAGATGACAGTTGTTGACATCAAATACACACTGTTAGTGATACAGGAATACAAATGTAGAGGTAGTTCTGCAATCTTATGGTAAGTAGGGGAGAGAGGTGTTGAAGACTGCACTTAACTTGGGGCCAGCATTTTTGAGGGCACCACCCATTTGCTTTAAGTGGCTATCTTATCCTTTCCAGATCCTCTACAGAATCAAGTACCCATTCTGCAGCTGGGTCAACTGGGAAAAATGTCTTGCATCACACAGAGACCTAACCAGTTGTACACACCATTGCTCTAAACACTCAGCTCTCCACTTCCCCTGGGATACAAGGCTACTGACATCAAACACACTATTATTGACACCATAAAGCTGTCTAGTCTAATGTGAAGAAATTCTGAGACTAAAGGTACATAGTTACTGAAATCAAACACACATTGTTAATGATACACAAGATGCATGGTTACTAACACAAGAAACACATCTACAAAACACCAAGATACACATTTACTGATGTCAAACACACAGTTAAGAATACTGTTAATAATATACAGAGACTAACACCAAGTGCACACCACTACAACTAAATACAGCACAGTACAGATACATTGAGAATGACAGTCATGGTCTCTTTACATCAGAGATGCACAAATTATACCAGTGTTACTGAATTATCTACACAGAGATGCAAAATTACTGACATCTGACATCTAAGAAAGGTTTTGACACTGACAAACAGAGCAGTAAAAAAATAAGCATAGCAGTACAAACAATCTGATGATAAATATTTATAAGAAAAGTCAATCTTTTCTCTGGCATTTATTGTCAAGAATGTAAGATAATGTTGATTTTGTTTCTGCAGACATTTATAAATAATGACAGTGGTACCAGAAATCATCATATGAAATTGACAACATAAAAATATATAAACTGCTATGAAACATTAACCATTCAGATCCCTTCTTAGCCTTTGCAGCTCAGTTGTTTTTGTTATCAGATATTGCCACAGTTTAAATAATCATCATCATCCATCAATCATCATCAACCATCCATCAATCACCAATCATAATCATCATCATCCAAGTGAAATTTCTATCATTAGATACAATTTAACAGCTCCTCTTTTTGTTATTTATTCATGGCTCACCTTTTTGTTTTCCTTAGTAGCTCCTCTTTGTGGTCTATCTCATTCATCAACTCTGAGAGCTTCAGGAACAAACAACACTAAGTGACATTTGAACATGTCCATAACTGTAACAGCTTCAAGTACTAACTGGTTTGAACACAGCACACCACTCTGTGGCAACATCAATACATAAGGAGATCTATTTATGAGAACAAAAAGTTAACTGCTTTTAATTTAATATTGTAATATTTGCTGAAAGTAAACTACTGAGAATTACAATACAATACAACTTTATTTATCCCCAATCAACTTTCAGTGATCACAAAAGATTATGAATTTATTTGCCAAGGGACATTACACTAGGAACTTGATGATGGCTGTCACTTACTTGACAAATGCCAATCACACTCATACCCACCACACTTGGAGACACCACTACTCATACTATTAGTTGTTTCTTCCACATACACATGCAAATAAAAACACACACACACACACACACACCAGCTCTCTTGCTCTCTCTTCCTCACTCTCTTTCTTTCACATTCGCTATACTGTTACACTACACTGTTACACCACCCACACATTTCAGTGTCACCAAAGATATCAAAACACAAAAGTGAGAAGGCACACATGGATGCTCACTCGCACACTTGCACCATACATGACCCTCACAGACTATAAGTAGACACATTCAACTATTATTAGTCCTGACAGGAGCTACTGTGGAGCTGAGGCAGGCTATTGCTTTAGCAAAGAAACTGCTTTAAAAGATAAAGAGATGACAAGGTATCTATCTTCAAGGGGTTGACAGAAACCTGCTCGAAAATTAACAGCAAAGGTGAGTCAACAGAGGCCTAACCATTATAGAACAGAAGTTTTGGCCTTAAACTAGCTAAGCCTAGCTACTATGCAGGTTACAAAATACCCACAAAGAAGTGATGGCAGTAAATAAAGTACACTATGCTGACAGAGATGCTTTATAAAGTACCTAAACCTAGCAGGCGTCTGATTGCCACTATAATGACAATGAAATCTACAATACACTATGTTAAAAACATTTGAAGCACACTATGCTGATAGAGGTGTCTTGTAAAGTACCTGAACTGAGCGTTCCTTCTCAATAGATTTGATGTGCTGAGACAGAGTATGTGTACGTTTCTGGTGCTCCATTGACAGGATCTGGCGCTCTGCATTGTTGTCTACGGCAGTTTCTAGATAAACAAAGGCAAAGTGTGATCCCTTTAATGAATGCAGCTACCGAGTTTTGGCAACACATTCAAATGTATTAGACTATAACAATATGCCTATCATGCAAGAAACCCTTCAGGATCATCCCCTCATATTTCCATCAGTGGGTGCCCAATATGCAACCTATGTTTTACAGACAACACAGGTCTGATGGAAAGATCTTACCAGAAGACTGACAGACTGTGCGAATGCATACCGAATGGAGACTAGCACCGAAAAAAGCAAAGTCATGGTTGAAACTAACAGCAACAGCAATGCAGAGAATGGAGTACCACTGGAGAAGGTGAACAGCTTCAAGTACTTGAAAGTCACCAATTCAAAGATGGCAGCTGCATGGTCAACAGCAGAATCAGGGTCACAACAACAGCAGCAATCACCAGGATGAATGATTCTGGCAAAGTAACACCATCAGATTTGCTATCAATTCTTCTTGCTGATACAGAGAAAAGAATAAGAAATTCAAAACCAAGTGCCTCAAGAGGCTGATAAATCTCCTATAGGGGATGCAAAACGAATGCCTCTGTATGAAGCATAGTCATCACATGTTTATACGTGCCATCAAATGAGCATCTTTGAGTTCATGGGGAACTCAAATATTGAGCCTGCTTACATATTCCAGCTTATTCAGGTGGATGTAAATGCTTGAATGATGATTGTTCATTGTTTCTGCAATCTCTCCTGTTGTTTCACATAGGTTTGACTTGACCAATGCCTTTATTATGACGTCATCAGCCTTGGTGAGCGTCCATGACCAAGGAGCACCCTTGAGATCAAAATCAACAGCACAGAACTTTGTGAACCATCGTTGGAGCTAATGTTCTTGTAAAGAATTGCCACCGTAAACTTTGTGCAACTTTTTACAATCTTGTTGCAGGTTCTTCCCTTTACAGAAGTAAAACAGTAAATTATAGCAAAAATGCACAGCTTGATCTTCCATCTTCAACTTGTAAAATCTCCAAAACTCAACCAAATACCAGTTTTTGTTTTAAAATGAAGAGGGAACTATCAGCTGTCAAATGGCATACAATAACATAGATGAGAGTGACTCTAGTACTTCCAAAAAATGAACTATCGACATTTATTGCAGAAATGCCTCATTACTTTTCTAACAATCCAATATATCTCTACAATAGAGCGTGTGTGTGTTTGAAGGTGCATGGATGAATAAAGAGTTAGAATTAACTTGCCTAAAAATTCTCATTATCAATGTGGTGACTTTTCAGAATTTCTAGCATGAACACTAACATCCAACTCATGGATTTCCAATGCTTAGTAGAAACAATGTATCTCCAGGTTTTAAGATATCATCAATAATAACTTGCCTAGGGATTTTGTAATATCTGAAGGCACGTTGTTTCCTGCAAGCTCCAGGCGGGATAGAGATTTGTTTGACTTAAGCATTTCAAGGAAGGCCCTGCCTCCAAGCAGGCCAATGTTGTTCCATCTCAGATCTGGGGGACATACAAGGGTGAGCTACAGCAATCAAAAGATCATGCAGAGATCATGCTGGAGAGCTTAATTCATCAAAAAGACAAAGGAAATAGACTGCTAGACATCTATTCATAATTTTCCTATACACAAAGTTGACAAAAGGTCCAGACTTTCTTGAAATGTCACAATCACTGCACAAAGGTTGATGGGGCAGCGGTGCATGTTTCACAATACATCTAAAACAAAACACATCAAAAGCTGAATGGTCTTGCTGATGTCAGGGTGAATACATCACATGCACCTTAAAAATGTATTGCAAGGACAAACATGACTATTTTCATAGAATGGACATGATGTGTATACTGTACACTTGGGTATTTTGAGAGGATGGACATGACATGTAATTATTTTCAAGTCCTCACATACCAAGAGCTCGAAGACATGTGTTGCGCTTCAGAGCCATAGCTAGTTCCTCCCCACCCTCGTGATTGATCTGGTTGTTACGAAGGTCAAGGGCCTGCAGCACTGAGTTGGCTCCAAGACCATCACAAAATGCTGCAAATGATGTCTCCAGCATCCCTAAGGCATTCCACTCCAAACATATACTGCAGCAAAAAAAACAAAATAAATAAAATAAAAACTTCAACCAGAGCTAAGAGAAGTAAAAATGTATCAATAGTCAAGCTAGTTTTCTAAATCAAGACTTTAAGGGATACAACTGAACTGATCAGCTTAGGTGGCATTTTACAGTCCAAAAGAGAGCTCTTTTCTTTCACATAGCGGTTCATATGCGTGTCCTAATGGTATAGTTGTTGCCATCATTCTTGCTACCTTATATTTCATCTGAGTGTGCATATATGATGTAGTTCCCTCTTGTTTCCCATGTGGATGATCAAATCTCGTTGTTCCCCATAGTATTCAAGTTTCAATACAAAATGTTAGTTGGAACAGAGACTGGGTGAATCCAAAATGTTGAACGGAACACCATTTCCATTAGGTAAAAAAGAAATCTGCAGACCTGGTCAAAGATAAAAAATGTGCTACCTATTTACCTTACTTTAATACAAACTCTATTTGGCATAAACATCCGTACACCTACTAGACTTATATTTTAGTAAGCATCAGATTATGTTTTTGTGCTTACTAATATCAATATTTTTTACACAAGAAAACGTTTCAGTTTATAATGGGTTGTAACTCCACAAACTTTTAGCCTTACCTTGCCAAATTGAATAGCCTCCCTTAACAAGTACAAACAGAGAATGAAGATGAAGAGAAAGATGGACAAATAAAAAAACAAGAAAATGCTGTAGAAAGAAAAATTCTTTGAAAATCCATTGGATTAATTTTTTAAGATGGTTTCAAGTAGGAAAGATTGATTTTTGCATATTCATTTCTATAATCATCATTTTTACCTGTGATATATCATTTATCTACTATGGCAAACATTCTTCTCCTAAAATGGGTCAAGGGTGATAAAATTAATTTCAATATTCTTGTTTCTCTGGCTATATTAGTTGAAAGTGTCATTTCTGGTGTTGTAGACTTGTCAGCTGCATCTCATACGGCAGATCATTCTATACATCTACACAGACTTAATAATAATAATAAATGAAGATTTGTATAGCGCATATTCACACTCATAGAGAGCATGCTCTTAGCACTTAAAACGGGGAAGAGACATGGACTAAATTGATAGAACGGAAGAATAAACGACAGTACTGACGACAAACAGAAAACAAAGATAGAAAACACAAAAAGACATCAAGTAACAGGAACATCATGATTCTGAAGAGAAAGATGGGGAGAAAAGTAGCAAGAGCAGAAGTGGGAGGGTAAGAAGGACGAGCATTGTGTGGACTGTGTTAGGAGTAATACTCAAGGAAGAGGTGCGTTTTCAGTGCAGATTTGAAGGATTCAGTTGTAGGAAGGTGGCGGATATGGAAAGGGAGAGAGTTCCATTGTGTTGCTGCACAGTAGCCAAAAGTCCTGTGACCATATGTTGTTGTTCTGGTGACAGGAGCAGTCAGGAGACAGTCATCAGACGAAGAGCATAGTTGTCTGGCTGGGACGTAAGGGAAGAGAAGTTCAGAGAAATAATCAATGCAGGAGCCGGCAAAGAAATTAAAACACATCACAGACAGTTTGTACTGGATGCGAGAACGGATGGGTAGCCAATGCAGAAAACGAAGGAGAGGAGTGACATGGTCCCGTTTACTTGCTCTAAGCACCAGACGTGCAGCGGAGTTCTGTACTTTCCGGATTCTCTGAATGAGGGATGAGGGGCAGCCTATATATATTGTGAACAAGTATAATAACCTGCTGCACACATATTTACTATGTGTCTAAGGCAAAGCCACGGTGTTCAGGCCATACAGACATAAAGAAGCTAGAATGAGTTAAGACACCAGATGTCAAATCAACTTGTGGGACTTAAAACCATCTCCAAGAATGCCACTTTGAAAAGAGGACTAATCCTGAAAATGTTCACCTATGTTTTCCAAACAAAAGCATGGGAAAATATTCAAGTTACTTACCTGATCAAACTTTTATTATGCCGCAACATCTTCCCAAGTGCCTCTACACCTGAGCCACGAATGTTGTTCCCCTGAAATATATAATGTTGTTTTGCAAGTAGCTAATAAATCCACATATCTATGAGAAGTCTCTCATACTCCAAAACTTGAAAATGTACTTAAAGAGAAGATGAATCTTGCTTTTAATATTCATCTTTGGATCATCTGATAAACTGTAAATTTATTCATTAAAATATTGTAGATTGTAAAGTTCAAATTCATTCAAAATGAATAATAATTTTGCATGGTAGCTTTCAATTAATATTGCACTTTAAATGTAGAAATGCCTCTGCTATTTCTCTGTTACCAGAGAGCAGATTTTGGAAAACCTTTCTACAGTTGCATTCCTTTTTCAAAGCTATAGGAGACATATAGCATTTTACAGTCTATTGCTGATGCAACCATTATTATATTAAACTTACAGCTTTAGTTTTGTTTTAATTATTATCATCCTACCTTAAGATCAAGCTTCTTGCAGAATCCGTTGTATGCCAATCCCTGTGCAAGACTCTTCATAGCTGTACAGGAAGCAAAACAAGTACAAGGCAAAATTAAACATTTGCCAAAGGTATGATCAATGGCAACGGCAAAGCAGAGATCTAACTGAACTGGGTACAAGTCAAAAGAGGTAAGCAGCTTCAAGTACTTGGGAGCCACCCTCTCAGGATTGCAACAGCAACAGCATATCCATAAAATAAGGTTTCACTACCAAGTACAAGCTGTACAAATCCCTGGTAGTATGGATCCTGCTCTACGGATGTGATACATGGGCTCTTCTTGCCGAAATGGAAAGAAGAATCCAGGCATTTGAGAACAAGTGCCTGAGGAGGCTGCTCTGGATCTCATGCAGAGAACATAGAGCAGACTTTGTACGAAACAAGATCGCCACACTCGTAGGACAGCAGGAACCTCTACTTTCAACAATAAAGCAACGTAAGATGGTCTTCTTTGGCCATGTGACCTGGCACGACAACTTGGCGAAGACTGTCCTTCAAGGCACCTTGGAGGGTAGTTGATGCCTCAGTGGCAAAAGGAAGAACTGGCTTACATCAAAGACTGGACTAGTCGTCCTGTACAGGACCTGTTCACTATCGCCCGAAATAGGGAAAAGTGGTGGGCCCTGACTGACTGAACCATTTGCCAAAAAAAGTATTTTCCTTCTAATATGGGTATGACATGTTCTTAAAATGTAATTGCACATATTGGCTGTTGAAGCATGTTTAGAATTACATATTACTAACATTTCATCTCTATAACTTGCAATATCTGGAGCTACCATTTGGAAGCCAAAGTGTTCAGATGACGCTGAAACACTCATCATTCACCCCATCTGGAAGCCTAAGTGTTGAGAAGCCACTACAACAGTTATCATTCAGAAAGACAAGCTCACCATCATCTGATAGCATGCAGTCAGCAAATTTGACCTCTGTAAAATTTCTGTCTGTTGCTAGCACCTTTCCCAGCACTGCACAAGTCTTGGGAGACAAACTGTGAGTTGAAAGGTCCAGAGCCGTTCGCCCTTTGCCACCTGTTTGCTCCAAGCTGTAAAAGAGGACTAACTCATTAACAACTTCCAAATATACATCATTCAGATACTTTTGTGCGCATGAAAGCATTTTTAAAAGTCATGTTTAAAAAATATAAAAGAGATAAGAGAACAAATCAAACTTTAACTGCAGCTCAAACTCTGCAGAAATGAACTGTTCCTGCCTTATTCATTCTCAACCATTCATTTTCTCTCAAATCTAAATCATGCATCTCCAATGACCTTTCTAAATTTTCTTTTTAGATACATAATTAAAAAGAGTGTCATTTTATGGTAACAGATTTCCATCTGTTTAATTTGGATCTATGTAGTATCAGAGTTCCAAATCTCTTTGCCTGATCTACTTTGCCATACATAAAGATTAGTTTGCCGCTTTTTGTAGCTGTTATACTTTCATGATCTACAAAGGATCTGTAAATGTTGACAAGCTTACACTCCTCTCAATGTGGCAAGTTGAAGAAGCTTTGTAATCCTCATGGGGAAATAAAGTTTAGCAGTGGTGATAAAAAATGAAGAATTCTGCGGCATTCAACACTGCAATCACTCTCTGCAGAGTGTGAAATATCTTCTTCTCTGTTATTTAACAACTCTGTAGAGTGTGGAAAAAGGGATTGTCCATCCTGTTTACATCAACGGCGAAGCTATTGAGATGGTTCTTGGGAGTATTGCTAGATAGCAAATTAACCTGCTCTAGTCATGTGGATGCTGTTTTTAGGAAAACACAGTCAAGATTGTTCTTTTTACGCAAACTTAGATCTTTTCAGGTTTGTAACAAGATGTTGTGTATGTTTTATCAGAGTATGGTGTGTAGTGTGATAGAGTTTGCAGCGGTGTGCTGGGGAGGGTGTGTGTCTGCGCGACACTGGCAGGCTGAACAAGTTGATAAGGAAAGCGACCTCGGTGGTAGGTCTGAGCCTTGATCTATTGGAACCTCTTGTTGAGAGAAGGCTGGCCAGGAAGGCTAGAGCTATTCTGCTCAATTCAGACCATCCCCTCCACGGCACACTGATTGAACTACGCGTGCAACGTAGTGGAAGATTTTCTATGCCAAGGTGCAGAACAGAGCGTTTTCGTCGTTCTTTCATTCCGGCTGCTGTTAGACTTTTTAACAACGGTAGACCTATCGGCTGACTTTTGACTTTATGCTCTGAGGATGGCTTTGTAGGCTTTATGATTTTGGTAGTTGTGTGGAATGTTTGTGTTAGTATGGGAATGCTGAAGTATGTGTAGTATTTTAGGAATTTGTTATTTGTATTATTTTTATATATGCCCTTGCTGTCGACAAATGTATCTCCGCTGAGGACTAATAAATTTGTCTTGTCTTGTCTTGTGAAATATCTTCTTGGCTGTTATTTAACAACTATGCAGCAGGATGATCACCTTCATCATTTTCATCACCCATGTGCTCCCCCATAATTTTTTTTTCTTTTCTGCAAATTACCTCATTAGTTGTCAAAATATGATAGATCAGATAAATATGAATCACTGATATCCTCTGCTTCAGAAATGCATGTTTTGTTTGGGACCAAAATCATTTTTAAGACTTCTAATGCTTCTTTCACGCTTACCAATCTGTGTGAATTATATTGCCTAAACAAACTTTTTTCAGAAAGTGAAAGGGAAAATTGGAAACTCTATACGCCTGCTTTAACTATCATTCTGCTCAGTAAGTAAGTGATGGAATTCAATTCATTTCTGTTCAGGAAGAGCTAGAATAGTATTCTGGTCCAATTGCATACATCCCACTTATACAAAATAATTAAACATAATTTATTGCATACAGTTTCTGTATGTAGTGTACTGAAATTAGGTTGTAGGCTGTGTATGACACGTACACTGCATTCTCACTGTGTTAATTGTTCGCCAGTATAAGATAATCCAATTGGCTTCTGGATGAAACTGTATCTAGAGGCATCAATAGGGGAAAACTGTTTCGCTTTAAACATAAAATGGGGTAAACTATGTTTCACTGTAAACATCAATTCAAACAGGAGAACAATAAAGTAGAGGAAAACAGATGATGATAGAATCAATGAAGGATTAGGTGTAGGACTTGATAATTGACTAGATCCAGAACTTGCTAGACACTCACAAATTCCTGGCCCATCATTTAATAAGTATCAATGGATAAAGTCATTCCAATGACATCTTTTGTGGGGAATAGAGCTGTAAAAGCAAATAATAATGAAAACACTCAAACAATAAGAACAGACTTGTGGAGAGGAAGTGCTAATGAGTATCAGTATACGGAAATCCTTCACATCTTACCTTTTAAGTTTCTCTACCACAACATCCTGTGGTTCAGTGTGATTTTCCTTGCACAGACGAACATATGCCAAACGAAATTCTTCCATCTTCAAGACTGAATTGAGAAAATTACATACAACAAAGAGTATTATAAAATACTTAAATGTGGCCACCTTCTTTGCACAAAATGTGATCGACATGGGATATGGTACTGGAGTATCTTTACAACGTAATAATTTATGTTGATAGAACAAGTAAACTTTGAGGATATTAAAAAGAAGAACAACAGAGAAAATGTGTTACTCAGGTGGTACACTGCACCAGGAGCCTAACCTGCTGTGCTCACTTTTAACTGATGCAAAAAGCTGAAATATCCCTATTACCCAGTCCATGAAAAAATCATTAAGGTACACAATGCCATACTCCACTAACCTGAATATTGTGTCGTGTGGCACCTAATTAACATGGTTGTACCAAAAAACCTATAAGAACACAATTCTTAAACTTTTTAAATGCTAGAATTTGGGGGGAAAACACTACATGATCCATATGCATGTTTGTATATAAAGACCACAGTTTTCAAAATATCGGTGGTCTTTATTAGGACCCAAAGTATATGCAGTCAGCAAAAGTGGAAGAGACACTGGATATCAAATGGTCATCTTAAACTATAGGCACCTCGTGTGCTTTATGGTCTGCCATTTGTCATTTGATTTGCTCCTACATGATCACTGCATGCCATCACTCCTTCAGTCCGACGTTTTGGGGGATTTTTCACGTTCTGACATGACATGCACACAACTCTAGTTGACTGAAATGCTGCTTAAATATAAGGTCATTTTAATCTTCCCTGCACTTACTTTTTACAAATATATAACTTTTTCTTGTTTCAGGAACCTGGCATCACTTATGTTTCGTTAATTTCTGAAGAAAGGAAAGTCATTCATTGCTGCTGCGTTGTCAAGCAAACCCGCCACATTAGCAAGGGTGACTACTCTGTATAAAAAGCTAATGATCTCCCTTACTGACTGCTTTCTGTATACAAAAATATTAATAATGCCTGGTTAAAGACTGCCGCAGCGTCCCATCTACTTTCTAAAATAAGTACAATTGTTAGAATTTGTTCGTGATACCAAATCCATGTCAGACTTAAAACCAGAGAAGAAAATATAGTTACGTTCGGTTGTCCGACGATCTACATATACCTATATATCTCTTGGAAAATTAATTAGTCGTTGTGGTCAGGAAATAAATTTAATTTAATCAAAATTTTTTAAGGGTTAAAGGACACTACTACCACATCCGCAAAAAGAAAACAGAAACAAAACATATTACAATATTACAATATTACGTTCACTTTCCCAAGACCATGTGACAAGTCAAGGTGGTATGTAACAGCATATCTGCAATACTATACACACACTCAGGAAGGCAGGTACTTTGCATGCATGCATTTTTCTTCGCTCATTGTTCGCTTCGTTATTGTTATCTCTATTCATAACATCCCGCGCACCTCTCTGTGTCGTGTTCTGTGCATAGTGTGACATACTTTGACCCCAACACTGACATATTTTGACCCCAACACAGCCTAAGACAAAAGGTCAACGCCGGTAAACAGCGTTCACTCGAGTTGTCGATGTTGTCGTCTGCTTGAAGTATCATCGCTTTAATCAGGTGAGTTTTACAATTCTGTCTGCTTTCAGTTTTAGACGTCCCTTTGTCATGCGTGAAACATCCCCGTACTAATACTAGTTCGCAGGAAATACCTAGACTAGGGCCCGCTTCACTCAGTCAGTGTATGGGATGGCGATGTATACTCAGTTGTTCTCTAAGTGTATATGATGTATACTCAGTTGTTCTCTAAGTGTATATGATGTATACTCAGTTGTTCTCTAAGTGTATATGATGTATACTCAGTTGTTCTCTAAGTGTATAGATGGCGGCGGTGCCTCTGTACGTGGCTGTACAGGGAGAACCTAGAAACACAAAGGATAGAAGTACACTGCCACCCCTCTCCCACCGCTTAACAGTACGGCTGTTGTCATCATTATATTATTTTATCAGACAAGACACTTGCACACTTTCCTGAATTGACAAAACACTCGATCGGATCTACGTCTACCGTCTAAATCTTTTTTCAGAAATATGGGTTATCAGATACATGTATACATTAATACATATATTTCGTGCCGTACGTGGTCGCTCATCGGATTTCACAGGTCGGGTGTTGCGATGACCAGGCTGCTACTTTTTCTGTATCGGAATTTGCATAATTTATTGTAGGTATGATATTTAAGAGTTTAAGACCCAGAGCACCGGCTTTCTTCGTACAGATAGTGCGTTGTCTAGAAGAAGTAAACCTGGTAGATATAGAAACCATCATAGATGTAGAAACCTTCACATATACAGAAACCCTTGGTCATAGAGGGTGAAAGAGGGTAGGGGATGGGTGGATTGGTGGGAAGACAATGAAAGTTCTTTCCGAGGGTAAAAGGTCAGCAAAACTACTTTTATGTGTTCGAGCCCTCGCTCTTAGGAGGAACGGATGGGTTACTGCCCTACTACCAAATGGAAAAATAAATATTGAGAGAAACCGAACGATTTTTTTTTCTTGACTCAGGCCATGTGGCATCAACATGCAGCTGATGAACATGAAGCCTTATGACTACAGCCTAATATATTATAACACAGTATCATCATTAATATCATGGTCAGCACAGTGCAGTTTAATTAAACATGTTCACTTTTCACTTAATATCCCCGACAGCCATCTGAAAAGGCAAAGAGACTCCTGAGACAAGTTCATTCTAAGTGCACAAAAGAATATCCTTATGACATTTAAAACAGTAATGGAGGTATTTAGCAAGATAGTTAATGTGCGAAAAATTGTTGAACAAAACAGTCAGCGTGGTAGTTGGGTTGTGTACTGAACAGGCCGACATTCGTCAGATTAGAGAGAGAGGAGAGATGCTGACGGTTTCAAATGGCGCAGTACAGAAAGAACCTCCTGAGATATGTTCAGTGGTGATCACTTAACAAATACAGCGAAATCATTGTTCTGGATTTTTATTTTCAGAACATTTTTAAGGGCATAATTCACCATGGAAATGGAACTGCCGGCTGTCGTTAAAGACGTCCCGACACCTTGTTTCTTAGTGGACGTGGACCGAGTCAAGGCTAACATCACCAGGATGCAGGACACGTGTCGTAGACTAGGAGTGGCACTGCGTCCTCACACCAAGACACACAAAACACTGTAAGGGTTACTCCCTAGTATCAATACATACAGTAAACAGTGAGCGTTACAAACTAGTACCAACACGTTACAGTAAGCTGTGAACGTTACTCCCTGACACACACACACACACACACACACACACACACACACACATAACTATATGTTTCTTTATTAAACAAAGACACAAAATGTTGAAAGCAATGTGCCTCATGTGATTCCTGATCCACAATGTTTTTATCCTCATCAGCTAGTCAAGACTAGTTCCTGTTACTTACTCTTCCTAACACTAGTTATAGACATGAAGATATGGTGTGAGTAGGACTAGATGTGCTGCTTATTTTGTCAGCTACAGTATTTTAGCGCAGACTCGTGGATGATGTTCCTGTTCTCTGTATTCTGGCGAGTGCAGGGAAGTGGCGGACATGGTGACCAACGGCCAGAAACGCAAAATCGTCTGCTCCACCATCGCCGAATGTAACTTTTATGCAGACGCCGGATATGACGACATTCTGCTGGCGTTCCCTGTGACAGCCAACAAGATTTCAAGGTTTTGTAGCCGTTAATATGACAATAGATGTAGTGTTTTCGTCTTTCTGGCGGCTTATGTTTGCTGCTTCCCCTCCTTTAAGGCGGCTACACAGACATGTGTTTCGATATGTTTACAAAGTAGGGTCGCCTTTTTTACCTTTGCTTGTGTCATAAAACTGATCGTAAGTTCACACACTACCAAGCAGTTGACTAATAGAATGCTTTTACACACGACCATGCTTACGTCATCTGTAGGTACGTCCAACTAGCCAATCGTCTGCAGGAATTTCACCTCCTGCTGTCCTCTGTGGAGAATCTTGGGTGTCTGAGGGACGCTGCCTCTCGCCTGGATGCGGGTAAAATCTGGTCAGTCTTCATCGAGGTGGACACCGGCTATGGCAGAAGTACGTTGGCCTTATTTTGATTTTATTTAGTTTTCACTTTTGAAATTCGACGCAGATTGCTATTAATTAAGTGTGCAGACTGTCCGAGAATGGTTAAGCATTAAAACGTGATGTCACTGTGAAATTTAAATTTCAGCTGGGATCCCATGGAACAGCGAAGACGTGCTGCGGGCGGGCCGCTGTCTGTGGGAAGAGCCTTGTTTCCGGTTGCGGGGCGTGTACACTCACTGTGGGGAGAGCTACGAACAGATGGCGCCGGATGCACGTGCGGCTGATCAGACCACTGTGACGGCCAGGCTTCAGAACATCGCCTCCAGGTATAGTCCCGCGAGGGTGCCACAGGACTACAGAGTGCGAACTGTTTGCGTGTGGTAGCTCGTACTTCTGTAGGAAATCAATCAATCAATCAATCAATCAGCTAATCAACTTGTCAGTCAGTCAACTATCTAACCAATCAATCAATAATCAGGAAAGGATCGAGATTGTTCCCATCTCTGGGGACCATTTCCCACAGTTTGGAGGGGGAATAATCGGCATTGTAACAAGTTAAGGCTGACATTCACAAGATAAGCATAATAAATTTGACCTAAGCAAGCACCGGCGTGTCTTCTACAGGCTGAGGACAGCAGGAATTGACGTACCTGAGGTCAGCACGGGCTCCACGCCGACTTGCAGTATGGCTGGCGACGTGCTGAGGGCTGTGGACCAGTTCCATCCGGGCAACTTCCTCTTCTATGGTAACTGCCGGTCCTTGTGCTTCTAGTCAAAGATTAAGTGGAAAGACCACAGCACCAGAGTGATAGGACGTAATCACATGCGGGCTTTTGTTGTAATCTCAGTCCCGAGATGTCATCTTGTCACCGCCTTGTCCCCAGATTATGAAAACTACTTGCTTGGCTCATGTGGGCTGTCGGACATCGCCTGCTGCGTGGCCACCCGCGTGGTTTGTCAGCGACCTGACCTGGGTACCCTGGTGGTCGACTGCGGCTTCACGGCCTTGGGACACGACGGCATGCGTCAGCGGCCTGATGACTTTTGCGTCATCAAGGACGAGCCCAACCTCCGGTACGTGTGGTCAGGACCCGGATGTCTTGTGTTCAAGACTTGAATCTTTTTTGTCCATGCGGCTTTTAGTACTGTTGGTATTGTTATGGCCAGAACTCTGGCTTTGTATAATCAGATAGTCTGTAATTGCTATTAATGTTATGAAAAGACTCTCTCCTCACTCCCTCTTATTTTCACTCTCTCTCTCTCTTACACACACACACACACACACACACACACACACGCGCGCGCGCAGAGGTGAGAATGGGAGATTTTACTTGATCGTGCGATGGTCATTCTCGATGTTATTATATTAACAAAATGCGAATTATAATATACATGTAAATATAAACTGATTTTTGGCCTTGACCCTGAAGATTTTAGTTCAAAAGAAAGATGCCAGTGACTACTGCAGGATTTGTTCACATGCCCATAACGTTTCACTAAGGTGAAGGACGTGTCAGTAGGACGGTGAAAGACGTGTCACTAAAAAGGTGAAGGACGTGTCACTAGGAGGGTGTATAACAATGTAACTAAATTACTGAAAGGTCCCAGTGGTATTCATTTATTTCTCTGTCTGGCTGTCTGTCCATCCACTGACGGGATCAGAGTGGTGGGAATGTCTCAAGAGCTGGGAAAGGTGAAAGCAAAGGAGGGACAACTGGATTTTGACCGATACCCAGTCGGCACCTTGTTGTTCATCTACCCGTATCACGTGGGTGATCTTTACTTCGCCTTATCTGTGTGTTTGAAAAAAGTATTTTTGTGCACTGTACTGATCAACGCTCATTAGAATTAAACTGTAATGCAGTTTGTTTCTCCTTTGTCATGTTTCGCAGACTAAACATGGGAAATAAATCATGTTTTGTCATGTTTCGCAGACTAAATAAGGGAAAGAATTATCTTTTTTGTGCCCGTTTAGTCTTGTGCCACTGCAGCCATGCACCAGCGGTATTTCGCTTACTCAGGGGACACAGTCGTTGGCGTATGGAAACCTGTCAAGGGCTGGTAACGAGAAACTTCATCTCAGGATAACGTCGCTTACAGTCAACCAGCTGTAAACCTCACCTGAAGCTGCTTATAGTTAACCAACTGAAAAAGTCTTCTTCCCTTGATTTTTCATTAAAATCATTTTTTTAACTTTAACAAGCTTGCCTGACAATGTCCAGGAGAGCAAACAATCAGAATGTAAATGTTTGAAATCTGTTTGATGCTGTCCTGTTGTCCAGTAGGAGGCCAAACGTTCAGAATATAATCGTCAGAAGTTAGTTTGATATTGTCTCGCAACAGACCAATCAGAACGTAGAAAATTTGTCCAACATTGTCCAAACAATCAGAATGTATAGGGTGAAATTTGTCTGACATCATAGAGCGGCTGACCGAAAGTCAAGACTTAATAAATGTGTAAAGTCGCCTGCGTCAGCCATCACACTCCTAACGACTTTTCGCTTTGTGCCGAGTGAAAGTTTTTTTTTTCTTTGACCCTTTGACGATTTATGATGTTATTGTTATCTGTTTGGTGTCATGCAGTAATCAGAAATGTCAGTAAGGGCCACTGATGTTTTGGGGACTGAATGTGGCAATAAAATAAAACTCAGAGGTGTTCTGTACCCAGCAACCTTGACTACTATTACGATAAAGAGTGCGATTGTGGGGCTGAATGTGGAGTCTTGTCATCATGGCGATGTAGATAATCTAGACTTCCGTTTGTGTTGTGTGGTATGGTATATGTGTGTGTGTGCGTGCGTGCGTGCGTGCGAAGCACTCAATTCCATGCTATGTCACACTCTGTGACACAAACACGTACAGGCACAAGCACAACGGGGTCGTGGTCGCCGCCGCGTGTTGTGAGTGGTCACAAGCCAGTCGGCTGCTTTGACAGGATTATCTCAGGAAAGGGCCACTCACTAACCATTACCTCCTTGTCATCCCCCCACTACCCTCATCCGACAGTCTTCCTATTATCCAAAGACTACTTGTTCAAATGTGGTGAAATGTCATCTGTGGCATTCCAAGTGCGGTGTAGCGGGTCCATAATAAAGTCTTTATAAGATGCCGTTCTCCTGAAATAGGACGACCACTCGAAGGAAACAGTGCAATAAGGTGGATGTGCATTAATTTGTGTGTAAGAAAGGTATTACAGGCACGAAGATAACTAGAGCTGCAATTTTCTTGTATGTTTGTATATTCATGGAGGTGTCCCAGAATGGTATGCACGCGTGCCTGTATGTACACCGCCTTGGGTTTGGCTGATGCTGAAAAAGGGGCTATACAAATGTGCTCTTTATTATTATTTATTTTTTATTACTAAGAAGATGAAGATTTATGCGAGGCGTCCCTTACGAAGCACAATGTCAACATTGACCTGACACTAGCCGACATTCACGTCAGGGTGGAGTTACAGGCTGCTGTAGTCAGTGACAACATCTCGCAGATTCTCGTCAAGTGCCGACTGTTGACGCTGAGGGAGACGCGTCAGCAAATAATCCCTTGTAACAGTCCTTCAAACTACGATTACATACAGGCTGAGACAAACATTAAGACAGGGCTTCAACCGTACAGACTTCCCTAAGACAAGGAATGTGTGTGGACTCACAGAAATAGCACGTCCTGCTGTATCACACTCAAGTGAGTGACAGGTGCGGACTGATAACTGAAGCTGAGACTGTTATGTAGCAGACGAAGACTGTCGAATACTTGTGGTCTACTCAGAGACAAATGGCTGGACTAGTGGTCCTTGGGGTTCTCATCTTATTGCCTTGTAAGTTCATTTTATGTACAATTTATTTGTTGATACACTTCATTGTCCTATTTTTTATACCTTAATCTCCCTTGTTTCGGGATAGAAGTAGCTGGAGTCTCTACCATCGACAGCCACATCTAAATGGGTTTTACCAAGCAGACGTTGCTGAATATAGCTGGGTGTACTATCATGTCAATATCTGCTAGTATCCTGTCCAACATTAGTGATATATGAACTGTAATGAAGTGCTGTGAATGTGATGAAACAAAACAGCCGTGAGATTAGCTGCATGCAAGATGGCGGACGACGTCATAGCAACGTGTTTCTCCTCCGAGATCTTCGTCCTGGATTCATCTACGGCTTTACTGTGTGGGTCTACATGCTGCTATGATTGTGGTTAGATGTATAACTCAGTTTCTACCAACTTTATCTGCTTGCTCTTCGTCTTTATCTGTCTGCTTCTACGATTCTCCACTTCAGATCTATCTGCGTCTCCGTTCTCATCGCCTTCCTTTCTTCTACACTGGCGACGTTGTCATCGTCGACATCTTGGATTGTGAGAGGTGCTCACACGCCTAATACACCGCTGTGTGATTTTGGTGGATTTATTTCCTTTTATGGTGAATACAAGTTGTTATGATCGTTATGGGGGGTCAACATTGTTATGTGGTGGTCTGTCGTGACTGATTTACTTCACTGATTGTTCTGCACTGTGCTCAGTGGCCACGTGATCTGCTGATGATAGTAACATGGCAGATAATATTTTCCTGCAAAGAATCAATAAAGATGTTTTGTATTGTATTTGTATATACCCTACCATTTGCTTACGGTCAAGATGGCCGCTTCTCGCTGTGCGACGTCTGCAGCTTTCGATTCCTTTCCTCAATCGTCTACATTTTCTTGTGTTTTTCGACTGCTCCAGTGCTGTGTACTCCACGTTAGACTTGGACATCGCGACTGTGTGTGTGATGATGACGATGGTGAGCACAGTCTGTGAAGGCCTCTTTATTCATTTCAAATGTTTGTGTCCGTTAGCACTGGCCGACAAGATGGCGGACAGATCCTCAGTTAGGGTGGGCCCCCGGCTTCATTACTCGCGAGTTCTTGCTTCTTTTTCACGCCTTTTCCTCTCTTATCCGCAGTTCTTCAGCTCTGTATGTCGACATTCCGCTGCTCTCTCCATCTCGCAGTCGCAGATCTCAGAAACAAGAGAGCAGAGGCAGCGTGAAGCGGATACTCAAGAAGTTTTGCCTAGACGATTGACACAAGAATCCATCTCTTCCATCTGTCATGTTATCTAAGGTCCAGTCGATTCCATCTTCCCTGTTATCTAAGGTCCAGTCGATTCCATCTGGCCTGTTATCTAACGTCCAGTCGATTCCATCTGGCCTGTTATGTAACGTCCAGTCGATTCCATCTGGCCTGTTATGTAACGTCCAGTCGATTCCATCTGGCCTGTTATGTAACGTCCAGTCGATTCCATCTGTCCTGTTATCTAACGTCCAGTCGATTCCATCTGGCCTGTTATGTAACGTCCAGTCGATTCCATCTGGCCTGTTATGTAACGTCCAGTCGATTCCATCTGGCCTGTTATGTAACGTCCAGTCGATTCCATCTGGCCTGTTATGTAACGTCCAGTCGATTCCATCTGGCCTGTTATGTAACGTCCAGTCGATTCCATCTGGCCTGTTATGTAACGTACAGTCGATTCCATCTGGCCTGTTATGTAACGTCCAGTCGATTCCATCTGGCCTGTTATGTAACGTACAGTCGATTCCATCTGGCCTGTTATGTAACGTCCAGTCGATTCCATCTGGCCTGTTATGTAACGTACAGTCGATTCCATCTGGCCTGTTATGTAACGTCCAGTCGATTCCATCTGGCCTGTTATGTAACGTCCAGTCGATTCCATCTGTCCTGTTATCTAACGTCCAGTCGATTCCATCTGTCCTGTTATGTAACGTCCAGTCGATATTTCATCTATCATGTTTAGTAACGTCCAGTCGATTCGTGGCAAGACATGAGCTTGAGGCGTGAGTACACATCTTTCGACTACACAGGGATACTTTTTTGTTGGTATTTACTGAAACATGGCTCCATGAAAGTGACTCTGGTGTAGACATTACCAGCTTTTGTGGCCCGTTTAGATCAGACAGATGTGCCACAAATACCATTAAGATGCGTGGCGGAGGAGTCTGTTTCTATGTCAACAAAAAGTACTGTAATACAATAATTGTGAAGCTTTTTCAGTAAGTAAACACTCGCAAGACTTCAGTGCGAGATGGTATTTGGGGCAGAACATCCTTCCTGATGACAGGCATGTCCTGTCAGGAGAATGTTTCCAACTGATTCTGTGTACCTGCATGCAGGACCAACAGACTGAGGCTGTTCTTCGTTGTTTCGGCCGTGCGACTTGTGAATGTAACTCAGTGCGAATGAATACAGCTGTCTGAAACATGAATGGATGGATTTGTTTGGCGGATATGAATTGGTTATGGAATTGTTTTGTGCTTATATATCGAGCTACCCCGGATTGTCCTCTGAGGTAAATAAAGTGTTATCTTTACAGTGCTTATGGGGAGTGGGTTGGGGATATGGACGTCGGAAGCGATGATACTTTGCAGATACTGGTATACAACTCAAAGTATTGTAGCAAGGGCGTTAGAATCTGTGGCATCTTTGGTCTTCGTCTCACAGTCTTTACAAATAACGTGTTTGTTATGTCTCTTTGTTAAATTGATGTTTGCTTCGTCTTTCAGTCTTTTCCTATGTTCGCCTATCAGTATGTAGTATCGTAGTATCTTTGTCTACCTAGCATTTTATTGTTTACTGAACTTTTAAGATCCACTCTGCGTGGAATAGGCCGCTTTTAAATTTGTCTCCAACTTTTCTTTTGGTTACTGTATACTTTGCCTGCGAGTTGTCTCGCACCTTATCTCCGAGATGTCAAAGAATAATGATGCTTGTTACCAACGTTTCAACATTTGTCGCGCCATTCAGCAGTCCGTGGGGGACCATTGCAGTCGACGTGTGACACTGCCCGTCCTTGTGGTCAGTCAGCCATGCTGTCAAAGTCGCTCCGCATCATGGGAGGGAGGGAGGCGAAAGTCGCAGCTTGGCCATGGGCGGTAAGATAAGCTCCCAGCGGAAAGTATGGTCACGTGATCCTTAGCTGTCAGTACTTCCGTGGGTCTTCAAGAACGAACGAACGAAATTTTTATTGCTTAGGCCATGTGGCTTCAAGATCGCGGGAAGTGAGCATAGCTCACATAATTTTAAGGATGAAATATTTCAAGACATACATGTTTGTCGCATCACACAGGCAGGACATGCGCATTTTTTCCAAAATCAACTCAAAGATCGTTTCAATTTGGGGCGTCCCTGTCCTGCGTGACAACTACATTCAACACTCAGCAAGTAAGTAAATAAGTGCCAAAAACCGCACTTTCCCCACGGTCACACCACAGTTACCAGGTCGCCCAAAATAATAATTAGCACAATAAAAGTTCTTCAAACACTTTACAACACTTCCTCGCAGCAATTCACAAAATTACAGCAGCTAGTAAGCTAGGACCATACATACCTAAGCAGCTCACCGCAGTGTATAGTTACAAGGCGTCAATTTGCCAAAGTTCAAAAAGTTCACTTGTGGCAGTAAACCAAACGTATCCTCAACATACAGTTGATAGGATGTTCATCACAATTCCCCGTTTAAAATTACTTGTAAGCAGAGTCAGTCAGTCGAGACTCTTTTGTAAGGTAGGGACTAGACCGTCTGTCAAGAACGCACGGGAAGTGTGGACAGGTCGCATACAACACACACTGACCTCACAGCGTTCTTCACGTGTCCTTTCACACAACAAAGTACAAAGACCTGCACGTGGGTTCCTATATCTCTATAATTAAAAACAAAATCCAAATATTTTCCCACACTCAACGAATTTCAAATAAAAGTTACATCAACATATATCGCAGCTAAATTAATGATTACATAAACCCTACTAATATTCTAAATATCCTTTCAACAACGTAAATGTCTTCTTTCAACCTTCCACTCAAACGTCGCTCACCGTCTCTTCTCTATATCAGCTTCATTTTCTTTCAATGTTCAACAGTTTCTCACAACGTACATGACCACATCACACTGTCAACGTCTGATCACCACTCACGCACCCACAGATACACACTTGCCTGTAATAATCCTTGAAATTATATAAAAATACACACCACTCAGTCAGTCAGTCAGTCGTCCCTTGCCTGGCACCTGGCGTTGGGGGGAGCACATGGATAGACGCGGCAGCTGATAGGGCCCGCCACTCTTGCCTGTTTTGGGCAATAGTCAGCAGGTCCTGTACAGGACGACCAGTCCAGTCTTTGACGTTCGTAAGCCAGTTCTTTTTCTGACCACCGCGGCGTCGGCTACCCTCCAAGGTGCCTTGAAGGACAGTCTTCGACAAGGTGTCGTGCCGGGTTACATGGCCAAAGAAGACCAGCTTACGTCGCTTGACTGTTGATAGTAGAGGTTCCTGGTGTCCTACCAGTGTGGCAATCTTGTTTCTTACAAAGTCGTTGGTTTTGTGTTCTTTGTATGAGATCCGGAGCAGCCTCCTCAGACACTTGTGCTCGAATGCCTGGATTCTCCTTTCTGGTATCACACCACTACGAATCTTCAAAAGCACAGGAATGACTCCCAATATAGAATCCACTGGCAGAAACACAGCAACTGACGAATGTTTTCACACACACACAGCAATATTCCAATTTTCTGAATAAACCCGTAGAAACACAACAACTGGTGAAACACTAACCTATATACTCCCAGCAATACTCGAAATGCCGACCTTGTTTACTTTTTCGAAAAATCACACACACACATACTGGTACATTCCACTCAAGCCATCATTTGTTCTCTCTCTCCAAACTTCTGCGCTCTTGCAGACGACACCCCACGTCATACTCATCTTTTACGTCACGCCTTTCAACCATAGCAAAAACGTACCCCCCAAGGGCAACTAACCCTGCTGTACAAAACAAATAAGGGAGCTAACTCCATTTCTGTCATTCATTACTTTCACGGGTCTATCCGTGACACCGTCCCCTCCCCCTTCTATTCCCACAAAAGGAAGGAAATTTCGTACCAAACCCCCACCCCCTCTGTACCCTGAACGTGACAATGTTCATATAATTTACGATAAACCATTGCATCAAAAGAGAGTAACAATAACAATATGGACATAACTTTCTTCGTTACGCTGCTGACAGTTTTAAGTCATTTAAAACAGTGGTAAAGATTTCTGGCGAGACAAGTAAGACATGCACGTGTGTCATTGATCATAGCTGACAAGGTACAACAGGATGGGTGAGTTGAATATTTCGAAGGCAGAAATCTACCTCTTAAGTTTTTGAGCTGAGCGAATTTGAAAAGTAGGTGAATAATAATAATTCCCAAAATATGAGTACATAATTATGTTTAATTATAAAGATATAAGCATTCAAACATCGGCATTCTCACCTGCAACTAGGAAGCCGGGAAAAAATTGCTCTCCTGTACTGAAGGTTCTCATACGCACCCTGAGTATTTGTAACAGCGAGTGTGGTGTCTTCAAGTCAAATGAAGAAACATCGCTCAGCTTGTCGTATTCAAGAAGTGATTTTTTTTGCCCAAAAAATGAAACAGCTGAATTTGGAATACAGCCATACAGATTGGAACTTTATTTAGAAACTTCGAATGACGTTAAAAATAATTAAATGATCCAAACTGAATTCATTCAACAGACTGGTAAGTCAATCAGATTAAAATTTAATGGACATCAATCCCGGTCATTGCTGTCTACGTTGTATTATTACTGATTGTCTGTTACTAAGTGGGCGCATTTGAGTTAATTTTCCCATGTGTATTATTGTTAATAAAATGTAAACACATTTCAAAAGTGTTTGTCTAAGAGAAACTCCTGTAATTTTTTTATTTGATGTTTTCAAGCATTGCATTTTTATTTTATAGTTAGAACCGACTGCTGATAAGGATTTTTTTTTACAATTAAAAATATAATGATAGTTTGAAACATGTTTATCAATGTAAAAACTTATTTCTTCCTCATTTAGCTGCATGCAAAATTTTCTATTTAATTACTGATGCTCGCACGTGTTCCCGTTTAAGCTCAATTCTTTGTTTTTTCCTTTTTTAGCTGTTTCGATCACGCACATCAGTGGTGTCCTCACACTGTCAGTTGTTGTTAGCATTATGGTGATAAAGATAGGACTGATGATGTGTTTGTGACTGTGGATAACAATCGGTCTTGAAATGTTTTGATCAAATTCTTGAGTGCGGTGTGGGGATGAAGTTCGCATGGCACGTTTGAACAAAGCAGAGACCTGTATATACACAGATATACATATACACATATATACACACATAAAATTATATACACATATATATACATTTATACACATATTATATACACACATATATACACATATAGACACATATATTATATACACATAAAGACACATATAGACACATATATATGGACATATATTAAATACACATCTGTGAACAAAGCTAATTCTCTGGCGTGTGCTGCCATTATCTGTAGGATTTCCTTCATGAGTACAAACTAACTCCTTCTGAGTGTCGAAGAGAACATTCAGCAACAGCACAGTGTGTCCTGGTCAGTTTTCTTTTACCGACGATCGCATCTTTTCTCTTTGACTTCAGCTAGTGCAGACGGCGCTATTTTTAGAAATACTTCAGTTTCGTCACTTCCTGTTTTCTCGAAAAATCCAGGTGTGCTTAAGATAAAAATATTAATATAAATCTTTTTGTCATAAAATACAACCAGAATATGTTTTTGTGATACTGTGTGCTCCGTTTTCAGCGAGTTTTGCTCAGCAGTCGGGTTGGGCTTTGAACACACAGAGAAATTTGCCCACGTTTTGCACACCTTGATTCTGGCAGACATAGCTACAACCATACCTGTACAGAGTCGCACGCACTTGAGACACCCAGAACACTTTCCCTGTATTACGAAGCTCAACCATCCTATTGTATGCTTTACGTGGAAGTCTGGTGGGGTCAAGCCTCGTCAGGTGTAACCAGTATCAAATGAATGAGGCTTTGGAATGCACATGGAGGGAAAATCTACCTGCGTCACCGTAAACCATTTCGTTTGGAGTTTTGGAGCTAACATTAAGTACTTTTTTATTGTAAACTATGTACCATTTCTACTGAGTGATTATTCTCAAGCCCCATATTTCTGCTCCGTATAAAAGCAGTGGGCTAAATGCGGCTAAACGCAATTATATTAGATTTTTCACGGTTAACTGTAAGGTGTAGTGCGTTAGCACTTGTAGAGAGTATATTTAATTGGTTTTGTAGACCAATACCAGTGTCAGACAACATAACGATAACGTCAGCAAACAGTAAGATAAAAATTTATAGGAGATCTGGATGAAACTAAATGCCAGTCATGTCTGTCATTTTCAACTGTAAATATTCTTGTGCTAGTTCATTTACAAGCAACGTTAAGATATGATACTTACCGACGATGATCTACTGGCAGGTGAATCTAGACATGGGAATCACCGAGCGATATCTACTTGTAGAAATATCGTAGTCACCGAAGGATGTCTTATTGTAGAGACGTCGTGGTCAGTAACCGTGGGTTGTCTACTTGTAGAGATATCGTAGTCACGAAGACTTGTAGGCGCACAGGTGATAGTGGCAGAGGAGAATAATGAGAACTGACTATCGGGGATGGCTGTCTACTTGTAGAAAATGTTGAGAAAGTCACTGAGGACTGCCTATGAAACATAGTCATTGTATACTTCTAGGTGCTTCTGAAAGCGGAAAACGCCCTGAAGTGTGGTGGCGCGCTGATCCATGACAGGGTGGTGCTGACTGCTGCTCACTGTTTTGGAGAGTAAGGGTAACGGTAGAGAGAACTGCGTGACAATAAGTTGCTCGGATCTTTGTTGAAGTCTGTTGATTCTATCTATTGATGACTGTCCGCTAATGACTGCCTTCCTTGTATTAGCTGCCTGTGTATGGTGTGTTCCTGTAGACTTCCTGTCCATTTAAAATGTATTGGTGCTGTTCACATCATTGTAGATGTTGCCTTTAAGATAAAGAGAGAAGCAGCACCACCTAGTTGTCGTTATATTGTGAAGTTTACTGACTGTTCTAACACATGGTATTTGTGACTGTCTGTCACAAACCTCGACCTTTGCTCTTTGTCACTAAGGTAACGACACTCTCTTCCACAGCCCCAAACTTCAAGACATCCGCAAGTGGCAGGTGGTGGCTGGCAAACATCAATTGTTGTTTGAGATGGACACCCACACACAGCTCTTCAGGGTGGGTGACCAGAGATGGGAGGGTGTATACACCAGGCTCCGTATGCATGTAGCCCGGAAAAGGGCTTTATTCAAGAATAGCGCCTATTAGGGTGAATAGCAGTGAAAAATCCGTATGCATGGGAGCCCAGAAAGGCTTTCCGGCCTGGCGGACCGCGTATAAAGTTATTCGACCTCTCGGGGCTGTATAACTCGGTATTCACGCACAAAAATGGTGGCCCTCATTGTTTTTCAGTGGCGAGAACGCTGATTGATGCGAAGGAATCGGGTGTTTTGTGACAGATCGCATCCGTTTGAAGTATTTGATGATGTAGAATTATATCACAAATTTTGTTTTCCACGAGAAAACATTTTGGCACTCACTGATGAAGTGGCATGCGAGATCGCTGTCACCAATCG
This sequence comes from Marisa cornuarietis, assembly GCA_004794655.1. Classification (NCBI taxonomy): domain Eukaryota; kingdom Metazoa; phylum Mollusca; class Gastropoda; order Architaenioglossa; family Ampullariidae; genus Marisa; species Marisa cornuarietis. Next base: position 567,647 of record SMMW01000633.1, read on the forward strand.
AAAAGATGCCTTAACACCATTGTTACAAGTCCTTGTAACTCTGCGACATTTTGCTACATCAAGTGTTCAGGATGTGTGTGGCGAATTAATTGGAGTAAGCCAGTCAACCGTCAGCCGCACTGTAGCGAGTCACCGACGCTTTGTTTCGGCGAACACGCAATGAAATTTCATTGCCAAACCAAGCTCGTGCGGACTTGACGACAAGACAGGTACATACCGTACATCGCACCTACGGAATGCCAAACGTGATACAAACTTTGGGTAAAAATGCCTGTCTGTCTATGCTAGGAACAGTTTAAACACCTCCCAAATAAAACCCGGTGCTCGAGAGAGATTTCCTCCAGCAATATTGTAACTTCAGACTCCCCGAAGCACGATTATTTTGTAGCATGTCAGTAAGTTGACTGTAACCAATGTCTGCTGACCCTGCCTTGCCCTGTGTTTTCGGGGAGCACATTGTTAGACACGGGAGCTGACAGGGCCCGCCACTCTTGCCTTTTTTGGGTGATAGTGGCCAGTTTGGCCGATGACAGCTAAAAAAAAAAAAAAAAGCGATGCTATGATATGAAGTAGTTTCCTTTACCTTCACCGAAACTCCATCGTGTTTTCGTTTGCTTCTAAAAATAGCAACGGTTCTCGGAATAGAGCTTTGTGCATACGGAATCACGATAGGCCCTATGCACGTATAAGTCTCGAATAGCTGTTCGCGAAAAGCAGCTATTCGCGCGAGTCCTTATTCGATTTACATGCATACGGGCCAGTACACATCTACATGCACTGCTTGTGTTGGCGGAAAATTTGGCGCACTGAACCTGGTGGACTGTGATGTAGACACCCTCGCTGGAAACATCAAAGAGGTGCTACTGTCGACAGCCCAGGAGGTTCTAGGGCGACATAGGAATAAGAAACAGCCATGGGTCACGAATGACATCAGAGACAGAGACTCACCTTAGCCAACACCTTATATCCCCACAAGAAATCAAGGACGGCCACGTGGCTCTCGCCAGACGGATTGGTCCATAATCAGATCGACTATATCCTACTGCCGAGACGCTTCAAATCCAGCATCAACAGGACCAACACAAGGACGTACCCAGGCGCTGACATAGGCAGCGACCATGACCTTGTTCTAGCGAACCTAAAGCTGAGGCTGAAAGCGAAGCGACTCTCAAACGCTCCTCGAATTTTCTTTGATTTGGAGAAGCTGCAAGACCCAAAGATTGCAGAAGTCTTCAAGGCCACGGTTGGCGGAAAATTTGGCGCACTGAACCTGGTGGAATGTGATGTAGACACCCTCGCTGGAAACATCAAAGAGGTGCTACTGTCGACAGCCCAGGAGGTTCTAGGGCGTCATAGGAATAAGAAACAGCCATGGGTCACGAATGACATCCTAGACCTCTGTGACCAAAGGAGGACCTTGAAGAGAGAAAAGAAAACCAAACCAGAAGCAGCCACCAAATATAAAGAAGTGAACTGTGCCATTAAGAAAGGGATGAAGGCAGCTAGGGAGAGCTGGATCGAGGATCAGTGCCAGGATATAGAGGATGGAATGGCACGAGGTGACAGCAAAAAGGCCTACCAACTTCTAAAGACACTCACTAAGACAGACCAGCAGAAGATCTCAGCCATCGAAGACAGCAATGGTCATCTTCTCACAGAAGGCAATGCTGTACTCAACCGATGGACAGAATACTGCAAGGACCTGTATAACTACCAGCTGAAGACTGACGCCAACATTTTCCAAAACAACCAGACTAGAGACAGCGAACCTGCAGACCTACCAGTCATACGGGAAGAGGTCGAAAGAGCTGTACATAGTTTGAAGGGAGGAAAGTCACCAGGCGTTGATAATGTACCAGCTGAGCTGCTCAAGCAGGGTGGGGAAGCAACTACAAAGGCCCTAACTGTCCTGTGCCAAAGAGTCTGGGAGCGCAAGGAATGGCCCAGAGAATGGACGCAGTCACTAATCATACCCCTCCCAAAGAAAGGAAACAGCAAACAGTGTCAGAACTACAGAACCATAAGCCTTATCAGTCACCCAAGCAAAGTCATGCTGAAGGTCATACAAAACCGCATCAGAACCACGGCAGAAGAGCTGCTAGCAGAAGAACAGGCTGGCTTCAGACCACGTAGAAGCACAGTTTAGCAGATCTTCAACTGTCGTCTTCTTATTGAAAAGCATCTTCAGCATCAGCGGGACCTTTACCACAACTTCATTGACTTTAAGAAGGCATTTGACAGAGTCTGGCACGAGGGGCTATGGCATGTGATGCGGAAATTCAACATTGAAGAAGGGGTCGTCCAGGTTGTTGAAGCGCTGTATAACAGCTCAACGAGTACAGTACTGCTCAACAACCAAATAGGAGCTTACTTTCGCACTACAGTAGGGGTACGTCAAGGATGTCCCCTATCACTCGTGCTGTTCAACATATTCTTGGAGAACATCATGCTTGAAGCTCTTCATGACCACCATACCTCCATTTCAATCGGCGGAAGACCAATATGCAACCTACGCTTTGCAGATGACATAGATCTGTTAGCAGGTACAAACAAAGAACTGCAAGACCTCACCAACAGACTGACAGACAGCTCAAACGCATATGGAATGGAGACCAGCACTGAAAAAAGCAAAGTTATGATCAATGGCAACGGCAAAGCAGTGATCTATATGAACGGGGTACAGCTCGAAGAGGTCAGCAGCTTCAAGTACCTGGGAGCCACCCTCTCCAAGGACGGCAGCTCCACGCAAGATATCCACATCAGGATCGCAACAGCAACAGCAGCAATGGCTAGGCTAGATAGGATCTGGCATAGCCACAAGATAAGGTTCACTACCAAGTACAGGCTATACAAATCCCTGGTAGTGCCGATCCTGCTCTACGGATGTGACACGTGGACTCTGCTCGCCGAAACAGAAAGGAGAATCCAGGCATTCGAGAACAAGTGTCTGAGGAGGCTGCTCCGAATCTCATACAGAGAACACAAAACCAACGACTTTGTAAGAAACAAGATTGCCACACTCGTAGGACACCAGGAACCTCTTCTATCAACAGTCAAGCGACGTAAGCTGGTCTTCTTTGGCCATGTGACTCGGCACGACACCCTGTCGAAGACTATCTTTCAAGGCACCTTGGAGGGTGGCCGACGCCGCGGTGGTCAGAGAAAGAACTGGCTTACGAACGTCAAAGACTGGACTGGTCGTCCTGTACAGGACCTGCTGACTATCGCCCAAAATAGGCAAGAGTGGCGGGCCCTGTCAGCTGCCGCGTCTACCCATGTGCTCCCCCCAACGCCAGGTGCCAGGCAAGGGACGACTGACTGACTGACTGACTGACAGTGCTAAATATACTTCTTTCCCTATCTTTCACGCTGTCTGTCGAGGTATGAGGACGTGTGGAATTCTGTAGACGTTTTGTGGCCTGTAGAAGTATTGGCGATGTGGGCAGGTGGAGCGCTTGGTGATGCACGAACTCTACTTACACAAAAGAGTATTAATCAACGACATCGCCATCCTTCTCCTTCACCACAGCATGACGTACACCAACCACGTCAGACCAATCTGTTTGTCTCCCAAAGAGCGAAAATTGCCCACAGGCCAGGAGTGTGTCATGATCGGCTGGGGGTCCACAGAAGGTAGGCTGCGCTGTACCACTGACCCCACCTGACTAAAGGTCCACTGACCCCACCAGACCGAATCCCCACTGACCCCACCAGACTGAAGGTCCAATGACCACACTTGACCGATCTCAGCCCCATTGTTTCGAGCCCCAGCAGATAAAGCCCCATGAGCCCAGTAGACTGAAACTCTACCGTTCCTCACAAACTTCAAAGCTGAACATGTTGCCGAAAGCAAACCCAGATTTGCTGAAACGTTTCCTGAGTATGTTCCTCTTCCTATTGAATTTCTCTGTCTTTGATATTTTGGGCGATTCTGGTTACGTTAACACATTTTGTGAATTTTTCCTTGTTCAGTGTAAACTAAAACTTATAAGTCCTCTGCCATGATCCAGGTACCGGCATTAAGTACGTCCTCAACCAGGTGACAGTTCCTATTGTGAGTGATGAGCAGTGCTCAGCCCCGGACTGGTATGGCAGCGACTTCTTGCCTGTGCAGACATTTTGCGCAGGTTACAGAGAAGGAGGGAAAGATGCTTGTGAGGTAAAATCTTTATAGATAATAATATTAAGACTTCTAGATACTATTGCTTTTAAACATATATATTATTACTATCAGATATTATTTTTTATTAAGACAGCCTTTATTACTATTAAGACATTGATTTTGCTATTCAGACTTACTTTTCACACATTTATACCTGTGGGAGGGAGCCAATCAAAAATTTGCCAGCCAAGACATCAAGAAGCGAAAGTGGGGCTGGATCCGTCACACCCTCAGCGGAACCTTCGTTCAACAGCCCAATCCAGACTAAGACGACCAAATGTGCAGGCAAGGAACACAAACAAAAAGACAATGGGTTTCAGATCCTTCTCAAATGTAGCCCCGCTTCTGTGGAACTCGCTTCCCCTCTCGACTAAGGAGTCTGAGAGTCTTGCAACTTTTAAGAAAAAACTGAAGACCCACTTGTTTCAAATGGACTAGTTTTTTCATCATCTGCATTTTGTTGTTTGAACTTGATCATTTGACCTGCAGTCTGGTGGCTGTTGGGATCACTGCGCATTCAGCGTATCACTGCGATGCGGAAACTGGCGCATTATAAAACGACATCATCATCATCGTCGTCGTAATCATCATCATCATCATCATCATCACCACCACCACCACCACCACCACCACCACTCTGTGAAAGCCGGCCGAAAATCTAACACGACAAGCTCTGGACTGGAACCCACAAGGGAGGCGCAGGGTTGGGAGACCCAGACAGACGTGGAGAAGATCGGTCCACGGCGAGGCGGAGGCAGCTGGAAAGACATGGACCCAACTGGGGAGGGAGGCCCACAACCGGGTTCGACGGCGTGGTGTAGCTGCGGCCCTATGCTCCACTGGGGGCGAAAAGGAATAAGAAGAATATATATATATATATATATGTGTGTGATTTCTGCAATAAAGCACAACAAATTGTTACAACAAATTTATTTTTATAAACACATGACTTCTGGAAAAGTGTCGTTAATGAAGTACAATCGACTAATGAGCTCAGGTAGAGATAAAACAGTGAGCAGGATTGGGTGTTATTTTGACTAGAAACCTTATCACTTCGGCTGTATCAACCTTCTGCCTGAGTGGAATTGACACCGCCATGATCATACCGTCCCCGACACCAAAAGTCGAATCGACCCAGGCCTAGGGTAAATGAACATCCGACTTGTGACACCTGTGACACTTGTGACAACTGTTTCATGTTAACTGACCGCCGGCAAATACATTTAATACAAACCTTCAAACTTATGATAACAAAGAAATTTTTTTAAACAAAATAAAAGCAATGATTGAAAAAAATGCTTTGCGCTATTATGAGATTTGTTCACTGTGTGTATTGGCAAGCGACTATTTGCTGTGACACCTGTGACACCTGTGACACCTGTTTGCTGTTAACTGAGCGCCTGCAAGTACATTTAATACGAACCTTCAAACTAATGACGGCGAGGGCTTTAAAAACAAAATAAAAGCAATGATTAAAGAGAAAATCGCGTGTTTGCGCTATTATGAGATTTGTTGACTGAGTGTATTGGCAAGCGACCTTTTGTATTTAGTCACATGGTGACTGAAGTTGTTAGAACAACTCATGGCTCTCTTGGTAATAGTCGACATTATTAACTGCTCCTGTCATCACTGACTCATCGTCTTTTGGGCCTGGATCGACTGGACTTTGGGTATTGGGACGATGTATTCTTATGTGGGACGACTGGTCATGGCGGGGTCCATTCGGTAGATACAACTGGAGCGACATCCTTTGGGTTGCAGTGAAATAAGCAGTCTCTTTAGAAAACATGTACTTTATTTTAAGTTGATGTTGGCAGACAATCGTAATGTAGGCTAAACGTTTGGCCAGATGATGTCTACTGTAAACATGTAAATTATGTTTCTTCTGCATGCGACTTCTACAAAAAGCCGGACTAGAGGTCAGACTGTTGGTGGTGAGTCGGGTTGAAGAGGTAGTCATCATGGAGATGGTGTCTACATAGCGAAATACGTGCCTGACAAGAATTTGGTTTATAACTGAGTAAGTCTTAATAAGTAGGTTTGACTGTAGTGCCACTCACAGTCTATAACACGTGAGTAGACAGTGGTGCTAGTCTCTGTCTCACACTCTCTCTCTCTCTCTCATGCTGCCCGGTGTGACGTGTGTCTTAGGGAGACAGTGGAGGGGCCTTGGCCTGCAAGTCTGGTGACAGATGGTTTGTACAGGGTAAGTCTGGTGACAAATGGTTTTGCAGGGTAAGTCTGGTGACAGATGGTTTGTACAGGGTAAGTCTGGTGACAAATGGTTTTGCAGGGTAAGTCTATGGACAGATGGTTTGTGCGGTGTAAGTCTAGTGATCGATGGTTTGTGTGGAGGGCCTCTGGTGATAGATGGTTTGTGCAGGATAAGTCTGTAGACAGTATGTATGGGGTAAGTAAAGTTGCAGATGGTTTGTGTGGGGTAAACTTAGTGACAGATGGTTTGTGAGGGGTAAATCTGGTGACAGATGGTTTGTGAGGGGTAAATCTGGTGACAGATGGTTTGTGCGGGGTAAGTCTGGTGGCAGACGGCTTGTGAGGGGTAAGTCTGGTGGCAGACGGCTTGTGAGGGGTAAATCTGGGGGCAGACGGCTTGTGAGGGGTAAGCTTTGTGACAGATGGTTTGTGCCGGGTAAATCTAGTAACAGTTTGTGCGGGATAAGTCTTTATTCGTGTCTTAGAGAGAATACTGGCGTGCCTCTGTAATGTTGGCCTTAGTAGATGCATTTATAAAGATAGGTTGAATGTGTGTGTGTGTTTATATCTAAGTATATGTGTACAAATGAGTGTGTAAATGAGTGCATTTATGAAGGGTATTTTGTCTCTAATAACTGGTCAATGTGTATCTAAGGAAAAGTATAATAATGTGTACTAATGTGCTGTATAATGAGCTGAAAATTCAAAACCCAGAGTAAGATGCTTGTTGATCAGTTCTGTGTGAGTGCCAATAGGAGGTTACCGTTGCCCATCACACAGGTGTGTCCAGCTATGGGTACTGGTGCGGTAAAGAACATGCTCCCGGGATCTACACCAATGTTTCCTACTACCTGCACTGGATCCACGAAAACATGAAGAAGCTGAACGTGCAGCCCTGTCTGAAGCTGACTGACTGAGGCTAGAAATGGGATCCTGATCAGATATGTTTGGTTGACTTTGAAGATCTTCCAGCAGACATTTTTATTGTCAAATCATGAAACAGCAATTTCTCAACATTTTGTGACAGATTCCATGGGGTTTGAGGGGATACGACAGTTTACTTTGACAAAAATTATTGTTTCTAATTACGGTTATTGTATATTATGAAATTAGAAACATTTTTGTATCTTAATTCACTTTATTTCATCAAGGTCTTTGCTGACGGACCTACTTTTTTTTTTAGATCACTTTGTACATTTTAATGACACCTGGACTTTCGCTATGACGAAAGTAAAAGTGTTAAATATGCCGTGGATCTTATCATTACAAAGTAATGAATTTTCTGAATCATGCAAACTTGACTATATAGTGGAATCGCGTTTTCATTTTTCCTGGTTTTCTTTTTCTTTCTTGCACTGCCCACTTTTCTGACAAGAAAGACTACTCTTACTTCTTTCCCACTTTTCTCAGTTTCACCTTTTTTTAAGTTTAATAACTCTCTCTACCCAGTAAAGACAGCGCTACGAAAATTTTCCGGCTGTTTGTTTTTAGTTCTTTAGTATTATGCGATACAAATGAAGTAGGTTAAGCACCAAGTTTTGATGTCCCTAGTGAACTTCTTGTAACTTGTTTGCGCCAAAGTTGAAAAATATCATAAATAGCAAATAGCAGCAAACAAATGTGTACTGTTATGACGTATCATGGTTATGACGTATTATGGTTATGACGTTTCATGGTTATGACGCCATTAAATTTTGAAATTTATTGTTTGGTGGCAATTTTGAATCGTCTCCATGGCAACCGATGGTTACATGCGCACGAAACTTTTGTATTTCACTATTGTTAACATGCCCTATCGTTTTACACACACACACACGCACGCACGCACGCACACACACACACACACACACACACACACACACACGGAAGTCTAGATTATCTACATCGCCATGATGACAAGACTCCACATTCAGCCCCACAATCGCACTCTTTATCGTAATAGTAGTCAAGGTTGCTGGGTACAGAACACCTCTGAGTTTTATTTTATTGCCTTACTGACGCTTGTAATTACCGCGTGACACCAAGCAGATAACAATAACATCATAAATCGTCACAAGCGTTAAAACGGGTCAAAGAAAAAAACAAAAATGTGCACCCGACACCAAGTGAAAAGTCGTTAGGAGTGTGATGGCTGGTGTTGGCGACTTTAGACATTTATTAAGTCTTGACTTTCGCCCGACATTTAAATTTAACACTATGCATTCTGATTGTTTGATCTGTCACTGGACAATGTCAGACAAATGTAAACTTCTACGTTCTGATTGGTCTGTTGCGGGACAATATCAACCTTATTTCTGACTTGATATTCTGAAAGTTTGGTCTCCTATTGAATAACAGGACAGCATGAGACAGATGTTAAATAGTTACATTTCCATCGTTTGGTCTCCTGAACATTCCGTGCTCTGTCACACTCGAACACACACACACACACGCACGCACGCACGCACGGGGGCCGTCGTCATCGGCGTGTGTTGTGAGGGGTCACAACCAAGTCAGTTGCCACAATCACCCTCATCCGACCATCCTCCTCTCATCCACAGACTGTTGTCGCGGGATATCTCCGTCACCCCAAGGGTATGCACATCCGGCAATGAGCGGTAACGTGTGCGGGTACACTTGACACGTTGGTCACAGGGTCAGAGGTCAACGGGAGAACACTAAGACCTGACAACAGTAACAAAAACAATGACAATAATTCTCTCCCTTATGTCTCTCACAACGGAAACTTCAAGCTTATTGTAAAATAAAATATTGTAAACAGAAGAAAAAGAAGTAAACATATCAGTAAATAAGAACCAGATACGTAAAGAAAATGTGAAAAAGTAAATGAAGAAAAGGTTTTCACCTGAGCTCCCCGGTCTTCCACAGTCACCTCGCCTCTACTCTACTCTACCCAATACATCCGCGTGCAGCACGTCACATCACGTCACATCACCTCCTCGTCTTCTTAATGTTAATACATTGCAGCAACACGATGAACACTAGTTTCACTAGAACTGTTTTCAGGTCAAGACAAATGTTGCCGAAGTCACCTGCAGCATTGCAAGTGCTGTGTAGCGGGTCCATAACAATGGCTCAGTCTTTACAAGATGGCGTGCTCCTGAAATACGACCACCACTCAAAGGAAACAATGCAATAAGGTGGACGTGCAATAATTTATGTGTAAGAAAGATATCACGGGCACAAAGAAGATGGGCACGATTTATCCGAGGCGTCCCTGACACTAGCCGACATTCACGTCAGGGTGGAGTTACAGGCTGCTGTAGTCAGTGACAACATCTCGCAGATTCCCGTCAAGTGCAGGGGCCAGTTGCGCAACATGTTTCTAAACCTTAAAATCGTTCTAAAGAAGCAAAATCTCTTCTCTGCCATTCAGATGCATTGCACAAGATGAAAAAAAATGTGTACTGACAGGACGGAAAGTCAGACTTAAACAACTTTATCTTACTTAAAGCAGTTTTAGTTTTAAAAATTCCAAAATTGTGGTGTGCACTTTAAACTGATTATCTCAATAGTCTTTTCTTGAACACGACAACCTGCGCGATGTTTCTGACTCGAAGACATACAAAGATTTGCTGAACTGAGCCACACTCACTGTTACAAATACTACATGCAATGGAACTCTCCAGTATAGGAGAGCAATTTTTTCTGCTTTCCTAGTGGCAGGTGAAGATTTCCTATGTTTGAAGGCTTATATCTTAGACATTAAGCATAATTATGTACTTATATTTCGGGAGTGGTTATGTTAAAATAAACTTAACCCGACCATAAAGAAGGCGTTTTGTACTCGTGTTGCCCTTTAAGACAGGACTTCGGCTAAATAGTCTTGTGTTAACTCGTATAAATAAGGCTCGAGTGCTGCTGTATCACACAGAAGTGTGTGACAATTGCACAATTTGATAAGCGAAGCTCAGACGGCAATGCAACAAACGAAGACTGTTGAATACTTCTGGTCTATTCAGAGAGAAATGGTTGGACTGTTGGTCCTTGGCGCTCTCATCTTATTGCCTTGTAAGTTCCTTTTCTGTGCAATCTATTTGTTAATACATTGCAACGTCTGAATTTTGTATATACTCCTACCTTGCACTGCTTATGGGGGGTGGGATGGGAAAGCGATGATACTTTGCAGATATTGGTATACAACTCAAAATATTGTAGCAAGGTTTTAGAGTCTGTGGCATCTTTGGTCTTCGTCTCACAGTCTTTACAAATAACGTGTTTGTTATGTCTCTTTGTTAAATTGATGTTTGCTTCGTCTTTCAGTCTTTTCCTATGTTCGTCTTTCAGTTTAGTGTCTTTGTAACTTTATGTTTTATGTAGTTTTGTATGTTCGTCTTTCAGTATGTAGTATCTTAGTATCTTTGTCTACCTAGCCTTATATTGTTTACTAAACTTTTAAGCTCCACTTTAAGTGGAATAGGCTGCTTTTAAATTTGTCTCCAATATTTCTTTTGTTCTCTGTATATTCTACCAGTCTCTGAGACTGATGTGAAAGCGGTTATCCTAAAAGCTAAAGCAACAACCTGCGAGTTAGATCCGATGCCCACAAGCCTTCTGCTCGAGTGCCTAGATACTCTACTTCCTGCCATCACTAATATTGTAAATGTCAGCCTGTCGTCAGGTGTTTTCCCATCTCTGTTCAAGAATGCGGTGGTGAGGCCACTTCTAAAGAAATCCACGCTTGATGTCAATGTGCTAAACAACTACCGCCCAGTCTCCAACTTGTCTTTTCTCTCTAAGATCATAGAGAAAATAGTTTTGACACAGCTCTGGGCCTACTTACAAGAGCACCATCTTATCCCACAAGCTCAGTCGGCATATAGACCTTTCCACAGCACCGAGACCACTCTTATTAAAGTAACAACAGACATATTATCTGCTCTTGACAGTGGTGATGTCTCTCCATTAACCCTACTGGACCTGTCTGCTGCATTTGACACTATAGACCACTCTCTGCTTCTTCACAGACTCCACACCCTCTACGGGATTTCTGGACCTGCCCTCTCATGGTTCAACTCCTATCTCACTGATAGGACCCAGACTGTGGTAGTCGATGGTCAGACATCTCGCCCTGCTTCACTTTTCTGTGGCGTTCCCCAAGGCTCAGTACTTGGCCCAGTCCTGTTCATCCTGTATACTAAACCACTTTCATCTCGCATCCGGTCTCACCAGGTTTCTCATCAATCCTATGCTGATGACACGCAGCTTTACTGTTCCACTCCGCCGGCTGAGTCTCACTCTGCTATTAGCTCTATAGAAGCTTGTATCAGTGATGTCAAGGGCTGGATGCTAAAAAACAAGCTTAAACTAAATGATGATAAAACGGAAGCCCTCTTGTGCCATAGAAGAAGACATCAACCTTCACTAGTCAGTCTGCCCAATCACATCAAGGTGGGCGACAGCAACATCACCTTCACGTCATCTGTTAGGAATCTGGGATTTATTGTCACCGCAGACATGACCCTTGATAAACATGTTACAGCTGTCTGTCAGTCTGCCTACTATGAGCTCCGTAAGATCAGTGCCATCCGTCACTTTCTCTCTACACGTGACACCAACACTCTTGTCTGTGCGTTTGTTCTTTCACGACTTGACTACTGCAACTCCTTGCTGGCAGGCTGCCCCTCATCCCTCATTCAGAGACTCCAGAGAGTACAGAACTCCGCTGCACGTCTGGTACTTAGAGCAAGGAAACGGGACCATGTCACTCCTCTCCTTCGTTTCCTACACTGGCTACCCGTCCGTTCTCGCATTCAGTACAAACTGTCTGTGCTGTGTTTTAATTTCTTTGCAGGCTCCTGTCCTGACTATTTCTCTGAACTTCTCATCCCTTACTCTCCGGCCAGACAACTCCGCTCTTCCTCTGACAACCGTACTCTGACTGTTCCTGTCACCAGAACAACAACATATGGTCACAGGACTTTTGGCTACTGTGCTGCAAAACAATGGAACTCTCTTCCTTTCCATATCCGCCACCTTCCTACAATTGAATCTGTCAAATCTGCACTGAAAACGCACCTCTTCCTTGAGCACTACTCTTAGTCCACAATGGTCGTCCTTACCCCCCCCTTCCCTCTTGCTACTTTACCCATCACTATATTTCTCTGTTCCTGTTACTTGATGCCTTTTGTTATCTGTTTTTGTCAGTACTGTCGTTTTCTTTTGTCCCCTGTGTTCTGTATCTACTTAGTCCACGTCTCTTCCCCGTTTTAAGCGCTAAGAGCATGCTCTCTACGAGTGTGAATATGCGCTATACAAATCTTCACTATTATTATTATTATTCTGCTTGCGAGTTCTCTCGCAGCTTATCTCCAAGATGTCAAAGAATAATGATGCTTGTTACCACCGTGTCAACATTTGTCGCACCATTCAGAAGTCCGTGGGGGACCATTGCAGTCGACATGTGACACTGCCCGTCCTTGTGGTCAGTCAGCCATGCTGTCAAAGTCGCCACGCATCGTTGGAGGAACGGAGGCGATAGCTGGAGCTTGGCCATGGGCGGTAAGCGGAAAGTATGGTCACGTGATCCTTAGCTGTCTTTACCGTCGGTCTTCAGAGCTTTACCTTACCGAGGACGATCTACTGACAGGTGAATGCAGACATGGCAACCACCGAGCGATGTCTAGTTGCAGAGACTTCGTGGTCTGTAACCGAGGGATGTCTCCTTGTAGATATATCGTACTCACATAGGCTTGTCTAGTTGTACAGATATCGTACTCACCTCAGAAGTCAAGGTGTAGACATATCGTAGTCAGTCACCTAGGGATATCTAGTTGTAAAGATGTAGTCACCTAGTGATGTCTAGTTGTAAAGATATCGTAGTCAGGCTGTAGACGTATTGGTGATAGTTGCGGAGGAGAATGATGAGAACTGATTATGAAGGATGGCTGTCTACTTGTTGAGACCTGATAGTCACTGAGGACTGTGTCTATGTCGGGAGAATGTGTGAACATAGTCATTGTGTACTTCCAGGTGGTTCTGGCGGAGGGGAACTTCGCGGTGTGTGGTGGAGCGCTGATCCATGACAGGGTGGTGCTGACTGCTGCTCACTGTTTTGAAGAGTAAGGGTAACGGTAGAGAGAACTGCGTGACAATAAGTTGCTCGGATCTTTGTTGAAGTCTGTTGATTCTATCTATTGATGACTCTCCGCTAATGACTGCCTTCCTTGTATTAGCTGCCTGTGTATGGTGTGTTCCTGTAGACTTCCTGTCCATTTAAAATGTATTGGTGCTGTTCACATCATTGTAGATGTTGCCTTTAAGATAAAGAGAGAAGCAGCACCACCTAGTTGTCGTTATATTGTGAAGTTTACTGACTGTTCTAACACATGGTATTTGTGACTGTCTGTCACAAACCTCGACCTTTGCTCTTTGTCACTAAGGTAACGACACTCTTTTCCACAGCCCCACTAGTCAAGACGTCCGCAGGTGGCAGGTGATTGCTGGCAAACATCACCTGGGTCAGGTGGACACCCACACACAGCTTTTCAAGGTGGGTGACCAGAGATGGGGGGGTGTATACACCAGTACACATCTACTTGCACTGCTTGTATGTCAGTGCTAAATATACTTCTTTCCCTATCTTTCTCTCACACAGATACCCATTGGTTGTAAATGTTTATGTGAGATGTATTGCATACTGGCTGAATGTTGTAAATTTGCCCCCCCCCTCCAGTAGATTTCCCAAAAAAAGTGTTAAATATGTCGCTAAATATGAACAGTAATAACAAGGCCACTTGGGTTCACAACATTATGTTATCACTTTATCAAGATGGGTTTGGATTTGTTGGGAAATATCAGGGGGTGGCCAATGGTAAGCAGTTCTTAAAAAGAATTTAAGCTGAGACATAGTTGATTTTTTTAACAAGACCAAGACCGGCATAACTTTTATTTTACAGCTCATGTAAGTTTTGTTTAGTGCTAATTACTTACTTAATTGACATTAAACATATTGCTATTGGAAATTCACTAATAAGGTTGAGGCTAGAAGTTACAAACATAAACTGCCATAAGCAGCTTTACAGCAACTTGTCCACCGCCTCATCAAAATGCCACAGTTGTAATTGTGAAGAGACTGAGTTACATTTTATGTTCGTCTGCCCAGAATATAAAGATCTGCGACAGCTGGACATTCCTGACAAATCCTATAAGTATCCATCTCAGTTTCGTTTATCCATTTTATTTGCAAGTAACTGTGTAAAATTAATCCAAAATTCTGCCTACTTTCTTTATAAAGCACTTCATATTAGGGAGAACAAATAATTTACAAATTACTGATATTGTTAATTACAAATTAAGGTATGTTGTAATTTTTAATGATGTAAGGGCACTGTATTATTTTTTATTTTCACTTGATTCCATTACATCCACTCCCCCAACATCTGTTATGGGCACGAGCCTAACGAAATAAAGAAATTAGCATTCTCTCACTCACACACACACACACACACACACACACACACACACACACACACACACACACACACACACACTCATTTTATCAAGTTATCTAGTTCATCATCCTTAGAAATATCTTTACGAATCAAGCTAAACTGCTGAGGGTCTTTTTATTTTTTGAAGTCTCGAGGTATGTAGACGTTTCTAGATGTGTAGACGTCTTGTGTCAAGGTGTGTCTACTGCTGATGTCGAGGTATGTAGACATGTCGATTCCTGTAGACGAAGAGTCGAGTGTGTGGACCTCTTGGTTGGAGCTCTGTACACGTGTCCAATTCTGTAATACCTTGTGTCGCGATGTGTAGACGTTTTGTGTCGAAGTATGTAGACATGTCGATTCCCGTAGACTTCTAGTGTCGAGTCTGTAGACCTCTTGTGTCGAGGTATGTAGACGTGTGCAATTCTGTAGACGTTTTGTGGCCAGGCCTGTAGAAGTATTGGCGATGTGGGCAGGTGGAGCGCTTGGTGATGCACGAACACTACTTACACAGCACAGTAGCCAACGACATCGCCATCCTTCTCCTTGACCACAGCCTGACGTACACCAACCACGTCAGACCAATCTGCTTGTCTTCCGAAGAGCAAAAATTGCTCACAGGCCAGGAGTGTGTCATGGTCGGCTGGGGGTCCACACAAGGTAGGCTGCGCCGTACCACTGACCCCACCTGACTAAAGGTCCAATGACTCCACCAGACCGAATCCCCGCTGACCCCACCAGACTAAATACCCACAGACCCCACCAGACTGAAGGTCCAGTGACTCCATCAGATTAAATACCCACAGACTCCCCCAGACTGAAGGTCTAGTGACTCCACCAGACTAAATACCCATTGACTCCACCTGACTGAAGGTCCAGTGACTCCACCAGACTAAATGCCCATTGACTCCACCAGACTGAAGGTCCAGTGACCACACTTGACCGATCTCAGCAGAGCAGTCCCATTGTCTCGAGCCTCACTGACCCCAGCAGATAAAGCCCCATGATCCCAGTAGACTGAAACTCTACCGTTCCTCACAAACTTCAAAGCTGAACTTGGTGCCGAAGGCAAACCCAGATTTGCTGAAACGTTTCCTGAGTATGTTCCTCTTCCTATTGAATTTCTCTGCCTTTGATATTCTGGGCGATTCTGGTTATGTTAACACATTTTGTGAATTTTCTGCCATGACCCAGGTACCGGCACTGAGTACGTCCTCAACCAGGTGACAGTTCCTATTGTGAGTGATGAGCAGTGCTCAGCCCCGGACTGGTATGGCAGTGACTTCCTGCCTGTGCAGACATTTTGCGCAGGTTACAGAGAAGGAGGGAAAGATGCTTGTGAGGTAAGATCTTAAACTAAGACTTAAAGCTATTATTACTATTATAGATATTGTTACTAGTTAGACATTATTATTTAGACATATAGATATTATTATTAAGACTGATAAATTTTATTACTTTTAAGACTTCGACGCATAATGACTGGACTGTATACACATACACAAACAGAGGTAAAGTCACTTGGCCAACTACATTCAAACAGACAGCTCAGAAGTTTCACTGATCTCCCTAGAATATTTCTTAACATTATCTTAGTACTGCTATCCTGTATCAATAATAACAATAAAGGCAAGCAGAAGACTGAGCTATACAATATATAGATATACGATGTATGTTGCACTACTTTGGACAAAACTACAGTAATGGCACGAGGTGACAGCAAACTGGCCTACCAACCCTCCCTCAGACACACCAGCAGAAGACCTCAGTCATCGAAGACAGCAATGGTCACCTTCTCACAGAACAGAAGGCAATGCTGTACTCAACCGATGGACAGAATACTGCAAGGACCTGTACAACTTCCAGCTGAAGACCGACGCCAACATTCTCCAGAACAACCAGACTAGAGACAGTGAACCTGCAGACCTACCAATCGTACGGGAAGAGGTGGAAAGAGCTGTACATAGTTTGAAGGGAGGAAAGTCACCAGGCGTTGATAATGTACCAGCTGAGCTGCTCAAGCAGGGTGGGGAAGCAACTACAAAGGCCCTAACTGTCCTGTGCCACAGAGTCTGGAAGTGCAAAGAATGGCCCAGAGAATGGACGCAGTCACTAATCATACCCCTCCCAAAGAAAGGAAACAGCAAACAGTGCCAGAACTACAGAACCATTAGCCTAATCAGCCACCCAAGCAAAGTCATGCTGAAGGTCTACAGAACCGCATCAGAAACACGGCAGGAGAGCAGCTAGCAGAAGAACAGTGTCACACACCACACGTGGACATCCACATTCTTTCCGGAAAACAAAACACGAGCTCCCTTTGGTGGGGAGCGTCCCTTCCCAGAGGCACAAATAATTATTCAACCTTCACAGCAAAACAATATTACAAGAAGTTTCTAGCAGGCACACGTGTCAATACAAGCACGTACACACGCTCAGTCAGCCTGCTAAAACAAATAGTTCAGTATTACTACAAATACACTACAAATACTACAAATACACTACAAATACACTACAAACACTACAAATACTACAAACACTACAAATACACTACAAACACTACAAATACTACAAATACACTACAAACACTACAAATACTACAAATACACTACAAATACACAGCAAACACTAACACTACTACCATTACTACAAATACACTACAAATACTACAAATACTACAAATACACTACAAATACTACAAATACACTACAAACACTACAAATACTAGAAATACACTACACATACACTACAAACACTACAAATACTACAAATACACTACAAATACACTACAAATACACTACAAATACACTACAAACACTACAAATACACTACAAATACACTACAAATACTACAAATACTACAAATACTACAAATACACCACAAATACTACAAATACACCAAATACACTACAAATACACTACAAATACACTACAAACACTACAAATACACTACAAATACACTACAAATACTACAAATACACTACAAACACTACAAATACTACAAATACTACAAATACACTACAAACACTACAAATACTACAAATACACTACAAATACATAGCAAACACTAACACTACTACCATTACTACAAATACACTACAAATACTACAAATACTACAAATACACTACAAATACTACAAATACTACAAATACACTACAAACACTACGCTACACTACAATACTACAAATACACGCAAATACACACAAATACAGATACTGCAAGATGCGCCTGGATGCACTACCAGACACTGCAGATGCTGGAGTACTTGCTGCAGATGCCTGAGTGCACTAGATGCATAGATGCACTACAGATGCACTTTCTAGATGCGCTGCAGTGCGCAGATGCTACAAAGATGCTACAGATGCACTACCTGGATACTGCCAGATTGCTGCAAGATTACGCCGCAGTGCTGCCAGATGCACTAGATGCACTGCAGATGCACTTTCTAGATGCACTGGAAAGTACAGATGCTGGAATGCACTACCAGATGCTGGATGCGCTGCAGATGCGCCTGGAGTGCTGCAGATGCTTTAGATGCTGCTGGAGTACGCTGCAGATGCACACCAGATGCACTGGATGCCCAGATGCTGCAGATGTGCTGCAGATGCGCTGCAAGATGCGCTGCAAGATGCTGCAAAGATGCTGCTGGAGTGCGCCACAAAGATGCTGCAGATGCACTGGATGCGCTTAAGATGCGCTGCAAGATGCTATAGATGCGCTGGATGCTGCCAGATGCTGGATGCTGCAGATGCACTGCAATTGCGCCAGATGCTGCAATGCTGGAGTGCACCACAGATGCGCCAGTGCACTGCAGATGCGCAGATGCCGCTGGATGCGCTGCCAAGTGCACCGTGCGCCTGGAGTGCTGGAGTGCCAGATGCACTGCACAGTGCGCTGCAAGATGCTGCAGATGCTGCAGTGCGCTGCACAGATGCTACCAGATGCTGCAAGATGCACTGGAGTGCTACCAGATGCTGCAGATGCGCTGCAGATTACTTTCTGGAGTGCACTGGGTGCTGATAATTCCTGAATGCGCTGCTGGATGCTGGAGTGCACTAGATGCATAGATGCTGGAGTACTGGAGTGCTGCAGATGCCACAGATGCTGGAATGCGCTGGAGTGCTGCAAGATTGCTGCAAGATGCTATAGATGCGCCTGGAGTGCTGCAGATGCGCCTGGAGTGCTGGATGCATAGATGCTGGAATGCGCTGCAAGATGCACCAGATGCGCTGGATGCTGCCAAGATGCACTGCAGATGCTACTGGATGCACTGCCAGATGCCTGGGTGCTACAAGATGCGCTGCACAATTGCTGGAGTGCTGGAGTACTTGCTGGATGCACTGCCAGATGCTACCGTGCACTGCAAGATGCTGGAATGCTGCTGGATGCTGCAGATGCTGGAGTACACTGCAAGTGCGCCTGGGTGCTGTAGATGCTGGAGTACTGCAATGCACTGGAGTGCTGCAAATGCACTGCAATTGCTGAATTGCACTGCAAGGACACTGCAAATGCACTGCATGCACTGCAAAGATGCTTACCAAGGTACTGCAGATGCACTGGAGTACTGCAAGATGCTACAGATGCCTGGATGCTGCAAGTGCCTGCCAAGATACTGGAGTGCTGCAGATGCACTGCAAATACTGGAGTGCACTGATACGCCTGGAATGCACAGATGCTACCAGATGCTGCAGATGCACTGCAAGATTGCTACCAGATGCACTGCAGATGCACTGGATGCTAAGATGCACTGCTGGATGCACTGCAAGATGCACTGCAGATGCTGCTGATACACTAGAAATACTACAAATACACTAGAATTAAAATACTGAGACAATCAACGTCGATGTTATGCAAATGTCAACAGACAAAGTGCACTAAGCACCCCAGGAGCACTCGACCAGTAGACATGTACTGTGGTAGACAAAGATGCTCTCTTAAAATTCACTTTTCACATTAATATAGATATTGATGAATCTGATTTCTGCCAAAAGTTGTAATAAAGCACAAACAATCGTTCACACGTGACGTCTGGACAAGGGTCGTGAAGGAAGTACACGACTGGTGTGAAGACAAAACAATGAACAGGACTGGGGGGTGGGTGGGGGGTCATTTACCAAACACCATATCGCTCCGGCGCTATCCACCTTCTGTCTGAGTCGAATAACCACCACCCCCACATGATCATATAGTCCCAGGCTGGGCTAACCATGAACATCCGAGCTGTGACACCTGTGACACCTGTTTGCTGTTAACTGAGCGCCTGCAAGTACATTTAATACGAACCTTCAAACTAATGACGGCGAGGGCTTTAAAAACAAAATAAAAGCAATGATTAAAGAGAAAATCGCGTGTTTGCGCTATTATGAGATTTGTTGACTGAGTGTATTGGCAAGCGACCTTTTGTATTTAGTCACATGGTGACTGAAGTTGTTAGAACAACTCATGGCTCTCTTGCTAATAGACGACATTATTAACTGCTCCTGTCATCACTGACTCATCGTCTTTTGGGCCTGGATCGACTGGACTTTGGGTATTGGGACGATGTATTCTTATGTGGGACGACTGGTCATGGCGGGGTCCATTCGGTAGATACAACTGGAGCGACATCCTTTGGGTTGCAGTGAAATAAGCAGTCTCTTTAGAAAACATGTACTTTATTTTAAGTTGATGTTGGCAGACAATCGTAATGTAGGCTAAACGTTTGGCCAGATGATGTCTACTGTAAACATGTAAATTATGTTTCTTCTGCATGCGACTTCTACAAAAAGCCGGACTAGAGGTCAGACTGTTGGTGGTGAGTCGGGTTGAGGAGGTAGTCATGATGGAGATGGTGTCTACATAGTGAAATACGTGCCTGACAAGAATTTGGTTTATAACTGAGAAAGTCTTAATAAGTAGGTTTGACTGTAGTGCCACTCACAGTCTATAACACGTGAGTAGACAGTGGTGCTAGTCTCTGTCTCACTCTCTCTCTCTCTCTCTTTATGACTCTTGTAATTCCCTTGATGAACTGACAGATGCTGTTTCCTCTTACATTTCTTTTTGTGTTGAGTGTGTAATACCCAGCAACACCATTGTTATATTTCCCAACAACTAACCGTGGGTAACCAGCAGCTTGAAGAGCGTACTTAACAAGAAAAAACGTATTTATTTTCCGGTGATACCCTGGCAAAAAGATCTGCGAACAGAGAGGTAAGGGTCGCGATCAAAAGAGTGAAAAGAGAAAATAAAGACAAGAGAGACTACGGTACTGTGCCGGCGACATTCGTCATGTCTGGCAGGGGATCAAGTCCATGGCTTCTGTTAATCACAAGATGGACTGCACCAGATAATCAGTCAAACTCAAGGGCGTGAGCGACCAGCACTTGCCAAATGTTTTAAATAACTTCTATGCACGCTTCGACAAACATGATTTTTCTGAAAGAGTTCGGGAACTTAGACAGTCGCTGGTGGTAGATAACAACATTGTCATTTCTCAAGTCGGTGACGGAAACGCTAAAGCGGGTCAAGGTCAACAAGTGGCAGGGGCTGATGGGATTTGTGGGCGTGTCCTGCACTTCTGTGCTGTTCAGTTGGGAGGAGTGTTTCAACATCTTTTTCAACTCTCTTTTGCATAATTTAAAGAGTTTTTCAGTTAGTCAAGTAATCTGAGGTCGTGTTTACCAGTCATTCATTGAGAGTCTCCTATCTTTCTCATTTGTCTGCTGGTTTCGCAATCTCTCTGTCCATGATAGGAACAGTCTGAACAGTGGTGTGAACATCTCTTCTAAGATAATTGGTATCAGACAGAGGGATTTAGCTTCTTTTTGTGACCAGCAAATAGTACGGAAAGCCTCATGCATTTTATCATTACCTGATCATGTATTAACAAAAGAATTTTTATTATTAAGCTCAGGTAAACGCTGTACCGTGTCTATATGTAAGAGTAACAGACACCTGACATCATTTGTGCCATCCGCAGTCCACCTGCTTAATGTTACAAGAGCTGTCAGTGGTGTGTGTGTGTGTGTGTGTGTGTGTGTGTGTGTGTGTGATGTTGTATGTGTACTTGATTTCCCTGTAAGTTTTTTCTTTAATCTATATAGATATATATGTTTTGTTTTTGTTTGTTTGTTTGTTTTTTCATTTACTGTTGTACTAGAGCACATGCCCATATTCAAATTGCCCACTGGGATAAATAAAGTTGGTCATTGTCATTGTCTCATGCTGCCCGGTGTGACGTGTGTCTTAGGGAGACAGTGGAGGAGCCTTGGCCTGCAAGTCTGGAGACAGATGGTTTGTACAGGGTAAGTCTGGAGACAGATGGTTTGTACAGGGTAAGTCTGGTGACAGATGGTTTGTACAGGGTAAGTCTGGTGACAGATGATTTGTACAGGGTAAGTCTGGTGACAGATGGTTTGTACAGGGTAAGTCTGGTGACAGATGATTTGTACAGGGTAAGTCTGGTGACAGATGGTTTGTACAGGGTAAGTCTGGTGACATGATTTTTGCAGGGTAAGTCTGGTGACAAATGGTTTGTACAGGGTAAGTTTGGTGACATAATTTTGCAGGGTAAGTCTATGGACAGATGGTTTGTACAGGGTAAGTCTGGTGACAGATGGTTTGTACAGGGTAAGTCTGGTGACAAATGGTTTGTACAGGGTAAGTCTGGTGACAGATGATTTGTACAGGGTAAGTCTGGTGACAGATGATTTGTACAGGGTAAGTCTGGTGACAGATGATTTGTGCGGGGTAAGTCTGGTGACAAATGGTTTGTACAGGGTAAGTCTAGTCACAGATGGTTTGTGCGTGGTAGGTGAATGTAAATCCATGTGAAAGCATAATTATATGGCAAATTGTTTTCTGAAAGTTCAAAACCGGAAGTAAAATTGGTGTTGACAAGTTCCACTCGAGTGCCAATGTTTATTGAATGCGACTGTTGCCCATCACACAGGTCTGTCTAGCTGGGGGTTTGGGTGCGCGGTGGAGAAGTTTCCCGGCATCTACACCAATGTTTCCTTCTACCTGCACTGGATCTATGACAACATGAAGGAGCTGGACGTGCAGCCCTGTCTGCAGCTGGTTGGCTGATTTAAATAGAACAGAAGTTGGATCCTGATCAGATATTTTTGGTTGTGCTTGAAGGTCTACCAGGAGACTTTTTAAAAATCATTTGGCTGAAACAGCAATTTCTCAAAATCGTGTGACAACTTCCATGGGGGTGGGAGACACGGTAGTATCATTTGACGAAAATTACAATTGTAAGATTTCTATAGATTGTGAAATTAGAAACCTTTTCTGTGCCTTAATTAACTTTCTTTAGTTCAAAACACATTGAAAAGTATTTGATTTCATCAATGTCTTTGCTAAAGGACCTAGCTTTTAGATCCTTTTGTACATTTCAATAAGACTTTCACTACAACAAAAGTAAAAGTTTTAAATAAGTCGTTGGTCCCACCATGACAAAGTGGTTGCGATGCCATTAAATTTGGGAATGTATTCTTTGGTGGCTATTTTGAATCGTTTCCACAGCAACGTATGATTGTATTCGCACGAAACTTTGTTTCACTATTCTTAAAATGCGCTATCGTTTTACACACACACACACACACACACACACACACACACACACACACACACACACAAACACACACCAGAAAGCTGCATTGTAGGACTATGGCCAGCCCACCCCGACCTCAAACATTGGTGTGTACAGTGAGAGCCAAGACTTTTACATGACCAATGTACACACAATACGATGTCGGTATTAAGGCTATAAACATTGGTGTGTACAGTGAGAGCCAAGACTCTGACATGACCAATGTACACACAATAAGCTGTCGCTATTAAGGCTATAAACATTGGTGTGTACAGTGAGAGCCAAGACTTTGACATGACCAATGTACACACAATAAGCTGTCGCTATTAAGGCTATAAACATTGGTGTGTACAGTGAGAGCCAAGACTCTGACATGACCAATGTACACACAATAAGCTGTCGCTATTAAGGCTACACCCGATAAGAACGCAATGACCCTGACCTTTGGGTATATCCGTGGTCATTGATGATATCACGATGTTGATGTGTGTGATGATGTTTGCTTCACGACAACGGAGGTTAGGTGGGGGGACTATTCACACACATTTGGAGAAATACACTCGGGTACTGAACTCACCCAAGTGAGACGAACAATACTTTGGTGTGATACAGGGTCTTCTACACGATATTGTTGATTATGGCACCATGGCAATGTGTATGGAAAATATGAGCCACACCTCAACCAAACATCTGCAGTGAGCCCATACCGAGGCTAAAGTTAATAATGAGAGCATTTATGTAATGAACTTTAATTATTATTTATGATGAGTTTGAAGTATGGTCAAGCTTTAAGGACGCACCTATGGCAGAGGTGTTTATCTCTGACTTCTTTTCTGAATCTGCATCCCTCCAATTAAAATTGTCTCAGGGCTCTGCTTTAGGTCCTTTTATTTTTTTCTCCACAGTCAACCATTCGCTGAAGTAATTGGATATTTTTTGTTATATATTGATTTTGCGACTCAGTAACGCATCTCATTAAAGCTTCTATTGTTATCATCTCTCAAGCCCTAGCTGAAACCAGTATATTTGACTATAAAACCTTGATTATTCCAGAATTCATATATAAACTCATACAGTCTACCTGTGCAGACTGATGTCCCTTCAGGTGAGGGAAGGACCGTTTGTTTAATGCTGCGCAAAAAGTGAAGTGGGTGTGCTGACCTGTACAAACTTCACTGACTTGCTGTTCAGGTTATCTCTGGAGGTAAAACTCTGTCAACTTATCAGTAAACGTCAAATTTTGGGACAGTTGAAGGAAAAGAAGAAAAGATATAGAATATAAAAACAAACATCCGCATTAGTCATTCGTTTAACAAAATATAGGCCGCACAGTTAGCTAACACGCCGTCGCCATGACAGCAAGAGTGACACGTGACTGGTGAAGATCTTGACCAGCAGCCATGAGGACATGGAACCCGCTGTGCGTCTGTCTTCTCCACTTGCTGTGTAAGTATTGTTCAGACCTTTTTATATTTTGTTCGCTCATTCCCTCTGGTTGTCGACAGAGTTGCCATTGTGTAAGATTTCCCAAGGTTCTGACAGCAAACAGAAACGACCGAGAAACGTACAGACTTTTATCTGGAATCATGTGGTCGACAGTTTAAGAGCCGCCGTTAAAAAGACAAGCAGCCAGAGTGTGTGGGGTGTCTTATCTCTGGCAGATGAACAAAAGATTACAGTATGTCAGTATGCCATCAGGTTGAGCAGTTAACCAGACATGTTTCCTCTCTTTCTATGGGTCGAAGAGGGATATATCGGGGAAATGTTCTAGACCTGACTTTTGTAGGAGCCGTCTTCTCTCTCTCTCTCCTAGCTTCACCGTCATCATCACCGTATTTAGACTCAACAGCCAGCTTGACGAGGGTTAGAATCACCCCCACCCCTCTTCTTGTTCCAATACTAGTGTAGACATATCGACAATGACAGGTTACTATAAAAATAGTTAACAGTAAATGTGCAAGTGACAATTGACAGTAAATGTACGAGTGACAATTGATAGTAAATGTACGAGTGACAATTGACAGTAAATGTACGAGTGACAATTGATAGTAAATGTGCAAGTGACAATTGACAGTAAATGTACGAGTGACAATTGATAGTAAATGTACGAGTGACAATTGACAGTAAATGTACGAGTGACAATTGATAGTAAATGTACGAGTGACAATTGACAGTAAATGTACGAGTGACAATTGATAGTAAATGTACGAGTGACAATTGATAGTAAATGTACGAGTGACAATTGACAGTAAATGTACGAGTGACAATTGATAGTAAATGTACGAGTGACAATTGATATTAAATGTACGAGTGACAATTGACAGTAAATGTACGAGTGACAATTGACAGTAAATGTACGAGTGACAATTGATAGTAAATGTACGAGTGACAATTGATAGTAAATGTACGAGTGACAATTGATAGTAAATGTACGAGTGACAATTGACAGTAAATGTACGAGTGACAATTGATAGTAAATGTACGAGTGACAATTGACAGTAAATGTACAAGTGACAATTGATAGTAAATGTACGAGTGACAATTGACAGTAAATGTACGAGTGACAATTGACATTAAATGTACGAGTGACAATTGACAGTAAATGTACGAGTGACAATTGATAGTAAATGTACGAGTGACAATTGACATTAAATGTACGAGTGACAATTGACAGTAAATGTACGAGTGACAATTGATAGTAAATGTACGAGTGACAATTGACAGTAAATGTACGAGTGACAATTGATAGTAAATGTACGAGTGACAATTGACAGTAAATGTACAAGTGACAATTGATAGTAAATGTACGAGTGACAATTGACAGTAAATGTACGAGTGACAATTGACATTAAATGTACGAGTGACAATTGACAGTAAATGTACGAGTGACAATTGATAGTAAATGTACGAGTGACAATTGATAGTAAATGTACGAGTGACAATTGATAGTAAATGTACGAGTGACAATTGACAGTAAATGTACGAGTGACAATTGACAGTAAATGTACGAGTGACAATTGACAGTAAATGTACGAGTGACAATTGACAGTAAATGTACGAGTGACAATTGATAGTAAATGTACGAGTGACAATTGACAGTAAATGTAGAAATATACAAATCTATCGCCCATACAATCGCTACTTGACTATTGTTAATGTATAGAAATTGACAGTTTCACAAAATGGTAAAGAGATGCATAGTCTGATATATATATATAGCATCGAATATCGAGTACTATATTTGTACTTGGCTGGGTATTGCGGTTATCGACTGAATATAAAATGATGTACGTTGTTGACTGCAGTAAAACAAACTAACTGTCCGGTCTAACCGTAGTAAACAAAAGTAAATAAAGAGAGGCGGGAAGGAAAGACAAGGTGATTTGAAAAAGTTTTAATGCATGACATGCTTATCTCTGACAGCACAACCCTCGGGGACCACGCGCCTTATCACTCAGTCACGTGGTGGGTGTAGACAAGTAAAAGTCAGCCCTGTGTACCCCAAGTCCCTCACCTACAACAGCTACAACCCTTTGTGTGCATTTAAAATGCAGGAGGTTGAGCCAGTCCAGAGAGTTAGAGAACAAGCCAAACTCTATCTTGCTGTCCTGTTGCTTTTTCCTTATTGACTTCAACCAGAGTTGACTGTCTTGGTAGTCAGTGGGTATTCCTAGCATACAATGGAGGGGGTATCTTCAACGTGGGCCATGTACATCGGCTGTTGTGTTGTCAATAGTATTTCAGCATTATGGTCAATTTAAAATAACAATGTCAGCGCTAAAATAAGAATCTAAACTCAGTTTGTAGAGCATCAAAAATGTGCATTGCCAGTACGAACAGGAAGCAGAGGTAGAAGACAAATAAGGCCCCACAGGTGATTCGTTCATTGTACTACCACCACCCTGTCAAGTGCCAGGCGGTCCGGGGGCGCAGTGGTTATGGCCTGTCATCAATACAGTGAAGGTTGGGTGTCATGGGTTCAGTTCTCGTCTCGGGTACGCTGTTCTTTCTCTGCATGTGGCATCTGTTTACAGGGCTGACTGCCTTGCTGTGATATATAGTGATATAGCCTTAGTTGATAGCTGCCTTGCCATGATATATAGTGATATAGCCTTAGTTGATAGCTGTCTTGCCGTGATATATAGTGATATAGCCTTAGTTGATAGCTGCCTTGCCGTGATATATATTGATATAGCCTTAGTTGATAGCTGTCTTGCCGTGATATATAGTGATATAGCCTTAGTTGATAGCTGTCTTGCCGTGATATATAGTGATATAGCCTTAGTTGATAGCTGTCTTGCCATGATATATAGTGATATAGCCTTAGTTGATAGCTGTCTTGCCGTGATATATAGTGATATAGCCTTAGTTGATAGCTGTCTTGCCGTGATATATAGTGATATAGCCTTAGTTGATAGCTGCCTTGCCGTGATATATAGTGATATAGCCTTAGTTGATAGCTGTCTTGCCGTGATATATAGTGATATAGCCTTAGTTGATAGCTGTCTTGCCATGATATATAGTGATATAGCCTTAATTGATAGCTGTCTTGCCGTGATATATATTGATATAGCCTTAGTTGATAGCTGTCTTGCCATGATATATAGTGATATAGCCTTAGTTGCTAGCTCTGTGTAAAACACCGATTCTCACCCGCCCCCTTGTCCTGTCTTCTCAGTGCAAGTCATGTTACCTCCCTGAATCGACTCCACTCGCTACTGAGTTCCAATGACTGTCCCAACCAAGCTTGGAATTGTCTGCCATGTACCCACTAGTCACTTCATACTGACAGACTATTTCTTAGCTGCTCGAATTAACTGCCATGTACGCCGACTGAGTGCCACTGGCCACCTGTTGCTGACATGAGTATTAGCTGCCCTGAGTCATAACACATGGGGCCAAGTGTCTTGCAGGGTGTTTCTCACCAAAGGGACAAAGTCAGATTAAACACAGAGACTGCAGCGCTGAGTGTGTTGGGGTAAAACAGGGTGTGCAAGTGGTGCCAACTAATTAACTGCTGTATTTGACACTGCTCCACACATGTTTGATTTTACAGTGCCTCACCCACGAGTTGTATCTGTCACTGTAGTCAAGACTTCTTTCTTGTAGTAGTGAACGTGGACTCAGTAGAAAGGTGGGGCTTAGCAAAGTGAAGTGTTAGCAATGTTAGCACTGGAGAGTGTTAGCAATGTTAGCAATGCTAATGCTCTACACTTTGCTAATATTGGAGCCCTAGTAAAGTGGAGTGTTAGCAAAGTGCTGCAGTAGTAAAGACAGTTGCAGATTATTTGTGGATGTTTTCAGTGAGTGGCCCGGTGTCTTCACTGCTGGTGTCCCCATGCGGTAACCCTGTGGCTTCTCTCCCCTCCGCCCGCCTTATTCCTCGAGTAGTCGGGGGTCACGTGACAACAGCAGAGTATTTCCCATGGACTGTGAGTGAACTTCCCTTAAACTCGACATGACTGACTGCTGTTGTTGTTGCATATAACGTGAAGATAGCTAAACTTTACTTTTCATCGCAAACACAGCAAGTAAATCAAGTCTCCTTGCAGTTATGCATCAATCAAACAGTTGTACGCGTGATTTTTTCGTCAATAAAAGCATTTTAGAACAATTGTGAAAGTAATGCTTAATCGTTCAGACAATCATAAAAAAGACAGATTTATTGCATGATAAAGTTCTTGTGTTTGAAAGGGTGAGGGGCTGCTAACATGTGTACAGGTGATGATAATTACATGTACATGCGGTAATGATTACCTGTACAGGTGAGATGCAGGTTAAATAATAATAAGTGAGAATTTATAAAGCGCAGTATCTCAGCCAAAGGCGGACTCATTGCGCTGAAGATCACGAAATAGTCACAAAGATGTCGAAGGAAGAACAATGCGAAGACTCGCTGTCTTCCGGCAGTAAAGGGAGATCACTGCAGATTTAACGGTAACGAGAATAACGGTTACGTGGTTACATGTACAGGTGGCGATACATGAGTGGCTCACCAACAACATTGTGTGTGGTGGCGCCATCCTGACAGAAAACCTCGTCATCACTGCCGCCCACTGCTTCCACGGGTAAGGGCAACTCACTCCTCAAATACGTTTCAGGGTTGCGGGGGGGGGGGGCAAGAAGGTGGGAGCCTTGACCCGAGCAGACAGATCAGTGCCTCGATGTGAGTGTCACAAGAAATGTGTGCCTTGATGTGAGTGTCACAAGAGTTGCGTGTCTTGATGTGAGTGTCACAAGAGTTGCGTGTCTTGATCTGAATGTCACAAGAGTTGCGTGTCTTGATATATCGTGGAAGAGAGAGAGAGATGAGAAACACCGAGACAAAGATAAACACGTCAAATTATTATTTATTATTTCTGATCTTGTGTGTCGGATGTTGATGGACTAGTCTACCTTCTACTGGTTTCTTTCTCTTTGTTTTGCTTTGTGTGTCGGGTGCCTGAGAGCAGACATCCCCAGGCCAACCTGTACTACATCATGGCCGGTAAGAGCAAACTTCTGCAGTACGAGTCCTGGCAGCAGATGACATTCCTCGAGCAAATCATCCTGCACGAGAGTTTCAACTCCAGCAGCTTTGAGAACGACATCGCCCTCGTCAAAGTCAAGACGCCTTTCACCCTGCAGACTCCCACAGTCAGGCCCGTGTGCTTCCCTACCTCCACCCACACTCTACCTGCAGGTACCCCGTGTTACCTGGCGGGCTTTGGAGACACCTTGGGTGAGTTTTGTGTAGCATCAAGGTAATCAACCACCTAAAAGGTTTTGAGAAGATTTGTGTGTGAGAAAGCATTGTAAACAATAACAATAAATAACACCATGGTGTAAATAATAACAATAAATAACACCACGGTGTAAATAACAACAATAAATAACACAATGGTGTAAATAACAACAATAAATAACACAATGGTGTAAATAATAACAATAAATAACACCACGGTGTAAATAATAACAATAAATAACACAATGGTGTAAATAATAACAATAAATAACACCACGGTGTAAATAACAACAATAAATAACACAATGGTGTAAATAATAACAATAAATAACACCACGGTGTAAATAACAACAATAAATAACACAATGGTGTAAATAACAACAATAAATAACACAATGGTGTAAATAATAACAATAAATAACACCACGGTGTAAATAATAACAATAAATAACACAATGGTGTAAATAATAACAATAAATAACACCACGGTGTAAATAACAACAATAAATAACACAATGGTGTAAATAATAACAATAAATAACACCACGGTGACAATGTAATACTCTGTTTGTCAAATACCCGGACAGAGTGTGAGTCAAGGGGACTACAAGTACTGATGTGAGGGTTTTACTAATGTTGAGATAAAATTATGGGTAGGAAGTTACAATGTTAAGAGTATAACATAAGGGTGGGAAGTTACAAGTGTTACAGTAAGGCAGGATGTTACAAGTGTGATGATACAGTAAGGCAGGATGTTACAAGTGTGATGTTACAGTAAGGCAGGATGTTACAAGTGTGATGTTACAGTAAGGCAGGATGTTACAAGTGTGATGTTACGGTAAGGCAGGATGTTACAAGTGTGATGTTACAGTAAGGCAGGATGTTGCAAGTGTGATGTTACAGTAAGGCAGGATGTTACAAGTGTGATGTTACAGTAAGGCAGGATGTTACAAGTGTGATGTTACAGTAAGGCAGGATGTTGCAAGTGTGATGTTACAGTAAGGTAGGATCTTTCTCTTTCTCTTGTGGTTACAAGTGTGATGTAACAGTAAGGTAGGATCTTGCTCTTTCTCTTGTGGTTACAAGTGTGAAAGTAGAGTTTACCTTGGAGTGTGACACGGTGATGTGTGAAATGCAGTCTTGATGACGGACAGGTACGGGGACAGACGAGGTACTGAACTACATGCGGGTGCCTGTGATAGAGGATGAGGTGTGTGCTCACAAGGACTTTCACGGTTTGGACTTCTCGCCCGCCGGCACCTTCTGTGCTGGCTACGTCAACGGCGGCTCCGACGCCTGCACGGTGAGGGCGCCACTTGCACCGCACTAACATCACCATCATGGCCACACTGCACGCCTCTCTTTTCTCCCTTATTTTCTCACGTATTGACTGTTTTTTTTTCTTGCTCATTGTATCTCATACGTTGTTACACGTTGTAGTCGATATTCTCCTGGTATATCACACTAACTTCCTCTGACTCCTGGTATATCACACTAACTTCCTCTGACTCCTGGTATATCACACTAACTTCCTCTGACTCCTGGTATATCACACTAACTTCCTCTGACTCCTGGTATATCACACTAACTTCCTCTGACTCCTGGTATATCACACTAACTTCCTCTGACTTCTGGTCTATCACACTAACTTCTTCTGACTCCAGTTTATCACTTTCTGACCTCTTCTCATCTCAGTTTACTGCTGTCGGACCTTTTCTCACCCTAGTTTAATCACGCTGAGCTCTACTCACTGTGGTTTATTACACTGAATGAACTCTACTCACTCCGGTTTGTCACACGGTTTGAGCGGCTCGGTGTGTGTTTCAGGGTGACAGTGGCTCGGCGCTGGTGACCAAACACACGGACGGACTGTTCTACGTGTACGGTGAGCGGCCCCTTTCTCCCACAGTCTTGTCAGTCTCTCAAACAATCTTGCCATTCTTTCCCACAGTCTTGTCAGTCTCTCAAACAATCTTGCCATTCTTTCTCCCAGTCTTGTCAGTCTCTCAAACAATCTTTCCATTCTTTCCCACAGTCTTGTCAGTCTCTCAAACAATCTTGCCATTCTTTCTCACAGTCTTGTCAGTCTCTCAAACAATCTTGCCAATCTTTCCCACAGTCTTGTCAGTCTCTCTAACAATCTTGCCATTCTTTCTCACAGTCTTGTCAGTCTCTCTCAAGACAGTTGTGCTAATCTCTCCATCAAACAATCTAGTCAGTCCCAGAGAATCAATAAGAGACAGTGTAGTGTATAACACGTATCAGTACCCATAACAGTTTCGATACCCCAGGTAGTGCCACGTGACGACTCGCCAATCTTTATGACAGGTTTGTCTAGCTGGGGAAGCGGGTGCGGCGAGGCAAGACGCCCGGGTGTGTACACAGATGTCCTCAGTTACATCGCATGGGTATACGGGAAAGTCATCAAACTGACCAGAAATCTGCCAGCTGAACCTGTCGGCTGATGACACGTGATGACCTGAAGATTTGCAGAATAATATCTTCTCCATGCCTCTCCTACCAATCCCACAAAAAAGCGTATTAAAGTGGCTCCGTATTCAGCTGTGTGTGTGTGTGTGTGTGTGTGTGTGTGTGTGATGTATAGTGGTGGTGGAGTGCGGTGCCATAAAAGTTACGTCTTCATATCACACGCACGCGCGCGCACTCACCCCTCCACCCCACGCACACTCCCACGTACACACGCATGTACCCGCACAAAGGAGAGAAGGATAATCAACTGTAGAAGACAATCAGCTTTATGATCAGACGAACTGCCATCCGTGGCTGCTTCCGTTCGTTTTTGAGGAAACATTCTGGAAAACATGGGAATCGAAACCATGGGGAAGCTCAGCCAGCCGTGTGATCCGAGCCACAGTTGGAAAACACATCCCGGCCCTGGACAACAGCCACTGGAGGATGGGGCGAAAATGTTCAGGTTAAAACACAGATGGCACGCGGCTACTGCCCTCGACCACAACCTCTCTAACGTCCACGACACAACAAATGACTGAGGCAGACTGTACACCTGACAGCTGTGGTCAGCTGAGGCAGACTGTACTGCTGACAGCTGTGGTTGACTGAGGCAGACTGTACTGCTGACAGCTGTAGTTAACTGAGGCAGACTGTACACCTGACAGCTGTAGTTGACTGAGGCTGACTATACACCTGACAGCTGTGGTCGACTGTGTCTCCATCATCCAGAACATGGCGGTGATGTTGTCCGCTATACTTGAGAAGCCACTTCACACCACGTGACAGCAGTGTAGTACTAATGTAAAGGCAGGCACCTACCCCAAATCTTGTGCTACAGATTTTCTGGGCATTACATGTATCATGCCAAGGCTAAAATAATATTAACAGTAATACTTTCTCTTCTACACCAGCTCTCACTTATCTTACTACTTTTTTCTGAAACCTACTTTAGTCAAATTTCATGAGTATGTTGTTGTCCTGGTAAAAAAAATCCGTTTCATCTCCTAGTCTTCATTAGCTGTCGTTGTTGTACAGTCCATATTGCATGAAGTATAGTGCACTCCGGTGAAATAAATAAAATGAGTTTTATATTGTATACAAACCTAGGTAAGACTTATTACTTCATTATGTTTACCGCCACCACTTCCTCCCTGTGGGTACCCCCACAGTACTAAGCTATTTATAGTTGCATGCGCTATGTACAGTAGTTTACAGTCTCGGTTATGTTTGTGGGCACGAGGATCACGGACACCTTTGGTTAGAAGGACATCTTCCACTAGAGGCACAGCACCAGGTCGCTAGTCTTTCACTGCAAGAGAGAAAGAAGTTTGTCAGTGAGAGTTTCCACAGGTCCTACTCATGTCTTGGTCTGTTCCCTGTCTCTGTCTCGTCTCCAGTCGCCCTCTTCTCTAAACATCTTAAGGTTTTGTCGAGGTGACTTAAAGATTTTTTTTAGCGAAACATGTTAAAGAAGAAGTTTTATAATTCAAATTAGATTTAAATTTGACTTTAAAATGTATTTTCTCATAGATGGCAGACGAGCATTAGTTACAGTCTCGGCGTACTGTCATATTGGTGTTTGTTTATCATGAAATATTTACTCATACTCAAATACAGTACTGTTGCAAACTAAGATTTCGTAAAACAGTTCAAATGAAAAGGATCTAGTTTCAAATTTCATTCAGCTGTCTTCACGATGTCTGAATAAACATCTGTGCAGCATCTCATGGGCAGTCAGCACAGTTGTACGCACACTACGGCAAACAAAAGTCAATCAGAAAGATGGATGGACGAGGAAAATCATAAGTGGTGTCAATAACCGAGCTTCAAATCAAACTTAAATCCCAGAAAAAAGAAT
Source organism: Marisa cornuarietis (assembly GCA_004794655.1). Taxonomy (NCBI): domain Eukaryota; kingdom Metazoa; phylum Mollusca; class Gastropoda; order Architaenioglossa; family Ampullariidae; genus Marisa; species Marisa cornuarietis. The sequence continues at coordinate 602,087 of SMMW01000633.1, forward strand.
AAAAATAATGGCGGAGAAAACTAAAGAAAAATAATTGAAAAAATGTGTGGGAAAACAAGATGAGACGTGTGACAAGGCTGTTCCGACAAACAAGTCCAGTCGTGTCTACACCGTAACGGAAATAACGGACACACATTCAAAAACACGTGTTGTAAAGACTCACTGGTGCGAGAGGTGCAAACTCACAAACAAGTTTCTTTATCCCACCTTCAGACAGGTTGAGGATTCTAGTGTAGGAAGTGAATACTTCAAGAGAGCAAACAAACGCAAAATAATGGCAGACATGAGGGTGAACTCAAATCACGGCTGGTGGCAACTAAAAATAGTCAACGTGTCGGCAGGAAAGTTGGCCAACAAAACTGCAGCAGCCGCACGAGGCTGGAGGACATGCAGAGGATGCTGAGTCGGAGAGTGACTACTGGTCGAAGTACAAGTCTCAAGTGCATTCACCACGGCAAACCACAGCAACAACGGGCTATGTACCCTGTGGCCAGTGTGATGTCACGTGACCACTCAGGCCAGTTCCCAGACGTCACGGGTGTGCGCTCCTCCCTCCGCTCCTCCATCAAATACATCAAAGACAGCCTCTGCAACTTCCTCTGCTTCCTTCGCAAATGCAGAAAAATTCTCTTCAACATTCGCTTCTTCTCCCTCAGAACTCGCGATCCAAAAACTGGTCGCCAGTTCAGAGTCGACCTGCGCGCCCTCTGTCTGGGTCATGTCGTCGTCCTTAACTTCTGACCCTATCCAGGTGAACTCTAGGTCGCTCGCCCCGGCCTGCGCGGGGATTACGAAATCTACTCCCTCGTCTGCAAACTCAACAAATGGCCTCATGTCAGCTGCTTGGGTGACGACCAGGTCAGCAGATGTCTCAGACAGCTCCAGAAGAACTTCGTCTCTCTTCAGGTCTTCAGTGACCAGGTCAGCAGACGTCTCAGGCATCTCCAGAAGAACTTCGTCTGTCTCCAGGTCTTCAGTAACCAGGTCAGAAATCATTCTTCCTGCTCTTAATTCACCTTCAACTGTCTCCATGGAAACTACTACTACCTGCTGCTCCGATCCTACAGTTAGCGACTGCGAAATCCATTCCATGGTCCTGTCTTCAGCTACGTCAGCAGACATAGAAACATCCGGGTCTTCCTCTGCATGGCCGGTCTGGCGGCCCTCTAACTCTGCCCCCGTTATCCCAGGAATAGTCAACGCCTGAGACTGCACATGAATATTTTGTTACCACTACTTCAGGTACAGCAATGGACTACCTACCGACTAATTCAGGACGTGTGCTGTGTAGTATTTATAAACCATGCACAGACACGTGACATTATATTAGTATTACCTATAATATTTCTATTATTAGTCTTAATGTTATTCATATTAAGTCTATCATGTTCACGTGGTTAATGTGTCTATTAGATTGAGTGTGGTACAGACAGCTTCTTAAGGAAACAACATATAAATTACTTTCTCTTGTTATGCCCCGTTAGTCATGTGACATTACTTCACGTTACGTCACCTGTAATATCTCACGTTAGTTATACCACAGTATGTGATGTTGGTTTAGTTATATCACAGCACATGATGGCATAAGGTCCGCTAGATGCAAGTACTCACGACGGTTGCAGCCACACCAGGGGGCAGCACTATGTCGTCGAAATCGTAGCGGAAGTCGGGGTCCTGACGGCGGCGGTCGTAATTGAGGACAAAGTTGCGCAGGCGGTTGCTGCGGAGCAGGGCGGCCTCACGTGTCTTGGTCATACTGTCCGACAGCTGCAGCCACTTGTGGTCTAAACAGTCTTGGACACTCGCCCGGTTCCTGAAGACAGATGTTCACAGATGTTGACAGATGTTCACAGATGTTCACATTGCAAGTGACGTGTACCCGACACATTACTGTAGATGTTACACAGGAACATTATACAAGTTCTCAACTAATCAAACCTTGTACATGGAACATTCACAGCTAAACAAACCTTGTACATGGAACATTCACAGCTAAAAAAAATCTTGTACATGAAACATTCACAGCTAAACAAACCTTGTACATGGAACATTCACATGTTATCAAACCTTGTACATGGAACATTCACAGCTAATCAAACGTTGTACATGGAACATTCACAGCTAAACAAACCTTGTACATGGAACATTCACATGTTATCAAACCTTGTACATGGAACATTCACAGCTAATCAAACCTTGTACATGGAACATTCACAGCTAAACAAACCTTGTACATGGAACATTCACATGTTATCAAACCTTGTACATGGAACATTCACAGCTAATCAAACCTTGTACATGGAACATTCACAGCTAAACAAACCTTGTACATGGAACATTCACATGTTATCAAACCTTGTACATGGAACATTCACAGCTAATCAAACGTTGTACATGAAACATTCACAGCTAAACAAACCTTGTACATGGAACATTCACAGCTAATCAAACGTTTTACATGGAACATTCACAGCTAAACAAACCTTGTACATGGAACATTCACAGCTAATCAAACGTTGTACATGGAACATTCACAGCTAAACAAACCTTGTACATGGAACATTCACATGTCATCAAACCTTGTACATGGAACATTCACAGCTAATCAAACCTTGTACATGGAACATTCACAGCTAATCAAACCTTGTACATGGAACATTCACAGCTAATCAAACCTTGTAATGGAACATTCACAGCTTATCAAACCTTGTACATGGAACATTCACAGCTAAACAAACCTTGTACATGGAACATTCACAGCTAATCAAACCTTGTACATGGAACATTCACAGCTAATCAAACCTTGTACATTGAACATTCACAGCTTATCAAACCTTGTACATGGAACATTCACAGCTTATCAAACCTTGTACATGGAACATTCACAGCTAAACAAACCTTGTACATGGAACATTCACAGCTAAACAAACCTTGTAAATAAACATTCACAGCTAATCAAGCCTTATAATATCCTGAGCATCCACGGCTTGTCAAACATTATTTGCTGGACTAACTTTCTCTGTTGAAAGTTTACAGAGAATCAAACCTCGCAGACAGGAAACACTGTAGGCAGTAAACACAGGAGCGCGTGCATGTGTAGATGAGGTGTGTGTACCTCAGGTAAGGAAGACGACAAGGCTGTAGAGAGTGACATGGCGAGCAGGTGACTGACCTGGACAGGCGTTTCATGGTCTTGTAGAGGAACCTCAAGGCCTCACTGGACACTCCGTCCTGCAGGTCCCCCACGTCATAGCGACTGTAAGCCACGTTGACCAACGTCTCCTCGTCACTGGCCGCCCGGAATGGCGACAAGCCGGACAGTCTGCACACACATCGCAGTCGTCAGCACCTTAGTCATTTGAGCATCAACTGTCACCTTTTGTAAGGGTGTACACATTATGTGTGTGTGTGTGTGTGTGACTGAATGACCTCATGCATGCTCTTGTGAATGCGTACTGCTTGTCTTTATACGTAAGTGTGTGTAGAGTGCGTGTGGATGTCTGTAATTTGATGTAACACACGAATGTGTCTATAAAAGCTCTGTAGTACCCACAACTTCTAGTGTCCTGCAAGCAAGACTGTGCAATGTGGGTAGAGTGCCGAGCAAGACTGCGCAATGTGTGTAGAGTACCGAGCAAGACTGCGCAATATGGGTAGAGTACCGAGCAAGACTGCGCAATGTGGGTAGAGTGTCGAGCAAGACTGCGCAATGTGGGTAGAGTGCCGAGCAAGACTGCGCAATGTGGGTAGAGTGCCGAGAAAGACTGCGCAATATGGGTAGAGTGTCAAGCAAGACTGCGCAATGTGGGTAGAGTACCAAGACGATCTACAAACTCTCTGTCCATCTACATTACTCACAGCAAGAACGTCAGGGTCCCCACAGTCCATACGTCAGACGCGCCGCTGACCTGCTCTTTAGTGACCACTTCCGGTGCTGAAACCACAGACATCAGACACGTCACACTAAACGGCAGCAAAGGTCACAAGTTCGTCAAACTGACTGTTTTCTTGTCAACTCATCTAGAATGGAGAGAATATCTTGCCACATCAAAAGAGCCAACGTGATATAATATGATACGATATGATACAATATGATATAATATGCTACATTATGATACAAAATGATCCAATATCACATGCGCTAGAGTGGATCCAGCACCACAACAACTGCCTTGACTGACCAATGAAGTCGGGATAACCCCGGCGAGGAACCACCAGACCCTCCGAGCCTGGCAGCTGTTGTGCCAGAGAAAAGTCCGAGAGCTTGAGGTCCAGCCCTCGGTCAGAGGTCAGCAGTAAGGAGGCCGGCTGAAGGTTGAGGTGCACCACGTGATTGCGGTGAAGGAACTGCAGTCCGTACAACACCTGCAATGTAAGAACCTCCCCTGCAAGTCATGTCGGGCTGGTAAGACACCTGTCAGCTCTGGGCCTCATCTGACAAGGGGAGGGAGTTCACTTCAACACATAACGAAATATTGGGAGGGGAAGGGAGGTAGCGGCCATCAAAATGATGAGGAGAAGATGAATACAACAACAAAGATGATTGATGAGGTGACAGGCGATGATGAGAAGAAGAATACAACAACAAAAGACGATGGATGAGGTGACAGCCGATGATGAGAAGAGGAATACAACAGCAAAGATGATGGATGAGGTGACAGCCGATGATGAGAAGAGGAATACAACAGCAAAGATGATGGATGAGGTGACAGGCGATGATGAGAAGAGGAATACAACAAAAAGACGATGGATGAGGTGACAGGCGACGATGGTGGTGTGGGGCAGACAGCGTAGTACCTGGCGGATGACGTGGGCCACATTTTCCTCCGTGTACCGTCGTCTCAGTGACAATCTTTGCAGCGCATGCTGGCCGGACACAGCCTGCCAGACGAGGTAGTCGTGGTCGTGAAGCGCGAAGGCGTCCAGCAGCTGAAGCAGAGTCTCGTGACGAAGTGACCTCACGAGGTCAAACTCTCGCCTGCCCTCGCCCGGGGGCAAGATGTTGACAAGTGCAGGCTGGGAAGTCTTCTTGTTCCTGCACTCCCTCACCTCCCCGAACCTGCCTCTGCCCAACACAAGGACATGTCTCTTCGTCAACATGGTGACCCCATTGTTCCGTCAAGGGAGGTAAGACAAATGCAAGAGTTGTCTCACCTTTCCTTCACAAGACTTATTTCCCTGAAACATGGAAGTCTAATGGGATTGCTACATACACTCACATGTACAAGCACGTGCCTTAACGACCAGGAGGACGAAGGGAGGAAATGCAGCAGAACTTTCTAGCAAAGAGCCTACAGACAGCAATGAAAACCTTCCTTCACAAATTAAATCATCAATAAAACAAAGTCTCACTTCCATATAACGTCTCCAAGCACATATTGTGTCTCAGGTGAAACTGTCTGTAGAGTTATCTCCTTTTCTTCCGTCGAAAGGGCTTCTTCTGTTGCTTCCGGTTCTCGAGGCTTTTCCAGAAGTTCTTTCCCCTTTTCCTGCTGTCTTCGCAGCTCTGCGAGACTCAAGTCTCCAGAAGTAATCTCTCCGATGGATCCTGAAATGTCATGTTCTCTTTACCCTAGAAGTCATGGCCTCTTTACCCTAGATATCATGGTCTCTTACCCTAGATGTCATGGCCTCTTTACCCTAGATGTCATAGACTCTTTACCCTAGATGTTATGGTCTCTTATCCTAAATATCATGGTCTCTTACCCTAGATGTCATGGCCTCTTTACCCTAGATGTCATGGACTCTTTACCCAAGATATCATGATCTCTTATCCTAGATGTCATGGTCTCTTTACCCTAGATATCATGGTCTCTTACCCTAGATATCATGGTCTCTTACCCTAGATGTCGTACTCTCTTTACACTAAATGTAATACAGTTTTACAGCGTCTAAGCTGGCTTGCTGTGATTGCTGACAGACATGTTGAAAGGTGGCATCAGGTCAGGGGACAGGGAGACTTCACTAACAGTTCTCTCTGATGGCAGTGAAACTAGTCTTCGTTATTAATTAATTACAGTCATTGATGTGATGACATTGATAGTGAGCAGCAATTACCATCTCGCTCTGTAAGAACTACCCTCATTCTCTCCAGAAAGAGTGAAAAAGCCCAGAATACCCCTGGCCCCAAATTCACTATCGTAAACAGCGACAGTTACTTCCCCTCTCTGTCGGGGGTGAACGCTACTCACCCTCCTTCGCAGAAGTGACTTCCGCGGTTGACCAGCTGAAAGGTCCGCGACCCAGAAAGTTAAGGGCGGACACCCGGAACCTGTAGGGTGTTTCTGGCTTCAAGCCAGAGACTAGACAGATCTCCAGGGGCGTGTACACTGCCGAGGTCCAGCGACTGTCTCCTGTACAATCACACGTCAAACTGTATACAGAGAACACACGTCACAGTGACTGTCTCCTGTACAATCACACGTCAAACTGTATACAGAGAACACACGTCACAGTGACTGTCTCCTGTACAATCACACGTCAAACTGTATACAGAGAACACACGTCACAGCGAGTGTCTCCTGTACAATCACACGTCAAACTGTATACAGAGGACACACGTCACAGTGACTTTCTCCTGTACAATCACACGTCAAACTGTATACAGAGAACACACGTCACAGTGACTGTCTCCTGTACAATCACGTCAAACTGTATACAGAGAACACACGTCACAGTGACTGTCTCCTGTACAATCACACGTCAAACTGTATACAGAGAACACACGTCACAGTGACTGTCTCCTGTACAATCACGTCAAACTGTATACAGAGAACACACGTCACAGTGACTGTCTCCTGTACAATCACACGTCAAACTGTTTATAGATGACACACGTCACAGTGACTGTCTTCTGTACAATCACACGTCAAACTGTATACAGAGAACACACGTCACAGTGACTGTCTTCTGTACAATCACACGTCAAACTGTATACAGAGAACACACGTCACAGTGACTGTCTCCTGTACAATCACACGTCAAACTGTATACAGAGAACACACGTCACAGTGACTGTCTCCTGTACAATCACACGTCAAACTGTATACAGAGAACACACGTCACAGTGACTGTCTCCTGTACAATCACACGTCAAACTGTATACAGAGAACACACGTCACAGTGACTGTCTCCTGTACAATCACACGTCAAACTGTATACAGAGGACACACGTCACAGTGACTGTCTCCTGTACAATCACACGTCAAACTGTATACAGAGAACACACGTCACAGTGACTGTCTCCTGTACAATCACACGTCAAACTGTATACAGTGAACACACGTCACAGTGACTGTCTCCTGTACAATCACACGTCAAACTGTATACAGAGGACACACGTCACAGTGACTGTCTCCTGTACAATCACACGTCAAACTGTATATAGATGACACACGTCACAGTGACTGTCACCTGTACAATCATACCTCAAATTATATACAGAGAACACACGTCACAGTGACTGTCTTCTGTACAATCACACGCCAAACTGTATACAGAGAAAACACGTCACAGCGACTTCTCCTGTACAAATAACACATTAACCTGTGTACAAACGTCACACCTGACAGCTGTAGGTAGACGACACACCTGACAGCTGTAGGTAACTCACACCTCCAATTGTATAAAGACACCACACGTCACACCTGACAGCTGTAGGTAGACGACACACCTGACAGCTGTAGGTAGACGACACACCTGACAGCTGTAGGTAAACGTCACACCTCCAATTGTATAAAGACACCACACGTCACACCTGACAGCTGTAGGTAGACGACACACCTGACAGCTGTAGGTAGACGACACACCTGACAGCTGTAGGTAGACGTCACATCTCCAACTGTATAAAGACACCACACGTCACACCTGTACGTACAACCCGGATGCAGCAGGATTTCAACATTTTGTCAGCTTTGGGGTCCTAACCAGACACTAGGCTGCACGTCACCTCACATCAGCAAAAAGCAAAAGTGTGTGACGTGCGCCTCGTTCTCACCTCTAGCCTTGTAGTCGACCCTGTAGCCCTGTATGGGGAAGTTGCCGTCGAAACGCGGCGCCTCCCAGATGACCACAACCTCCTGGGCCCCCACCTGCGTCACCACTGGCCACCCGGGCCTCTCTGGCACATCTGGAGCGTCACAGGGAAAGAAAACCCGTGAACACATAGAAGTTTAATGAGCACGCACGAGACATGATGAGACAAGATGAGACCTGTCATATATCTCATGAAATCAGTCCTACCCGATGGTTGGTAAACCGTATCCATGGGAACATAGCAGTCACACCATTTTCCTACCTGCCACAAGGAAAAGGTAACTGGACCACAAATGGGTTGCCACCCCACGATACATGACGAGAAAGGAATGGCACTGGTTAATATCAAACAGCACAGGTTGGGGGATTATTGTCTTGCACTAAAGTGAATCAAGTCATCTGAACAAAAAGGCGCCTAGGTGACTCCCTGGTGAAGACAACGCAGGAGGAGGAGGAGACTTACCTCCCAGGAGGAGGCGCATCCTACTGGAGGCTCTGCCCGCCTTGTTCCTGGCCACACACTTGTACAGCCCGGCGTCGTAGGGTTTGGCCGTGGTGATGGTGAGAGTTGCCTGTCCGTCGTCGTACAACGCCAGCTTCACGCGGTTGCCGTCCGTCAGCAGCTCCTCGTTCTTGTACCAAACCGTAGAGTAGGGGGGCGCCCCCTCCAGGGCGCAGTACATGGTGATTGTGTCCCCTGTCTCAAAGGTCAGGTCATGCAGACGTTGGCGGAAGACTGGGACAGAGGCCGCCGCTGAAGATGAAACAAGAATAAACACTCGTTAACCTGGCGATGCCTGTCCTAAGCATCATCCTAACCCGAGGGTAAACAGTCTCTCCTCATCTCAAACAAGTTACAGCCGCCGACAATAACCTGCGACAATGGAGATCGTCCATCACTGAGACTGTACTTACTGCAAGACTTTAATGACACGGACATACCGAGAGTTGTGGAGTCACGGACATACCGAGAGTCGTGGTGTCACGGACATACCGAGAGTTGTGGAGTCACGGACATACCGAGAGTTGTGGAGTCACGGACATACCGAGAGTCGTGGTGTCACGGACATACCGAGAGTTGTGGAGTCACGGACATACCGAGAGTTGTGGAGTCACGGACATACCGAGAGTCGTGGTGTCTCGGACAAACCGAGAGTTGTGGTGAAACGGACACACTGAGAGTTGTGATGTCAGACATGCTAACGTGAGATAACAAGTTGACATAATTATAATGTTTAAGACTATAACATCAGACGGGATGAGTGTCACGTGCCTTCGCCGTCGACGGAGATGGAGGATCGTCTGGAGTCGGTGCTGTCTTGACGTGGAGGGAGACGCGGCGGGGGGACCTGTGTCCGCTGTTCCAGCCACTCCAGCTCCTTAACCAGGGACTGCGGCATCTCCTCCGGGTCTTTGGCGGGTAGCGGTGCGGAGTCTGGCTCCAGGCTCTGTCCGTAACGAGACTGCCAGTCGTACCTGCCAGTCACAAACACCGCAATGTAGTCCTTCCGGTTCAAACAAGCAGCCAACCCCACAGCGCTACACTAGTCAGCTACTGCTAGTCGAACAGCGCTACACTAGGCAGCTATAGTCTGTCACATCACGCTACACTAGCCAGCTATAGTCTATCACACAGCGCTACACTAGCCAGCTATTGCCTGTCACACAGCACTACACTAACCAGCTATAGCCTGTCACACAGCGCTACACTAGCCAGCTATTGCCTGTCACACAGCGCTACACTAGCCAGCTATAGTCTGTCGCACAGCGCTACACTACCAAGCTGCAGCTAGTCACAGCACTACACTAACCAGCTATAGCCTGTCACACAGCGCTACACTAGCCAGCTATTGCCTGTCACACAGCGCTACACTAGCCAGCTATAGCCTGTCACACAGCGCTACACTAGCCAGCTACAGCTAGTCACAGCACTACACTAACCAGCTATAGCCTGTCACACAGCGCTACAATAGCCAGCTACAGCTAGTCACACAGTGCTACACTAGCCAGCTACAGCTAGTCACACAGTGCTACAATAGCCAGCTACAGCTAGTCACACAGTGCTACACTAGCCAGCTACAGCTAGTCACACAGTGCTACAATAGCCAGCTACAGCTAGTCACACAGTGCTACACTAGCCAGCTACAGCTAGTCACACAGTGCTACAATAGCCAGCTACAGCTAGTCACACAGTGCTACACTAGCCAGCTACAGCTAGTCACTATATGGACCGCTCCTCGCCTACAAGGAAGAGTTCTGTGAAAGACACCCGTAAGACTTGAGGTAAGTCAATGTTGCCAGAGAGTCTGTTAGCCGGGTACACAGGAGGATGCTAGTCGTGTACTACTAACCTACAATACTCTGTCAGAGAGTCTGTTAGCCGGGTACACAGTAGGATGCTAGTCGTGTACTACTAACCTACAATACTCTGTCAGAGAGTCTGTTACCCGGGTACATAGTAGGATGCTAGTCGTGTACTACTAACCTACAATACTCTGTCAGAGAGTCTGTTAGCCGGGTACACAGTAGGATGCTAGTCGTGTACTACTAACCTACAATACTCTGTCAGAGAGTCTGTTAGCCGGGTACACAGTAGGATGCTAGTCGTGTACTACTAACCTACAATACTCTGTCAGAGAGTCTGTTAGCCGGGTACACAGGAGGATGCTAGTCGTGTACTACTAACCTACAATACTCTGTCAGAGAGTCTGTTAGCCGGGTACACAGTAGGATGCTAGTCGTGTACTACTAACCTACAATACTCTGTCAGAGAGTCTGTTAGCCGGGTACATAGTAGGATGCTAGTCGTGTACTACTAACCTACAATACTCTGTCAGAGATTCTGTTCGCCGGGTACATTGTAGGATGCTAGTCGTGTACTACTAACCTACAATACTCTGTCAGAGAGTCTGTTAGCCGGGTACACAGTAGGATGCTAGTCGTGTACTACTAACCAACAATACTCTGTCAGAGAGTCTGTTAGCCGGGTACACAGTAGGATGCTAGTCGTGTACTACTAACCTACAATACTCTGTCAGAGTACTCACCAAGGTTGTGAGTCCAGAAACTCGCCGTAAGCCTCGGCCTCGGGGAAGGTGACGGCGCCTGAGCTCGGCTCAACTGAGGGTCGCAGACCTCGCTCCGTCACTTCCGGCCCCGACAGCAGCCGCTGCAGGCTTCGCACGTTCACCGCGTTTCTCACGGCAGTCACACGCCTCTGCAATATTTACTTCTGTATTAATTAATTGACGTGTTCATTTATCTGTTTATTTTTGATTACTTGTTTCTCTGTTTGTAATCAACCTCTTTATTTATCATGGTCTATGTTGAAGTCAAGAAACAGTCGAGTGGCTTAGAGGTCTTGCGGGTGTACCTCAACCTACAGGCGTACCTTTGCCTTGTTGAGGTCTACTGTACCTAGAGGTATGCCTGTGCTTTGTATAGCTGTACCTGTACCTAAAGATGTACCTGTGCCTCGTATAGGTGGACCTGTACCTAGAGGCATGCCTTGTATATGGCTACCGCACGGTCAAGTTCATACGATGTATAGGTGGACCTGTGCCTCGTATAGGTGGACCTGTACCTAGAGGCATACCTGTGCTTTGTATTTGTGTACCTGTACTGAAAGGCATACCTATGCTTTGTATAGGTGTATATGTACCTTGTATATGTGTACCAGTACATAGAGGCATACCTATGCTTTGTATAGGTGTATATGTACCTTGTATATGTGTACCAGTACATAGAGGCATACCTATGCTTGTATTGGTATACCTAGAGGCATACCTATGCTTGTATAGGTGTATATGTACCTTGTATATGTGTACCAGTACATAGAGGCATACCAATGCTTTGTATAGGTGTATATGTACCTTGTATGTCTACCAGTACCTAGAGGCATACCTATGCTTGTATAGGTGTACCTGTACCTTAAAAAGGTGTACCTGTACCTAGAGCCATACCTGTACCTTGTATAGGTGTACCTGTACCTAGAGGCATACCTATGCTTGTATAGGTGTACCTGTACCTAGAGGCATACCTATGCTTGTATAAGGTGTACCTGTACCTTGTATAGGTGTACCTGTACCTAGAGGCATACCTATGCTTGTATAGGTGTACCTGTACCTTGTATAGGTGTACCTGTACCTAGAGGCATACCTGTACCTGTACCTTGTATAGGTGTACCTGTACCTAGAGGCATACCTATGCTTGTATAGGTGTACCTGTACCTAGAGGCATACCTATGCTTGTATAGGTGTACCTGTACCTAGAGGCATACCTATGCTTGTATAGGTGTACCTGTGCCTAGAGGCATACCTATGCTTGTATAGGTGTACCTGTACCTTGAGGCATACCTATGCTTGTATAGGTGTACCTGTACCTTGTATAGGTGTACCTGTACTTAGAGCCATACCTGTACCTTGTATAGGTGTACCTGTACCTAGAGGCATACCTATGCTTGTATAGGTGTACCTGTACCTTGTATAGGTGTACCTGTACCTAGAGGCATACCTATGCTTGTATAGGTGTACCTGTACCTAGAGGCATACCTATGCTTGTATAGGTGTACCTGTACCTTGTATAGGTGTACCTGTACCTAGAGCCATACCTGTACCTTTTATAGGTGTACCTGTACCTAGAGGCATACCTATGCTTGTATAGGTGTACCTGTACCTAGAGGCATACCTATGCTTGTATAAGGTGTACCTGTACCTTGTATAGGTGTACCTGTACCTAGAGGCATACCTATGCTTGTATAGGTGTACCTGTACCTTGTATAGGTGTACCTGTACCTAGAGGCATACCTGTACTTTGTATAGGTGTACCTGTACCTAGAGGCATACCTATGCTTGTATAGGTGTACCTGTACCTAGAGGCATACCTATGCTTGTATAGGTGTACCTGTACCTAAAGGCATACCTATGCTTGTATAGGTGTACCTGTACCTAGAGGCATACCTATGCTTGTATAGGTGTACCTGTACCTTGAGGCATTCCTATGCTTGTATAGGTGTACCTGTACCTTGTATAGGTGTACCTGTACCTAGAGGCATACCTGTACCTTGTATAGGTGTACCTGTACCTAGAGGCATACCTATGCTTGTATAGGTGTACCTGTACCTAGAGGCATACCTATGCTTGTATAGGTGTACCTGTACCTTGTACATGTGTACCTGTACCTAGAGGCATACCTGTACCTTGTATAGGTGTACCTGTACCTAGAGGCATACCTGTGCCTTGTCCCTGTCTTGAAAGGCGTTGATGAGCGTCACGTCCACCTTAGCTCCGGTGTCGGCGCTGGTCAGCCAGGGGTGAGATAAGCAGGTCGACACGCTTGGCCGCTCCCTGTCATACAGAGAGACGAGATGATAAGATACTACCACCAGCTCGCACTACTAACCTCTACTACTATTATACAATGACTACTAACCTTCACTACTGTTGTACTATTACTAACTTCTACTGGCGTTCTACTGTGGTACTATTACTACTAAAGTCTACTGCTGTTGTACTATTACTACTAATCTCTCTGCTATTACACAACGACTACTAACCTCTACTGCTGTTGTACTGTGACTACTAACCTTTACTACTGTTGTACTGTGACTACTAACCTCTACTCTGTTGTACTGTGACTACTAACCTCTACTGCTGTTGTACTGTGACTACTAACCTTTACTACTGTTGTACTGTGACTACTAACCTCTACTGCTGTTGTACTATTACTACTAATCTCTCTGCTATTACACAACGACTACTAACCTCTACTGCTGTTGTACTGTGACTACTAACCTTTACTACTGTTGTACTGTGACTACTAACCTCTACTGCTGTTGTACTATTACTACTAATCTCTCTGCTATTACACAACGACTACTAACCTCTACTGCTGTTGTACTGTGACTACTAACCTTTACTACTGTTGTACTGTGACTACTAACCTCTACTGCTGTTGTACTATTACTACTAATCTCTCTGCTATTACACAACGACTACTAACCTCTACTGCTGTTATACTGTGACTACTAACCTTTACTGTGTTGTACTGTGACTACTAACCTCTACTCTGTTGTACTGTGACTACTAACCTCTACTGCTGTTGTACTGTGACTACTAACCTCTACTCTGTTGTACTGTGACTACTAACCTCTACTCTGTTGTACTGTGACTACTAACCTCTACTGCTGTTGTACTGTGACTACTAACCTCTACTCTGTTATACTGTGACTACTAACCTCTACTGCTGTTGTACTGTGACTACTAACCTCTACTCTGTTGTACTGTGACTACTAACCTCTACTCTGTTGTACTGTGACTACTAACCTCTACTGCTGTTGTACTGTGACTACTAACCTCTACTCTGTTATTCTGTGACTACTAACCTCTACTCTGTTGTACTGTGACTACTAACCTCTACTGCTGTTGTACTGTGACTACTAACCTCTACTCTGTTATACTGTGACTACTATCCTCTACTCTGTTGTACTGTGACTACTAACCTCTACTACTGTTGTACTGTGACTACTAACCTCTACTACTGTAGTACTGTGACTACTAACCTCTACTACTGTAGTACTGTGACTACTAACCTCTACTCTGTTGTACTGTGACTACTAACCTCTACTCTGTTGTACTGTGACTACTAACCTCTACTACTGTAGTACTGTGACTACTAACCTCTACTCTGTTGTACTGTGACTACTAACCTCTACTCTGTTGTACTGTGACTACTAACCTCTACTACTGTAGTACTGTGACTACTAACCTCTACTACTGTAGTACTGTGACTACTAACCTCTACTCTGTTGTACTGTGACTACTAACCTCTACTCTGTTGTACTGTGACTACTAACCTCTACTCTGTTGTACTGTGACTACTAACCTCTACTCTGTTGTACTGTGACTACTAACCTGTCTGCCGTTGTAGTACTAACCTCTACTGCTGTTATACTATTACTACTAGCCTCTAGTGTTGTTGTTCTATTACTACTAACCTCCACCACTACTGATTCTCACGTACTACTACTACTACTAACAGTAGCCACTTACTCGGGACTCTTTCGAAGAATCTTGGAGATGAAGTCCCGCGCATGCTCAGACACGGCCTTGAAGCCAGTGCAATCGTCGAATGACCACTGGCAGTCCCGCGCCCTCCTCAGACTCTCAGCCTCGCTGTCCGCTTGGAAGGGCGACCTGCCGGCCAGCCTGTGGGCATAGGGAGACTTTAGTCAGTGAACAGTGAACACAGTACTCATGTCAAGACATGCTGTCTTGCCTCAACCTTTGACCTGTCACCTTTCACATGTCTGTCTATACGTCACGCTAACCAGTGTCATGCTTATCATCTGTTAGTTAGTCATGTGGAAATGTTTCCTAAAATAAAATTAGTTTTAGTACAGTAAGAAATGTGTGTTGTCTTTATCCTAATCTCGCCAGTCAACATCCCATAATCGTTACGGTAACTAAGGACGCTATCAGTGGCGGGAAGAATATGTCTAACCCTGTAACTCAGGATGGCGCCCTGCCAGTCAGGATAAAGGCACTTGACAGGTGGAGCTAAGATTTTGGCTAAAGAATGCAGCTCACATCCGAACGTCAAGGTGTCACGTGACCGGAAGACTAAGGGCGCCACCCTGAGTAACAGGGTCAGAGTTATCCTTTCTGGGGCTGGGAGCGTCCTTGGTTACCGGTCACACAAAGTTGACTGGGCCTGTTGACATAGCTAGCCACTTACTCTACATTTCTGACCGAAATAAAGCAAATGATGCAAGTCACATATGAGTGGATATACACTGACAACACTCGTGACCTGTCACTGACAGCACTTACAAGATGCACTGACAACACTCGTGACCTGTCACTGACAGCACTTACAAGATGTAGCTGAGTACCCCCACACCCCACACGTCGGAGGCGGGGGAGATGGGCTTCAAGTCGATGACCTCAGGTGAGGCATATCCAGGTGTGCCGTGATTCAAGAAGGTGTCCTGGGCAGGTGTTAGTTTCCTCGCCAACCCAAAGTCCATTAGCTTCACGCTGTCGATGCTGTCGCCAGCCAAAAGCAGGTTTGAGGGCTGCAAAAACAATAAACAAAGAAATCGACGTTAAATTTGTTGCGTGTTTCTTGGCACATGACGACTGTAGCCGGAAGTTTCTGTCACAAGAGCACACGCATGCGCACGAGCACTCGAAGTTTGACCTTGACGTCCATGTGGACGATGTTGTTGGAGTGCACCTCCTTCAGGATGTCCAGCAACTGCTTGACCACAGCCGCAGCCCGGCCCTCCGTCCAGTTGCCGTAGCTGACCACGCGGTCCAGCAACTCGCCCCCCGGCAAACTAAGCGGTCAAGGTCATTGTTTTGTGCAGTTTGGACTCGGCGATGTTACTGCTTCGTAGGTCACGTGCACCACACAAGTTACATGAAAACATGTGTCCCCGTGGAGAAGGCCGGGTATACATGCAGTCTTCATGCAGATGCCTGCTAACAGATTAGTCATCCCGGAGACAGACTGACAGTCCGCACGGAGGAGCGTCAGCCATTGGTGTCGGTCACGTGTTAGTACCTGGTGGGGAAGGACGTTTTCTGGCAAAGGATCGAGTGGGTAAGAAAAAAAAACTACTCTCAGAAAGACAGATATCCAGATAGCTCTTAATACCAGCTGAAATAAGA
The DNA here is from genome assembly GCA_004794655.1 of Marisa cornuarietis. NCBI lineage: Eukaryota > Metazoa > Mollusca > Gastropoda > Architaenioglossa > Ampullariidae > Marisa > Marisa cornuarietis. The sequence continues at coordinate 618,793 of SMMW01000633.1, forward strand.
TGGACACAAAGACCAAATGGCCTTAAAATGTGGACAAGTTTAGTTTTTTTTGTTTGTGGTGTTAAAGAGGATGGTGTCATCAATAATGCTAACTCAACAAGCAGCAAGGTGAGAGGTCAGTCGGTGACGACATTCCCATAATTTCATGCATTTGTTAGTGAAACTTATTCTCACAAGCCTGTCACTACATCAAGCAGCATGCACCAATCTCGTGCGTTGCCATGGATACAGCTCCATGACGAGGATCAGCTGTCGCGGCGTCTCGTAGGCCTCGTGCAGGCGGACGACGTTGCTGTGCGTCACTCGCCGCAGCGCCTCCAGCTCCGTGCGGAAGAAGTCCTTGTCGGCTGCCTCGCGTACCTGGATGAACTTGGCGGCGAACTCTTGACCTGTAGCCTTCTCCACCACGCGCCGCACGCGACCGTGTCGCCCTCTGTCGAGACATACCCAAATTACACCTACGTACTTAGGCTCTTTGCACGCACCCTCGGGTGCATGATTTTTGCTTTCTACTTCTCGACATACCCATCCCCCGTTTAGTTTTCCCCATACGCTGTAGAGTAGGTTCTCACTAAGACTCACCTGCCGAGCTCCTGCAGAACGTAGTAGTTGTCCTCAAGACAACCCCCCTTGGCCCCCACAGCAAGACCAGTGGGCAGGTCATCTGAAAGGAATCAGAAAGATGACAGATCTTCATCGTGAAATCAAAAGACATTTCATCTAACAGGAGGTGGCTGTAAAGAACGTAACCATTACTGGTCACCATCATCATCATCATCATCACTCTCATCTCGTCAGCTCCACATCCTAGACACAAGTACCACGTGATCCTCGCTCTTCCTAGCTCTTGCTTCATGTCCTCCGACACATTTGTCCTCTTGGGAAACCCCCCCACACACACACACACACACACAGACGCACGCAAGATAATATTTAGCCTCCGAGTTAATGGAAAGGCCAAGACGCCATGACAGTGGATCCCAGCTCCCATAGTTACCAGATGTTTGACAGGTGTGTCACTCACCGTGCACGCTGACCCTGGCAGTACAAAAGACTTTGCCGGCGATGTTCTCAGCAACACACGTGTAGGTGCCGCTGTCGGTTGGCAGGGTGTCTTTCAAAGTCAGGGTCCAGTGGTCAAGGTCACTGGTCACCTTCACCCGTGACGTGTCGGCTAACGGCCGCCAATCCTTCATAAACTTCACAGTCGGGTACGGGATGCCATCCACCCGGCAAGTGAGTGAAGCCTGGTTGTGCTCTGCTACCTGCACGTCTCGCAATGGCTCCAGGAAGGTGGGAGGATCTGCGACAGACAGGTGTGTGTGTGAAGACAAACAGGTGTGTGCGTGTGTGTGTGTGTGAAGAGAGACAGGTGTGTAGGTGTGTCTGAGAGAGAGAGGACATACAGATAAGTGTGTGAAGACAGGTGTGTGTGTGCCTGAAGACAGACAGGTGTGTTTGAAGACAGGTGTGTGTGGGTAAGAAAGAGGGGACAGACAGATACGCGTGTGAGGACAGACAGGTGTGTGTGTGTGTGTGTGTGTGTGTGTGTGTGTGTGTGTGTGTGTGTGTGTGTGTGTGTGTGTGAAGACGGAGAAGAAAACGAGTGGTTTCTGATGAAAGCATCATGCACCATAAAAATGCGCTGGAAGATGGAGTACAGGGCACGTGCACCTGGTCCCCTCACCTGCCACTTCAATCCGTATGTTCTTCACTGCCTTGCCCAGGTCGTTCTTTGCCACACATTTGTAGTCGCCAACATCCTGCCAGCCCATGCTGAGGAACTCCAGAAACACCTGACCTGTTTGTGAATAACAGACAAACCTGTAGTAAACACCTGTACTTAACTATTCCAAGCCTAACAGCTCCAGAAATTCAAGATGTCGGCAGAGCTGCTACTTTAGTGCCTTGACCCACGCGCTCTTAGGAGACCGGAAAGTTGATTTTCTTGGAGGGAGAGAGAGAGAGGATCTCACCAGTAGGAGTGACGTAGCTGTCAATGCGATCCCCGAGCTCCAGTTCTTGACCCTCATGGTACCACGTGACCTGTGGCGGCGGGTAGCCGCGTAGCCGCAAAGTTACGGTAAGTGGGTGGGATTCCACCCCGTGTTGAACGTCTTCTCCTTCTGCCTTAGAGAACTCAGGCGGCATTGCTGGAACAAGAGGAGCGAAGCAGCTCTCGTGAAAACATTGCGTGTACATAAGGTGGGTAGCACGTGACCTAACTGTACTTATGATTGTGTCGGGAAGAGATGTCTGTCTGTTTGTCTGTTTGTCTGCCTGTCTGCCACTTTGTGTGTCATTCTTACGTGCTTTATTATATTTTTCATTGAACTGTGAACTGTAAATTGTGACCTGTGCAGTCAATCCTCACTTCCAGTCAAATTTTCTATCAGCATCACTCACACTAAACTCACACTAAACTCTCTTCCGAGTCAACTCTCACTTCTGGGCGATCCGGTGGTGCAACGGTTAGTATCTGTCACCAGTACAGTGAGGGTTGACTGTCAGCTCTCGCCTCGGGCATGCTCTTCTTTCTCTAAATGAGGCATATTTTACAGGGCTGGCTGCCTTAGTCGCTGACCCGGCGACGAACACCAGTCTCCCAATCACAACTTTCACTCACGCACAACTCTCGTTGCCAGTCAACTCACGTGCTTCGTCGGGGGCCATGCCGGAGGAGGCGTCGTCCTCAGTCTCTGGTTTCCTGGCGGCCTCCTTGCGGCGAGGGGCGGACTCTGAGCGACGGTCGAGACTGAGTCGACCCACACTGTGTCGCTCGCTGCTCAGGCGGTCAGCACTGCGATTGTCCAGCGACCGCCTCTCCACCGAGCTACCCCGCCTCTGAGGGGTGGCGCTCTTCCTCTTGTCCCTCTCCAGCATGGCCGGCAGGGTGGGCTCGCTCGTGCCGTAGGCGTTGTGAGCGCGCACCCGGAACATATAGTCCTGATCTGGCTCTAGTCTAGTCACCTGCAACATTAACAACACTTCTGCGATTCGTGACTCGATGCCTAAGTGAGACTCATTATAGTGACCCGACAGAAGCCCCACCCACCTCAAACATACACTAGTCTGTTATGATCACACACACACACACGCGCGCGTACGTTTCTGACGATCACACACACACACACACTAGTTTCTTATTATCAAACAACCAAATCATTTGCGCGACTCTGTCAGGCGTTCCTCACAAACATGCCACGTGCTTGAAGAGCTCTTTACGAGGGAGGTAGAGGTGTTATCAAATATATCAATGTTACGATGTTGTATTCTACAGCTGACACTTGATGATGATGATGATGATGATGATGATGATGATGATGATGATGATGATGATGATGATGATGATGATGATGATCTTTAAGAATGTCCTGCTCAAGACGATACCAAGAGTGTTCTGTGGACTTATTTCTACGTCACTCCGTATTAACGTGCGTCCCATCAACTACTTCAGGGGCAGCTACGTCACAGCAGCTACGTCACGTCACCCACGTACCCGGTAGGAGGTGTCGGTGACGTTCTCAGCGAAGGTGCTCCACTGTCGGCCCGAGGCCTCTCGGAATTCGATGATGTAGTCGAGTTTGGTGTTCTTGAGGTAGGCTGGGAGACGGGTGGCTGGCCACGAAAGGGTGCAGCTTGTGTCTGTGATGTTAGAAATGGATGGCCTGCCTGTCGGCACCCTGGGTGGCACTGAAACATGTCGGGGTAAAAAACATGTACTGAGTTGATGTAGTGAGAGTGCTAACGGGTGGCAATTCACGCCGTATAGTAACTGACTACAGGTGTGTAAAAACTAGCAATGGTCTCGTTAAACACTACAGGTGAACTGGGAACTGATGAAACTCTCTCTGATATCTCTGTGCGTTTGTCTACAGCTCCATGTGGTGTTTATAAATAGGGTCGGCACTCGTCGCCTCAGTTATCAGATGGGCTGAAACACAATTCCCTGTATCAGCACCATGGCATGCTCTCCCCACACACACACATAAAACTCCAGCGTCTACAGATCTTGTTCACTGTGATGTCTTGTTGTGTGAACCTGGTGTTCATTGGCATCTCTTGTGAATTTGTTGTTCATTTTGAGATCTCTTGCCGTGTGAACCTGCTGTTCACTGGGATCTCCTGTGTGAACTGGCTGTTCACTGGGATATATTGTGGTGTAAAATTGCTGTCCATGGCGGAGATGACAAGCAGCAAACAGTTGGGGTGGACGTGGAGGAGAAGTAAAACCAAGTGTCTTGAGGTTTGAGAGGTGGGACCTGACTGAGTTGTCAGCACTACAGGGGTTTGTTTCAGAATATTTTACCGCCATCACCACACTTTCATGTGAACATGTTTTCTAAACCTGCAGTCAGTCATTTCACTGGCGGAGATAAAAACTACGCTTTTGTTGCAGCTGTTGTTACTGTAAGATTACTCAGAGGGTTATTAGATTATTCTACAGGCCGGTCACCAAGTGCCATGTGACCTGTGACATGTGACGTGTGACATGTCTGTACATGCTCACACCTACCTCCAGAGGTGATGGACTCGATGTAGGACCCACGCCTGGACCCGAGGTCCATGTCTTGTGGTGTCTGTCTCTCCACTGACTGTGACCTGGCCTTGGCTGTGACACACGCACACACCGCACATAAATGCACGTACCAAGCACGTGTAGACAAAATGTTACACATAAAAACACGGCTACATGATTTCATTATACAGCCTTCAAATACATGTTTAATTTTTAAGTATTAATAATAAGTCGACCTCCTTTTTCTTAGAAATGCAGTTTATCATTATCGATAAACTGGGGTGCGAGCTTAGCATCGTAAGATGTAAAATATCTACACATAAATACCTATCATCGACCTGCCTACGATATTTACACCTAATTAACAATCATTGACATGTTTAATATCTACACTTGAATAGCAATCATTGACATGTTTAATATCTACACTTGAATAGCAATCATTGACATGTTTAATATCTAGACTTAAATAGCAATCATTGACATGTTTAATATCTACACTTGAATAGCAATCATTGACATGTTTAATATCTAGACTTAAATAGCAATCATTGACATGTTTAATATCTACACTTGAATAGCAATCATTGACATGTTTAATATCTACACTTGAATAGCAATCATTGACATGTTTAATATCTAGACTTAAATAGCAATCATTGACATGTTTAATATCTACACTTGAATAGCAATCATTGACATGTTTAATATCTAGACTTAAATAGCAATCATTGACATGTTTAATATCTACACTTGAATAGCAATCATTGACATGTTTAATATCTACACTTGAATAGCAATCATTGACATGTTTAATACCTACACTTGAATAGCAATCATTGACATGTTTAATATCTACACTTAAATAGCAATCATTGACACGTGTAATATGTACACTTGAATAACAATCATTGACATGTTTAATATCTACACTTGAATAGCAATCATTGACATGTTTAATATCTAGACTTAAATAGCAATCATTGACATGTTTAATATCTACACTTGAATAGCAATCATTGACATGTTTAATATCTACACTTGAATAGCAATCATTGACATGTTAATATCTACACTTGAATAGCAATCATTGACATGTTAATATCTACACTTGAATAACAATCACTGACTCACGTTTTTCTCGCACAAGCTCGGCAGGAAGTGTAGGCTCGCTGGTTCCGAACTCACTCTCCGCTCTCACCCGAAACAAGTAGGGTCTGAGAGGCTCCAGCCCCGTCACCTGACCACCCACACGAGAAGTCTCTTGAGCTAACTTATTACTCAACAATTATTAACGTCAGCGACTAAAAGCCCGGCGTCTTTTATAAATACTCAAACACTACTAACATAATCTATCAACAAGGTGTGGGGGGGGGGTAGCTAAAATGTGTGTAGAGTGAGTGAGTGAGTGAGTGAGTGAGTGAGTGAGTGAGTGAGAGGGAGAATATGTTGTACATAGAAGTGTGTGTGTGTGTGTGTGTGTGTGTGTGTGTGTGTGTGTGTGTGTGTGTGTGCAAACAGTAGTGTATTAATGGCAAGACAAAGTGTTTGACTAGTGATCCATGAAACTGTTCCTCGTGCAATGTCACGTGGCTTAGATTTGAGTCCATGTACTTTTAGAAACACATTCATTTCTTTTTCTTTCTTTCTTTCTTTCTTTCTTTCTTTCTTTCTTTCACGTCTTTTTATGTCTTCAAAGTCGTTTTAATATTATGTTTTGTCGATGTGCATATCAAAATGTACAAGCTAGTCCAGTGGTTGTCATCTCTACATCGTCTCAACATCATGTGAACGTCAAAAGCTGTTGAAGACATGTCAGCCGTGACCCCTGACCTGATAACTGACGTCCTGTAGACTGGAGGCCAGAGGGCGCCACAGGGAGGCAGTTGGCTCCTTCATCTCCACCACGTATGTGATGGGGGACTTGCGAGCGTAGGCTGGGGTGCGCGCCGGGTGCCAGACTACCCGCACCGTGTCCTTGGTGACGGGGATCAGGCGGGGGGAGTCGATGGGGAGGCGGGGAGCCACGATAGGCGGAACTGTGTGTCAGACAACATAGTTACTTCCCTTGTGTCGAAATGACTGATGTATTTATACACCACCTTCATTCCTGATATACGCTACCTGTCATACCTGTGTCAATCTCTCACACACTTACTACACAATCAGCCAACTGTCAGTGTGCTATGGAATCACTCACCTGTCGGGGTGAAGCTGTCCCATGCTATCAGTGGCTCGTCGTATGTCACCTCTGTCAACAAAAACAGTGACCACGTGACTGGTGCCTGTCTTCGCGTGAAACTCAAGTCATTTTTATACAAAACGAAATTTGTTTGTCTGATGTATACGAGGTACCTTGATCGCCACCATTACCTATCATTGTGTGCTAGAAGGTAGCTTGATTACCAGCACACATATCAGTCTGTTCAAGAAGGCAACGTGATCACCAACCTTACCTATCAGTCTGTGCAAGAAGGCAACGTGATCAACAGCCTTACCTATCAGTCTGTTCAAGAAGGCAACGTGATCACCAACCTTACCTATCAGTCTGTTCAAGAAGGCAACGTGATCACCAACCTTACCTATCAGTCTGTTCAAGAAGGCAACGTGATCACCAACCTTACCTATCACTCTGTTCAAGAAGGCAACGTGATCACCAACCTTACCTATCACTCTGTTCAAGAAGGCAACGTGATCACCAACCTTACCTATCGGTCTGTGCAAGAATGCAACGTGATTACCAGCCTTACCTATCGGTCTGTGCAAGAATGCAACGTGATTACCAGCCTTACCTATCGGTCTGTGCAAGAAGGCAACGTGATTACCAGCCTTACCTATCGGTCTGTGCAAGAATGCAACGTGATTACCAGCCTTACCTATCGGTCTGTGCAAGAAGGCAGGCAAGGTGGGCTCGCTCCAGCCAAAGTCGTTGACGGCTCGCACACGGAAGGCGTAGTCCAAGTGAGGCTTGAGGCCCCGGATGTCGCAGCCCAGCGTCTTGAGACCAGACACCCGCTCAACCCAGTTAACGGTGCCGTCCTCACGGGCTTCCACCCGGTAAGTGGTGGGCGACAGACTGCTGGTGGACTTGGGCACGCGCGCCGCGCTCCATGTCAGGTGGACGCTCTGCGGGTCGACGAGGATGAGGTCAGGCTTTTCGATCGGCATGCGCGGGGGCACTGCAAGGTCAAAGGGCACCTCATTATGTATCATGCATTTTTAAATAGACATGAAGGTTGTCGGGCTCTTGGTCGATCATCATCATCAACAACAACAAGAGCTTGATCTGTATCATTGACATTGTGATCCTCGTCGACAGTGTCGTTGACGTTGTGGGTTTTTCGAGTCGTGCGGTGACACTGTGTAGGGTGACATCTACAAGTGAATAAGCAAGTAAACAAGTCTTGAGGTTTGTTAACCGCATTTATCCTACTTCAGTGAAAAAGTGTTACAATCGTACAAGTGCCGTAGTACAGTTTTTTTTCGTGAACTAAAGAGTGTTGGAGATTAGAGCATTGAGTCTCTTTAAGTCAGATAACCACACCAACCTTTCACGATCAGAGCCTCCAGGTAAGCTCGACTGGGCAGCGAGTAATCCTCCACGATTGCCAGAGCATCTGGGCCCGGCTGTCTGGTGAAGTATCTCACTGAAAACACAGCACACACAGTAGTACATCACAGACAACGATCACAACGCACAACCAGCACCACCTCACCATGATCACCATCAGACTATACCCACCACCTCACCCTGATAGCCGGAACTTGTTTTACACTTTTTTCATGTGTGTAAAATGAATTTCGAATGTCTGGGTAATATTTAGACATCCCAGCATCACAGGACATCGATCTTGTTTGTGAATATGTTCTGTGGTTAGGGTGGAGACTTTTGAATGTTGATCAGGGTCCGTTTCACACGTCTACTACAACAAAGGTGAGTCAGGTAAGGGCCACGTGACAGATCTGAGATTTTCTCTCCTAAAGGTACTTATACATGAAATCATTCTCACTGTGCAGAGGGTAGAAAGGTACGGGTATGCTGGGATCACTGATGTCGCCTGCCGGTGAGCGGGCCCGCACCCGGAACATGTAGCTCTTGCGCGGACTGAGGTCGGACACCAGGTACTCGGAGCCCCGGATGTCGCTGACCACGGTGCTCCAGGAAGCTTGACGTGGTTCACGCACCTCTACCTGGTAAGACGTGCTGGCCGGCGAGCTGTACGGACCCACGTACACAGGTGTCCAGCGCAGGCGGGCCGAGTACGGCGGCACGTCACGGTCATCCACTGTCACGTGACTGATAGGTACCCCAGCACGCTCTGAAACCACCAACACTCACTGTGAACATGTCAGCACCCTCTCAGATCACCAACATTCACTGTGAAGTAAGTGACTAACACGCCGGCACGCTCTCAGATCACCAACATTCACTGTGAAGTAGGGGATCAACATGCCAACAAGCTCTCAAATCACCAACATTCACTGTGAAGTAAGTGACAAACACGCCGACACGCTCTCAAATCTGTTGAATACATCAGGAGGAACAGGAGGAGTGTATAATATTATCAGTTTGACATCAACTCTTCAACACCACATCAAGTGAACCAAGAACGACTGTCTAGACTCTAGACGTTGGCACTTGCCTGTTGTTTGTGGTAAGTGTACAAGTGTTGACAGTTGCCAGGTGTCTGCAGGAAGTGTAGAAGTGTTGATACTTGTCTGTTGTCTAAGTGTACAAGGGTTGGTACTTGTCTATTCTCTAAGTGTACAAGTGTTGGTACTTGTCTGTCCGAGTGTATAAGTGTTGGTACTTGTCTAAGTGCACAAGTGTTTGGTACTTGTCTGTTGTCTAAGTGTACAAGGGTTGGTACTTGTTTGTTGTCTAAGTGTACAAGTGTTGGTACTTGTCTGTCTAATTGCACAAGTGTTGGTTGGTACTTGTCTGTTGTCAAAGTGTACAAGTGTTGGCACTTGTCTAAGTGCACAAGTGTTTGGTACTTGTCTGTTGTCTAAGTGTACAAGTGTTGGTACTTGTCTGCTAAGTGTACAAGGGTTGGCACTTGTCTGTTGTCCGAGTGTACAAGTGTTGGTACTTGTCTGTTGTCTAAGTGTACAAGTGTTGGTACTTGTCTGTTGTCTAAGTGTACAAGTGTTGGTACTTGTCTGTTGTCCGAGTGTACAAGTGTTGGTACTTGTCTGTTGTCTAAGTGTACAAGTGTTGGTACTTGTCTGCTAAGTGTACAAGGGTTGGTACTTGTCTGTTGTCCGAGTGTACAAGTGTTGGTACTTGTCTGTTGTCTAAGTGTACAAGTGTTGGTACTTGTCTGTTGTCCGAGTGTACAAGTGTTGGTACTTGTCTGTTGTCTAAGTGTACAAGTGTTGGTACTTGTCTGCTAAGTGTACAAGGGTTGGTACTTGTCTGTTGTCCGAGTGTACAAGTGTTGGTACTTGTCTGTTGTCTAAGTGTACAAGTGTTGGTACTTGTCTGTTGTCCGAGTGTACAAGTGTTGGTACTTGTCTGTTGTCTAAGTGTACAAGTGTTGGTACTTGTCTGCTAAGTGTACAAGGGTTGGTACTTGTCTGTTGTCCGAGTGTACAAGTGTTAGTACTTGTCTGTTATAAGTGTAGACAATTGCCAGACCTCTGCGACCGACTGGGTGTATGAAAGTAATGTGAGACAAGCTACCCCGAGTACTGACCTGGTCGTCTGTAGACAGGGACTGGGGTGGTGGGTGTGGTGATGCCTGCTGGAGTCTCGGCCCGCACACGGAAAGCATAGTCTTGACGAGGTTGAAGCCCCGTGACCCGATAGGACGTGTCCTTCACCCCTCGGGCCACGGGCTCCCAGTCATAGGAGGGCAGCCGCTGAGCCTCGATCATGAAGGATAGCGGCTCCTCGTCGGTGTCAAAGGCGGGTATGTCCACCCGGTTCCATCGCAGGAATACGGAATCATCGCTCACTTCAGCCAGCTCGGGGCTCTCCAGGGGCAGGCGGGGGATGACTGGCACAGAGATCATGAGAAGATGAAGTGAGATGAAGAAACAAGGGCTGACTGGCACCCAGGCAGACAATGGGTAGAGAGTGAGCTGTAGCAATGAGGTCATGAGGTAAGGTTGAGATGGGGTCAGTATGGAGTTACACTGTCATGTCCAGAAGAGGCCTAACGACCATTCATCACCTTATACATCTGCTGCTTCAGGTACCCGATAATGTAACTCATCAAAACATTCCTGTGCCCAAGGTAAAGGTGGTGCAATACAAATGACGGCACCCACTACATTTACCTGCTACCTGGTCTAATTGGTTACCTCTTATACAAGTCAGCAGCTGCCCAGTACACCTACCTGGCCTTCTGTACAGGTAAACAACTGTTGGGTACACCTACCTGGCCTTCTGTACAGGTAAACAACTGTTGGGTACACCTACCTGGCCTTCTGCACAGATACACAACCTGTTTGGTACACCTACCTGGCCTTCTGTACAGGTAAACAACTGTTGGGCACACCTACCTGGCCTTCTGTACAGATACACAACCTGTTTGGTACAACTACCTGGCCTTCTGTACAGATAAACAACTGTTGGGTACAACTACCTGGCCTTCTGTACAGATAAACAACTGTTGGGTACAACTACCTGGCCTTCTGTACAGATAAACAACTGTTGGGTACAACTACCTGGCCTTCTGTACAGATAAACAACTGTTGGGTACACCTACCTGGCCTTCTGTACAGATACACAACTGTTTGGTACACCTACCTGGCCTTCTGTACAGGTAAACAACTGTTGAGTACACCTACCTGGCCTTGTGTACAGATAAACAACTGTTGGGTAGACTTACCTGGCCTTCTGTACAGGTAAACAACTGTTTGGTACACCTACCTGGTCTTCTGTACAGGTAAACAACTGTTGGGTACACCTACCTGGCCTTCTGTACAGATACACAACCTGTTTGGTACACCTACCTGGCCTTCTGTACAGGTAAACAACTGTTGGGTACACCTACCTGGCCTTCTGTACAGGTAAACAACTGTTGGGTACACCTACCTGGCCTTCTGTACAGGTAAACAACTGTTGAGTACACCTACCTGGCCTTGTGTACAGATAAACAACTGTTGGGTACACCTACCTGGCCTTCTGTACAGGTAAACAACTGTTTGGTACACCTACCTGGCCTTCTGTACAGGTAAACAACTGTTGGGCACACCTACCTGGCCTTCTGTACAGATACACAACCTGTTTGGTACACCTACCTGGCCTTCTGTACAGGTAAACAACTGTTTGGTACACCTACCTGGCCTTCTGTACAGGTAAACAACTGTTGGGTACACCTACCTGGCCTTCTGTACAGGTAAACAACTGTTTGGTACACCTACCTGGCCTTCTGTACAGGTAAACAACTGTTGGGCACACCTACCTGGCCTTCTGTACAGATACACAACCTGTTTGGTACACCTACCTGGCCTTCTGTACAGGTAAACAACTGTTTGGTACACCTACCTGGCCTTCTGTACAGGTAAACAACTGTTGGGTACACCTACCTGGCCTTCTGTACAGGTAAACAACTGTTTGGTACACCTACCTGGCCTTCTGTACAGGTCAACAACTGTTTGGTACACCTACCTGGCCTTCTGTACAGATAAACAACTGTTTGGTACACCTACCTGGCCTTCTGTACAGGTAGGCAGCGTTGGATGGAGGGGAAGTGCCATCGTCTGTCACAAGGATGACCCGGAAGGCGTAGTCGCTGTCGGGCCGGAGTCCAGTGACCTCGTACTGCCACTGGGGTGTCTGGTGCACTACCGGGTGCCAGTGGCCGTGGGGCAGCTCACGCATCTCCACCCGGTACCGTTTCTTGCTGTCCTTGTAGCTGCTGCTCACCGGGTAGTACACGGGGTGCCATGATACACGCACCGAGTCAGCCTCGATCTCCGACAGAATGGGGCGCTCGACGGGCACAGCTGGGGGCGCTGTGACGTAGAGGATTGCGTCATTAGAAAGGCAGTGACGTCAGTGGTGTACTGTTGTCTAAATCTCAAGTTTTATTGGACCGATGGACAATGAGCAATGACAACACCAAGCGTTTTGTTACAACTGCTAGCGAGTCCACTACCCATGACTACAAGACTACAAGACTCCATGTTTGGTGTGCCATACAAACCTGACACAATGTTTCAGCGCTTTTCTCTAGTTTTGTGTGAAAAGTGAACGCCTTCCCTTATAAGGAAAACAAATCCAAATTAGGAAAGGGAGACAACGAGGATGGCGCTACACAAAAATTATCAAGGGAGACAACGAAGAAAAGACTTGATATGTTTGTCACTTAACACAATGATATCAGCGTCACAACAGATTATCATCGGTACAATACACACGCATGACCCTGTTTGATAAGTGAATGCATGACAATGATGTGTGCGTGTGTATGTGTGTGTGTGTGTGAGAGAGAGAGAGAGAGACAAAACCATCTACGGCTACAGATGTAAGGAATGGTAAAGGTATAATGCAGAGGATGTATATGGCAGTGCTGACAGTGAAGGTATTTTGCGACAATATTCAGGCAGTAGATGAGACATTTATGACATACAGGCAGTACTTATGACACGTATACAGGCAGTATATGACATGGCAGTATATGTGGCATGTGACTTACAGGCAGTACTTACGACACGTATACAGGCAGTACATGACATGGCAGTATATGTGGCATGTGACCATACAGAGTAAATATGACACTTATACAGGCAGTATATGACATGGCAGTATATGTGGCATGTGTGACCACACAGGCGGTAGATGACATTTCTGATGCTACAGACTGTAAATGTGACATGTTAGTGTAGGTCACTACAATAGTTCATGTGACACTCCAAGTAATTCAGTGACAGTCCAGCAAATATGAGAGTATTGACAGTATTACATAAGAATACTTGCACTTGATACTACAGCAGGGTAGTGGTACTGTGGTACACACGTATCCTAGTCACATTACCCGACAGTAAGTAGACTTGTATCCTAGCCACCCTGTCTGACTGTAAGTAGACTTGTATCCTAGTCACCCTGTCTGACTGTAAGTAGATTTGTATCCTAGTCACCCTGTCTGACTGTAAGTAGACTTGTATCCTAGTCACCCTGTCCGACTGTAAGTAGACTTGTATCCTAGTCACCCTCTCTGACTGTAAGTAGACTTGTATCCTAGTCACCCTGTCCGACTGTAAGTAGACTTGTATCCTAGTCACCCTGTCTGACTGTAAGTAGACTTGTATCCTAGTCACCCTGTCTGACTGTAAGAAGACTTGTATCCTAGTCACCCTGTCCGATTGTAAGTAAACTTGTATCCTAGTAGCCCTGCCCGACTGTAACTAAACGTCTCCTAGTCGCCCTATCCGACTGTGATAAGACTTGTATCCTAGTCACCCTGCCCGACTGTAAGTAGACTTGTATCCCAGTCACCCTGCCTAACAGTTAGTAGACTTATATCCTAATCACCCTGCCTGACAGTAAGCACACGTATCCTACTCACTCTGCCCGACTGTAAGTAGACTTGTATCCTAGTCACCCTGCAGTGATGGTGTAATTAGTGTATGTGACCAGACAGACACTAATAGTGTAGCAGTGGCAGCCAGTGAAGTAGTAATTAGTGTATGTGACCAGACAGACACTAACAGTGTAGCAGTGGCAGTCAGTGAGGGTGTATTTAGTGTATGTGACCAGACACATACTAACAGTGTAGCAGTGGCAGTCAGTGAAGGTGTATTTAGTGTATGTGACCAGACAGACACTAACAGTGCAGCAGTGGCAGTCAGACAGTGAGGGTGTAATTAGTGTATGTGACCAGACAGACACTAACAGTGTAGCAGTGGCAGTCAGTGAAGTAGTAATTAGTGTATGTGACAAGACAGACACTAACAGTGTAGCAGTGGCAGTCAGTGAAGGTGTAATTAGTGTATGTGACCAGACAGACACTAACAGTGTAGCAGTGGCAGTCAGTGAAGGTGTAATTAGTGTATGTGACCAGACAGACACTAACAGTGTAGCAGTGGCAGTCAGTGAAGGTGTAATTAGTGTATGTGACCAGACAGACACTAACAGTGTAGCAGTGGCAGTCAGTGAAGGTGTAATTAGTGTATGTGACCAGACAGACACTAACAGTGTGTAGCAGTGGCAGTCAGTGAGTGGTGTAATTAGTGTATGTGACCAGACAGACACTAACAGTGTAGCAGTGGCAGTCAGTGAAGTAGTAATTAGTGTATGTGACAAGACAGACACTAATAGTGTAGCAGTGGCAGTCAGACAGTGAGGGTGTAATTAGTGTATGTGACCAGACAGACACTAACAGTGTAGCAGTGGCAGTCAGTGAAGTAGTAATTAGTGTATGTGACAAGACAGACACTAACAGTGTAGCAGTGGCAGTCAGTGAAGGTGTAATTAGTGTATGTGACCAGACAGACACTAACAGTGTAGCAGTGGCAGTCAGTGAAGTAGTAATTAGTGTATGTGACCAGACAGACACTAACAGTGTAGCAGTGGCAGACAGTGACGGTGTAATTAGTGTATGTGACAGACAGACACTAACAGTGTAGCAGTGGCAGTCAGTGAAGTAGTAATTAGTGTATGTGACCAGACAGACACTAACAGTGTAGCAGTGACAGTCAGTGAAGTAGTAATTAGTGTATGTGACCAGAAAGACACTAACAGTGTAGCAGTGGCAGTCAGTGAAGGTGTATTTAGTGTATGTGACCAGACACATACTAACAGTGTAGCAGTGGCAGTCAGTGAAGGTGTATTTAGTGTATGTGACAAGACAGACACTAATAGTGTAGCAGTGGCAGTCAGACAGTGAGGGTGTAATTAGTGTATGTGACCAGACAGACACTAATAGTGTAGCAGTGGCAGTCAGTGAAGGTGTAATTAGTGTATGTGACCAGACAGACACTAATAGTGTAGCAGTGACAGTCAGTGAAGAAGTAATTAGTGTATGTGACCAGACGGACACTAATAGTGTAGCAGTGGCAGTCAGTGAAGTAGTAATTAGTGTATGTGACCAGACAGACACTAATAGTGTAGCAGTGGCAGTCAACAAAGTAGTAATTAGTGTATGTGACCAGACAGACACTAACAGTGTAGCAGTGGCAGTCAGTGAAGGTGTATTTAGTGTATGTGACCAGACACATACTAACAGTGTAGCAGTGGCAGTCAGTGAAGTAGTAATTAGCGTATGTGACCAGACAGACACTAATAGTGTAGCAGTGGCAGTCAGTGAAGTAGTAATTAGTGTATGTGACCAGACAGACACTAATAGTGTAGCAGTGGCAGTCAATGAAGTAGTAATTAGTGTATGTGACCAGACAGACACTAATAGTGTAGCAGTGGAAGTCAGTGAAGAAGTAATTAGTGTATGTGACCAGACAGACACTAATAGTGTAGCAGTGGCAGTCAGTGAAGTAGTAATTAGCGTATGTGACCAGACAGACACTAATAGTGTAGCAGTGGCAGTCAGTGAAGTAGTAATTAGTGTATGTGACCAGACAGACACTAATAGTGTAGCAGTGGCAGTCAATGAAGTAGTAATTAGTGTATGTGACCAGACAGACACTAATAGTGTAGCAGTGGAAGTCAGTGAAGTAGTAATTAGTGTATGTGACCAGACAGACACTAATAGTGTAGCAGTGGCAGTCAGTGAAGTAGTAATTAGTGTATGTGACCAGACAGACACTAATAGTGTAGCAGTGGCAGTCAGTGATGGTGTAATTAGTGTATGTGACCAGACAGACACTAATAGTGTAGCAGTGGCAGTCAGTGAAGTAGTAATTAGTGTATGTGACCAGACAGACACTAACAGTGTAGCAGTGGCAGTCAGTGAAGGTGTAATTAATGTATGTGACCAGACAGACACTAACAGTGTAGCAGTGACAGTCAGTGATGGTGTAATTAGTGTATGTGACCAGACAGACACTAACAGTATAGCAGTGGCAGTCAGTGATGGTGTAATTAGTGTATGTGACAAGACAGACACTAACAGTGTAGCAGTGGCAGTCAGTGATGGTGTAATTAGTGTATGTGACCAGACAGACACTAACAGTGTAGCAGTGGCAGTCAGTGAAGTAGTAATTAGTGTATGTGACCAGACACACACTAACAGTGTAGCAGTGGCAGTCAGTGAAGTAGTAATTAGTGTATGTGACCAGACACATACTAACAGTGTAGCAGTGGCAGTCAGTGAAGGTGTAATTAGTGTATGTGACCAGACAGACACTAACAGTGTAGCAGTGGCAGTCAGTGAAGTAGTAATTAGTGTATGTGACCAGACAGACACTAACAGTGTAGCAGTGGCAGTCAGTGAAGTAGTAATTAGTGTATGTGACCAGACAGACACTAACAGTGTAGCAGTGGCAGTCAGTGAAGGTGTAATTAGTGTATGTGACCAGACAGACACTAACAGTGTAGCAGTGGCAGTCAGTGATGGTGTAATTAGTGTATGTGACCAGACAGACACTAACAGTGTAGCAGTGGCAGTCAGTGAAGGTGTAATTAGTGTATGTGACCAGACAGACACTAACAGTGTAGCAGTGGCAGTCAGTGAAGGTGAAATTAGTGTATGTGACCAGACAGACACTAACAGTGTAGCAGTGGCAGTCAGTGATGGTGTAATTAGTGTATGTGACCAGACAGACACTAACAGTGTAGCAGTGGCAGTCAGTGAAGGTGTAATTAGTGTATGTGACCAGACAGACACTAACAGTGTAGCAGTGGCAGTCAGTGATGGTGTAATTAGTGTATGTGACCAGACAGACACTAACAGTGTAGCAGTGGCAGTCAGTGAAGGAGTAATTAGTGTATGTGACCAGACAGACACTAACAGTGTAGCAGTGGCAGTCAGTGAAGGTGTAATTAGTGTATGTGACCAGACAGACACTAACAGTGTAGCAGTGGCAGTCAGTGAAGGTGTAATTAGTGTATGTGACCAGACAGACACTAACAGTGTAGCAGTGGCAGTCAGTGAAGGTGTAATTAGTGTATGTGACCAGACAGACACTAACAGTGTAGCAGTGGCAGTCAGTGAAGGTGTAATTAGTGTATGTGACCAGACAGACACTAACAGTGTAGCAGTGGCAGTCAGTGATGGTGTAATTAGTGTATGTGACCAGACAGACACTAACAGTGTAGCAGTGGCAGTCAGTGAAGGTGTAATTAGTGTATGTGACCAGACAGACACTAACAGTGTAGCAGTGGCAGTCAGTGATGGTGTAATTAGTGTATGTGACCAGACAGACACTAACAGTGTAGCAGTGGCAGTCAGTGAAGGTGTAATTAGTGTATGTGACCAGACAGACACTAACAGTGTAGCAGTGGCAGTCAGTGAAGGTGTAATTAGTGTATGTGACCAGACACACACTAACAGTGTAGAAGTGTTGTAAATGGCAGCTATAATAGTTCGAGGAGTCTGCAGTTGGCATAATGAAGACACAGATGTGACACGTACACATAACCTGTCAATTACATTTTAAAATACAGTTCGTCGGATATTTACTGCTCTTATATTAAAATAACAGTTAATAATAAAGTGCAGACAATAATGGTTGTCAGTGACTGGTGAATAAAAATAACAGTGTTGAATTTTCGTACAAAAGGCAGGGTACAAGATTATATCAGGGTGCAAGATTATATCAGGGTACAAGATTATATTAGGGTACAAGATACAGAAAATACAAAACAAGGGGGATAACCCAGGACAGTTATAAAAGACCTCCTAAACAAAAAGTGTGCCGAGATAATGGGAAGTGCACAATATTGAGAGTGGGTGCATGAATAACAGAAAGTACAGAGAATGTGTAAGAAGAGGAATACAGACGGGGTTAGAATGAGTCAACATACACGTGTAGCCTTGTGACCAGCACACAACACGCGGTGCATGTCATCAGTGGTAAGTGACCAGCCTGCAGTTACTAACAGACCAAACTGATTGCAGCTCAAACATCAGACACTTAGTCATGTCTTATGGTGACTTTGTCACTGTCAGTAGCTGGTGTCTGTATCGGGTGTGTGTGTGTGACAATGTCAGTGACAGTACCCGATGTCTTTGCCAGTGTCAGTTTCTCGATCTTGTTTCCACGTGGTGTGTGACAGTGTCAGTGTCAGTACCTTATGTCCTTGCCAATTTCGGTGACCGGTGTTTGTGTTAGTGCCGATGTCAGTGCCTGGTGTCTGTGTCAGTGTCAGTATCAGTGCCTGGTGTCAGTGTTAGTACTGGTGCCTGTGTCTGTGTTGATGTCTGTGTCGGTGTCTGCTATCTGTCAGTGTCAGTACTGCGTCAGTGTCAGTGCCTGGTGTCTGTGTCAGTGTCAGTATCAGTGCCTGGTGTCAGTGTTAGTACTGGTGCCTGTGTCTGTGTTGATGTCTGTGTCGGTGTCTGCTATCTGTCAGTGTCAGTACTGCGTCAGTGTCAGTGCCTGGTGTCTGTGTCAGTGTCAGTATCAGTGCCTGGTGTCAGTGTTAGTACTGGTGCCTGTGTCTGTGTTGATGTCTGTGTCAGTGTGTGCTATCTGTCAGTGTCAGTACTGTGTCAGTGTCAGTGCCTGGTGTCTGTGTCAGTACTGACGTCTTTGTCAGAGCTGTCAGTACCGACATAACTACGAGGAGAAAGTAAACAAGAACATGACATGACATGTGTGTTAATGTCACGAGCGTGCAGTGCAAACAAGAAAAAGAGAAAAATAGCAGGTACCCGCCGTCTTTTTGTCCAAAACACCCGAGAAAGCTGGAAAAGGAGAGAAGGATTATTGGCCAGCAAACATGTAACATGGCAGTTGAACACGTCACGTCTCATACGTGACACTTGCAGACGTCACACGTGACGATTAAAAGTCGTCCCACGTCACACACGACAGTTGATGACAGGTCATTTCAAACTCGGCAACATCGTCACAACACCCACAAAAACGAGGATTAATAATAGGGCTACCGTTACTTACCGCTGATTTGCTGATGTTTAGTCGAATGTTGTGGACAGTGTGTGGGGGGTGGGGGGTAGGAGAGGCTGACTATCAGCCACGTGACCTAACGATGCTAACATGGCCGACCTTAATTTCTGTCTATTTCATTTATTCTTTCTTTCTTCATGGTAAACATTTGTACAGAGTTTACATGGGCTGCGTGTGTAGATGACTGTTTGTTGGTATGGTTGGTTGTCAAGAGAGGTGAATGGATGACACTGTCTTTATCTGTGCTTATATATATATGTATAGATGACACTGTGTTTATGTGTGGTTATGTATATATGTATGTATAGGTGACACTGTGTTTATGTGTGGTTATGTATATATGTATATAAAGGTGACATTGTGTTTATGTATTCATTTGTATAATTGTATGTAGTTATGGATGGATGGGTGCAAGTAATTAGAAAATGTGTCATTTGAACCTGACACGTTGGTAGAAGTTGTGTGGAGACAGACATCTACCATCACACCTATATGTCCTCAGGTGTACAGCTCGGCTACACACAGAGAAACCCACAGTGTAGACCACAGACCTTCACTCACAGGATAAGTGTCTCATTCCTTGTCTCTTAGCCCCATAGAAACCCACAGTGTAGACCACAGACCTTCACTGACAGGGTAAGTGTCTCATTCCTTGTCTCTTAGCCCCATAGAAACCCACAGTGTACACCACAGACCTTCACTGACAGGGTAAGTGTCTCATTCCTTGTCTCTTAGCCCCATAGAAACCCACAGTGTACACCACAGACCTTCACTGACAGGGTAAGTGTCTCATTCCTTGTCTCTTAGCCCCATAGAAACCCACAGTGTACACCACAGACCTTCACTGACAGGGTAAGTGTCTCATTCCTTGTCTCTTAGCCCCATAGAAACCCACAGTGTACACCACAGACCTTTACTGACAGGATAACTGTCTCATTCCTTCTCTCTAGGCCTTATCATACCAGTCACAATCGTCACAAGCCCTATAAACGAGGCCTTTCGATCCGTTTTTTGTCAAAATGGCGGATCCTCCTAACGTAGAAGAAATTGTAGAAATGAGTAATTAAGCTTTTCTGTCATCAGAACCTTGTTGAAGAAGATTGATTGCAAACTAAACAGTATTTTCTGTAAAATGTATTTTGTTTGTTTATAGAAAACACATTTAGATTTATCGACAATGTTATCATATAAACACATCGTCACAACAGATGCTGTTGACTTGTTTTACCACTAACAATTTAAATAAGCATTGTTTTTGTATTTTTAGAAACAGTTGTATAGATTGTTCTGTTGCGAAAAAAAAATTACTTCAAGAATTAATGTAAGGTTCTGCAACCAAAGGACCGGAAACACGAGGTCTCTGTATAGGAAAGCCGAGACTGATACCGGATTTGATCCCGAGTCACTTATCCAGTAATGAAGGTCCGTGGGTGTAAACTACTTATTCAAATGGTGACCGTAAGCCGGACAGGTACAACAGGTAAGTCACGACCTACTGTCGTCAGCAAAAGCTAAAGTTCATGTGGCAAAGGTGACTGACCTCGCAGACCCGAGTAGGACACTGGGAAGGACGGCTCACTGAGGGACTTGTCCGTCTCGGCTCGGATCCGGAAGATGTAGTCCTCGGTGGGCACAAGGGAGGTGACGCGGTAGGAGGGTGTAGGAAGGCGCGACACCAGGGGGCGCCACGTCCACGTGCTGGGCTCCAGGGTTTCGATGGCGTAAGTCGTTGTCTTGGCTTTGTATGGGCCTGTCTTTGGGCTCCTCCATGCCAGCCGCACGGCCGACGGCTCGATGTCCTCGATTTGCGGGCTGTAGATCGGCGAAGGTATTTCTGCAACATCCAAACATCCTTGTCTCGGCTCAAACGGCTGAGAATTGTTTTAGTTTAGTCAGATGTTTATCGATTAAGTTTAATGTCGCCAGGGGTTTATCAGTTAGCAATGTCTCTAAACATCATCATCGCCCATCATGTTCTGTGCCAGGTCCAGGGAGTGCCACTGGTTCATCATTCTTTGGCTAACTGGCGACATGCATCCATGAATACACCAAGAGACACACGCGCATACACACGAACACACATGCATACATGCGCTATCAGACACCCCAACACACTATCAAGACACGCCCACGCTATCAGACACATAAATCAGCACAGTCTCACACATGTCAACTTCTCTCTCTCTCTCTCTCTCTCTCTCTCACACACACACACACACACACACACCGCTACTACTTGACATTTAGGACAAGGCTTCACTACGCGTGTCTCACCGGCCAGTCTGGGCATGCGCGCGGGGAGGGTGGGTCGGCTGGAGCCGAAGTCGTTGTCGGCCAGCACGCGGAAGGCGTAGTTGTTGTCCGGCGACAGACCGGTGACGTAGTAGCTCGTGCCCATGATTCTTCGCGCCATGGGCAACCACTCTGTGTCAGGCAGGTGCTGAGAACAGGAAACTCCGATGACCAAAACACATCCAGCATCAAGGTGTACAACTAACACTGCACACTGGGCTTAAAGAAATGTTTGTAAACACTGAACCTACTGACCTACATGTAGGGGCCTGAAGAGCTGTAGAGAAAACACTTCACAGTCCACCTACTGACCTACATGTAGGGGCCTGAAGAGCTGTAGAGAAAACACTTCACAGTCCACCTACTGACCTACATGTAGGGGCCTGAAGAGCTATAGAGAATACACTTCACAGTCCACCTACTGACCTACATGTAGGGGCCTGAAGAGCTGAACAGAAAACACTTCACAGTCCACCTACTGACCTACATGTAGGGGCCTGAAGAGCTGTAGAGAAAACACTTCACAGTCCACCTACTGACCTACATGTAGGTGCCTGAAGAGCTGTAGAGAAAACACTTCACAGTCCACCTACTGACCTACATGTAGGGGCCTGAAGAGCTGTAGAGAAAACACTTCACAGTCAACCTACTGACCTACATGTAGGGGCCTGAAGAGCTGAACAGAAAACACTTCACAGTCCACCTACTGACCTACATGTAGGGGCCTGAAGAGCTGTAGAGAATACACTTCACAGTCCACCTACTGACCTACATGTAGGGGCCTGAAGAGCTGTAGAGAAAACACTTCACAGTCGACCTACTGACCTACATGTAGGGGCCTGAAGAGCTTACAGAAAACACTTCACAGTCCACCTACTGACCCTTCATGTAGGGGCCTGAAGAGCTGTAGAGAAAACACTTCACAGTCCACCTACTGACCTACATGTAGGGGCCTGAAGAGCTTACAGAAAACACTTCACAGTCCACCTACTGACCTACATGTAGGGGCCTGAAGAGGTGTAGAGAAAACACTTCACAGTCCACCTACTGACCTACATGTAGGGGCCTGAAGAGGTGTAGAGAAAACACTTCGCAGTCCACCTACTGACCTTCATGTAGGGGCCTGAAGAGCTGTAGAGAAAACACTTCACAGTCCACATACTGACCTACATGTAGGGGCCTGAAGAGCTTACAGAAAACACCTCACAGTTCACAGACATACCTTTAATCCGGTAAACCCTCAGATTTGCTGTGACAACGCATCAAAAACGAGATCAACTGCCACAGGGAAGCACAGGTCACGCACGACGACTCTTACCAGCACCACCATCTTGTTACATGTCTACCCTATAGTTTCCAGGATCATCACCCACAAGTGACATTTGACTCCATTGTGCAAGTACCGCCCACAAGTCACAAGTAATCATGGTGCAAGTACCGCCCACAAGTCACAAGTAATCATGGTGCAAGTACCGCCCACAAGTCACAAGTAATCATGGTGCAAGTACCGCCCACAAGTCACAAGTAATCATGGTGCCACGTATTTGAGTGGGTGACACTGAAAGGATGCAAAGCCTGACACGTGATGCAATAAATGAATTAAGCTACTTTACCTGGTACTGGACAGAATAGCTGACAGGTACAGAATCCAACAGGTAAGATGGTACATCTGCAGGTCGCCATGACAACCTCAGGGAACCAGGTGAGACGTCTGAGATGAGGGGTTCGTGCTGGGCCATCACAGGTGGCACTGTAGACAAAGGGAGAGAGTCGGCACATCGCTGTCACAAACAACATCTGTCGGAAGCCGTTATTTCTAACCGGTTTGCACTAATGTTTGTTACTCCACAGCAATTAAACACAAGTGAACCCCAGTGAGTAGTAGGCATCACAAAATTCAAGGTCACAATGGACTGTAGTCAGTGCTAGCCACTCACACGACAAGCAGACGGTGAAGCTCGCTAAGGTGAGCACTAGCCCCTTGTAACAAGAAGAAATGACAATGGCTACCTGAGCGTTTCTTCAATAAGACAGACGGCGTGGGCTCACTAAGGCCGTAGTCGTTCTCCGCCCTGACCCGGAAGTTGTACTCCTGCCCCGGGCGCAGGCCCTTGAGGTTGTAGTGGGTCTGTGGGATGTGACGCGCCAGGGGTCGCCACTCCACGGACGGCGGTTCCTGGGCCTCGATACGGTACGTGACTGGGGCGTAGTCAGTGATACGTGACGGAATATCCACTGACCGCCACGACAACCACACGGAGTCCGGGTGCACACTGGAGATGAGCGGCGGCTCTCTCAGCATCTTGGGTGGCCCTGAGTGGCAAACGGAAGCACAGGTTAGAGGTGAGGGGAAGGTAATGCTCTGACATCTCTTACCGGATGTTGATTGATTGATTGATTGATTGATTGATTGCCGTACTGACCGACTCTGTGCGGCAAGAAGGCGCTGGCTGTGGGTTCGCTCTCCACGCCGTCCAGCTCTGCAATGAGGCGGAACATGTAGTCCTTGTCAGGGTTGAGGAAGTTGACGGTGTAGGAAGTACTGGTCAGTCGTTCTGCAATTGGAAGCCAGTGGCCGCTAGGGGGCTCTCTCATCTCGATGCGATACGAAAGTGGGCGACTTGACTGGTAGCCGGCTGGCAGCTGTGCCGGTTTCCATGACAACGTGATGCTGTTCGGGCCAACGTTGGAGATGACAGGCTCGCGGGAGGGAAACGTGAGGTCTGCTGGGAGGGACGCAGAGAACTTCATTAAACCCTTCCACAAAGCATAAGAAGACGTGACAATACGTGACATGACATGACATGGCATGCTGGGAGGGAAGTCTGGGACTTTATCAAATACTTCCTAGACATACATGTGTACACAATTATAGCAATACAACATACAGCTGTACATAAGCTATACAACATACAGCTGTACATAAGCTATACAACATACAGCTGTACATAAGCTATACAACATACAGCTGTATATAAGCTATACAACATAAGCTGTACATAAGCTATACAACATACAGCTGTACATAAGCTATACAACATACAGCTGAACATAAGCTATACAACATACAGCTGTACATAAGCTATACAACATACAACGGTACATAAGCTATACAACATACAGCTGTACATAAGCTATACAACATACAACGGTACATAAGCTATACAACATACAACGGTATACAAGCTATACAACATACAACGGTACATAAGCTATACAACATACAGCTGAACATAAGCTATACAACATACAGCTGTACATAAGCTATACAACATACAACGGTACATAAGCTATACAACATACAGCTGTACATAAGCTATACAACATACAACGGTACATAAGCTATACAACATACAACGGTACATAGCTATACAACATACAGCTGTACATAAGCTATACAACATACAACGGTACATAAGCTATACAACATACAGCTGTACATAAGCTATACAACATACAGCTGTACATAAGCTATACAACATACAGCTGTACATAAGCTATACAACATACAGCTGTACATAAGCTATACAACATACAGCTGTATATAAGCTATACAACATACAGCTGTACATAAGCTATACAACATACAGCTGTACATAAGCTATACAACATACAGCTGTACATAAGCTATACAACATACAACGGTACATAAGCTATACAACTGAACGCAAGCTACACACAACTGAGCTGTAATAATAATAATACTACATATAAATACAACTGTACACAGACTACACAGCTACAGCGGTGCACACACTACACTAAATACAGCTGTACCCAGACTACACACAACTACGGGGTGTAGACAGACGACAGGAGACCTTGTGACCTCTCACCTCCACGCCGATACACGTGGACTGGTCTGCTGGTCTCCCCTGGCCCCCACTCGGACTCGGGGCGCACGCGGAAACGGTAGTCCCTGTCGGCCCTCAGGCCGCTCACCAGGTACGACGTCTCAGGTATGTTTCGCCGTACAGGTGACCAGGTGTGGCCGGGAACCTGTCCGCGACAAGACGGTGATAACATAATAATACAGAGAGTAACATAATACAGAGAGTACAGAACTGATAACATAATACAGAGAGTACAGAACTGATAGTATAGTGCAGATAACATAATGCAGATAGTACAGTACTACAGCTAGTAGAGTATAGATAACATAATACAGAGAGTACAGAACTGATAACATAATACAGAGAGTACAGAACTGATAGTATAGTGCAGATAACATAATGCAGATAGTACAGTACTACAGCTAGTAGAGTATAGATAACATAATACAGAGAGTACAGAACTGATAACATAATACAGAGAGTACAGAACTGATAACATAATACAGAGAGTAACATAATACATAGAGTACAGAACTGATAGTATAGTGCAGATAACATAATGCAGATAGTACAGTACTACAGCTAGTAGAGTAAAGATAACATAATACAGAGAGTACAGAACTGATAGTACTGTGCAGATAACATAATGCAGATAGTACAGTACTACAGCTAGTAGAGTATAGATAACATAATACAGAGAGTACAGAACTGATAACATAATACAGAGAGTATAGAACTGATAACAGAATACAGAGAGTACAGAACTGATAGTATAGTGCAGATAACATAATGCAGATAGTACAGTACTACAGCTAGTAGAGTATAGATAACATAATACAGAGAGTACAGAACTGATAACATAATACAGAGAGTACAGAACTGATAGTATAGTGCAGATAACATAATGCAGATAGTACAGTACTACAGCTAGTAGAGTATAGATAACATAATACAGAGAGTACAGAACTGATAACATAATACAGAGAGTACAGAACTGATAACATAATACAGAGAGTAACATAATACATAGAGTACAGAACTGATAGTATTGTGCAGATAACATAATGCAGATAGTACAGTACTACATCTAGTAGAGTAAAGATAACATAATACAGAGAGTACAGAACTGATAGTACTGTGCAGATAACATAATGCAGATAGTACAGTACTACAGCTAGTAGAGTATAGATAACATAATACAGAGAGTACAGAACTGATAACATAATACAGAGAGTATAGAACTGATAACAGAATACAGAGAGTACAGAACTGATAGTATAGTGCAGATAACATAATGCAGATAGTACAGTACTACAGCTAGTAGAGTATAGATAACATAATACAGAGAGTACAGAACTGATAACATAATACAGAGAGTACAGAACTGATAGTATAGTGCAGATAACATAATGCAGATAGTACAGTACTACAGCTAGTAGAGTATAGATAACATAATACAGAGAGGACAGAACTGATAACATAATACAGAGAGTACAGAACTGATAGTATAGTGCAGATAACATAATACAGAGAGTACAGAACTGATAACATAATACAGAGAGTATAGAACTGATAACATAATACAGAGAGTACAGAACTGATAACATAATACAGAGAGTAACATAATACAGAGAGTACATAACTAACATAATACAGAGAGTACAGAACTGATAACATAATACAGAGAGTAACATAATACAGAGAGTACAGAACTGATAGTATAGTGCAGATAACATAATGCAGATAGTACAGTACTACAGCTAGTAGAGTATAGATAACATAATGCAGAGAGTACAGAACTGATAACATAATACAGAGAGTACAGAACTGATAACATAATACAGAGAGTAACATAATACAGAGAGTACAGAACTGATAGCATAATACAGAGAGTACAGAACTGATAACATAATACAGAGAGTACAGAACTGATAGTATAGTGCAGATAACATAATGCAGATAGTACAGTACTACAGCTAGTAGAGTATAGATAACATAATGCAGAGAGTACAGAACTGATAACATAATACAGAGAGTAACATAATACAGAGAGTACATAACTGATAGCATAATACAGAGAGTACAGAACTGATAACATAATACAGAGAGTACAGAACTGATAGTATAGTGCAGATAACATAATGCAGATAGTACAGTACTACAGCTAGTAGAGTATAGATAACATAATGCAGAGAGTACAGAACTGATAACATAATACAGAGAGTACAGAACTGATAACATACTACAGAGAGTATAGAACTGATAACAGAATACAGAGAGTACAGAACTGATAGTATAGTGCAGATAACATAATGCAGATAGTACAATACTACAGATAGTAGAGTATAGATAACATAATGCAGAGAGTACAGAACTGATAACATAATACAGAGAGTACAGAACTGATAACATAATACAGAGAGTAACATAATACAGAGAGTACATAACTGATAGCATAATACAGAGAGTACAGAACTGATAACATAATACAGAGAGTACAGAACTGATAGTATAGTGCAGATAACATAATGCAGATAGTACAGTACTACAGCTAGTAGAGTATAGATAACATAATACAGAGAGTACAGAACTGATAACATAATACAGAGAGTACAAAACTGATAACATAATACAGAGAATAACATAATACAGAGAGTACATAACTGATAACATAATACAGAGAGTACAGAACTGATAACATAATACAGAGAGTAACATAATACAGAGAGTACAGAACTGATAGTATAGTGCAGATAACATAATGCAGATAGTACAGTACTACAGCTAGTAGAGTATAGATAACATAATACAGAGAGTACAGAACTGATAACATAATACAGAGAGTAACATAATACAGAGAGTACAGAACTGATAACATAATACAGAGAGTACAGAACTGATAACATAATACAGAGAGTACAGAACTGATAACATAATACAGAGAGTACAGAACTGATAGTATAGTGCAGATAACATAATGCAGATAGTACAGTACTACAGCTAGTAGAGTATAGATAACATAATACAGAGTGTACAGAACTGATAACATAATACAGAGTACAGAACTGATAACATAATACAGAACTGATAACATAATACAGAGAGTACAGAACTGATAACATAATACAGAGAGTACAGAACTGATAGTATAGTGCAGATAACATAATGCAGATAGTACAGTACTACAGCTAGTAGAGTATAGATAACATAATACAGAGAGTACAGAACTGATAACATAATACAGAGAGTAACATAATACAGAGAGTACATAACTAACATAATACAGAGAGTACAGAACTGATAACATAATACAGAGAGTAACATAATACAGAGAGTACAGAACTGATAGTATAGTGCAGATAACATAATGCAGATAGTACAGTACTACAGCTAGTAGAGTATAGATAACATAATACAGAGAGTACAGAACTGATAACATAATACAGAGAGTACAGAACTGATAACATAATACAGAGAGTAACATAATACAGAGAGTACAGAACTGATAACAGAATACAGAGAGTACAGAACTGATAGTATAGTGCAGATAACATAATGCAGAGAGTGCAGTACTACAGCTAGTAGAGTATAGATAACGTAATACAGAGAGTACAGAACTGATAACATAATACAGAGAGTACAGAACTGATAACATAATACAGAGAGTAACATAATACAGAGAGTACAGAACTGATAGCATAATACAGAGAGTACAGAACTGATAACAGAATACAGAGAGTACAGAACTGATAGTATAGTGCAGATAACATAATGCAGATAGTACAGTACTACAGCTAGTAGAGTATAGATAACATAATACAGAGAGTACAGAACTGATAACATAATACAGAGAGTACAGAACTGATAGTATAGTGCAGATAACATAATGCAGAGAGTACAGTACTACAGCTAGTAGAGTATAGATAACATAATACAGAGAGTACAGTACTACAGCTAGGGGAGTATAGATAACATAATACAGAGAGTACAGTACTACAGCTAGTAGAGTATAGATAACATAATACAGAGAGTAACATAATACAGAGAGTACAGAACTGATAACATAATACAGAGAGTACAGAACTGATAACATAATACAGAGAGTACAGAACTGATAGTATAGTGCAGATAACATAATGCAGAGAGTACAGTACTACAGCTAGTAGAGTATAGATAACATAATACAGAGAGTACAGAACTGATAACATAATACAGAGAGTACAGAACTGATAGTATAGTGCAGATAACATAATGCAGATAGTACAGTACTACAGCTAGTAGAGTATAGATAACATAATACAGAGAGTACAGAACTGATAACATAATACAGAGAGTACAGAACTGATAGTATAGTGCAGATAACATAATGCAGATAGTACAGTACTACAGCTAGTAGAGTATAGATAACATAATACAGAGAGTACAGAACTGATAACATAATACAGAGAGTACAGAACTGATAACATAATACAGAGAGTAACATAATACAGAGAGTACAGAACTGATAACAGAATACAGAGAGTACAGAACTGATAGTATAGTGCAGATAACATAATGCAGAGAGTGCAGTACTACAGCTAGTAGAGTATAGATAACGTAATACAGAGAGTACAGAACTGATAACATAATACAGAGAGTACAGAACTGATAACATAATACAGAGAGTAACATAATACAGAGAGTACAGAACTGATAACATAATACAGAGAGTACAGAACTGATAGTATAGTGCAGATAACATAATGCAGAGAGTACAGTACTACAGCTAGTAGAGTATAGATAACATAATACAGAGAGTACAGTACTACAGCTAGGGGAGTATAGATAACATAATACAGAGAGTACAGTACTACAGCTAGTAGAGTATAGATAACATAATACAGAGAGTAACATAATACAGAGAGTACAGAACTGATAACATAATACAGAGAGTACAGAACTGATAACATAATACAGAGAGTACAGAACTGATAGTATAGTGCAGATAACATAATGCAGAGAGTACAGTACTACAGCTAGTAGAGTATAGATAACATAATACAGAGAGTACAGAACTGATAACATAATACAGAGAGTACAGAACTGATAGTATAGTGCAGATAACATAATGCAGATAGTACAGTACTACAGCTAGTAGAGTATAGATAACATAATACAGAGAGTACAGAACTGATAACATAATACAGAGAGTACAGAACTGATAGTATAGTGCAGATAACATAATGCAGAGAGTACAGTACTACAGCTAGTAGAGTATAGATAACATAATACAGAGAGTACAATACTACAGCTAGGGGAGTATAGATAACATAATACAGAGAGTACAGTACTACAGCTAGTAGAGTATAGATAACATAATACAGAGAGTAACATAATACAGAGAGTACAGAACTGATAACATAATACAGAGAGTACAGAACTGATAACATAATACAGAGAGTACAGAACTGATAGTATAGTGCAGATAACATAATGCAGAGAGTACAGTACTACAGCTAGTAGAGTATAGATAACATAATACAGAGAGTACAGAACTGATAACATAATACAGAGAGTACAGAACTGATAGTATAGTGCAGATAACATAATGCAGAGAGTACAGTACTACAGCTAGTAGAGTATAGATAACATAATACAGAGAGTACAGAACTGATAACATAATACAGAGAGTACAGAACTGATAGTATAGTGCAGATAACATAATGCAGAGAGTACAGTACTGCAGCTATGGGAGTATAGATAACATAATACAGAGAGTACACAAGAGAAAAGAGCGATAAGAAAATAAAGATGAGTTTCTTGAAGACAACGACGTAATGATGATGACGACGATAAAGGAGTGGTTATCCTTTGTATCCGTTAGATATCATTTATCGCCGTCACATCTCCTCTGTCGTCATCCCAACAGTGATTTACTGTCATCATAACACTGGTTTTTCTTTCTCAGAACAGTTTATCATCACCACCTCGTAACACTGACGTGATGGCGATGAAAACGGAGAAGTGAGTCGGCAACTGACCTCCTGCATCTCCAGTGTGTAGGAGATGGGGGTGGCTTGCCGACTGTAGTAGGGTAGTTCGGCTGCTCGCCACTGCAGTCGCACCGAGTCAGGGCCGACCACCGAGGCAGAGGGTTCGTAACCCTGAAGACGAGGGCGCACTGCCACAGAAGTCTCAGTAAACAAACAGTTGAGATAACAAGCCATGTAAACTTGTGTAAGCAGGAAGTCGGGATAAGAACATGAACAAAGTAACACGTGACACACTGTTAAGTAAAGCCGTAGACAAACTAGTGTAAATAGTAAACAATGTCAATAAGATGGACAAGCGGCCAGACGACACCGTCATGAACTGTCTCACCTGGAAGAGATGTGACTGTCACCGGTGTGGTAGGTTCTGTCAGTCCAGAGGGCGTGACAGCGCGCACGCGGAAGGAGTAGTCTTTGGTGGGTTGTAGGCCCTTCAGCTGATAGGTTGTGTCCCGCACCTCTGTGGCCAGGGGGCGCCACTGCGTGCTGGGGTACTCCAGCGCCTCCACTTGGTAGGACAGCCCACGACTGGGGGTGGAGCGAGCGCTGGGTGGCAGCGAAAGTGGTTGCCATGACAACCGCACGCCCTCTGGTTCAAGGCTGCTAACCTGGAGGTCTTGTGCCAGAGGACGAAGTGGAGCTGCAGAGAAAATAAAAACAAATTCTGGGTAAGCCTGAACCGAGTCGCCTGATAACTCATTAGTCACTTCCAAACTGACCTGTTGGTCTGACGAGAAGTTAAACTGAGCTGACATTACATTCACACTGATAACAAGAACTTAAGACACAACACAACTCACTGGCTTGTCTGTACAGGCCCGCCGGGTGGGAGGGTGGGCTCACACCATACGGAGTCATGGCTCGCACCCGGAACTGGTAGTCCTGTGCAGGTCCGATGTCAGGTACGCGATATCGGGTGGTGGGAAGGCCGGACACCAGGGTGTGCCAGACGTCAGCCTGCGGTTCTCGGTACTCGATCATGTACAGCAGTGGCTCGTCTTCTCGGTCGAAAGGTGGGATGTCTACCCGTGACCAGGACAGCCCCACCGTCTGGTAGTCGGGTTCATAGTCTGTGATCTGCAGGCGATCGACAGGCGGACGTGACAGGGCTGAGAGACAGAGATAAGACATGACAGGCATGTGCACTCAGAGACAGAGATAAGACCATTACCACCAGGCCAGTAGGTAGATGTACATGATGACTATTCCGTAGGTAAATGTACATGAGGACTATTCCATAGGTAACTGTACATGAGGACTATTCCGTAGGTAAATGTACATGAGGACTATTCCGTAGGTAATTGTACGTGAGGACTATTCCATAGATAACTGTACATCAGGACTATTCCGTAGGTAAATGTACATGAGGACTATTCCGTAGGTAATTGTACGTGAGGACTATTCCATAGATAACTGTACATCAGGACTATTCCGTAGGTAAATGTACATGAGGACTATTCCGTAGGTAATTGTACGTGAGGACTATTCCATAGATAACTGTACATCAGGACTATTCCGTAGGTAAATGTACATGAGGACTATTCCGTAGGTAACTGTACATCAGGACTATTCCGTAGGTAAATGTACATGAGGACTATTCCGTAGGTAATTGTACGTGAGGACTATTCCATAGGTAACTGTACATCAGGACTATTCCGTAGGTAAATGTACGTTAGGACTATTCCGTAGGTAATTGTACGTGAGGACTATTCCGTAGGTAAATGTACATGAGGACTATTCCATAGGTAACTGTACATGAGGACTATTCCGTAGGTAAATGTACATGAGGACTATTCCATAGGTAACTGTACATGAGGACTATTCCGTAGGTAAATGTACATGAGGACTATTCCATAGGTAAATGTACATGAGGACTATTCCATAGATAACTGTACATCAGGACTATTCCATAGGTAAATGTACATGAGGACTATTCCATAGGTAACTGTACATCAGGACTATTCCATAGGTAAATATACATGAGGACTATTCCATAGGTAACTGTACATGAGGACTATTCCATAGATAACTGTACATCAGGACTATTCCATAGGTAAATGTACATGAGGACTATTCCATAGGTAACTGTACATGAGGACTATTCCATAGGTAAATGTACATGAGGACTATTCCATAGGTAACTGTACATGAGGACTATTCCGTAGGTAAATATACATGAGGACTATTCCATAGGTAACTGTACATGAGGACTATTCCATAGATAACTGTACATGAGGACTATTCCATAGATAACTGTACATCAGGACTATTCCATAGGTAACTGTACATCAGGACTATTCCATAGGTAACTGTACATGAGGACTATTCCATAGGTAACTGTCAGTCAGTCAGTCAGTCGTCCCTTGCCTGGCACCTGGCGTTGGGGGAATCACATGGATAGACGCTGCAGCTGATAGGGCCCGCCACTCTTGCCTATTTTGGGCGATAGTCAGCAGGTCCTGTACAGGACGACCAGTCCAGTCTTTGATGTTCGTAAGTCAGTTCTTTCTCTGACCACCGCGGCGTCGGCCACCCTCCACGGTGCCTTGAAGGATAGTCTTCGACAGGGTGTCGTGCCGGGTCACATGACCAGAGAAGACCAGCTTACGTCGCTTGACTGTTGATAGTAGAGGTTCCTGGTGTCCTACCAGTGTGGCAATCTTGTTTCTTACAAAGTCGTTGGTTTTGTGTTCTTTGTATGAGATCCGGAGCAGCCTCCTCAGACACTTGTTCTCGAATGCCTGGATTCTCCTTTCTGTTTCGGCGAGTAGAGTCCACGTGTCGCATCCGTAGAGCAGGATCGGCACTACCAGGGATTTGTACAGCCTGTACTTGGTAGTGAACCTTATCTTGTGGCTATGCCAGATCCTATCTAGCCTAGCCATTGCCGCTGTTGCTGTTGCGATCCTGATGTGGATATCTGGCGTGGAGCTGCCGTCCTTGGAGAGAGTGGCTCCCAAGTACTTGAAGCTGCTTACCTCTTCGAGCTGTACCCCGTTCATATAGATCTCTGCTTTGCCGTTGCCATTGATCATAACTTTGCTCTTTTCTGTGCTGGTCTCCATTCCATATGCGTTTGAGCTGTCTGTCAGTCTGTTGGTGAGGTCTTGCAGTTCCTTGTTTGTACCTGCTAACAGATCTATGTCATCTGCAAAGCGTAGGCTGCAGATTGGTCTTCCACCGATTGAAATGGAGGTATGGTGGTCATGAAGAGCTTCAAGCATGATGTTCTCCAAGAATATATTAAACAACACGGGTGATATGGGGACATCCTTGACGTACCCCTACTGTGGTACGAAAGTAAGCTCCTATTTGGTTGTTAAGCAAAACTGTACTCGTTGAGGTAACTGTACATGAGGACTATTCCATAGATAATTGTACATCAGGACTATTTCATAGGTAACTGTACATGAGGACTATTCCATAGATAATTGTACATCAGGACTATTCCATAGGTAACTGTACATGAGGACTATTCCATAGGTAATTGTACATCAGGACTATTCCATAGATAACTGTACATCAGGACTATTCCATAGATAATTGTACATGAGGACTATTCCCTAGGTAACTGTACACGAGGACTAGTCGAGCTTGTCAACACTGCTACAGGTGTGAGATGTAAGGTGTCAGTCGTTGTCCGTACACCTGTGTCCAGTATCACGTTTCGATTTTTTCAGCTTTGATGTCCCCCACCCCCCCCAAAAAAGCGTAACTGCTGGCCCTAAAGAAGAATCAACTGTTGCCATCTAATGTCGCTCACCTAAGGTCCTGTAGATGGACGTGGCTGGAGACGGCTCGCTCCTGGCGCCATCTCGACTCTCGGCTCTCACCCGGAAGCGGTAGTCTGTGGCCGGCACCAGGTCGTGGACGACGTAGTACGTCTCTGGGATGCGATTGGCGATCTCGCGCCAGTGCGCGGCGGGGGGCTCCTGCATCTCCAGCATGTACAGCAGCGGCTCCTGCTCGTGCGAGAAGGTCGGCACGTCCACGCGCTGCCACTGCAGCCGCACCGCCCCCGCCTCCATCTCCGTGATCTGCGGGCGGCTGACAGGTACACCGGTGAACACTGGGTGTGAAAAGTCGACATCTTGTCAGTACATCACAACTTCTCCTCGTCTCTCTTCGTGGACTTAACAAAATAGTATTTTATAAACTAGAATGCGCTTCATGGATGTGTGCATTTCCCTGTGATCTACTGTCAGCAGCATTACACAATGTCACACAGGTGGTGTAGACTGCTTACCTGTAGCTCTAGGTAACCACACAGGTGGTGTCGGCTGCTTACCTGAAGCTCTAGGTAACCACACAGGTGGTGTAGACTGCTTACCTGTAGCTCTAGGTAACCACACAGGTGGTGTCGGCTGGTTACCTGAAGCTCTAGGTAACCACACAGGTGGTGTCGGCTGCTTACCTGAAGCTCTAGGTAACCACACAGGTGGTGTCGGCTGCTTACCTGAAGCTCTAGGTAACCACACAGGTGGTGTCGGCTGACTAACGCCGTATGGCCCTTGAGCTCGAACCCGGATGTTGTAGTCACGGTCAGGCTCGAGGTCCGACAGATACAGGCTGGTTTCTCGTACTCGACTTGCTAGGGGTATCCACTCCTCACTGGGTAACTTTTGCGCCTCCACCCTGTAGGATACGTCACGTGACCTTCCTTCCACTTCTGCCGGCTGCCAGCCGATGCGCACTGTCTCCGCCCCGATGTCCATCACATAGGGCTTGGCCGCCGGGAACCGCAGGGGACCTGCAACATGACAGACAGTGTGAGAGAGAGGAATAACTGGGCATGACAGACAGTGAGAGAGGAATAAATGGGCACGACAGAAAATGTTAGACAGAGGAATATCTGGGCTCAAAAGATCTGGTAAGTGGACCTGGAACATGAGAACGACATTGTTAGAGAGAGAGAGAGAGAACTACGACCAAAAGACTGGTAATAAGAACCGATGTGGTCTTGGGACATGACAGACATGACAGACATCGCTAGGCAGAGGAATATCTGGACTCTAAAGACCTGGTAAGAATCACAGTGGACCTGGAACATGACAGACATCGTAAGGGAGAGGAATAACTACATCAAGTGACCTGATAACAAGAATCTCACTGGAGCTGGGCCATGGCAGACACTGAAGAGGAATAACTGCACAGGAGACCTGGTAACAAGACTTTCTTGTCTGTCTCTTGTCTTCTAGGGTCAAGTGGAGCACATTTTACAGACTGAGGCTGTCTTTTGCTGAGTGGGCCATGTGACCTCTGAATACTTACTTGTGTGTGGGCCATGTGACCTCTGAATACTTACTTGTGTGTGGGCCATGTGACCTCTGAATACTTACTTGTGTGTGGGCCATGTGACCTCTGAATACTTACTTGTGTGTGGGCCATGTGACCTCTGAATACTTACTTGTGTGTGGGCCATGTGACCTCTGAAAACTTACTTACGGTTGAGCCATGTGCCCTCTGAATACTTACTTATATGTGGGCCATGTGCCCTCTGAATACTTACTTATGTGTGGGCCATGTGACCTCTGAATACTTACTTACGTGTGGGCTATGTGACAACTGAATAGTTACTTGTGTCTGGGCCATGTGATCTCTGAATTCTTACTTGTGTGCGGGCCATGCGACCTCTGAATACTTACTTGTGTTGAGCCATGTGACCACTGAATACTTAGTTGTGTGTGGGCCATGTGAATACTTACTTGTGTGGGGGCCATGTGATCTCTGAGTACTTACTTGTGTGTGGGCCATGTGACCTCTCAATACTTACTTGTGTGTGGGCCATGTGACCTCTCAATACTTACTTGTGTGTGGGCCATGTGAATACTTACTTGTGTGTGGGCCATGCGACCTCTGAATACTTACTTGTGTGTGGGCCATGTGACCTCTGAATACTTACTTGTGTGTGGGCCATGCGAC
Source organism: Marisa cornuarietis (assembly GCA_004794655.1). Classification (NCBI taxonomy): domain Eukaryota; kingdom Metazoa; phylum Mollusca; class Gastropoda; order Architaenioglossa; family Ampullariidae; genus Marisa; species Marisa cornuarietis. The sequence continues at coordinate 656,367 of SMMW01000633.1, forward strand.
CTCTCAATACTTATTTGTGTGTGGGCCATGTGAATACTTACTTGTGTGTGGGCCATGTGACCTCTCAATACTTACTTGTGTGTGGGTCATGTGAATACTTACTTGTGTGTGGGCCATATGAATACTTACTTGTGTGTGGGCCATGTGACCTCTCAATACTTACTTGTGTGTGGGCCATGTGAATACTTACTTGTGTGTGGGCCATGCGACCTCTGAATACTTACTTGTGTGTGGGCCATGTGACCTCTGAATACTTACTTGTGTGTGGGCCATGCGACCTCTCAATACTTATTTGTGTGTGGGCCATGTGAATACTTACTTGTGTGTGGGCCATGTGACCTCTCAATACTTACTTGTGTGTGGGTCATGTGAATACTTACTTGTGTGTGGGCCATATGAATACTTACTTGTGTGTGGGCCATGTGTCCTCTGAATACTTACTTGTGTGTGGGTCATGTGTCCTCTGAATACTTACTTGTGTGGGCCATGTGACCATTAAATACTTACTTGTGTGTGGGCCATGTGTCCTCTGAATACTTACTTGTGTGTGGGCCATGTGTCCTCTGAATACTTACTTGTGTGTGGGCCATGTGACCACTGAATACTTACTTGTGTGTGGGTCATGTGTCCTCTGAATATTTACTTGTGTGTGGGCCATGTGACCACTGAATACTTACTTGTGTGTGGGCCATGTGTCCACTGAATACTTACTTGTGTGTGGGTCATGTGTCCTCTGAATATTTACTTGTGTGTGGGCCATGTGACCTCAATACTTACTTGTGTGTGGGCCATGTGAATACTTACTTGTGTGTGGGCCATGTGACCTCTGAATACTTACTTGTGTGTGGGCCATGTGACCTCTGAATACTTACTTGTGTGTGGGCCATGTGACCTCTGAATACTTACTTGTGTGTGGGCCATGTGACCTCTGAAAACTTACTTGTGTGTGGGTCATGTGACCTCTGAATACTTACTTACGGTTGAGCCATGTGCCCTCTGAATACTTACTTATATGTGGGCCATGTGACTTCTCAATACTTACTTGTGTGGGCCATGTGACCTCTGAATACTTACTTACGTGTGGGCTATGTGACAACTGAATAGTTACTTGTGTCTGGGCCATGTGATCTCTGAATTCTTACTTGTGTGCGGGCCATGCGACCTCTGAATACTTACTTGTGTTGAGCCATGTGACCACTGAATACTTAGTTGTGTGTGGGCCATGTGAATACTTACTTGTGTGGGGGCCATGTGATCTCTGAGTACTTACTTGTGTGTGGGCATGTGACCTCTCAATACTTACTTGTGTGTGGGCCATGTGACCTCTCAATACTTACTTGTGTGTGGGCCATGTGAATACTTACTTGTGTGTGGGCCATGTGAATACTTACTTGTGTGTGGGTCATGCGACCTCTGAATACTTACTTGTGTGTGGGCCATGTGTCCTCTGAATACTTACTTGTGTGTGGGCCATGCGACCTCTCAATACTTATTTGTGTGTGGGCCATGTGACCTCTTAATACTTAGTTGTGTGTGGGCCATGTGAATACTTACTTGTGTGTGGGCCATGTGACCTCTCAATACTTACTTGTGTGTGGGTCATGTGAATACTTACTTGTGTGTGGGCCATATGAATACTTACTTGTGTGTGGGCCATGTGTCCTCTGAATACTTACTTGTGTGTGGGCCATGTGTCCTCTGAATACTTACTTGTGTGGGCCATGTGACCACTGAATACTTACTTGTGTGGGGGCCATGTGTCCTCTGAATACTTACTTGTGTGTGGGCCATGTGTCCTCTGAATACTTACTTGTGTGTGGGCCATGTGACCACTGAATACTTACTTGTGTGTGGGTCATGTGTCCTCTGAATATTTACTTGTGTGTGGGCCATGTGATCTCTGAATACTTACTTGTGTGTGGGCCATGTGACCACTGAATACTTACTTGTGTGTGGGCCATGTGACCACTGAATACTTACTTGTGTGTGGGTCATGTGTCCTCTGAATATTTACTTGTGTGTGGGCCATGTGACCTCAATACTTACTTGTGTGTGGGCCATGTGACCTCTCAATACTTACTTGTGTGTGGGCCATGTGACCACTGAATACTTACTTGTGTGTGGGCCATGTGTCCTCAATACTTACTTGTGTGTGGGCCATGTGACCTCTGAATACTTACTTGTGTGTGGGCCATGTGACCTCTCAATACTTACTTGTATGTGGGCCATGTGACCTCAATACTTACTTGTGTGTGGGCCATGTGAATACTTACTTGTGTGTGGGCCATGTGACCTCTCAATACTTACTTATATGTGGGCCATGTGACCTCAATACTTACTTGTGTGTGGGCCATGTGACCTCAATACTTACTTGTGTGTGGGCCATGTGAATACTTACTTGTGTGTGGGCCATGCGACCTCTGAATACTTACTTGTGTGGGGGCCATGTGACCTCTCAATACTTACTTGTGTGTCAATGAATGTCGACCACGTGTAAGCCTGAGGCATGATTGTATCAGTCTATCTGATGGAGCGGATATGAATGTGTTATGGCTTTGTTGTTTTGTTGTTTTGTTGTTGTGTTGCATACAGAGCTGCATCTGACTGTCCTCTGGGGTAAATAAATTCTTATCTTATTTTATTGTATCCTATATTATCCTATCTTATCCTATCTTATCTTGCGCTCGCCGCAGTAGTTTCTACGAGATAAGAAGTCATATTTTTTCTTGAAGGTATGTTTTTTATGAGCAGCCGTCAAGAGAAAACACAAAAGTCAAACAGGTAAAATCATTTGATCTTGACGACTCTTACCTGCTGGTTCTTCTGCAAACAGCTGCCTCCTGGCTGCTGGCTCTGAAACACACCAGAAATATTGTGTGAAGCCGAGCGTTTTAGAGACTAAAAGATAATAATCACTGGTACTAGCAAGACAAGAGACTATGTCACGTGTTGACATCCTGACACCTGGCCGACAACATTATTATTCGCCTGGGAAAACTCTGTTTTAACAAACAAAATTGTTAGAGTTGGTTCGAACAAAAAGCCTTGGGTGATGAATGGTTTATAACAAAACAAAGCAGCCTTTCAGAGACAGGGACAGGGAGGTACCGAAGGCAGCACAGAAAGAAGTTAATATGTTAATTATTAGTAAGTCATTAAGTAGGGGAGTGAGAAATATAAACAGAAGATCGAGGAGAATTTGTAAGAACACAATATGAAGAAAGTCTGGCAAGTAACCACAAAATGATGAGTGGGCGCCGGCGCTAGTAAGGTGGTGTTTGTGATCAGAGCTCACAATGAGTAGAAAGATAAACTGAATACATTCTATTGTCAACTCTCAGAACATGGAGTATGAAGACAAGATGAATATATTCTATTGTCAACTCTCAGAACAAGGAGTATCAAGACCAGATGAATACATTCTATTGTCAACTCTCAGAACAAGGAGTATCAAGACCAGATGAATACATTCTATTGTCAACTCTCAGAACAAGGAGTATGAAGACCAGATGAATATATTCTATTGTCAACTCTCAGAACAAGGAGTATCAAGACCAGATGAATACACTCTATTGTCAACTCTCAGAACAAGGAGTATGAAGACCAGATGAATATATTCTATTGTCAACTCTCAGAACAAGGAGTATCAAGACCAGATGAATACACTCTATTGTCAACTCTCAGAACAAGGACTGTGAGACAAGATAAATACACTCTATTGTCAACTCTGAGAACAAGGAGTATGAAGACAAGCTGAATATATTCTATTGTCAACTCTCAGAACAAGGACTGTGAAGACATGATAAATACACTCTATTGTCAACTCTCAGAACAAGGACTGTGAAGACAAGATAAATACACTCTATTGTCAACTCTCAGAACAAGGACTGTGAGACAAAACAATACACTCTATTGTCAACTCTCAGAACAAGGACTGTGAAGACAAGATGAATACACTCTATTGTCAACTCTCAGAACAAGGAGGATAAAGACAAGCTGAATATATTCTATTGTCAACTCTCAGAACAAGGACTGTGAAGACCAGATGAATACACTCTATTGTCAACTCTCAGAACAAGGACTGTGAGACAAAACAATACACTCTATTGTCAACTCTCAGAACAAGGACTGTGAAGACAAGATAAATACATTCTATTGTCGTTTAGACTTCCACGATGTTAGGGAAGAAACTGTAGGTGAGTGAGGATCTTAATGATGCTGCAAGTACAAGCAGCCAGGTGAGTGGAAGTTTGTAATGAGATGACAGGTAGGAGGTGGGTCGACAGGTGCACAGGGTGCACTCATCAGGCAGCTGGTCCTGATGAAGTAAAGCCTTGTATCTCAAGATGCTCCACTATTCTAAGTATTATTGTTAACTTGTCTCTTAAACTATTCTGTCCCCTTCCTCTTGAAAACATCCTGCACTGTGCCAGGGCCATGTGATCTCTCAATACAGGGCCAGATAAATGTGTCGTATTTGACAGTTTACTGTAAAGTCATGTACTAATGTCACAGTCACCACACAACAGCTCCCTCAAAAAGATGTTTGTTTGTGTCTTGTACTTGTACTGGCATTACAAGAGACTACAAGATGTCAGTGACAGTCACTGGCACTAAATGAGATGACAAATATCCTCGCCCTGACTTTATCTTGACATCGCTAAGCGCCATAAACCAGTTGTACTCACTGTCAACACTGTATTGACACTCACAACCCTAACCCTAGCCCTGTCAATACTGTATTGACAGACTCACAACCCTAACCCTAACCCTGTCAACACTGTATTGACAGACTCACAACCCTAACCCTGTCAATACTGTATTGACACTCACAACCCTAACCCTAACCCTGTCAATACTGTATTGACAGACTCACAACCCTAACCCTAACCCTGTCAACACTGTATTGACAGACACAGCCCTAGCCCTGTCAATACTGTATTGACACTCCTAACCCTGACCCTAGCCCTGTCAATACTGTATTGACAGACTCACAACCCTAACCCTAACCCTAGCCCTGTCAAAACTGTATTGACAGACTCACAACCCTAAACCTAACCCTAGCCCTGTCAATACTGTATTGACAGACTCACACTCCTAACCCTAACCCTAGCCCTGTCAATACTGTATTGACAGACTCACAACCCTAACCCTAACCCTAGCCCTGTCAATACTGTATTGACAGACTCACAACCCTAACCCTAACCCTGTCAACACTGTATTGACAGACTCACAACCCTAACCCTAACCCTAACCCTATCAATACTGTATTGACACTCCTAACCCTAACCCTAGCCCTGTCAATACTGTATTGACAGACTCACAACCCTAACCCTAACCCTAACCCTGTCAATACTGTATTGACACTCCTAACCCTAACCCTAGCCCTGTCAATACTGTATTGACAGACTCACAACCCTAACCCTAACCCTGTCAACACTGTATTGACAGACACAGCCCTAGCCCTGTCAATACTGTATTGACACTCACAACCCTAACCCTAGCCCTGTCAATACTGTATTGACAGACACAGCCCTAGCCCTGTCAATACTGTATTGACACTCACAACCCTAACCCTAGCCCTGTCAATACTGTATTGACACTCACAACCCTAACCCTAGCCCTGTCAATACTGTATTGACAGACACAGCCCTAGCCCTGTCAATACTGTATTGACACTCACAACCCTAACCCTAGCCCTGTCAATACTGTATTGACAGACACAGCCCTAGCCCTGTCAATACTGTATTGACACTCACAACCCTAACCCTAGCCCTGTCAATACTGTATTGACAGACTCACAACTCACACGACTATAATGGCGCTTTAAACATGTGAAGTGGTCGAGTTAAAGGCTTGCAATGGCTGCAGTTCACCTGCCAGTGACTTACCTTCTCTTGCCGGGAGAGAGGCAGGTAGCGTGGGGTCGCTGGGTCCGTACTTATTTTCGGCGTACACCCGGAACTGATATTCCTTGTCAGGTCGAAGGTCACGGGCAACGTACGACGTGCTCTCCAGATCGGAGGCCAGGCGCGTCCATCGGTTGCTAGGCAACTGGCGGGCCTCCACCGTGTAGGTGACGCGACGCGCGTTGTCCGGCAAGTCGCTGGTGCGGGCCGGCAACCAACTCAGCCTCACGCTGTCCTCCCGCGCCTCCAGCACCGACGGCTTGTCGAAAGGAAGAGAAGGAACTTTCTCTGCAAAAATTCCAACACCCGGTTATTTTACGGGTAGAACAGCCAACGGTCAGCACCACCGACTACCCCGAACACCATCGTCTGCTTCCGGCTTTCAACTTGTAATTACAGACAAAACAAACTCACCTTCTTTCCTGCGAATTTCAGGTGGAAGAGGGATTTTCTTAGGAAAACATGTGGCAGAGACAGACATTTGTCTAGTACGTACCTTCAGGAGTCAGCTCCCGGGTGGGTCGAGTGATGAGGGGAGAAAACTCCCTGGCCTTGGATGGCGTGCGACTCTCAGCTATCCGGGTCTCGAACTTGGGAGCAGGTGAGGTGTAGCGGGGTTTAGGTTCCTCTGAAAGTAGGTCACGTCAGTGAGTAAGACATCCCGAGACTATGTCATGACATGTCACTAAAGTCTTTAGACAAATAAATCATAAGCCGCTCGGTGTAATAGCTCCACCTTGTCTGAGTACAATTCAGTCATTTGCTCTGCACCTGCATACATTCGCCTGTCAGCACCTGCAGGCCTGTCCGAGACTCACCCTGCACCTGTAGGCCTGCCCGTGACGAGGCTTTTCCGGCATCACTACGGAGGATGCAGGTGTAGTCGCCGGCGTCACTGGGCTGCACGCTGCTGATCTCCAAAATGGCCGTCGACCCGGCTCGCCCCATCTTGTACTTGTCACTGGGGGTCAGAGGTCGACCGCCTTTTTGCCTGACAAATACAAGCAGTTTGATTTATCTGCCGCTCGCTATGGACGCATACCCGTGATGTCAGCATGCGTGTTCTACCTTCTCGAACATTCTCTTACCACAAGTCAGACTTTCATCGCAAGTGTACTTCGCTGTTGAGACTCATCACCCGGACATGTTGGTCGCCTAGTCCGTGATTGTCAATACTCTCACGTTTCCTACGTTTCCCCACCCCACTTTGTTTCTACTCTGCCACCACCACCATCACCACCACCACTACCACCACCATTACTTCCATCCCGCGACCCCTCTTGTCTACTGAAGGCCGCTCACCACTCGACATCAGGCAGGGGAATCCCCAGCATGAGGCACTCGAAGCGCGCGGTGCGACCCGGAAGCACTCGCTGGTCCACGAGTCGCCGGGTGAAGGTCGGGGGGTAGGTGTAGCCGGGCTCCTCTCCCTCCCTACAAGACGGAAACAAACAACCCTGTGACGTCAGAGTGGGAGGGTGAGGATGGTGCATGTTGCTATATTAGGCTTCACACAGTAAATCACGTGTCGCTCCAGCAGCTGCACACGTGACTGTAATAACACTGAGTTGGCTTGAGCTCGCTTGAGCTACATCTCCTGTTACAGCTTGTATTATGTTATATCTGCAGTAATACAGACATATACGTCATCTACAAGAAATAATACATATACATGTTCAAATAATACATATTCATGTTATACATGTTGAAATAATACATATACATGTTGAAATAATTTCTCCTGCACACACACACACACACACACACACACATTCCCAGCAACAGTAGATAGTTGCCCCAGTCGGTTATCACCATTGTGTAGATCAGTCTAATGTACAGCCTGAAACATTCTTGTCTACCTTGTGGGTATCTAATACACCTGCTACACTAACCTTGTAGGTATCTAATACACCTGCTACACTAACCTCTTGCTACACTAACTTTGTGGGTGTCTAATCCACACCCTGCTACACCTTGTAGGTATCTAATACACCTGCTACACTAACCTCTTGCTACACTAACCTTGTGGGTATCTAATCCACACCGTGCTACACTTTGTGGATCTCTAGCCCTTCCTTCGTTGTTACCCTGTACCTTGCGGGTGGTTAATGCGCCTCTCGCTACACGACCCTCTTACCTTGTGGGCAGCTCCTTGAGGATCTCTTTGACGGACAGCTCCACTGCACAAGACGCATCTCCAGCTGCGTTGACAGCCTTACACGTGTAAACACCAGCGTTGTCCGCGATTACCTCCCGCAAGATCAGCGAGTATTTGTCTCCCCTCTTGACGATGGCGCGCCGGCGGGAGTCCTGCACGAGAGAAGGAGCATCACAGTGTACAGTGCACGTGCTGCTGCAGATTCTACTCGCACCACCGGTCACTGAAGAATGGCGCTAGGTCTCAGGTGTCTGTGTGGGATATCTTACCTCCTGACACTTAAATAACTCTACAGGGGCACTGACCTGTTGTTATTTGTGTCTCAGGTGTATGTGTGGAATATCTTACCTCCTGACGTTTAAATTCCTCTACAGGGGGGCTGACCTGTTGCTATTTGTGTTGTGTCTTGTTATGGTGCATCGACAGCTGTAGGTGTTGTGGTGCCCTAGTGATAGTCTCCATGATTGATCATAGACAGTTATAGTCCACAGTATAGCTACTCACGAACAGTTCCCGTCCATTGAAGTACCATAGGACTTCCGGTATGGGGGTTCCCGTGATGACACAGTCGAACCTGGCCTCCCCGCCCTCCGTCACCTCCACGTCACACGGGCGCTCGACAAAGAGCGGACACTCGCCCTTCTTTGACAGATCCTCCGCAACACGAAGCTTGGCGCGACAGGTTGCCTCCCCTAGGTGGTTCTTCAGCTTGCAAACGATGTCTCCAGAATGTTCCAGCTGTACTGACCTGTGGTAAAACACGTCTCGACTGTATATACAACATGTATCTCACAGAGTGTATACACAGCTGTCTTTTAAAAGATTATATACACAGCTGTCTATTTAAGGACTGTATATACAACCTGTATCGCACAGACTACAGAGAGAACCTGTATCTCACAGAGTGTATACACAGCTGTCTATTTAAAGACTGTATACACAGCTGTCTATTTAAAGACTGTATACACAGCTGTCTTTTCACAGATTGCAGACACAACCTGTATCTCACAGATTGTATACACAGCTTTTGAAAGTCGACTCACCTGAAAGCCAGCATGATGGTGTTCTCCTTCTGGCGGGTCAGCAGTTCTAAGGATGGGGTCACTTCGCGTCCATTCATCAACCAGGTGACAGTAGGAGGAGGGCGACCGGAAATCTGACAGGTAAATTCTACAGGTACGCCCTCGATACACTCGACGTTGCCAAACTTGGTGAGGAATGACGGGGCCATGTCTCCCTCCTCCAACTCCCCCTGCAACGCTGGAAACACGTGCAACATCAACAGACTGCGTCTGCTACCATAGTGGTAAATACAAAACGTGATTATTGAAATAACAAGTTAGATTATATAAATATTTATTACTTGAGTTCTTCATAAGTTTCTCAACTGAGGAATTAATGTGTTTCTTATACTTATATTTTGATTGCCTGCATCTCTGCGTCTCTACGAGTTAGAGAAGAAGAAACATAAAATGGAGGAGAAAGTGGCAGTGACCTGATGACCTACTTTCCGTCACCTTGGGTGGCGAGGCCGGGTACTTACGCAGAACGTTGAGGATGGCCTCCGTCTTAGCCTCGCCATACTCGTTCTTGGCCAGACAGGCATAGCAACCGCTATCCTCGACAATCGCATCTTTGATGAGCAGCGAAAAGATGTCATCGTGGAAATTTTGAAGAACATAGCGGTCCGTAGGGATGACTTTGTTCCCGTCTTTGAGCCTGCGACATGGTGTGACACAGTACAGTGAGTCTGTGACATGGTGTGACACAATACAGTCAGTCTGTGATATGGTGTGACACAGTACAGTGAGTCTGTGACATGGTGTGACACAGTACAGTGAGTCTGTAACATGGCGTGACACAGTACAGTGAGTATGTGACATGGTGTGACACAGTACAGTGGGTCTGTGACATGGTGTGACACAATACAGTCAGTCTGTGATATGGTGTGACACAGTACAGTGAGTCTGTGACATGGTGTGACACAGTACAGTGAGTCTGTGACATGGTGTGACACAGTACAGTGAGTCTGTGACATGGTGTGACACAGTACAGTCAGTCTGTGACATGGTGTGACACAGTACAGTCAGTCTGTGACATGGTGTGACACAGTACAGTGAGTCTGTGACATGGTGTGACACAGTACAGTGAGTATGTGACATGGAGTGACACAATACAGTGAGTATGTGACATGGTGTGACACAATACAGTGAGTCTGCGACATGGTGTGACACAATACAGTGAGTCTGTGACATGGCGTGACACAGTACAGTGAGTATGTGACATGGTGTGACACAGTACAGTCAGTCTGTGACATGGTGTGACACAGTACAGTGAGTCTGTGACATGGTGTGACACAGTACAGTGAGTATGTGACATGGAGTGACACAATACAGTGAGTATGTGACATGGTGTGACACAATACAGTGAGTCTGCGACATGGTGTGACACAATACAGTGAGTCTGTGACATGGCGTGACACAGTACAGTGAGTATGTGACATGGTGTGACACAATATAAAGAGTCTGCGACATGGTGTGACACAGTACAGTGAGTCTGCGACATGGTGTGACACAGTACAGTGAGTCTGCGACATGGTGTGACACAATACAGTCAGTCTGTGATATGGTGTGACACAGTAAGTCAGTCTGTGACATGGTGTGACACAGTACAGTGAGTCTGTGACATGGTGTGACACAATACAGTCAGTCTGTGATATGGTGTGACACAGTACAGTGAGTCTGTGACATGGTGTGACACAGTACAGTGAGTCTGTGACATGGTGTGACACCGTACAGTGAGTATGTGACATGGTGTGACACAATACAGTGAGTATGTGACATGGTGTGACACAATACAGTGAGTCTGCGACATGGTGTGACACAGTAAGTCAGTCTGTGACATGGTGTGACACAGTACAGTGAGTCTGTGACATGGTGTGACACAGTACAGTGAGTCTGTGACATGGCGTGACGCAGTACAGTGAGTATGTGACATGGTGTGACACAATATAGTGAGTCTGCGACATGGTGTGACACAGTACAGTGAGTCTGCGACATGGTGTGACACAATACAGTCAGCCTGTGATATGGTGTGACACAGTAAGTCAGTCTGTGATATGGTGTGACACAGTACAGTGAGTCTGAGACATGGTGTGACACAATACAGTGAGTGCGATATGGTGTGACACAATACAATGAGTCTGTGACATGTTGTGACACAATACAATGAGTCAAAAAGATATTGCTACCGCCCTCACCATCTTTTATGAGGGGTTGGCTGCCCCCTATCCCCGGTTCCTATACCACTGTTATGTTAAGTCTGCTGTATGTTCCGCGAGAAACATTTTCTATTGGTTGCCTGCATGCTTGCTTCCTTTGGAGGGGAAGAGCTTCCACCTAGAGGTGACTTCACACTGCAAGAGGAGAGGAAGAGGGGAGGAGACCGGAGAACCTGGAGAAAACCTCCTACGGCCGGCTCCGAGAACAGAAGTCATATACTGTGTCCCGAAACGGGATCTGAACCCAGGACCTCTCTGCAGTGATGACAAGTGAGCGGTTTAACCACTGCGCTACCGTGGGCCCACGCATTTTCTATTTTCTCCAACAGACTTCTTTGACAAGATGAAGATTAGGTAAACCAGACATGAGCCATCAAGTAAGACTTGAGCCAGAAAGCCAAATGGGTGAACGAAAGTAAAATAACAACACACCGAGTTTTGGAAAATTTGATAAGTAAGAATGTCAGCTGAGGAAGAGATGAACATGTATTTTATGAATACCAGGTAACACACCCACGTCATGAACAGTTAGATGGAATCTGTAAACAAAATTGAACTACATTTTTAATAAATCTCTACAGTAAGAAGCTAAACAGTCAAAAGTTACAAGAAGCCAGGACTCATCAAGAGGCTGGGGGGCGACTTACTCCCACTAGGCGACAGACGACAGACTAACTTACAAAACAGAGCTTTCTTAACTGGACGGACTCGCCAGGCCTCCTGGACACCAACAGGTAAAGGAGCACCAGCAACAGTAAACAACAGCAGCAACAATAAACAACACCAGCAACAGTAAGCAACACCAGCGGCGTCACGGAGCAGCGATCCTCCTCCCACACCTCCCCTCACCCCTTAACCTCCCATCCTTCACTCCCCATATTCCCCTATATCCTCATCCCTCTTCCCCCACAGTGCAAAATCGCTTTTAGGTAGAAGCACTTGCCCCTCCCAAAGTCAACAACAGCATCAAGTATAAGGCAACACACCAGTGACTGGATATCAGAGATGTAGCCACGTGAAGGTAAATTACACTCCAAACATTTCACTACAACTGTTGTTATTAAAACAGGACTCACCACGTGATTTCCGGGTCAGGGTAGGCAGCCACCCGACAGTCAAAACGGGCAACTTGCCCCAACTCCACAACTACGTCATTCATTTCTGCGGTAAAACGTGGAGGCCGGACAGGAACCTCACTGTCTGTGGAGCTGACAGGAACCTCACTGTCTATAGGTCTGGTAGGAACCTCACTGCCTGTGGAGCTGACAGGAACCTCACTGTCTGTAGGTCTGGTAGGAACCTCACTGTCCGTGGAGCTGACAGGAACCTCACTGCCTGAAGGTCGGACAGGAACCTCACTGTCTGTAGGTCTGGTAGGAACCTCACTGTCTGTAGGTCTGGTAGCAACCTCACTGTCTGTAGGTCTGGTAGGAACCTCACTGTCTGTAGGTCTGGTAGGACCCTCGCTGTCTGTAGGCCGGACAGGAACCTCCCTGTCTATGGACCTGACAGGAACCTCACTTTCTAAAGGTCGGACAGAAACCTTACTGTCTGAAGAGCTGAAAGGAACCTCACTGTCTGTGAGGCCAATAGAAACAACTCTGTCAAGAAGTTCAAGGGTTTGTGAATCTTCTTGTGTTGTTTGTGATTTTACACCAAAAGAAGCTACTACTCCGAGATCACTTGTCTCTTGGACTTTTGCTTGTGACTTGAGGTCAGCAGCAGCTGAGACATCAACATCTCCTCTACCTCCAGCCTGTCTGTGTAAGTCTACACAACTTGGTGCTTCAGCGCCACCTTCCTGTCGGGAGTTTTGTGATTTTGAATCAACAGAAGATGTAGCTTCGAGTTCTCTTCTCTCGTCAACAGGTCCTTGTGGTTCTACATCAACAGAAGTAGATACTTCAAGCTGTTCTTTCTCTTGAACAGTTCTTTGTGATTCTACTTCAACAGAAGTAGATACTTCAAGATTTCTTGTTTCTTCAACAGGTCTTTGTGATTCTACATCAACAGAAGTAGATACTTTAAGATCACCTGTTTCTTCAACAGTTCTTTGTGATTCTACCTCAACAAAAGTAGATACTTCAAGCTGTTCTTTCTCTTGAACAGGTCTTTGTGATTCTACATCAACAGAAGTAGATACTTCAAGATCTCTTGTTTCTTCAACAGTTCTTTCTGATTCTACATCAACAGAAGTAGATACTTTAAGATCACCTGTTTCTTCAACAGTTCTTTCTGATTCTACATCAACAGAAGTAGAAACTTCAATATGTAGTTTTTCTTCAACAGTTCTTTGTGATTCTACATCAACAGAAGTAGATACTTCAAGTTGTCCTTTCTCTTCAACAGTTCTTTGTGATTCTACTTCAACAGAAGTAGATACTTCAAGATCTCTTGTTTCTTCAACAGTTCTTTGTGATTCTACATCAACAGAAGTAGATACTTCAAGATCTCTAGTCTCATCAACAATTCTCTGTGATTCTACAACAGTAGTTGATACTTCAAGATCAACTTTCTTTTCTGTGGTTCTTTGTGACTCTACCTCTATAACAGAGTTTACTTCAAGACCTCCTGTCTCACCTACAGGTAGCTGCGATCCTGCCTGAATAAAAGCTGATGCTTCGCGATCTCTAGTGTCTTCTGTGGTTCTTTTGGATTCGTGGACAAAGGAAGATGTTGCTTCAAGATCAACTTTCCTTGGTGTGGTTTCGTGTGATTCTACTTCAACAAAAGTGTAGAGGTCAAGATCTTGTGATTTTTCTGTTTCTCTTTGTGATGATTCTACCTCAACAGTAGCTGTTATTTCAAGATCGCCTTTCTCTTGAGTAGTTCGTCGTGACTCGTCGTGAAGAGAAGTAGATACTTCAAGGTCTCTTGTTTCTTCAACAGTTCCTTGTGATTCTACATCAACAGAAGTAGATACTTTAAGATCACTTGTTTCTTCAACAGTTTTTTGTGATTCTACTTCAACAGAAGTAGATACTTCAAGGTCTCTTGTTTCTTCAACAGTTCTTTGTGATTCTACATCAACAGAAGTAGATACTTCAAGTTGTCCTTTCTCGTCAACAGTTCTTTGTGATTCTACTTCAACAGAAGTAGATACTTCAAGGTCTCTTGTTTCTTTAACAGGACTTTGTGATTCTACTTCAACAGAAGTAGATACTTCAAGCTGACCTTTCTCTTTAACGGTTCTTTGAGTGTCGATACTTTCTACATCAACAGAAGTAGATACTTCAAGATCTCTTGTTTCTTCAACAGTTCTTTGTGATTCTACATCAACAGAAGTAGATACTTTAAGCTGTCCTTTCTCTTCAACAGTTCCTCGTGATTCTACATCAACAGAAGTAGATACTTTAAGCTGTAGTTTCTCGTCAACGGGTATCTGCGATTCTTCATCAATAGAAGTAGATACTTCGAGATCTCTTGTTTCTCTAGCAGTTACCTGCGATTCTACATCAACAGAAGTAGATACTTCAAGCTCTTGTGTCTCTTCAACAGTGTTTTGTGAACTGATTTCAACAGAAGTCGATAATTTAAGATCGTTCGTATCTTTGACACTTTTGTGTGACTCTACATCAACAGAAGTCGATACTTCAAGATTTCTTGTCTCTTCGACAGTTTCCTGTGATTTTATGTCAACTAAAGCTACTAACTGAAGAGTACCTTCTCTTTCTGTGCTTTGTTGTGACTCTAAGTCACCTGATGCTTTCACATCTTTTGTTTCTTTAACGGATTTTTTAGGCTCTGCCTCATGGAAAGCTGAAACTTCAAGGTGTGGTGTGACCTGTTTGGTTCTCTGTGAACCTACATCAACGACTGTTGAAGTTTGATGATCGTTTGTGTCCTCACCAGCTCTGTGAGATTCTACCTCAGTGACACCTGTTATTTCAAGATCTCCTGTCTTTTCTGTGGTTCTTTGTTGTTGTACATCAACAGTAGCTACCTGGAGATGGTGTGTCTCAGTAAGAGACTGTTTCGAGTCGATGTCAGCAGTGCAGGCTATAGCACCGCCTTCTGGTTGTTCTGTGGTTGTTTGATATTCGATATCAACAGAAGCTGATAATCCAAGATGTCTCGCTTCTTCAACAATTCTTTGAGATTCTACTTCAGCTGCAGCTAAGACTTCAAGAAAACTTCTTTCTTCTGCGCTTCTTTGTGACTCGACATCAACTGAAGCTGATATATCAAGATCACTTTTCTCTTGTGTGGTTGTCTGTGATTCTACTTCAACAGAAGTCGATATTTTAATATCTCCAGCACCTTCAGTGGTTGGTTGTGATTCGAGAGATGTTTCAGCGAGTTTTATTTCGTGGGGAGTATATTCTGGACTGTCTTGTTGTTGATAGTCTACAGGTGGCGCTGCAGTGAGCTCGTCGTTAGCTTTCACAAGGTCGCCTGTACTTTCTTGTTCTAAAGTCTTGTGTTTGGTGTCACCATCTACCTCGACCTCATAGGTGTCACTAGAGGAAGTTTTATTTGCGCTGTCTTTGTCACCACTGAGCTCTGAAACAACAGGAAATATGACAAAACTCGTTCATTGTGATTGATTCCAATCATCATCATCATCATCATCATCATCATCATCATCATCATCATCATCATCATCATCATCCATTCATTCATGTTCAGTGTTCAGAGTGATGTCCTTGTCATACTGTGTACAGTGACAGCCACAGACTGACGCCAGGTGAGGTGACACTCGACCTTTGACACTTTGTTCTGACGTGTCAGTGACACTGTGCTTCGTGGGCGTGAGACACTCTGGCCACACCTGAACAAGCCTACAGCCTGCGACCCATTCCTTGCACTCTCGCCAACGATGTATTTACCTCCCGTACCTGAGTTCTCGTGTGGTCGCTTGCTGCTGGTGTGTGGCGGTCACGGCACAAGATATCAGAGACAGGTAGGTGAACACAAGAGCTCAGAGACAGGTAGGTGAACACAAGAGCTCAGAGACAGGTAAAAGAACACAAGATCGAAAATCACAGGCTTATAAAAAGTAGAGCAAGAAGAAGGAGAAGGAGCCTGTAAAGGCAGGACAGTGTAAGGAGCATGGTTGAAGTTGTTGAAGGTTCAGCTCCTGACTATTAGCTTATTTTATCTCCACGACCAAAGAGCTTAGTTACCTTGAAGAACAATGAGTTCCGCAGTGGCAAAGGCGGAGCCGCTAGTGTTGGCGGCGAGTGCGGTGTACTGTCCGGCCTGTCGTCTGCTCACCAAGCAAATGACGAGGGCGCTGCTTTCGCCTTCGTTGAGGACCCGGATGTTGTCGTCAGGAGAGAGAGCTCCTCCGTTTTTCAGCCACGTGACACTGGGCTTGGGGCTGCCTGCTACCACGCACTCGAGTTTCACAGTGCTGCCCTCTGCAACCACACCAGGGATGCTGTCTATGACATGAGATGATTTAGAATGTCACCCACTCGGAACCAGGTCCCCAGGGCATTTCTGTCTAACTGTTTAACTCGAAGAAGGAATTACCGGGAGGATTGTGGCAGGGACAAAGGAAAGTGTGTGATGTATTAGAGCCTGGTGAACCGTGATGAATGTCTCAACAGACACTAAGAAACATTCAAGGAAAACCACGCGATACACATCACCTGCCAGTGGGGGGGGGGAAGGACCGCGCAGTGAATAATAATAATAAAGTGATGAGGAAAAACAATGTGCTCTCTCTCTCTAACACACACAACATGCATAGACTCACTCACACAAAGACATCAACCATACAGCTGCTCACCTGCACACTGACACTACCGGAATCATCTAGTCAACATTGAATATCCTCGCAACATTCCTGTGGAACATGATTCACTTTCTTATAAGCAAACACACACACACACACACACACACACACACACGCCGTGTGCGGCAAGTGCTGGGTGTCCTGTACCCGCCCCTATTTGTGATGAGCTGGTAGATAGAGATGAACTCACAGCTGAGAGAAAGTAGGGAGAGCATTCTACCTGCGATCAAAGTTCTGGCTGCTCCCCAAGGATGCAGAGCGAGAGAAGGAAGGGGGAGGGGAGGGACCACAAGAGAGAGGGTGTCGGGTGCCGGCGTGTGTCAGTCGCCTACTGATGCCAAGCTGCGATGCCAGCAACCCCCCTCCCTCCCTGCAGGGAATGGCTGAGAGACATTCCACAAAAGCAGATAGCCTTTCAGCACGGGGCGTGCTATAAATAGCCCGGTGATGGTAAGAGAGGTAAGATGGTCTTGCCTGTTTATTCCTGTTTATTCTGCATTCCATCCCCCACACATCCACCCCCCCCAACCTCCAGTACCACTCGCAGCTAAAGCTTCGTACAAATCTCCGCCAACACAGCTCCGCCTTGACCAAGGGTCGGCGATCACCTTTTACGGACATGACCGTTGATCAACCGTTCCTCTTTGTTCAGACGATTTTCTAACAAAACAATGTATTCACCAAACGAAAGGGGACTTTTTCATCATCACAAGCATCATCATCAACATGATCATCATTCTTATCATCATCATTCCCTTAGCCCTAATGGACCGAGGGTGATGTCACGATATCACCACCTGACTCCGCAATCTCTCCCTGTACGTATTTGACATACACGTGACTTATTTATTTTGTAAACGAAGTGTTTGTTTCATGTTGTGATACTTATTTTTACTCTTACATTCTACTGTCGTGGGATGTAACTCTTGCCCCTATGGTCCCCGCGTAGACAGCGATGGTTAGTCTACAATGTGAAGATACTGTTTTTGGATAAAAGAAATGCACGTCCGCATGTTGCTGTCGTTGACAAACTATAGAGGCCACAGGATGAAACTGGCGCCAGAGTGTATTTAAAGGTATTTATCATCCCAGGCTCTGTCAGACAAGTCAAACATCATCAGTTCAAAGAAAACTACCCTGCCAGTCAGTGGCAACTGGTCTGATACCTGGGTGTCCACCCAGCAGACGACAGATCGTGTCCTGTGTCACCAGACTACAGACTGCTGGCCCAGCTCCACAAACCTACTTCACACGTTCCAAGATGGCCTCCTCTGTCTGTTTTTCTGTCTTGTGTGTCAGTTGAAATGTAGTTTATCTACAATAACTGTTATATTATTATCATCAACATCATCATCCACAACAAAAACAGTAATAACAAAGAATAAACGACAAGGAACATTACGTGGGTCGACCTGACTGATCAACCTCTCCCAGCAGACGGAGACCAGAGACCTTTAACTCTTGTAGTCCTGGCACTCAGCTACACTTCTGTCCACACATTTCAGATGACTGTACCTACTGTCCAGCCCTGGCATGCGAGTGTCGGACACAAGGCCGGGTGTGTTACAGTCGCAGGTACAGGTGTGCGGCGACACCGACATCCCTACACGACACCGTAGGTCTGCTGGACACAGCAAGTAGCACGACTGACCACACTCCACGGTAATCCTAGGCACAGACAGTAATCGTGGCGACACCGGGTGGTAATCCTTAGTGTGACAGGTATTTATCCTGGGGTAAAACAATTCTACCCCAAAATATAAACATTATAACCCAGAGCCGCAGTGCCCCACGGGACATCACGCACGTCTTGACGATTTCGTTCCTACAGGTAAAGCCAGAGCCGGTCAACTAACACAAAGATTCTTCTTAACAACCCCATCATCACCATCAACAACAACAAATAAAGAAATGAAGGTGATGAACGGTGTGTGGAGATATTCACCTTCAATCGTCCTGCTGGCGGCGAGGCCCAGACAGCGGGCTGACTACTGCAGACAGACGCCAGGGGCCTTAAGCAGGACCTTTACTTCCTTTCTCCCCCCACCCCCATCCCTCGCTTTTCTCCAACAGCTCCACCAGCATCGGCACCAAGCCATCGCACCACCTCGCCCTTTTGGTGCAGGCTTGGCGAGCGCTAGGAGCACAGAGCGCGCAACACGAGTGCAGGTGGAGTTTAGCTCTGTTGTCTCGCAGGTGGATGCCGTCACGTGGTGCGCCACTGCAGCAGGGAGGGCGTCAGGCTGCAAATACTTGGGACATAACTTCAACTGCCGCCTCCCCCCTCCTGGCCAGGCAGGGCCCCACCTGTGTGCGTCAGTGATGAGAGCAACTGTCAGTCTCCACACAGATAAGACTGTAACACAGTGCGGACTGCGCACACAACATTCCAGCAGCGGGTGAGCTCTCGTCACGGCTCCTGCAGGTCAGTTTAGTCCAACAGTTTGTTTAGAAAGTGTTTCACGGCTGCTTTACTGGCTCGAAATCTCAAGATGCCAGTTGTTTTGGAGGGAGGTGTCTAAGGCCTTGAAATCCGCTGGCAGCAGATAGTCAGGGTGGGAAGTGTAGGTGTGTAAGAGGCCTGGCAGTCCCCCAACCCCCTTCATTTTGTGAAGCTACATACGGGTATTTCAGTGTTTCCTGAAGGCTACCTGTGGCTGTCTACATGGTGACGCATGATGTGTGCGAACTGTGGACTGTGAGGGTCCCGTGGACTGTGTGGATCCTGTAGGATGTGACGTTTCTTTCAGGACATGGCGACATCCGGGACCTTTGAATGATGTCGAGACGCTAGCAGAGTGTGTGGTGTGCAGATGTCTCCAGGCCACATTCAAATGTGGATGTGACGAGCACTGAGACCACGTGACTACTAACTTCTCCTCGGCCCGACAGCAACTGTCACGAATATGAGTAACGTACCTGGTTTCTGTTGACGGGTGTCTTCCCCAGAGGAAGTTAGCACAGAGACGGGTGTCATCCTCCGCTCATGTTAACTGACTGGACAGAGGTAAGAGGTGATGGTAGTGGGTAAGCACATACCATTGTGCCATACATCACCACTGGGCTGAGCGGTTTCTGCTTGATCACGTCTTAGTTCACATTCACAAAACTAAACATAACCGACGGAAATGCACGCACGCAGACACTCACACTCACACACATACACTCACACACACACACACACACACACACACACACACACACACACACACACACACACACACACACACTCACACACACACACACACACACACACACACACACACTCACACACACACACACTCACACACACCCGCTTGACGACAAAACACAGGCTGACCTGGACAGACAGTCTTCTGAGGACGTTTCTTGAAGACTGGGCGAGGGCTCAGGTCTTCGGCCTCTGCCGCCGTCTGGACACTGCTGACGTCACTGTCGTAGGAGCTGAGGGAAGCGTAGTCTGCTTCAAAAAAACAAAAGGTGAGCGTGACTTCAGTAAGTTCGCCAAGCCATTTCCCAATGTAATCCCTCAACTCAGTCCATCAGCCATGTCGGCACCTCATCTCATCTTTCACACACACACACACACAGTGTACGTTGTACTGACCGGCTGATCAGGTCGTCACCAGGCCGTCTTCACTGTGTCGCAGCACACTTTCACACTCACTTTCACACTCACTTACACACACACTTTCACACTCACTTTCACACTCACTTACACACACACTTTCACACTCGATTTCACACTCACTTACACACACACTTTCACACTCACTTTCACACTCACTTACACACACACTTTCACACTCACTTTCACACTCACTTACACACACACTTTCACACTCGATTTCACACTCACTTACACACACGCTTTCACACTCACTTTCACACTCACTTACACACACACTTTCACACTCACTTTCACACTCACTTACACACACACTTTCACACTCGATTTCACACTCACTTACACACACACTTTCAAACTCACTTTCACACTCACTTACACACACACTTTCACACTCACTTTCACACTCAGTTACACGCACACTTTCAGGACAAGACCAACATTGAAACATTTCTCTTTTGTCAGACGTTAACAAGAGTTGTTGTCTGTCTCACCAGATACGATGAGCATCAAGCCTACACTTTCTTGCCAGATGTTCTGACCAGTAAGAAATCTCTCTATCCAACAAGACAACACAGCGAACCGCTGCTGTCTTATTAGATAATACCAACGGTTTCACATCTTTCTTGTCTGATGTGACCTACAGTAAGTTACTCAACTGTCCAACATTGTTCTCTTGCCAGAAGAACCAAACAAGTAAACAGGTAGGAAAGTTTGAAAGCATTGTCTTGTTTTCTCCCTTAGTAAGCAAGACGAAAAACACAAAACAGTCTGGTTGATCGGCAACACAATGTCATCTACAATGTGTGGGGAAACAGCCATTACACACAACCTATACAAACATCTACACCTCGTGGTGAAACATCTCACCTTGTAAAGAAACATCTACCCCTTGTATAGTCTAACATGCCTTCTCGCCATCAGAAACACCTAAACACCTGTCCACTCTAACAGCTCTTCTCACCATCAGAAACACCTAAACACCTGTCCACTCTAACAGCTCTTCTCACCATCAGAAACACCTGTCCACTCTAACAGCTCTTCTCACCATCAGAAACACCTGTCCACTCTAACAGCTCTTCTCACCATCACAAACACCTGTCCACTCTAACAGCTCTTCTCACCATCAGAAACACCTAAACACCTGTCCACTCTAACAGCTCTTCTCACCATCACAAACACCTGTCCACTCTAACAGCTCTTCTCACCATCAGACTCTAACAGCTCTTCTCACCATCCACCTGTCCACTCTAACAGCTCTTCTCACCATCAGAAACACCTAAACACCTGTCCACTCTAACAGCTCTTCTCACCATCACAAACACCTAAACACCTGTCCACTCTAACAGCTCTTCTCACCATCAGAAACACCTAAACACCTGTCCACTCTAACAGCTCTTCTCACCATCAGAAACACCTGTCCACTCTAACAGCTCTTCTCACCATCAGAAACACCTCTCCACTCTAACAGCTCTTCTCACCATCAGAAACACCTAAACACCTGTCCACTCTAACAGCTCTTCTCACCATCACAAACACCTAAACACCTGTCCACTCTAACAGCTCTTCTCACCATCAGAAACACCTGTCCACTCTAACAGCTCTTCTCACCATCAGAAACACCTCTCCACTCTAACAGCTCTTCTCACCATCAGAAACACCTGTCCACTCTAACAGCTCTTCTCACCATCACAAACACCTGTCCACTCTAACAGCTCTTCTCACCATCACAAAACACCTGTCCACTCTAACTAACAGCTCTTCTCACCATCACAAACACCTAAACACCTGTCCACTCTAACAGCTCTTCTCACCATCAGAAACACCTGTCCACTCTAACAGCTTTTCTCACCATCAGAAACACCTCTCCACTCTAACAGCTCTTCTCACCATCAGAAACACCTAAACACCTGTCCACTCTAACAGCTCTTCTCACCATCACAAACACCTGTCCACTCTAACAGCTCTTCTCACCATCACAAACACCTGTCCACTCTAACTGCTCTTCTCACCATCACAAACACCTGTCCACTCTAACAGCTCTTCTCACCATCACAAACACCTGTCCACTCTAACAGCTCTTCTCACCATCACAAACACCTGTCCACTCTAACTGCTCTTCTCACCATCACAAACACCTGTCCACTCTAACAGCTCTTCTCACCATCACAAACACCTGTCCACTCTAACAGCTCTTCTCACCATCACAAACACCTGTCCACTCTAACAGCTCTTCTCACCATCACAAACACCTGTCCACTCTAACAGCTCTTCTCACCATCACAAACACCTGTCCACTCTAACAGCTCTTCTCACCATCACAAACACCTGTCCACTCTAACAGCTCTTCTCACCATCACAAACACCTGTCCACTCTAACAGCTCTTCTCACCATCACAAACACCTGTCCACTCTAACAGATCTTCTCACCATCACAAACACCTGTCCACTCTAACAGATCTTCTCACCATCACAAACACCTGTCCACTCTAACAGATCTTCTCACCATCACAAACACCTGTCCACTCTAACAGATCTTCTCACCATCACAAACACCTGTCCACTCTAACAGATCTTCTCACCATCACAAACACCTGTCCACTCTAACAGATCTTCTCACCATCACAAACACCTGTCCACTCTAACAGATCTTCTCACCATCACAAACACCTGTCCACTCTAACTGCTCTTCTCACCATCGGTCAACGTGCGGTCGGTGTCGGAGTCACTGAGGATGACAGGGCTGGCAGCCACTTCTTCAGGGGTCGCCACTTTCTTCTTAGGAGGAGGGGAGGCGGGGGTGTCTTCTGGATCGTCCGGAGTTGTCTTCTCAGGCATAATGTCTGTCTGCTCCACACCTTCAAACACACGCACGCACAGAGCCAGGGTTTTAGTGGCGTGAAGAGAAGTGTCATTAGACTCTGTTGGTCAGACAGAGACTGTTGAATATTTCAAACACAGCAATCGAGAGAAATATTGTGGCCCTGGGGTCCACTGCTGTGTGTTATGATACCAACACTTTCTTGTCATGCAGGTTTTGTCTACTGTCAAACACATCTCAAGTGTCCATCGTGTGTGTTCCTGTGTGTGCAGGACTTGTTGTGTCGAGTGGTCAGCTACTGACCTAAGGCCTTGAGGAGTTCCCGCAGGTCCCTACACCAGGCCTGTCTGCTGGCGCTGTGGCGGGTCTGCACTGTCACCTTGTCGGCGACGGCCCCCGCGCCCCACAGTTCGAACCTTCGCTCGTCCTCCCTCACCTGCTCGTTCACCTTCACCTTCTGCAGCTGCAACCGAAACGTACGACGTCAGCGAGAGACCTGTGACGTCACGTGTGTGCTGTGACGTCAGAGGAGGCTGACTACAAAGCTCATCCTACGCTACACCGCGCCGCCCGTGTCCCCCCCCCCCTGGTAGACTGTGTGAGACTAACAGCACGGGCGGCGACTGCTCATCATAACCCTGTCACGTGACATCAAACTGCCAGCGCCACTCGCACTCTACACGTCACAACCGCGCGTGCATCGCGCGCATCCACGTGCGTTACAAGCAGTCGCTTAAAGTGCTGATGCAGCAAAGTGGCTGATGAAGAGGCAAAAACGCTCGCTGTGCACAGACACCTGATATCGTGGTTGTAGTTCTCAATGCCAAACACTCGGGTCAAAGGTAAAGTAGTACCACAGATCACTCACAGATGGCGCTGTTACACATAACGAATCTGTGCCTTGTGTGTCATTGTCTCAAGTCGCCCGTCATATAACCTTTAACCTCCCTACTCTCGAGACCAAGAAACAAGAGGTAGACATAGTTTCATCGTTTTCATCGTGTACCATGCTGATCTCTGCGTCTTACGTCACCTCCGGGGTCACACATATGCTAATGACGGGGTCACTAACCTTTACATAGTAAGCATAAAATTTGTTTAAGCCGATTAGAGATCGAAGCCTTTCATTATAATTTATAAATATATTGAGATGGAGAAATCTTCTGAAACAGAAACATCATTTTGGGGTTAAAAATGACAATAATAATAATAATGACAATATCGTAATATTGCACAGAGATATCACATACATGCTTATAACTATAACTATAACTATCACTGTGTATCTCTATTTTCTGTTTGCCCGCTGATGTTGGACACTATGGAGGATCACTTGCTGTGGGTTTCTGTGTCCAACAAATCGAAAAAATCCACAAATATCAAGAATCCGACTCCAGACTGACAACACAAAAACAGTCGACGATAGCAGATATCACGTGTACTGACACCGACAAACACGATATTTACTGACATGACAGACATAGTGTGTACTGACACCGACAAACACGATATTTACTAACATGACAGACATAGTGTGTACTGACAACGACAAACACGATATTTACTAACATGACAGACATGCTGTGTATTGACACTGACAAACACGATATTTACTGACATGACAGACATGCTGTGTATTGACACTGACAAACACGATATTTACTAACATGACAGACATGCTGTGTATTGACACTGACAAACACGATATTTACTGACATGACAGACATGCTGTGTATTGACACTGACAAACACGATATTTACTAACATGACAGACATGCTGTGTATTGACACTGACAAACACGATATTTACTGACATGACAGACATGCTGTGTATTGACACTGACAAACACGATATTTACTGACATGACAGACATGCTGTGTACTGACACTCAAGATGTTTACTGACGAGAATGATGTATACTGTCGCTGATGGACACATTATGTACTGTCACTGACAAACATGCTGATTCACAAATACACGGTGTGTGCTGACACGGAGGGGCCAGGTTGTACACATGACAAGCACCTTACCTCAGCTCCTTACCTGTCCGCCATTTCCGCAGCCCCCGGGTGGCAGCGCCTAGCGCGAGTCTACAGACCAGGTGTCAGGCGGTTCCGGCACCCGACTCGCGGAGACGAGACGAAACACAAACGATCGCTTGACTTGTTCTGTTTTGGTTTTTTGTTTGGTTGGGGTTTTTTTTTTGTTTGTTTGTTTGTTTTGTTTTGTTTTTTGCAGTCCAAGTGCCTAAACTCTGCAAGTGCAAGGAGATTACGGGAGACGGTAACGGCTGCTCACTGACGAGGTGAACGGCCTTGACACACCGCCACCTGGAAGTAGAGGTCAGGTCAGGACAAAATCGCCGCTCAGCGACATGCTCCAACAGCAGCAGCAGCAGCAAGAGAGCTGATTACAGGTGAGCGGCCTGCACACAGCACTGACTGACTGACTGACTGACTAATTCACATCCTGCGCTACTTCTTGTCCCAGGATACATCACTCAGCCAGCATCATCCCTCAACCCTGGCCACCCGATGTACGAATGGATTTCGCCTCCTGATTCCTCCACCTCCCCCACCTCACTTTCGTTAGCAGCAGCAGCAGCGGGGTCACAGACCGTTACACTGAGCAGCGGCAACAACTGACTCACCACAAACTACAGACGTGGAGCAGCACAACTAAAGGTGTCGGCACTTTTGACACTGAAATAATCCCTCAGTGCACAGCATCCAGTGAGTGGCTCATGTTGACTAATTCCTGGCCTTGAGGGTGGACACACATAGTTTGTGCCTACCTTCTGTGTAGTGTAGATATTTGATATTTCTTAGCTGTTAGACCAGGTAACCATAGCCTGGCCTGCAGGCGGTGTACATCAAAGCCGCTCGTCTTCGTCTTCCCCGCTCACCTCCTCACTCTCTCAATGTGTGTGCGCGCGCATGTTTGCTGGCGTGAAGACCCGAGTGTAACATTCCCTGTGTCCGAATAAAAGTACTTGTCCCACAGCTGTGTGTCAACAGAAGTCACAGCGAACTTTGCCACATCCACGTCAGTCTCAGGAGGGCGGGGCTTGGGCGGAGAGGGGAGAAGTTACCTCCACACTCACCTCCGTCTCTCAGGGGGCGGTGGGGGAGGGGAGTAACTGCCCGTGAGCACGTGAGCACGCGTGTTTACCGGATGGAGCTCCAGGGTTAGGCGGTGACTGAGGGGCTTCGTGCTGTCGGTTGATGAGTGAACGCCGCCTGCATCTGTTCGGCGTTACACACCGCGGCGCCGCGCAACATGCACTAAACCCTCCTTCCTTCTCTCGCATGTGCGCACAGACACGGACGGAAACAAACTTTGAGGTAATGACAGAGAGAGACAAACACTGAGACAGACAATATAAGCTCAGACTTCGCGGGTAATTGAGTCACGTGATGCCGCTAGAGGTCTGTCATGCCGTCTTGACAACTACGTGCACAGGTAGAACCTACTTTACTTCATGGGGGGGGGGGGTGAGGGGGACTTGGTCAGCGACTGAAGACTGCCTTACATGACAGGGTGAGACGGTTCAAAGACTCAAGACTGCATGATGGCATCGTGTGACCTCCAACCTCTTCATCTGCTGTGTGCGACCGAGGACTGCCGTGTGCTGATGTCATCCTGACTACCTTCCTATCTGCGGACTGGTGCCCTCAAGCAAGGGGGTCCAGCAAGACTGAGTTCTCTCACCTGCACAACGTCCTTGAGGAGGAAGACCGCGGGATCCTGTGAAGACTCGGTGCGTCTGGTCTTGGTGACGAGCAGCTTGTCCCGGAACAGGAAAACATGGCGGTCCTTGCCGCGACCGCCGCTTACCTCCCCGTCCCACACCAGGACATCATCCTGAGAGAAGAGACGAGCACGATACTTTCTGTTACTGCTGCTACCTCCACTACGTGGTAGTAGTGTTATCACACTGGGTGCTTCTAACAATCTAGGTAGTGTTATCAGGTAGTGCTAGCTAGTGTTATCAGACTGGTTGCATCTAACAGTCTAGTTTGTGTTATCAGACTGGGTGCGTCCTACAGTCTAGGTAGTGTTATCAGGTAATGCTAGCTAGTGTTATCAGACTGGGTGTGTCTAACAGTCTAGTTTGTCTTATCAGACTGGGTGCGTCTAATAGTCTAGCTAATGTTATCAGACTGGGTGCGTCTAGCTAGTGTTATCAGACTGGGTGTGTCTAACAGTCTAGTTTGTCTTATCAGACTGGGTGTGTCTAATAGTCTAGCTAATGTTATCAGACTGGGTGCGTCTAGCTAGTGTTATCAGACTGGGTGTGTCTAACAGTCTAGTTTGTCTTATCAGACTGGGTGTGTCTAATAGTCTAGCTAATGTTATCAGACTGGGTGCGTCTAGCTAGTGTTATCAGACTGGGTGTGTCTAACAGTCTAGTTTGTCTTATCAGACTGGGTGCGTCTAGCTAGTGTTATCAGACTGGGTGTGTCTAACAGTCTAGTTTGTGTTATCAGACTGGGTGCGTCTAATAGTCTAGCTAATGTTATCAGACCGGGTGTGTCTAACAGTTAAGGTAGTGAGGTAAAGTCAGTTATATAACTGGGGATAACGTGACAAAGCAGTCTCATATTTAGAAAATACTGTGTCACAGTTCCCAGCCCGCCTTACGTGACGTATGAGTTGGCCGAGACTGGTGACGTCTTCGGACAAACCCTGGATGTTGCGCAGCACCTGCCGATGTTGCACCTGTCGCTGGATGTCGGCCAGCATGGTGATGGCCCTCACGAGTGACGTGCCGTCCTCACCAGCACGCACAGTGTAACGCAGGATGTCCCGCAGCAGCCCCTGATACGTCACCAGGCGATCGAGTGGCGCGCGCAGCAGGCGGCTGAAGGTCAGCTCCGACTCACCGATAGAGCGGCTGTACTCCTGTCATACACATGGCAATGAGCAAACATAATGAGCAAGTGCTCACCACTGTGCTGTAAGCTGCACTCATAAGTGTAACCCTGTAAACAAAGCTATTATTAGCGATGAACTGTTCGTGTAACAAACATGCACAGACATGTTTTAAGAAGTTTATTTACAGTAAACAATGTTTGAAGACAGTCTTGACATGTACAAACAGATTGCCTAAGTCATAGCTCATAGAGTATCGCATCATAAATACTGTGTTATTATACTTGCTCTATGATATCTAATCTATTCTACGACTGTTCCAATTCTCAAGATCAAAGTACATGAAATCCATGTTTTTTTTCAGGAATATGTTTCCGACGAAGAGTGAGACGTGAATGTAAGGGATGAGAGCATCAGACAGACATACTTCATCTTTCTTTTATTGTTGTAAGCGACCAAACCTGCCTGTGGTCTAGTAACTCAGTTCTTGGAATGATCATCACAGGGATAAAGTTATAAAGCGTTGGTTAGTCTGTCCCTGCAATACCCTAGCGTCAACTGACTGATAAAGTCATTAAGTATTCGTACAATTAAGGTCACGTGACTGGTGAACTCTAACCCTGACCTTTAAGAACTCCTGAGCTTCTTCGTCCTCCAGGTAAGCAGCTGAGGTCACGTGATCGGTCCAATAAGCCACGTACATGCTGAACTTCTTCTCCTGTATAACAAACACCAGCACCACGTGTCAGCTTTACATACGTGCCCACACACGCGCGCCAGACAGACAGACAGACAACATATGGACTGGTGAGGAAGCAGACATGTCAAACTGAGTATTGACGACTCAGTGACTCAGACCATGCATGTATGCCGCATGATGTGCGAGCACCATTGTGACAAGTACCCACCCACAGCACAGTATCCACCTGTAACATGGGTACCCACCTTGATCAAGAAGCAGTCACCGACTGTGGCAGGTGTGGTGGCAGACGCCTGTAGAACGTTGACAAAGACCCTGGACAGGAGGAACATTGTACTCATTATGTGATAACTCACTCTACTGTATATCACACTCACAGACACTCACAGCCACAGGGCTGAACTCCGCCGGCAAATATTGGATTACATCAGACACACACAGACTGCCTGCCATCACATACTTTCATCCGCTCTGCAATTCAATTACAATAATTTTTTTTTATAGACGGAAAGAAATACCGCTTTTCCTGTTTTCTAGAATATGCTGATTCTAAAATTTAGTCTCTGTCTGTCTGTCTGTCTGTCTGTCTGTCTGTCTGCATGCACATAATGGTTCCCTCAACACACAGCCTATCGGGGGGGATGGGGGAGGCAAGGTAGACGTGGTTGGAGCAGACAGTGGGGGAAAAGACTGTTGACGACAGGAGTGTCGTACTCGCGATGGAAGTCGAGGATGTCGCTGAGGTTGGAGAAGATGAGGTCCCTCATGTCGCGCAGTACAGCGGGTGTCGTGCGGCGGCCCAGCTTCTTGTAGTACGAGTCCAGCAGCTGCTGCAGGTCCCGCACATACTCTCGCTCACTCTCCACCAGCTCCGTCACGGCGTACCTGCAATACGTCACATGCAGCCTGTACCCTGTGACCCACACCTGTCAGGTGTCACCTGTAACCTGTCACCTGTAGCACTGCTGTATGCAACCTGTGACGTGCATCATGTAACCTGAGACACGTGGTCTGGACACGTGACCTGTAACATAATCTGTAACGACCCCCTCAAGCACCTAACATCAAAGGTGGGACTGGTTGCTAGAAACACAAACGTTTCTTTGAAGTCATCTTAACGATCCTGGCAGTTATTTACCGGGGACTTTGTGATCATTAATATTCAGAGAACAGATACAACAACAACCGTAATGACTAATCAGCTATCTCCATCTGGTATAAAGAAACATAAAGACATGTTGTTTTCCACCCAAGACCACAACCATGTTACACAGACATAGACATGATTGACTGCCATGCACACTGCTCAACCCAACTAACCACATCAAAATAAGTTTCTTGGTCCAGACCACTACACTCGCTCAAAAAGTGCAGAGTGCAATTAAAAGAATAAAAGTAGGGATTGAACCAAAGATAGGAGAGAGGGATGTTGATATTGTGTCCACTGAGACTTTGATGTACAAACAGCAAAGCAGCACAACAACACAACATACAGACAACATGCAGCTTGTGTGACAAGCAAGAGGCAGCCATGATTCTCTCCTAACTAACTATTGGGGTCCGCAAATCATGTTACACCTGAGTTTAGACAATTCTACATATTGACACCATCCTACATGTCAAATATTTCTACAAATAAACATGTTGAAGACAGTAATAAGACAGCGGCATCGAAAGCACTCAGAATATTGCATGACAACACGAAGTATGTAACTAACTGGGGCAAAATACAGGATCATGTCACGTGACAATGCAAACATGTGCTGTAGAATATAGAGGATAAATAAAAACTAGATTACAAATGATAAAAACAGATTTAAAAAGAACTGAGGTGGAGAGAGAGCCAGGACAACCCAGGAGAGAGTCAGGAACTGAAGACAACCAAAAAGACAGGTGTGTTCAGACAGGTGTGTTCAGACAGTCGGTGTCGTGCACCGCACCTACACAAGGTCAAGATCACGAAATAAAGAAACTCCGTGTGGTCGGTGCACAAAGTTCAACAACAGAAATTAATTCCAAAGGCGCCAAGCGTTGCCATACTGCATGCACCTGAGCTACCACTCACTCCGGGGACACCGCCGGCCTCTGCTCGTCATCATCATCATCAACATCATGGCTAAAAAGAAAAAAACAAAACCTAGTGGTTGGAATTTGAAACACCTTTGCAACATGTTTATCGTCAAGCAAGAGCAGGCAGTTGTTTAAATTTCTGTGCATGTTGATGATCCTGTTGATGACAGAATATCCTGAGAGTGGAGAAGTTAGGGAAGACGTGGAAGGTGACGAGGAAGCAAGACAATGTGGAAAACAATCAAGAAGTCAGATGTAGGAGGCTGAAGATACGCTAGAGAGTCACAACAAGGGAAACAATCTACCTCCTCTTGAGGACTGCCTCCTGTTGTTTGTTGGAGATCTGCAAGACATCCTCCCTGAAGACCTCTCTCGTGGATCTCCTGGCCAGTGGGGCTGGACTGGTCTTGGGCTCCAGGTAAGCCGGCGGCACCCACACCTGTCTGGCAGGGCAAGTCTTGGTGGGGCGGGTCTGCACTAGCCAGCGGTCACACCGCTCCATGTCCATCACCTCCACCAGTTGACCCTCCGTCAGTCGCCGCTCCTCCACCGAGTCCGTCGGCGTTGATGGTGGCGAGATGTAGTCAGCAGCCACCAGGTACAGTGGAAAATTCTAAGATCAGAGCGGGTTGACACTTTCTGTGGCCGCTTACTTCACAATGTTTACAGCTTTTACCTTTATGTACACATATCAACATCTACCTTTCCTCACTTTTATCTCACGTTCAATATACTGGACGTCTATATAAAGGCATACCCTTCACCAGTTCGTATCTCTCATTTTATTGGTCTATCGATCTCTCAGTTCACTTTCACTGATGAACTGACGCTCACATTCAGCTCATCGTCTGCCACTAAAAAGAGCGATGTTGACGATTCACGATAACAGCTTTTTTATAGGGGGGGCAACACGACGGCCATAACAAAAATGGCTTACCTGTAGGCGGAGTTATGCAAATATTCACGTCACTATCACGTCACTCATCTTTTGCTCTCTCCTCGCTAATCAATCCACATTCACGTAAAAACTCAAAAAACAACTCAAAGTCTTGCACTAAACTCAAAACAAACAACCTTGTCACTTCTCCATCAATTCTAAACTTTTTCTGCTGTACTTTCCAGGCTCCGCACCTCTCAACTTTTCTTTGAAAGCCACAACTGCACCACAAATTTTCCCCAAATTTCCATCCACACTCGTCATCTTGTCTCCTCTCGACTTTCTCTCGTCTGCTAACATGAAATAAAATCAACAAACTTTCCCGCACCAAATATCACATGATTAAAACCAGCCCAAAACCAACCAATCATTTAACACACCTCCATGTCAATCACCATGACGTCACTCGACCAATCCTAAACATTTGTCCTCTGCTCAATTCACTGCAATATAACGTAACCCAAGCCCTAACGCTAACCCTAACCCTACCCCTACCCCAAACCCTAAACCTACCCCCACGTCATAAATCACACACACCAACCAACGCCCAACCTCTCACCCCTCTCAAACATCGATCCTACCCGCTCTCCCCTCTCACAAAATAGCATAGCCCGCCCTATGACGCAGCTTGCCCCCCTATAAGAAAGTTTTGCCATAGTGTCTTAACACTGTGTTCACAGTTACGTTCACATTGTGATTGCATTCGTGTTCATGTTCATGTTCATACCTCCCTCATTCGCACTCTGTCTTCATCCTCGGACGTGTCCACCCACTCGCCGGTCAGACGCACGCTCAACGGTCGAGCTGGCTTGACGTCACGCACCCTGGCCGCCCGTTCTGATGACGTCACAAGCAAGAAGAGAAAAGTCATCAGAAGCCGAAGAGCGTGAGAAAAATGTCAACAACAGACACGGAGATCATCAGCCGAGGACGTCAATAGAAGAGCGAGGGACAGAGATCACTAGAAGACTTCAACAAAAGAGTGAGAGACAGAGATGATTAGAAGAGAGAGGCTGTCGGAAGTGACGTCTCAGACATGCTTCGCACGCGCAACAGGTTAGTGAAAAAGAAGCGGATGGTCAGTGAAGTTGAAAACTGGCGAGAAAGAAGACAAAGCGGGTGTTGAGACAGCCGGCTGTGAGCTTGTCACAGTGTCTAGCTCGTGGTCGCCATGACTACTGCAGGTGTCTGCTGCTGATTGGGCCTCAACAGCCCAGTTTCGTGTGTAGAGCTCTGCCTGTAGGGCTACCATTAAGTGGAAGACTGTTGCTGCCAGGCTGCTAGTACAGGAAGTGTTTCAATGAGATTCATAAGACCGAGGGTACAGCAAGTGGCCTTCACTTACCTAGACTTTCAGCTTCCTCCTCTTCCCGCACTGGTCTCAGGTAGCTCGAAGGTATAAAGCACACCTGTTGCACAAGACAGGCTGGTGACAAGATGTTTCCATTTTAACTGAGACACACGTGAAATATTACAGAAACAATCTGTAGACTGGTGGAGGGGTCTATAATTGCCCTTCACTGCAGTACACCCTCCTACTGTAGAATATCTTTGGTGACGTCACCTGATAACAGTCAATACCTGTCATGGCTGCCCAAGGTTTAGCTTATCTGAATTCTTTCATTTGTTTCCAGTTATTCTCCTTCATATTAGGAAAATAGAAACTGTCTTCACGTTGCAGTCAACGTTTTCTTCTGGAGCCTGGACAGCGACCTGGGGCTGAGGTCTTGTCACGTCTCTAAGCCACTTACAGACCGGAAATGCCCGGCCGAGTCTCTAAGTCCACTAAAGACGGGGTCTTGTCACAACTTTAAGCCACTTACAGACCGGAGATGTCCGACAACTTTAAGGCAAAGTCTCTAAGTCCACTAAAGACGGGGTCTTGTCACAACTTTAAGCCACTTACAGACCGGAGATGCCCGGCCAAGTCTCTAAGTCCACTAAAGACGGGGTCTTGTCACAACTTTAAGCCACTTACAGACCGGAGATGTCCGGCCAAGTCTCTAAGTCCACTAAAGACGGGGTCTTGTCACAACTTTAAGCCACTTACAGACCGGAGATGTCCGGCCAAGTCTCTAAGTCCACTAAAGACGGGGTCTTGTCACATTAAGCCACTTCCGCCGGCAGATCAACCCGCAAATCTACAGACGCCTGCCCCCGTCTCTAAGTCCTAGACACTAGTTGTGAAATATGGCGGCTACAGCTTGTTTGTGCCAGCGAATCTTCAAATAAAATAATAATTAAAATAATTAGTGGTAGAACGTATCCAACACATAGAGACGACGACATAGAAGTGTATCAAAAGTTTACATTTCATTCTCGTGACTGGCTAGATGTATCGTGCTGCGTGCTATCAGCCGACTAACACAAGACACTGTGGATCTTGATGAATACTGTGTTTAATCGTAACAAAAGCAATAAGCTAACTCGCCATCTTGGACGTCACTTAAATGTACATAAAGCCCCGGATGTCCCTCCGGGATAACTCTTATCATTACATCTCCCCTCCCTTGAGATTCTTCAACTGATGGGGAGAATGTTTATTCTCTAGTCAATGTTCAAAACATAATGATCAGTCTTTGTAACGCGCAGGCAGGGTGATTATTCTGCCGCTTCGAGTCATTCTAGGTGCAGAGCTGCTACTGGGATGGGAATCTCCTGGATCTGGAGTAGCACCATGTCTGGCTTCTGTAGCAGGACCACCTTTATTAGATGTCGATTCTGGACCTTGACTAGGACCACTAACATGAAGTGCTGTCTCTAGTTCACCTGTCACTGGGACTTGGGAAGAATACAGGGAAAAGTCATTTTGGACAGGACTGGGTTTGGAATTGGACTGCTCCGGCTCGAAGTTTCTTGACCTTCTGAGATGCCGTCTGTTGCGTGGAAAACTGCCTCTTGGAGTTTGTACAATATATGACCTCGGAGCACACTGCTGGAATACACGCTGTGGTAATTCTGTCGGTATCAAGGGTTCCTTGTTCTGTGTAGGTTTCTTCTTCTGGCAATGTCTGCATTCTTCGACAATTCTTGTAATCTTGTCATTGATATCTGGCCACCAAACTGCTGCTTTTGCTCTCTCTCTCTGCATTTAGTGATTCCTTGATGACCTTCATGTATCCTCTTCAGGATATCATCATGAAGTGGTGCTGGCACAACAATGCGTGTTCCTCTGGTAAGGAGACCATTGTGCACACTAAGTTCCATGCGCACTGCATAATAGTCACGAAGATTATCTTCTACATCTGTAATGTATTTTGGCCAGCCTTCATTAGTGTAGCGAATTGCTGCTTGAATCAGTCTGTCTTTTCTTGTCTCTTCTGCAATCTCTTTCAGACGCTTATCTGAAGCTGCACATGACCATGAAATGTCTACACTGCTCAAATATGCCTCAACATCTTCTGAAAGTGTTATAACATCAGATTCGGCAGTGGTTAACTGAGGACTTCGGGATAGAGCATCTGCAATGACAAGCTTCTTCCCTGGCACATACTCTGCGGTGATGCTGAATCTCATGAGGCTCATCAACATGCGTTGGCATCTGATAGGAGTATCTTGCAAATCACGATTGTTGATTAGTGGCACAATAGGTTTGTGATCAGTCTGTAGTCGAACATTGTCAAGACCAATCAAGTATCTGCTGAACTTGTCACAAGCCCAGACTGCTGCCAGTGTTTCTTTCTCTATCTGTGCATATCTGCATTCACTAGCAGTCAATGTTCTTGAACAATATGCCACAGCTTTGAGACCTTCAGGATGCTGCTGTAGCAACACGCCACCAATTCCATAACTACTAGCATCTGCGCTGACAATTGTAGTCTTTGCTGGATCGTAGAATGCGAGCGTTGGTGCTGAAGTAAGCAGTTTCTTCACGTCAGCCATGGCTTTGACTTGCATTGAGCCCCAACTCCACTCTCGATCCTTCCCCAGCAGTTGCGTCAGTGGCTGAAGTACTGTAGACAGACTTGGCAAATACCGCCCTAAGAAGTTGCACATGCCCAGCATCCTCCTCAACTCGGGTATATTAGTTGGATCTGGCATGGCAATTATTGCTTCAACCTTTCCTGGGTCTGGTGAAATTCCATTCTTGCTGATTCTATGACCCAAAAATTCAATCTCATGCTTCCTGAGCTCACATTTCTCATAGTTGAGTTTCAGGTTAGCACTGGCAAGTGTTTTCATGACTCTCTCAGGATGTTTCTCGTGAGCTTGTTCATTCTCACTATAGACAAGGATATCATCAAAATAGCAGATTATATTGGGTACATCCTTTAGGATAGTCTCCATGGTTCTCTGGAATATCTCTGGAGCTGATGAAATGCCAAATGGTAATCTCTTGAAGAAATACCTTCCACATGGAGTGATAAATGTAGTAAGTTTTGCAGAATCTGGATCAAGGGGAATCTGATAGAACCCTGATGTTGCATCCAGCTTGCTGTAAACTGCTGATCCAGAGAGCTTATGTAAGATATCTTCCAGTGTTGGCAAGGTGTACCGCTCTCGCTTCACTGCGGTATTGAGTTTTTTGTAGTCAACGCAAATACGTATGCTACCTGATTTCTTCATTACTGGCACAATGGGAGAGCACCAATCTGTTGGCTCTGTTACTTCCTCTATAATCCCTGTTTCCTGCATTTCTTTTAATTCTTCCTTCACCTTGTCCAGCAATGGTATTGGTATTCTCCTTGCTGCATGAACACTGTATGGCTCAATGTTTTCTTTCAAGATGATTTTGACTGGTGGACACTGCACAGGTGTCTTGTCAAGTTTACCAAATAAAGCATTCACAGTCTCTATCTTCTTCACTAAACCTAGTCTGGATGCTGCTTCTCTACTAAGCAGATTTTCAGTGGTTGCTTGCACAACAAATACTCTCAGTACATGAAGCTGGTCATGAACTCTTGTTGTAGTAGTGAACTGTCCATCACACTTCAGGACTCCTCCTACACTCCTTAGGACTACATTGGTCTTTAATAGCTTGGGACGCGGTGACAACTGTTTGAACTGTGTT
Organism: Marisa cornuarietis; assembly: GCA_004794655.1. Taxonomy (NCBI): domain Eukaryota; kingdom Metazoa; phylum Mollusca; class Gastropoda; order Architaenioglossa; family Ampullariidae; genus Marisa; species Marisa cornuarietis. The sequence goes on from SMMW01000633.1 coordinate 693,479, forward strand.
GATGAGATGACAGAAACATCTGCCCCTGTGTCAATTTTGAACTTGACATCACAACCGCCAAACTGTAGTACAGTTGTCCATGGTGGTTCTCTACTGTCACTGCACAAAGTCCCTACAAAATGTTTTTTACTTGTTTCTCTTCAAGTGCCTGCACTAACTTTGTTCTGCACACTGTAGCAAAGTGTCCAAGCCTACCACACTTGTTACACTTCTTTCCCTGAGCTGGGCAAACACATGAGCTACCGTGCCACCTGCCACAACGAGTACAGCTTTTAACTGCTGACGATGCATGGTCGCTCCTTTCTGTTCTACCACGACGACGACCACTGAAGCCGCGTGAATTGCCAGTTGCACCTTTGCACTGACTACTAGTACTAGCGACACTTTTCTTGGATTGTACTACGTCCACATTTGTGCCACGCTGGTCGGAAAGCTGTGCTTTCACTTGTTCGTACTGGCGGGCATGCAAGATGGCGTCTTGCAGTGTTAAATCTGCCTTTAATTGTACTCTTTCGGACAAGTCTCTGTCGAGGATCCCTAGCACGAGGCGATCTCTGGTGGCTTCATCTTTGTATCTTACTTCTGCCTTTGCAGCGAGCTCGTACAAATCTCTAACGTATTCTTCAATACTTTCGTCTGCTTTCTGATTTCTGGCGTGAAATCGTGCACGCTCATGGATGATATTGCGTTTTGGAACAAAATACTCATCGAATTTTTCCACAACAGTGTCGTAATCTTGCTGCTGTCGAGCATCGAGACCAAAAGAGATGAAAATGCGTTCTGCGTCGTTGCCCATAGTGTAGATCAAGGCACTGACCTGAACTGCTTCCTCGTCTTTGTCTAGTTTTGATGCACATCTGAAACGCTGAAATCGTTGCTTCCACTCAGGCCACGAGGCTGGCTGGGAAAAATTAAATTGTTCTGGTGCTCTAAACGGAGCCATTTAGCAGCTTGTGATATTCTTTATGATATATATCTATCCCGACTTCTGTCACCATGTATCGTGCTGCGTGCTATCAGCCGACTAACACAAGACACTGTGGATCTTGATGAATACTGTGTTTAATCGTAACAAAAGCAATAAACTAACTCGCCATCTTGGACGTCACTTAAATGTACATAAAGCCCCGGATGTCCCTCCGGGATAACTCTTATCATTACACTAGAGATGGCAGATCAACTTGCCTTCCGCCTCCAAACTTCCAATCGCGACCCCGACGACTCGTCCTCTGTGTTTACGTGATGTGCTTATGTCGGTGTGTGTGTGTCGCTAGTACAAGAGTTTTCCAGCAGACAAGCTTGTTGGATTAATTAAAATGTGACAAACAACACTGCATTATACGGAAAACCGGTGGATTAGTTTACGAGACAACAGACAACAGCTGCTTTTTGTGTATTTTCCAATAGCTGCATCAGTGAAATGCGCGTAAAAATACAGCAAGCTCCAAGAACCAAGCAACACAAATATGTTTACTGCAAAACATTTATCCTTCTGTTAATGTGCAGGTAAAATATTTTATTGATTGCTTTATACTCTCTCTTTCACTCTCTCTCTCTCTCTTTCACTTTCTCTCTCTCTCTCACACTTTCTCTCTCTCTCTCACACACACATAAAAAGCTTGTAACACTGACATCAATATATTTACATGTGTATAGTCTTGATTGAAGGAGAATGATATATAACAGCAGTGCTGTAGATAGTATTAAATTGCTATTCTCTTGTCAAAAGCTGTATCATAATGGTTCTCAGAGCACATGTTACCCTACTTGCATTTTAGGCTGTTCTCAAATAGTCAAAACTAAACTTTATACTGCCGAGCATCACTCTGCAGTGATTTGTTTTATACAGATGACAAGAAAAGTTTTGCACAGTTACTATAACCTTTTACTACAGCCTAATTTTTCTCTAGTAGTTTAAGTTTATCAGTTGAGCAAAACATAAGTTGATATGCACTTAAATATCAAAACCTAATAAGAGAAAAGAAAAGTTATTCATTTCCATTTATTTCAACAGGCTGTCTGCAGTGGAGACTTGCTATTCATTGAGGTAGGTGCACCATAGCCTGGAAGTGCGCATAATGTTCAGATTTTGCTGAACTTTGGTGACTTTTCTGCTTTAAAACTAACCTTCTGAAAGGAGTAAAGCTTGGACACATAGAATATATGATAAGAATTAAGAGAGTGGCTGATGATATCCTTTCTAAATCCAACCACTAAACCAGAGAGACAGTGTACAAAGGAGCACACAGTTCTACATTCTTCTCATAATTAAAAGAGCTTGGATAATAAACACCATAATGAAAATATTGATAACCAAAGATACAATGTTCTTAATGACAAGGCGCTTGCTGTGAGCTAGCATATTTTGTAACAGTGTCATAATTGTGTTTTTAGGTCTGTTATGAATGCACCAACTCTTTGCTTTAGAACAGTGTGTTTGTTTTGTGTCAAATGTCTAGATTTAAGATAATATGTGAAAGTAATATGGCTTCCCTAAATAGACTACATTGTGGTACACTACAGTAGTTATAAGCTGGCAATGTGCAAGAGAATCCTCATTGAGCAATTTATAAAAGAAAGAGCATGTTACTGGTCAGCTGAGCATGTGTTATGAACTGAGAAGATCCTGATAATGAAGATCACAACAAAAGTTATGCTACATGCTTTATGTTTTTGGTACATTCTAGTTTTCTCTGTGTCTCTGCTTTAGAATATTGGGTGCTTGTGTTTTTGTTTTATTTTGGCCAGTTAACAAATAAGGGCAAATCATGTAAAAGAAAGTGCAACATGACACACCGAAATAGCCAAAATCATGGTACACAACGGTAGTGTATCAACTGATAAACTGGCCATCTTTATGTGTGTATGTTTGTGTGTGTGTGCGTGTGTGTGTGTGTGTGTGTTGTAGTAGCAGGCATTAGATGATGATGATAATAATAATAATAATACTCATAGTGAGCAGCATCATGACTAAAATAGATTGCACTCTCTGCGCAGACCAGTAAAAGAAGGATGATGATGATGATGATGATGATGATGATGATGATGATGATGATGATGATGATGATGATGATTTATAATGCGCAGGTATCCATTCAAAAGAATGCTCATTGCGCAGCAAAAACTAAAGAGAAGAAAAAATAAAACAACAGGAAAGTAAAAAATAATAAAGACAGAAGTGGTGCTAGGTGAACATTAATTCACAGAAAGTGGACAATGAGGTATAGGCACACTGAACAACATAAAGATGAAGTACAAGAGTAGAACATAAAGCAATGGATGAAGGTATGAAGGGATATAGGTACTGTAAACAGTGTGAGATGGAGTCATTACATGATGGTTAACATGCCAGACAATATTGCAAAAAAATAGTTAAGAATAGTGATTCGGGGATAGTACTTAGTGAACAGATATGTTTTCAGAGAACTTTTGAATGTAGCCTTATAGTAAGAGTGGTGAATGTGATTTAGAAGAGAGTTCCACTGCTTAGCAGCACAGAGGGAGATATGACTTACTTGGTGGGAGGGTAGGATAGAATGTGGAAGTTTGATGAGGAGCAAAGGTTTCGAGCAGGAGTGTGGACAGACAAGATTTTCAGTAAAGTAGTTAGGGGAGGAGCTATAAAAGAATCCATAGCATCGAGTTGAGAGCTTCTAGTCTATTATAGCTTTTATTGGTAGTCAATGAAGAGAGTGAAAAAGTGGTGGGACATGTTCAGATTTGCAAGTCCGGAAAACAAGACGAGCAGCTGAGTTCTCAACTTTGTGAAGCTTATGAATGAAATATTGTGAACAACCAGCAAGAAGAGAGTTGAATAGTCTAGTTTAGACACAGCACATGAGCAGATGAGAATTCTGGTGCTTGAATTGGACAGAGTAAGGGGAATAGAAGATCCTTACTGAGTGATTTATTTCTGTAATATTGGTTTTAATTTAGTGTATAAACACATTTATCAGTGATAAAGTCATAAATCTTCAGGTTTTGGTAAAACTTTTTCCATACCTACAAGTGCCAAGTACACAAAGTATATTACAAGCATGGGTGATTCCATTTTACACATGAAAGGGTTATTTCATGTTTCATGTGCACAGTAGCTAAAACTAATGGATCACAAACCTTTTGAAATGTGTAACACTTTACCTTCAAGTGGCCTTCCAAATGTCTACATAATTTGTTGGCAAAATCTACAATAACATTTCATCAGACTTCTGCTGCCAGTTCCCCACATGTTGCAATTTTTTTTTTAATATTTTATTTAGGGTTCATTGACAGTACAATAGGCAGTATCTATTCTAGTAGTAAAGTGTGAGGTGAACATTACTGCACATTGTGTACTCTCATTTTTCTTTAAATTATATATATATATATATCTTTTCTTTAAACTTAATATATACCTATGGACTTTTTTTCTCTCAGACACAAAGCGCACATTACCTCTGTTTATCACTGTGTGTGTGTGTGTGTGAGAGAGAGAGAGAGAGTTACTTAAACCAATTTAATTAAAAAATTTACAAAAAAGCAGAAAGTAGAACCAGAAAATGTAGTTTTCCTTATTAATTTTTTTCATTAATAGCATGAATTAATTGAAGACTTTCTTGTTTTATGACTTTTCATTTGATCTAACTAAATTTTAAGAATATTTTATGAGTTTCTAGAATATGTGTCTCTGTGTTTATATTGATGGCATCGGTGAGGACTGAATAATTCCTCAATATATAAAAATAATACTCAAATGAATTTTACAATCTTTAATAATAATAATAATGTGAACGTATAACGCGCAGCATCACAATCAAGATAGATCCACGGACTTGATGACACTCTCTGCGCAGACGAAAAATGATGGAAGTCTACCATTCTTTGCTACAAACAAGTTTTGTTTTTACTGTCGGTCACATATAGTTGGTCAGAAATTCAAAAAACTTCTCCCGCACGGACCTAAAAACAACATAATTTATAGTAAAATTTTGAAAAGCTGAAGACATTCAAATGACAACAGAGACAGAATAACGAGAAAGAAGAAAAAGTTGTAAGAACAAACTGGAAAATTGGAATTTACAATAAAACGCGTGTTCGGCACCTCGTGATTTCACAGATAACGACTTAACCTATCGTAATCAATCGTCACAAATATCTTCTAAAACCATCCATGCCTCTTTATTGGTTAAATAGACTTTCCTAGGCGATAAATTTTCTTTTGTTTTTCCAAGGTATGTATACAGGAAATAGCAGACGACCGGGCTGTTCCGGTCAGATGGGCATGCGCAGTGATGGGGTTTCCCCTGGCTACGACTATGTAGGTCGAGTATCTAAATATAAAGAGCTGGCTAGTTGCCCAGCGCTTAAAGACGCGACATGACCCTCACACTAGCCACTCCCCTGGCGGCCGGACAGCTCACGGGAGGTCAGGGGCTTAGCCATGCGTAACTTAAGAGACGTGACAAGACCTCGGCCCCTCAGTAGTCTGCAGCAAGTTCTCAACGTGGATCATGACAAGAATCTGGGCACGTGACCAACTGGTTGAGCCCTCCGCAAGATGTCGAGGGTCTGAAACATCCGCCCTCTGAGACCTCGTCATTCTTTTGGTCTGGCAGTCCTCCGCCTCTTGATTCCCGAGATGAGACTTTCAGCACCGGGGTGTGTGTGTGTGTGTGTGATGCTATGTATGAGGGCATTGTGTTGTCTCTGTAACAGCGTGTTTACGGGTATGTTGCTGTCTGTGATGTTACCTGTAGTATCATCGTCTTGTCTGTAACATTCCTTTAGTGGCTTAGTGTCGTGTCTCTGTCATGGTGCAGTTAATGAGATAATTGAATAGTTAATGACGCAGTTAATGAGATAATTTAATAGTTAATGGTGCAGTTAATGAGATAATTGAATAGTAAATGGTGCAGAGTGTTTTCTACAGACACCTGTAACACTCCAGGTGCAAAGTTTTCTTCCTCTGCCGACTCACCTGCTCCTTCTGGTTCTGCTTACGGACCAACCAGACTCCGCTCCTCTGGCGCGAGTCCAACACCTCCACCACATCACCAGCCGCCAGCGACACGCGGGTGTCGTCGTCCACGTAGGCCTGTAGCACCGAGTAGCCATGAAGAAACAGGTCCTGCAGCAACAACAGCACATACAGCACTGTACAGCAATGTCAGAGGGCAGCCAGTGACAGTGTATACAGCACTGTACAGCAATGTCAGAGGGCAGCCAGTGACAGTGTATACAGCAATGTCAGAGGGCAGCCAGTGACAGTGTATACAGCACTGTACAGCAATGTCAGAGGGCAGCCAGTGACAGTGTATACAGCAATGTCAGAGGGCAGCCAGTGACAGTGTATACAGCACTGTACAGCAATGTCAGAGGGCAGCCAGTGACAGTGTATACAGCAATGTCAGAGGGCAGCCAGTGACAGTGTATACAGCACTGTACAGCAATGTCAGAGGGCAGCCAGTGACAGTGTATACAGCAATGTCAGAGGGCAGCCAGTGACAGTGTATACAGCACTGTACAGCAATGTCAGAGGGCAGCCAGTGACAGTGTATACAGCACTGTACAGCAATGTCAGAGGGCAGCCAGTGACAGTGTATACAGCACTGTACAGCAATGTCAGAGGGCAGCCAGTGACAGTGTATACAGCAATGTCAGAGGGCAGCCAGTGACAGTGTATACAGCACTGTACAGCAATGTCAGAGGGCAGCCAGTGACAGTGTATACAGCACTGTACAGCAATGTCAGAGGGCAGCCAGTGACAGTGTATACAGCAATGTCAGAGGGCAGCCAGTGACAGTGTATACAGCACTGTACAGCAATGTCAGAGGGCAGCCAGTGACAGTGTATACAGCACTGTACAGCAATGTCAGAGGGCAGCCAGTGACAGTGTATACAGCAATGTCAGAGGGCAGCCAGTGACAGTGTATACAGCACTGTACAGCAATGTCAGAGGGCAGCCAGTGACAGTGTATACAGCAATGTCAGAGGGCAGCCAGTGACAGTGTATACAGCACTGTACAGCAAGGTCAGAGGGCAGCCAGTGACAGTGTATACAGCAATGTCAGAGGGCAGCCAGTGACAGTGTATACAGCACTGTACAGCAATGTCAGAGGGCAGCCAGTGACAGTGTATACAGCAATGTCAGAGGGCAGCCAGTAACAGTGTATACAGCAATGTCAGAGGGCAGCCAGTAACAGTGTATACAGCAATGTCAGAGGGCAGCCAGTAACAGTGTATACAGCAATGTCAGAGGGCAGCCAGTGACAGTGTATACAGCAATGTCAGAGGGCAGCCAGTGACAGTGTATACAGCACTGTACAGCAATGTCAGAGGGCAGCCAGTGACAGTGTATACAGCAATGTCAGAGGGCAGCCAGTAACAGTGTATACAGCAATGTCAGAGGGCAGCCAGTGACAGTGTATACAGCAATGTCAGAGGGCAGCCAGTGACAGTGTATACAGCAATGTCAGAGGGCAGCCAGTGACAGTGTATACAGCACTGTACAGCAAGGTCAGAGGGCAGCCAGTGACAGTGTATACAGCAATGTCAGAGGGCAGCCAGTGACAGTGTATACAGCACTGTACAGCAATGTCAGAGGGCAGCCAGTGACAGTGTATACAGCAATGTCAGAGGGCAGCCAGTAACAGTGTATACAGCAATGTCAGAGGGCAGCCAGTAACAGTGTATACAGCACTGTACAGCAATGTCAGAGGGCAGCCAGTGACAGTGTATACAGCAATGTCAGAGGGCAGCCAGTGACAGTGGCATACAGCAATGTCAGAGGGCAGCCAGTGACAGTATACAGCAATGTCAGAGGGCAGCCAGTGACAGTGCATACAGCACCGTACAGCAATGTCAGAGGGCAGCCAGTGACAGTGTATACAGCACTGTACAGCAATGTCAGAGGGCAGCCAGTGACAGTGTATACAGCAATGTCAGAGGGCAGCCAGTGACAGTGTAT